>OY757312.1:36516994-37766994 GCA_963583905.1 Stenurella melanura | reverse complement strand
GAATAAAATATTTTCAAATTAAATATGCCTACCATGTATACAAGAATAGGAAATAAATCAGAAAAGTGTGTCAATGATTCAGATCAAGCGTTTGTTTAACATGCACTGAAACCTTGTAGATATTCAATTTCGTTAGAAAATATTTATTCTCTAAAAAAAAAATGGATTAAGATTTTTTATCTCGGTACTTTCTCTTTCAGTAATAGTGTTACCTTCAACTTTTCTATAATTACCAGCAACTACAGTATGTACACAGTACAGATCTTATAAGATAGAGAACAATTTGATATGTAAGTTTTAATATGTTTTTGGAGAAGAGCATAGTTATAAAAGTGCGTTGTACTATGTGAGGCGAGGAGGCAGATAGATACTAAGCCCGACCTAGACAGATTCGCTGAAGTTAAGCAACGGCTGGAGCGGTTACCGTTTCGATGGGTGACTGTCCGGACCATGGAGATATGTTGTAGTACCCCAAAATTTTAACTTTAACTAAGCCAAAATTTCGTAAAAAGATTTAATTAAAATTATCCAAACGATCGCCAAAATCAGAATCTATAAAAAAACGTATCCGTAAATTTTCACAAAATTACTATAAAAATTCAAAAACTACCATTTGCATTCAAAATTAAACTCGCGGAAACTCAAGTATATTAATAAAATCTTGTAAAGAACCCATTTACGTCAAAAAACGCTATGGCTAAATTTTTATTTTTATTTTTTCATAAAATTAGGAAATTTTCGAAAGTACCCCTAATCTCTACCGTCGCCGTCGATTCATACAAACGCAAGCCTTCCGCATAATAAATACTATTTAGCAACCAATCTAACAAATCCGAATCTCACTCATATTCATTAAATTTAACAAACATTAATAATCCGTCAAAAAGTCACAATGCTAAAATTTCATTTACTTAAAATTCCTCCTAAATTTCGAAAGTACCACGTATATTGTATTCATTTAAATTCAGTCAACGTCGCCGTATCGGCGGATCCACCCAAGTCGCGCTACTTACAAAATTTGCTATTATTAAAATTTTCATGCGGACGAATTGTCGCTTACCCGCCAAACATCATTCACTCATGCGCATAACACACGGAGTCGAATCTCTCTTTATTATAATTACGTAAATTAACATAATCAGTTTCCAAGTAGATACGAGCCCCGTTCGAGGACATTGATGACTCACTCAGGCTACATGCATTCAGTCACGTAGGCCATCGTTTCCTATTGGTCAAATTTGATGTCATGATTTTACGTCACTTCCATGTTCTAGAATATCTAAATAGTATAAAAGGCGCCGCGATCGTCCAGTAAACAAGTAGTACATCATCATTACTTCGTCCGACAACTTCTCCGCGCTTCACTAAAAACCAATTATTCGTGTTTAAATCATTCCTTATTAAATAAACTACTTCAAATTCTCGCATCTCAAAGTGACTTTCTCAATAGTTGAGTTTTAATACCAACCAAGTGTACAAATTCGAATAAAGTGTTCATTCATAAATAAATCTCAGACTGTAAATATATCAATAAATCGTTTTATACTCGTTCCCGTTAAACTGTGTGTTTCCTTTACAACGACCAAAGCTTCCAGTGCAACCAAAGGCCTACCTGAAAAAATCAATTAGTCCAAGTCTCAGAGACTCAAAAGAGCTAGCTGGCGCCCATCATTAAACAAATTTGCTAGCCATCATACTACCAGTCGTACTCCAAGCCCGAGACGACCCATACCATTACAAAAAATCAAGCTACATATACATAAATCGAAAAATTACCAAAACTTAGAACCCAAAGACGCAAGGCGCAGCGTCGCTTAGTGGACAGATACACGGCGCACCGAAGCCGTTGCTGGCCTGAATGCGAGGGAGCCACGTATAGACTCGCACGGTCATAGAACTATAAGTAACACACTAGGTCTGTAGGGAAGACTGGGTAGGGGCACAATAAGCCTACATGGATGCAGTGTCCTCGGAGTCAGCATGAAAGCCGGGCCTTATATAAAAAATGTGATCTATGAATGGAAAAAGGGACCCGACTAGGCCAAGTGACTAGTATAACTTTTTAGATTCCAAAACTTACATTCGAAATGGTAGACAGACATAGACTACTGAATACGGAAATTTGGTTAAGTAGCTATTAAATACCGCAAGGAAGTATTATGGGGCCGCTTTGATTCATTTCATATATTACCAATAATATAGCAGCTCTGGTATCATTTGTATGTAAATGAAATGATTATACAGGCACACAATACCCCCCCTGTATGTTCGAAAATAATTTCCAGTTACAGACTTTTTTATCTAGTTTACTTGCAATTTTAAAAAAAATTCTAGCTATCGTAGAACTCGAGATATCGAGGTCTGACGCACTACTGCCCCACCCTGTATAGTGGTATAATTAAGAGAGGAATTGATTTCCTTATTCTTGATATAATGTGAATTGTTATAGATATAATGTATTATTTATTTCCTACCATTGTAAACATGTATAAATAAAGGAATATTATTATTATTATCGTATTACTAAACTAAAATGACTCGTAAATCTGTCCTTCGTACCATATAGTACTGGAACTTAAATAAAAATAAAATACTGAATATGTATTTGTTTCCTATTAGCCCATTAATTACTACACATTTTTCACTTCGTTTCTTATTATTTCTAACAATTCTTTTAATTCTTTTATTATTTTTACTGTCACTACATAAATTAAAGCCCATGGGGTATAAAGTCTAATGACCTATTTGGTTATGCAAGTAAGGAACTATTTTGCTCAATTCAGTGCATAAGAAAGTTGTTATTTAGCCAATTAGAATAATGAACAAATAACCCAAAACTTGTTTTAACACATTCTCGCACCAATTTCGAATTGGTATTTATTAGGCAATAAGGTCTTATGCCTTGTTGTATTCCACTAATTAATATTAATAATAAAACGTTTTAATCTTCAATATAAGTTATTAAATAATATACAATTTTCTGCAGAGAAGAAAACAAATATTGCAAAAAGCCGAAGATCAGGTAGTCATGCACTGCATGGCTTCTGTTTTTTTTTATTTTAAGCTAGTAATTAAACATAAGTAAAACTCAGTAAAATTATGTTTCATAGTTTTTAATAATTTCTTATGTCCTGTAAAAGCTTTCAGCTCTAGTAGTAATTTTACCGATTGTTATGATATTGTAGCTTAACTTATAATGAAGATGTATTACTAATCTTTGCGGGAGATTTCCATATTTGACTCTTCCTCATAAGTTATGTCTGCATATATTATTAATAAATCAGAATGCGTTATTCCATATTCTCTTCAAAAGTAGGTATTTGTTCGACTGGTTTACGTTATGATAAATGGGCAGTCAGTGACCCAGAAATTTTCTTTAGGTTCATTGCCTCACTTTTTTTATTTAGTTTTCACTTTATTTGCTTTTTTGTAAGTGTTCAATTATTTAAATCATATGCACATATGGATCGTTGGAAACACACACCTATCTCATAAATGTCTGGAATTAGGATTAACACTTAAATCAAACAGTTGCAAGATATTGTTATATTGTTATATTATTCACATAAATAACACATAAATATAGTCAAGATGTTTTCCTTTAAAGAGACTTGAATGGGAAATCTGGATGTGGAAGTAGTGATTCCTTGGGCTGCGGTTTATCTATTTCATTTAATCTAATTTTGTATGGAACTCCGTTTTATAACAAGATGAGTTCACGTATCGAATAAAAAATGTCTGTGCATCTATATGTGTGTGAGCGTGTGAGTATGTGGCTGCAGGTGTATGTGCATGTGTACAGTCTGTTTCTTGTAAACACTATAACTTCCTTTCATTCAATGAACTGAATTAGAAGTTGCTAATGTCCCCAGAATTTTTTATTATTCTTATTTTTTATTATTATTATTATCATTATTATCATAAAACATTAATATGATGTCAGTATAGATTTCACTTATATCTTTTAATATAAAATTGAAATACTTAGTAAAAGTTTTAGATGAGCGTATAACAGTAATCCCTCAAATCGCTTGAAACAATGAGGCAGAGTTTGAGCTAAACTTAAACAAAAAGTAATAAAACAATGGTGTGGAAGCACGGCTGCCTTTTCTATTATTGTCAATCCGTTGGTCTTTTTCGATAAAGTCTTATCGGGTAGTTCCTATCCCGTTAGTGCTAAGGTCTATTCTTACAGTTAGCAGATGGCCTCTTAGATTTACGAACGCCATATATAGACAATTAAGGGTAAATAATTGATATTAAACGAGCTTATCTTCGATCTCAGAACATAAAATATTGTAAATAAGGGCGGATACCACTTAATTTTACGTCGACATTCAAGATGTTTTCGAACTCAATGTATTTTATCTAGGAAATTAACAGCTATTGATATAACAGTTTTCAGAAAAAGGACGGCTCATTCTGCTTAACTCGTTTTTTAAAAACATCTTTACAATCATGTATTGCAAACAATAATCAATTTCATCTGAAAAAGAATATCAGTCTCTCATGCACGCCGTTTTACCATACCTTAGTACCTTAGTAGCATACGTGTGATAGTTGTTTGCCAATGGCGAAATAAATTTTCAAATAATTTAAAAAACTTGAAGAATAACTTGCCGAACTGTCTTAGATATCCGAAATAACTTGTAAGGAAATTTTTTTAACTACAAATAAATCAATTTTTTAGCTCAGGTCAGTTCAACAATATATCCCGATGATGTCTGCATGACAGACTGAATCTGATTATAGGAAATGTTAAAAATTAGATTCTTAACAGACCTCAAAAGTGAGCTTCTTAGTTAACATAACACACTACACATATTTGACAACTTCCAAATTCAAAATCATTGGCTGTTTAGAAGCATGACACACTTTTGAAAAAATATCCTTTATACTCCGACATTATCAGTGCCTGAGCAGGAGATCGAACCTGGTGCACGCACACAGTAGGACCAAACGTACCCACTACACTACACACTCAATTCATTGTACATTTTATTTCTATTAGAATTGCAATATAAAACTGCCACCTCTCCAGGAGCAATCCAAATTATTTACATTTCGCTTGAAAACTTTGTTTGCTGTTTTGAATAATTGACATTTGTGTAATAAGAGCGCTATGTGCCCCATTGTCACTCGAGAGAGCAACGCTCGAGAGCGACAATGACACTTGACACATTGATGACAAAATACAACTCGTGTTTTGTCAACAATCCTCTTTAACGCCCGTAGTGAACATGTGATGTGACGTGTGCTGAAGAACTAACAATGTCGAGTTACTATAGCCGGAATTATAAGATATTCGACTTAAGATTTGCAGATGATTCTACCTTAGTTATAGCCACCGTGGATGAGCTCATAATGTGCCAGTCAGGCTTCTCACAATATGCTCTGATTGTGGTTTAAGTGTAAATTGCAACAAAATGACAACTAGGATTGTAGACACGTTGGAGTTAAGAATACAGATGGCATAATTGGCAACTTGCCAGTTTAGCAAAATTTGAAGTGACAAAAATATCACAAAGCGCACAAAGATCAGACTTATAACATTCTAGTTTTCTCTATCTCTCTCTACGCCTCGGACAGATGGACCGTGAGAGAAGCAAACCGACTTACTTATGAAATTTGCTACGAGTTCAATTTCCCGAATAGCCCATCGAACTACTAGCTCGATTCTCCAAGAAACACAACACATCTTCCAAAACGACTCCCCAGTGTCATTATTCTTCCTAATTCTCAATTCTTATGACCACATCAACTGGAAAAGGCAGTATAGACGGTTAAAATTTAATACAAAACCAGATGGCAGGAGATGAAGAGGATGAGCTCTAAAATGTTAGACTTGCGTTACTAAGGTGCTGAAGGGAAAGAGCTTTGGTTAGGCTGAGCGCTTAACAGACAATTGCGACAGATGACGTAAAACTGTTAAACGCACTTTACAGTAAACGGAGGCTAACTAGATTAACGTCTGGTAAAACGTTATGACAAAAAGCAGAACATGATAGCTTTTTCTATTAAATTGAAGCCTGACTTTGGCACAAGAGAGATAGGTAAGCATGTGTTACTGTTTGTGCAACTACCAAATAGGGTTAGTTCATGTTAAAGAAAAACTGAAAAATATTTATCAATTTGAATAGTAGACTCTACAAGAATAATGTATTGGTAGTCACTATTTCTTTATTAATTATTCATAACTCAATAAGAAGTATCGTCAATAATTTCAAATTTTATTAACTTCTGACGCCACGATTTACAACTAAATCTAGGAATATTCGTTTGTGTTAAGATTCCTCACATCCTCACTGGCAATATAAAAATGGTAGAAGAAGAGTCACACGTATGACAGTTTGCGTTGTGTTTATTATTGTAGTTTGTGTTAGTTCATCATTTTTTACTAATTATCCCATTATGGAGCCTAATTTCGTTACAGCTAGTACTGATTTTGTATAACTCCATACACAACGTCTTAAAAATTAACAAATCAAAACAAAACAGCAAGACAAACAGAACACCAGAAAAAACTAACCTAGCTGCTACACTGTTACTTAAGCTATCAGTTTTTTTGAAACTCAGTGCTGCCACACAGATATTTCATCTACGCTATACTGTGCATGCGAAAACATGAACGTCACGACTGTTGGCGCGAACTAATATTTTCAAATTACAAACCGAATTTAAAAATACGTAACCGCAAAAAATTTTTTTTTTCCAAATATATTGAGTTTTCTGATTGTACATTTAATATAAACATAAATTGTGAAATAACCCCATTATAACCCGTTATATTTGCTGTAAGGGTATAAAAGCAAGAAGTAGCTAATAACTTTGAGACACCCTGTGTGAGTTAAAATATGTATGTCATCCTTGTTTAAAACTCCAATGTCAACTCATTAATATTCCATACGACTAAAAAACAGTTTTTTTTTTAATTAAAATAATCTCCCAAAATAATAACCTTGTGCAGAATACGTCTGTATATTTTTATACTAAACAGTGTATTTTTTGTGTTCGTTCTCATCTGATATCAAAGTTTCCCACAATGAACTCCACGGTATACCCGCACATATAAGTAATTAGAAGCAGATGTACACAATTGGGGGTGATCTAAATTCCTTCCAAATGGTCGCAAAAACAAACAACCTGTCTCTATGCAGAGTATAATTATTGCTGCTTACTAAAAGCGCAAACATAGATTTAAATGTCAAATACATTGTTCACTGTTTACATATCCTTTATTTTCTTAACACTGCGTTGTCCAGCACTTTTTGCCAAAAATAGACCCTGTAAGCAAATCCGAGATATGTTGGTAAAATATGCGATTCAGAGGGAAATTAATGCACTTGGCTGACAGAGCATTTTGCAACTTATTTACTGATACTTCGGTTACGTATTTTTTGTTAATAAAACATAGTAATCAGGTTATCCTTCACGGTTTAAAAGTTAGCGTTGTAACTGAAAGAATCAAATATTCTTATTCAGAAATTGTGTGTATTTCATTCATATTTCCAAGACGCCACTGTGAGGAAAAAGCGAAAATCGTCTATGTTTGCTGGGAAAGTATTGACATAAAACTTCGAAGCTTTGAAAACAGAAAGTGAAACGCTTTTTCCAAAACGTTAACAGATTTTAATTTCATTTTTATTCATATAAATTAATTTAAATTAAAATTAAAACTAAAATTTTTATTTTAGTTTATATATTTCTTGATGTAATTAGAACCATTCAAAAAACCAATTTCCATCTGGAGAACAATTTTTCATTCATTACATTGTTAAATGTTCTTGCCAAATACAGAAGTAAAGAAAACAAATAACTATATAATTATAGAATGAAAATATTCAATATTCGTTTAGAGCTTAGCATATGAAGTTAGGAGAAATAACATCCTAAATTAACATAATGTCAAAAGTGACTACCACTAACACACAATTTTTGTATGTATTCAAAACTTTTGCTAGGCGTTTTGCAATCCATGTAGTATTCTAGTTGACTTTCATTAACTGTATAGCACATCTGATGGCATCACGCCATCTGCTGTGGTGGTCCGTTAGGGGCACAATCTCACCAAAGCTATGTTCATCAGCCCATTTACCCTCTGAAGCCCAACGCTTTGGATAGCATACTCTTCGCCTATAAACCTATATCGTTTTCTCTGAACACGGCATCCATTACAAACATAGATAGGCATGTAATTTGAAAGACTTTCAAAGAAAATGTAGTGAAATGAAGTGTAAGAAGACGCTACTAGCAATAATATCAAATTTTTACGAACATGAAAAGAAATTTCAATTACTTTTATGTTGACTACTTTAAAAAATCGATCTACATATATACCCTGTAGAATGTATAAGTTAACCAGATAAGTGAAAATAAGAATCGTTTAAAGTTTTACTTATGGAGACAACTGCTAAAACATACAAAATAGAGAAATTGAAAAGATAGATTGACTACTATTTACAAAATCGATCCGAGAAAATAGAGTGGGTTACCTGAAAAAGACATTAAAGTGGAAATAAAAATGTGTGTCCTATTCTGAAATCTCACGGGTAGTTATGGCGCCACTTGAGCTATCCCCCACCACTACTCACACTTACTTTTAAGTCACACCTCCCAACGAATCAAAGACCAGCACCTCCAGCAAAGTAGATCCAGCTTCTTACAGGTCTGTACTCTTACGGATACAGATTTCCCACAGGTTTATACTTTCGGTGACTTAGCTTTCAACAAGCATTTTCTGTTACTAATACGACAAATGGAAAGTTGTATGAATAAAAGTACAGATATATTAATAGTTATACCGGTAAAAGTAAATACCTATCAAAAGTTATTCTGGTAAGAGTACCGACCTGTAGAAGATGTATCTGACTGGTTAGGAGGGAGGGTGTGCTGGTAAGTGAAAGTAGATTGGTGGATGTGACTCAATTGGTGCCATACCTACTTTTGTGTTAATACCTTACTTTCGTTCAGTATCCTGTGTATTACATTCTTTGCAATCCAGACAAATCTATATCAATTAGTGTTTAAGCCAATAGAATTTTAAATTTTTAGATTCAAAGTACACTAAAATTGGTCCAGTTATCAAATTGTTCTAATATTTAGAGTTAGTCCACTTCGAGTTTTGGGCAGTTTATTATTATTATAGAAAACAAAATTAGATTTAGTTTATTAACGTTGGCACAACTTGCTTATATGCAAGGAATTACAGGTTCAAATTAAGGCTACTGACTTGTTGAAAGGACTTGTTGACATGGAGATTTATATGAGTATGTAAACGCCTCGGAAGAAAACTGATTTTATTAATATATTAATGTAGAGTATACGCCCACCTATTGACGTCAATGAAGGAGTGCCCGGATAATTCCAAATTCTCGTTATATCTCTCTCTCTATATATATTATCAATTGGTTTACATGAAACAAGAGGTTCATTCACCCCTGCCAAAGACGTAGGCGTTCTTATTCTAGAAATATATCGGTGGGTATCAGTTTGATGAGTGGTGGTTGACAACGAAAATATATAGTTATTAATTTGATGTATTGTACTATACTGAATATTTTTTGTGGAAGCGTAATATTAACATTTATCAAATAAATTAGCGAATAGTAAAGCGAGCACGGAAAGGACTAAGTAATATAAGTTAAAACATTTGTAGAAAATGTTCGATAATAGAACTGGAGAATGATTTGAATCGAACGACCGATAATTTATTTATTTATTTATATTTTTAATAAATTCAGTAAATATTTTTCAAAGTGAGTATTTTCAATGCTTCTCTTGCTTTAGGATTCTATAAATGATATCAGGTAGTTCCATACTTGTTGGGGAAGAAAGAGTTGTATTAATTAATGTGGGATACATTATTTCTTATCTTAGATTGCTGTTATCTAACTTGTATGTTGGTGTGCTCAGATCAGGGCAAAAATAACTCCTGAAATTTCCTACCCCTGATACTTCTCTTATTTTTTAAGGCACATTAAATTTTTTTGTATTAACGTTGTCTGATTTCTCATACGTTTTGAAACACTTAGTAATAATGGTTATTTGTGCAACAAGTGTAAAACTGGTATTCCTTGAGATATTTGACATTTAAGTATTTTATCTCGAGATATAACCATTTAAAGATTTAAGCAGGACACTTTTCCATATAGAAATTAGAAAAAAATCAAAGTATTTGTCATCTCATATAGTCGGTTCAAAAAAATGAAAAATAGATCCAACAACGTGCATTTGTGCAGGTTTCGCAAATTCCATAATTGGTTTTGGTTGTTATTTATTTACTTTCTGTAATATGCGATCTACGACCGACAAGTGTGTCACCTGCAATATCTTATTTACTTAACTTTGCAACATTTCACCTTTAATAAGTAATTAAAAATCGTATACATAATATACAATAATACTCAGATCAACATCACTGTAAGAAAACTCGTACTGGCGGAACGCCAATTAAATTTTATGGCCTTTGTCGATTGCCTGTACATCAAGCATAAAATCATTAAAAAAAATAGCACGTTTTCTCTTCCTTACTAGTGAGTAACGGTCCAGGTTAATCTTTATACGAGAGTGTCTCATTTTTTATAGTATGAATATCAAGCATTCTTGAAACTGTCTATCGAATGCATGATATATCGTGGTGGGTACCCTCACATAATTTGTGTACAATGTGGATTATTTTGTTGAATTCTTTTCGGTTTTATACTTTTGTTGCTCACCCTTGTGACCTGTCGCCCCCTCGAACAAAACTCCCCCTATGATGAGCCAAAGGCTATTTAACCGTGCCTACACCTTATGACTTCACTTAAAAGGCAATAATTAAATTTTATTAGATGCATACTTACTTGGTTATATTTAATACAAATCTTATTTAATTTTTTTTATTTCATATATTGCACGAACACGTTTTACTGTAATCATTTTTGACAAAAAATAAACAGATAATAAATGAACACTTCTTATCAATTTTTAGTAAAATGTTAGTCAGGTCTATATCAAAGATTGAGGATTAGGGGTATTCTACAACTAGCTTGCAACGTACGAAACGTGCCATGTTTCTCAATTACAAATACCACTTACCTACTTAAAAAAAGTTTCTCTAACCGCCGCTTAAGTGACTGAATAAATTCTGCACGTTTCTTGTCAGTTAAAGGGAGTTGATGTCTTACAAGTTATTTTGGAATTCGAACTAAATCTCCAAATTTGCAGTTCCCTTTCTTAAGTATTTGAAATAAATAAAAATGTCAGTATCTAACTGATTTTAAGGTAGAATCGAATCATAGATTTTCACTTCTTGGTTATAAGTAGATACAAGCACTTCTACTCACCTGGTTATCATGCGTCAAATCACTGTATATTGCTGTGTATCCACACTGTGAAACACTACCTAAGCATTGTGTTTGAAATCATAAAAAAAATTCAAAAATTTGTATGTATTTTAGAAGATAACCATAACAGTTTTACTTTAACGGAGTATAAAGAAGCAGGAATGTCTGTAGTTTATTTAATTGATTCAAGTTCACTTGTTCTGAACGAGTATGATGCAGAGAATGAAACTTGGTATTGAATTCGAACAAAATATTTAAATAAACATAAAATGAAGTTAATTTAGTTTTAACAAGGTTATTCTAAATAGTATATTATAAAACATGAACTTGTAGAGACTTTCAGTATCATTTAAAATGGTTTAGAATGAACTTGAAAAACAATAAAGTAAAATTTCTGAAATCTGACATTCATGTCAAAAGTTAGGGCTGAAAATCTTAAATTGTGTAGAAACATTTTAAATCTACACAAAATTAATATTAAATTAAGGACAATTACCAGCAGTTGTATTGCAGCGTGATTACTTCAGAAATAGTAAGTCCATAGATTACAAAACACTGAATGACATTTTAAGTTTTCAAATATTTTCAAATATCATTGCATAAAGGTGTTTTGTGAATGATATTTCACATCATGCAGAAAGGAAGGACTAATAGTATGATGTTAAATGTTTGTTGGCGTATCAATTTCTTGTTTTAGTTTATTGTACTAATATTCTGTCAGTATGAAACACTGCAGTATGTTTTTAGCTACTAGCATTTTGTGTTTATCATTGCCATTCATCTAAATGTATGAATTAGTATTTATTTCAGTTTGGAATTGTTAATTGTAGTTATAAGTAGATTTTAAAGAGTACATGTAATATGTCAATATATTTCGAGTAATTACAATCATTCACTTAATCTTGAAAAGTAGAGTAAGAAATTTATCAGGAAAATTAAAGAATTAGAAACAGTATTCAATTAATGTAAAGAACAAAAAAAACTGAATAGTTTAAAAATTAAATTAAAATTAAATTTTGAAATATTAGATCAAAATAGAAACAAACAATTGAAACATTGGAATTTAACCCAATTAAACGGCTTTATATTACAAATCAGTTGATCACCGACCGCTGAACAGCGAAAAAATAAATATTCATCCAAGTATAATAAATAAATTTATAATAAAAGAAAAGTGGTGAATAATTGAAGGTTAGAATATTACAATCCAGATATATTGATATCAAGAAATAATTGTACAAGTATATTAAAAATAAGAAGTGAGTAAACTTTGAAAGTATTACGAAGAATATTATCCTGAACGCAGATTTAGAAGAGGGAAGTATTTGTTAATCCAGTTAGCAATTATTTATGGTGAAGAAATTCAAACGTCAATCAAGTGATAGAAATATTTCAAGGAAATTTTGAAAATAATTTGGAGGTTATAAACAAACGTCAATCCAGTAAATAAGAAGAAGAAGAAACCTTGAGAGGTTATAAAGTCAGTCAAGTGGCATAATATTTCAAGGATTATAATAACCAGTTAGAGGTTATAATTTAACGTTACTCGAGTCGAAAGAAACCTAGACAAGGTAAAGCTTAATAATATCACAAATCCATGGTACATATTTTATTTTAAATAGAAGGCCATATTTATCAGTTTTAGTTAAGTTAGATTTTGTTATTTAAATTTGTTAATTACATTTCAAGTTCAAATTTGTTAATAAATTAATACTTTGTTCGTTCAATATTGAGTTTGATTTATATTGATTGTTATCTTGATCGATGAGCATTTATTGAACCGACTTCGTTGAACCTCGAGTAAGAGTCATTCTGTAGATTATAGATACTCATGTTAATGGTGTTCTATAGTCTATAATTTTAACAGCTTTTAAGAAACTGTTTGGCGTCCAGTAAAATCACTTTAATTTACTTTCAAGAAGTAAATTCGGACATATAAATATACAAATAGAATTAGAATATAGAACAACATATTACAACAATTTTATGATAATTACTACAACATTTTTAAGTTATATATTAAATACCATAATTTATTCTGGGGTGAAGAATTTCATTTCCACTCGTCAACACTGTTTTATGGAGAAACGTTCTACAGTAGGCTTGTTTAACCGTTTTTCTCCGAATCACTGGACAACAGAGGTCAAGTAGATGTAGTGCGGTGTACACTGATTTTTCAAAAGCCTCTGACCGTATAGACCACAATTTATTAATTGAAAAATGAAATTATATTGGTTTTAGTAATTTAATATTAAATTTCTTTATATCAAATTTAGAAAACCATTGCAATATGTTCAATATAATAAATAAAATACGTAAATATCTAGCAACATCAGGGGTACCTCACAATTCTGACTTGGGGCCACTTTTGTTTGTTATATTTACAAATGAATTATGTGATATGTTAGATTGCCAAAAACTTTTATTTGCGGATGATTTAACAATATTTACTGAAATTAACAACATCGAGGACTGCCTAACTCTACAACAGCAAATAAGGATTATTCTGTTGGGCAACAAATCTATTATTATTATTATTATTACTATTATTAAACAAAAAAACTTTCTTAACATTTAAGGACGAATGAATTCGGAGAGTGGCATCCTATGCCAAAAACTTTAATACATTTATTTTAACATAAACTATATGCTACCGATGCAATGTCTCATATTTCCGTTACACCCTATATATGTACATTTTTATTAGTATGAAAAAAATATCTTATATACTAGTCTTGTGAAGGACTACTTTTATTAGTGCCAAAATGTAGGCACAAAATGCTACTATCCGTTATGGTCGTAGAGTTTTCCTGTTTTATGTCTTGTTTTACTGTTGGACAAAATTCTTATTTAAAATTGATTGCATTGTCTGCTGTCCTTCCTCTGTAACTTTTCAGACGGTTGAATATATAATTTAAGAACAACAGTTCGCTGAAAGAATACGTTTCAAGGATGCAGACCCTTGTTACATGTGACTTACACCGCCCGAATACAGTTTTCGCATTCAATTTGCAAACACTTAGCAAGTTTCTAATTATCCTCGATTAAGGGAAACTTGTTATGTTTTGTATTATTCGGACCGGAGATTGACATTTTAATTGATAATAGCCAGCATGCGAATTTCCTGCAAATTTTCATAATTCCGTGATGTCCAACTTGGACCCTCTTTTGGATTAAGCTCGTCAATTTCCGTTCGCCAGCAGTCTAGCTTTATTATTTCCTAGCCTTTAATATAACAACTTTTATTTTCCGACCCAGACATTGGTTTATTCAGGAGACGGTATAGTTTCTCTATTGCTATAATTTCAAGCAGCCATACATGAGGGGTATTTGTGAAATGAGAATAGCAGCTATTTTAAGAAAAATCTACTAAAAGTTGCAGTCACTACTTTCCGTGGACAGTTTCTCTCATTCTCGGCTATTGAATAAATAATTGAAAACACGAGAAATAAAACCATTGGTTTCTAGTTTAATTCTCTCTTATTCAAAAAGGGAACAATCAATTGGTTTCAAATACTTATCTTGCTATTATCATATATTTGTTAATAGAATGTGTTAAAAATAATATTTATTTATAACAAAATTACATTTACATTTAATGTAGTTTGAAAATGTTTCTTATCGTGTATTTTTAGAATAAGATGCTTGCTAAGACATTTATATACTTTAGTTATAAGTAGAACAGTCACTTAAAGGTATTTATACGTACAGGGTTGGGTAATAGTCCCGGAATGGTTCGATTACAGCCAAACGGGACCTCGTATCAACTTTGGGTTTTCGACACTGTATTCAGCGAAATTTTTAGAACTTCTTGCCATATATTTCAGGACCGTGACGTCATTACGTTCGGAGGTGTTACATAAGTGTCAATTTTTTTAAATGAAACACCCGGTATATTTTTCCATATTTGTATACTTTAAGGAGTCCCGAATTCAACGATGTAACGTTTGTTATGTAATGTGGTCTCAATAAGGGAAAATTAGAAATTACAATCGTAATTAACAGAGAACAGTGGATATCCAAACAGCTGTATCCAAAAAAGACACTCATTTTTTACCATTTTTTTTACAAAACTAAGACCCACGTAAACAAGTTTTTTTGTAGTCGTTTAATAAAAACACAGGTCATAGTTAAATTATTGTTCTCATTATTTTACTAGTTTATCTAAGTAAGTCGTGGTATAAACGTCACTGTGACATTACTTTTGTACTACTAATTTATGATTCTAAAAACGTGTCTTTAAAATGGCTCAACTGAACGACACTGAACGGATAACTTTACACATGATGATTGGATTCGGAGAGAGGCGTCGATCCCTTCAGGAAGCAAGTGACCTCTTCAACGATACCTTTCCTGAGCGAAACCCGATTTCAAAGTCGACAGCATGTCGAATTTTGCACAATTTTGAACATACGGGAAATGTCAAGAACTGGCCGCCCAAAAACAGCGACAAACGACGACAGAGCTTTAGGTGTACTGTTAGCGATTCAGGAGGAGCCTAAAATGTCAATTCCGAAACATTCATTAAAAACTGGTAACAGTGAAAGATCCATTCGAAGAATACTCAGGAGAAATTAAATACATCACAAACAGGTCTATTCTGTAACATTTTTGTTAAGTTTTAACGGCAAGGTCACTGTTAAAATAATTAGCGGAATGAAGTTAACGGTCGGTCGTATTCTGTATACTTTTTTTAAGGTTAAATTTAACCAACATCGTTCCAAATTAGAGGCGACTTTGGACCTGCCATTAAAATTTAACGGTACCGTTAAAGCGGCAAAAACACCGTATTTTATTTTTGGTTCATAAAATTTTGTATATCATTCAGTACATGGCACTTTGTTTAAGAAATTGGCAGGACCATTCAAAATACAGAAACAAAATATTTAATCTAAACTTTGAATTGATTTGCCAACCGAAAAATTGTTAGGTATTTGTATAACTCCGAAGACAACATAATACAGAAATTTTTTGACTTTTCACTAAAATAAAATGTTTGTCAATGAGTTTGAGATTCTGTTGACGACCCATTTTCTCATTTATATCCAGTAATTATTTTTCCGCCTTCCAATAATCGTGATCATAACCTCAAATAGAAGCGCGGGTGCCGCGGGTCCTGTTTGACGGTAATTTTATGCGGTAGGTATTCAATTTTATCTGCGTGTATTATATATTTTGTGGGATTATTGTCCGTCTTAACTTAATACTCTACTCATTGTCTTAACTACTTTCATTCAATGACTTCCCTGCTCTCATTAGGTTTGTTTTTAATTTGATCTTGAGCATATAACGGAAAGAAATAACCGATCGTTAAAAACTTATGACTTTAACAGGTCCGTTAAATGGTCGCATACAGAATAGAAAAATCAGTTATTATTTTTAGAATTCCGTTAAAATTAAAATTTTAGCAGGGCGTTTATTTTTAACCAAAAAATTACAGAATAGACCTGATTGTCAGCTTACTTCAGGAACTTGCGGAAGATGACTCTGATCGTCGAATGCAGTTTTGCCATCAAATTATGAATTTCTTAGACGAGACACCATAGTTTGTAGATCACATTTTGTTTTCCGATGAGGCTACATTTTGTTTAAATGGATTTGCCAATCGTCACAATTGTCGCTATTGGTCTGCTGAGAATCCACATTGGATGGAAGAAATGCACACACAACATCCACAAAAAGTAAATGTCTGGGCGGGTATAATTGGAACACATGTAATACGTTTTTTCTAAATGGTAATTTAACTGCTGATACCTATTTAACTTTATTACGCGAAAGAGTTATACCCGCTGTAATTCAGATATTTTCCAACCGCGAAAATCCTCAGGTGATCGCAAATGACGTGTACTTCCAGCAAGACGGAGCTCCGCCACACTATGCCAGAATTGTAAGGGATTTTTTGGACACTGTCTTTCCCCGGAGATGGAAAGGTAGAAGGGGTCATATCGAATGGCCAGCTAGGTCACCTGACCTAACCCCTCTTGATTTTTTTCTGGGGTCAATTGAAGTCGGTGGTGTATCGCACAAGACCTGCCACGGTACAAGAGCTTCAAGAAAGAATTCTAGCGGTTGCTGATAATATTACACCTCAGTCCCTCCAAAATGTTCAGCGGGAATTTGTGGACAGGCTAGCACATTGTCAGGCACTGGAAGGATTCCAATTTGAACATTTAATAAAATAAAACTATTCTCTGTTAATTACGATTGTAATTTCTAATTTTCCCTTATTGAGACCACATTACATAACAGAATCCATACAAACGTTACATCTTTGAATTTGGGACTCCTTAAAGTATACAAATATGGAAAAATATACCGGGTGTTTCATTTAAAAAAATTGACACTTATGTCACACCTCCGAACGTAATGACGTCACGGTCCTGAAATACATGTCAAGAAGTTCTAAAAATCTCGCTGAATACAGTGTCGAAAACCCGAAGTTGATACGAGGTCCCGTTCGGCTGTAATCGAGCCGTTCCGGGACTCTTGCCCAACCCTGTATACACCCTTGAATGTGATGAAATGCATAATTCTTATCATTGGATGGGTTGTATGCTAACGCTTATCTTAAAAACTATAAATAATAGCCAGTTAATCAAACACCAATTTATGTTGTGTATGACATTTTGTAGAATAAGTATCATTTATAATAATTATCTTCTATTATTTCCTCTAACAATTATTGTTTAATAATTTCATTCTCATAATATATTTTGTACCTGGAGACCCTGGGGTAATATTTTGAAAATACAGCACGACGCAGATTCGCACCACGCTTGTTCCACTACCTCTACTTCAATAATTTTTTACGGAAAACCTGTGACTTCAATAAAAAAAATTGTAGAGACATTTTTTGTTTAGAATTGTATGTATGCTCTTTCTGAAAATATTTTTTATTTTTCCATACTTCGTCTCATGTTAAAAAATTTGAAAAAATACCGAATAAAAATTTTTTTTAACTTTGATTTTATTAATTACACTTCACAGAACTCATAAAAGAATAAATCATCTGCTTCCAAACATATTTCAGATTTATAGACAAAGTTAGCTACACCACCTGGGCTATTTAATATGTTACATGACAGTTGACATCAAGAGAATTACGCTTTTCTGGGACAATTAAATAAACCAAATTCTGAAGATTTATTGAAACATATTATTTTAAAATAATATATTTTAATAACTGTAATATTTGTCATACATGAATTTACAGTTAATCATATAAAACCGATGTGTAATTTATCTAATGTATGTATTATCGCTATAAAGTTTTTATTGTCCGTAATCACATACATGTTTCAACGCCAGACAAATGTATCTATCCAATAAATATGTACGCAATAACCATTTTATATCTAAATGTAGTTTAATATTTCTCTTCTACATATAATTTAGCATGCAATATTTAATATTCCTAAATGTGTGTTATATGATGTTTCATATGTAAAATTACTATTTATGTGGTTTACACTTTGCATTTATATATCATGTACTATAAAACATTATTATGATTCATATATTCCATTAGTTAAAGATTATCTTTGTTACCACTTCGCTTACGGAATAAATAAAAATGTTATTATTTTTATATTTAATGCTACCAACATGAGGTAATATCTAAATTAAATCAGAACAATTTAGCGATTCTTTGAGCAGGATAAGAAAATTCAAGGTAGAAATGAACACGATTTTAAATCCGACAACTCAGATTAAATTACCACTGCAGACGTCCAATTCGTTCAATGTAAGTTTTACAGGGTGCCAGGTAAATTACTCTCGTATTTAATCAATACAAAATGATTGATTTTACCAGCACGAAATACTGTGTAACCGACAACAATTTCTTAACATTCTTGTAAAATCAGTACGTGCTGTAAAACACACTTAGGTAGATACAGTGTGGACCTAAAGAAACGCACAAAATTCATATTTTTGGTATGTGTCATTTGTCAAAAAATCCTCGAAGAGGTCGATTTTGGTTTTATAAATGCTACATTCTGTCACTATACCAAAATTCATGACGTCATTGGTTTTTGAGTTATGACTCCATCATAATTTTTATTTAATAGAAACAGACATTTTTGTTTACGGTTTTTGGTGGTATATTCCTTTAGGTTTCTGGTGATGTAAAAAAAATGATATTACCTGAGTCATTCGTTTGGAAAAATGACATTTTATGTCGCAAATTCACGAGTAATGTTCCACTTCCTTATGGACTGATACATTTTTGTTTTAACTAGCATGAAAACATTTGACATAAAAACAAAACAAAGAAAATAATAAAAAAACAATCACCTTAACAACAGATAGATACAGGCCTCTTTGTATAAAGTATCGATAACTTCTTTATTCCTGGCACGTGTGGAACCTCAGTTTTGTGACACTTCTGAGACAGTGTAAAACTAGTGAATGCAATGCCACGTTTAAGTGAAAGAGAACGCGTAGAACTTTTGATGATGGTTGGAAATGGTGATAGGCTGAGAACTCATCAGGAAACATGTGATGTTTTCAATGCCAAGTATCCCAAAAAGCAAATTTCTAAATCCACTGTAAGTAGATTGGTGGCTAGATATGATAAATCTGGCAGTGTAGCTGACCTCCCTCGATCTGGTCGCCCCATCACAAGCAACGGAACTAAATTAAATATTATTCTAGAAAATGAGGAAAACCACCATCTTTCGACAAGGCAGCTGGCTTTAAATCATAACGTGAGTCAAACTTCTGTTGTACGTCTATTGAAAAAACAAAAATACCATCCATACAAAGTGCAATTAATCCACGAATTGAATGAGGACGATCCTGATCGGCGCTTACAGTTTTGTAAACAGCTGATGACCCTATGTGATGAAAACCCAAATTTTTTTAAGATCATTGTTTTTTCTGATGAAGCTACATTTTCATCAAAGGGGACTGTACATCAGCATAATTGTAGATATTGGTCACGCGAAAATCCGCATTGGACTCAAGAAGCCCATACACAGCGACGAGGCAAAGTAAACGTGTGGGCAGGTATGATTGGTGATCGTTTATTGAGACCTTTTTTCTTGAAGAAACGCTTGCGACCGCAAGACATTTACAGTTTTTGCGAGTTGAGTTAGTGCCAGCCTTAGCAGTTATGTTTCCGAACAATGAAGATGAAGATATTCTTATTGAAAACGTCTGGTTTCAGCAAGACGAGGCCCCACCTCATTTTGGGATAGCAGTGCGTCAGTTTTTAGATTACACTTTTACTGGAAGGTGGAGATCCGATTGAGTGGCCCCCGTGTTTACCGAATTTGTCTAAGCTTTTTTCTTTGGGGTTACTTAAAGTCAAGGGTGTATTTTAACAGAGCGGATAGCATAGAAGAATTGAAAGACAGAATTGGCTTGGGGATGAGACGAATTGCCCATGAGATGATTCAGAACAGTGTGCAAAGTGTCTACATCCATCTTGTTCAATGTCAAATGGTTGGAGGGTCGCAATTTGAGCAATGGAGATGAATTTTTCATCACAATTACTTATGTAAGGTATCAATCAGTAAAAATATTTTTTTCCAAACGTATGGCTTAGGTAATATCAATTTTCTTCATATCACCAGAAAGCTAAAGAAATATACCACCAAAAACAGTAAAAAAAATGTCTGTTTCCATTAAAAAAAATTTATGATGACGTCATAACTCAAAAAAAAACCAATGACGTCATAAATTTTGGTATAGCGACAAAATGTAGCATTTACAAAACTAAAATCGACCTGTTCGAGGATTTTTTTGACAAATGACACATACCAAATATATGAATGTTATGCGTTTCTTTAGGTACATACTGTATAATGACATGTTGCAAGCTCCCCTCGGAATTATGTGGCACATTATCAGGACCTAAGAAGTATTTTTAACTCACATTAAAATTTCTTAAAAAGAAACGGGTTCTTAAATGGACCCTTTTTCATGTATGCTCAAATATTTCTCATGAATGACTTGAGCGATTCCTATGAAAATCTTTAGCGATCTGTAGAATATGGTTCAGCAGTAATCCCCTAAGCTGTCTAGTATACGGTGTGCGAAAATCGGAAAAAGTATTTTTTCTTCGAGAATATGGCGAAGGCGCCTAAAATAAAATGTGTTGAAATTAACAATTAGGTATTTTGGGAGTAGCTGATACTCGATCTGATGTCAAAAGTTAAACATTCAAGATGGTGAACCCAATAGAACTACCATAATTGCAAAACTTTTGTAGATTTACATTAAACTTGGCCTCTAAAGTGAGTTGAAGTTTTAAAAAAATTCATAGATTTCCTTGCAACCATTGGGACATCGGAAATGATAACACCATACATAAAACATAAACAGCTACGATCCGTCTCAAAAAATATGATTTTAGGTACTTGATACAAAATTAACTATTCGCCATTTGTCAAACTTTATGAATCCATGGCGACTACGATTGGCGCTGACCACAACCGCATTATAGCTTGATGTTCTCCGCACATGCTCATACTGCGTACACTTGCTCAGCATTGCGTCATCTGATCTCGTCTCTTTCAGGTCGGCGTCCTTGGATAAAACTCGTAACTTTGGCCCCATATACGAACATTAACATTTCCAATGTTAAAAAGAGGTGGGACACCCCCAGCATCCCCTTTCTTTGTGTGCGACGCTAATACAGCCTGCGGTGCTGATAGTTATTAACAATTAGATAGCAAAATAAAAATCAACATAACTAACCTAACCACCTAACTATCCCATGAAAGATTGAAATCATTATAGGAAAAAGAAGGAAAACGTTATTTCTGCCGTCAAATCAAACCCGAATTTGTGAAAAAATTCATTAATCGTTACAAAATAAAAATAAAAATTCGGTGTGTCCAGGAGTTGACAAACAGCGCGGGCGAAATAAGAGAGATATTGCAATGTCACATAACGGCATCCGCTATTACAGGATCGCGTTATTTGACATCTAAGCATGCGCATATTTAATCTGCGTTAAGACATGCGGTAATAACTTAGCGCCTGACGTAATTTCCGTACGTTTAGCGAGCGTCGTATGAACGACGTTATCCTCACTTCGGTGAAAATCGGGAACAACCAGAATCAGCCGATCTGTATTTGTGTATTCTGTATTACCACCAGCCAATATACCTGCTTCCAACATGGAGAAATCTCCATTATAAGCCTAAATATATGTAAATATTATATCATATGAATCATATCATACAAAAATTCATCTTTGTTTTGTCTACAATCGACTCCAAAAAAATTTGTTTGAAAGGTCTTTTTGAGTAAATTGGTGCCCCCTTTGTAGAAAATAAGACCAGTTTGATTTTAAAATTAACTTACCTAAAATTTATCTTTCATAATTTTAATATTTTACAACAGGAATAATATATATCTAAATTTGACGACTATTTGACATAAAAAGTGACGTTTTACATAACCTAGTTACGCACGAATGGAACTGCAATGCAATAAGTCTGAATCAAAGCCGTGTTATCTGCCTCAATAACGTAACGTAATTAGCGAACGTCGTGCGGTATCCCTGACTGTAATATCTCTCTATAGTTGAACTGACAAGACGGTACGGAGAAAGCAAATTTTGTAGCATCGGGATGGCATTGGCATTGCATGAGAGTTAACGACGCGACGTTACGAACATAGTGATTTTAACGATTTCAAGTTAATTTTTTAGCTTTCTAATGACGCATGGGTCTGGTTCGCTGGTTTGAATTTTTTTTGTGGGGCTGTGTTTTCAGTAATTTTCAAGAGTTAAAATTTTGAAAAATATTCAAAATATTTCAAACCAACGTTAACAATTACCTTATTTGACTAATTATTTTCTAGCTATCATGGTTTCAATCGAACTTCTGGTCTTACTTCGCCTTTAGCTACGCCTAATCCAGAGAGTTATAGCAAACACTTGACACTATTTGAAATGGTCGTTAATGTGGCACTTTGTTTATTGAGAATAACAAATACTGACCGAAAGATCTCCTCCGTAGAACGGGTGTATAACGAAAGTTTCGTTACCCACATGGATGACCCCGCTGACTCCGTTGCACGTATGGAAGGCTGCTGTGGCACCTGGATAATCCTGAACTGTACCGTGGTAGTAGCAGTGCTCGATGTCCTGGAAAAAAGAGAAGTGCTGTTAAATAAACATAGGGTACAAACATACTGAAGCGTGGTATACGCTTCAAGGGTATATTATTTACGAACTCAAGTGGAGCAACACGGAACTAGAGGATCTTACGGGGTATTGTCAATATACCGCTTCACATAGAATGAGAGAGCACAGAATTTTACAGATTTGTATTCACCACTCCTTATCTACAATCCACGTGGACTTGATCCGCCTGTCACATAGAAATATAGGTAGGATTAGATGTTTAGCGAATTTGATTTGTCAACACCAATCTTATTCAGAGTTTTTGCGTGCCATAATATATAAAACAAAAAATACATGAACTATTTGTATCGTATGATATGTACGAGGCAGTGCAGTACAGCCAGGCAGCGTTATAAATTACTTAATTCTAGTGTATATTTCAACAAATTATTAGTTTTATTACTATTGGAGTGATTTATTACAATTAATTGTTTAAAATGGCATTTTGGAGGCCTTTCGATAGTAGTGACAGCGAAACGGACATTTTGATACAGAGCCTATACAAGCGGAATTTGAAAATAAAGACGTTCAAACTCAAAGGGTTATTTTGAATATTTACTCGTGTTTAAAAGGCGAAAATATTGATTCTTCATATAATCAAATTGTGAAGAGGATTTGTGAATTAACCACATTTAGCCGTAATACAATTTATAGGGTTATTAGAGTCGGGGATGTAGTTGATCATGGATTTTCATTAAGTAGCTTTTTCTCACGTAATGTACACGAAAAAGGAGGTGTAGCCATTTACTCAAGGTCTAACCTCAATATAAAAAGAATCAATTTAGATCATTTTTGCGTTGAAAAACATTTCGAAATATGTGCAGTTTCCTGGAAACACACAGCAACCAATTTAATAACAATAATTTTATCTTGCTACAGATCTTCTTGTGGAGATATCAACATATTTTACGATTATATGTTTAATGTTTTAGAATCATTATTTAGGCCTAATATAAACATTGTTTTATGCGGGGATTTTAATATTGACTCATCTTTGACCTCCAGAAATACAAAGGAATTTCATAAACTATGTAATATTTTGCGTAGTTTTATCCTACACCCTATGATAGGGTGGCCTACCCGCGTGACTATTAACACATCAACGACTATAGACCATATTTTTTCAAATATAAAAGATACTACTATAGCGTGTGTAGTAGACAATGATATCTCTGATCACAGAACAATACTTTTTCAACTATATTCAGAACCGAGTGCCCCACAAGCCTTTCAGTTTAGAAGGCATTTCATGGAAAACTCTATAAATGATTTTTGTTCAGATTTGCTTCAAGAATCCTGGACTCAAATGTACAATATATATACAATCGACGAGGCTTATCAGTATTTTCATGATATGTTTATGTTTTATTTTAATAAGCATTTTCCTCTCAGGAAGAATTATATTAAATCGAACGATATTAACAAAAAATGGGTTAATAATGAAGTTAAAATGTCAAGTATAAAATTAAAAGATTTACACAATCTAAAAAATGTATATCCCGAGTTAATTGATGAATACAAACGTGCAAAAAAAAACACACAATGCTTGTTGAGAAGACAAAAAAATGTTTCTTCCAAAATAAAATAATTAATTCTACAAATCAGTCAAAAGCTGCATGGAAAGTAATGTCTGAAATGTCAAATAAAATCAATAAAAAAGATAACATACAAGTACTGGAGGAGGGTGTTTCACGTAAAAATCCCGCAGTGGCTTCCGCTTTAAATAATTTTTTTATAAATGCACCTCTAAAGATCTCTCAGAATAAAACAATTAAGAATGTCAACATTAATAACAATCATAATATCAGCAAAAATCAAAGTTCTATCTTCCTGGAACCTTTTGATGTTGAAGAACTGCTGTCTATATTAAAAAATAGATTAAAAAACAAGTATTCCTCAGGTCCTGATGAGGTTCCCATGTTCTTAATTAAAAAAGTCATCGGTATCATTATAGAGCCAATTACGTATCTGGTAAATCTATCCTTTACTACAGGAAGTTTCCCGAAAACCCTAAAAATAGGTAAAGTTATACCTATTCATAAAACACATGATCCACAAGATATGGAGAATTATCGACCAGTCACAATTCCTCCTTGTTTTTCAAAAATCTTTGAATATTCATGTCTTGCGCGGCTCTCAAAATTTGTTGAGAAACACAATATAATTTCGGAAAATCAGCACCGGTTTCGTGCCAATAAATCAACTAGTACTGCTGTGTACTCTTACTATAAAAAATTAATAGAACATATAGAGGAAGGAGAATGCCCAGTTGGAATCTTTTGCGATCTAAGTAGGGCATTCGACTGTGTCGATCAGGACAACCTATTGGCCAAATTATATTTATACGGCATACGAGGAGTTGCACTTGACTGGTTAGCCTCTTTTCTAAAAGATCGTAAACAATTTGTAAGCTTAACTCACTCCGATTCCAAAACCACCTGTAAAGTCAACTCCAAGTACGTAACCGTGAATGCGGGTGTCCCTCAAGGTTCTGTATTGGGTCCAATACTGTATATATTATACACAAACGACCTTGAGAATTGGACACCAAACGCATTTTCAGTACTGTATGCGGACGATAAATCTCTGCTGATCTCCGATACATCGGACGATTTACTGACATATAAATGTAATAATGTGTTAGAGACAGTCTGTAATTGGTACAATAATAATTCACTTTTTATGAAACAAGAGAAAACAACGCTTATAAGATTTCACCATAGGCAAAAGGAATGCCGCAAATTAAATATTAAAATAAATAATGTCACATTAAAATGTGAACAGCAAAATAAGTTTTTAGGAATCACAATGGACGAGTGCCTAAACTGGAAGGCTCACTGTGGTAACTTGATATCAAAATTAAATACAGTTTGCCATTTGTTCAGAAATATAAAATTAATTCTGACACAAGAACAATTAATAAATATATACCACGCACAGGTAGGATCTAGACTAAGATATGGCATATGTGTTTGGGGTAGCTCCACCTTATCATCGGAGGTTTTTATCGTTCAAAAACGAATTCTAAGGTGTATTGCTAATGTGTCCAATACAGAATCATGTAGAGGATTGTTTAGAGATTTTAAAATTTTAACTCTTGTAAGTGTACTTATTTATGAATTGTGTGTATATGTCTTTAAAAACAAAACAAAATTTATGTTGACAAAAGATGTCCACAACATTGGGACTCGACAAGTTGATAATTTATATATTCCCTTTTCCAAGTATAAATTGACAATGGATTCACCCGATTACATGGGTCCATATATATATAACAAATTACCCTCAAAGATAAAAGAAGCTAAACATTTAAGATCTTTTAAAATGAGGCTGAATCAATACTTGACAGATAAGTGTTTTTATACATTAGGAGAATTTTATGAAAATGTCCATAAGTAGCATAAGTTAGTTTAAGTAATGTGACTATTCCTATACAAATGCATTTGTTTATAAGGAAAATAAATATTATTATTATTATTACTATTATTATTATGATCATTCTATTAAACGAAAAAGAGTTGGACAAAAACTTAAAAAACCGAATGTCATTCGTCGATTTGTGTATGACTTTTATAATGAACAGAAAGTGCATTAGAAATGATTAGGAATAAGTTACGCGACTATCCAGATTATAACTATAAATCTTTAGATACTTTGCGATACCATTACGGTTGTAGGTACAAAAAATTGGACAAACGAATGGTAGGTATGGAATCAGCACGCATCGTTGATTATCGACACGAGTACCTGCGTAAAATAAAAGAATACCGAGATGCAAACAGAAACATCATTATTCTTGACGAAACATGGTTTAATCCATAACGTAGTTCAATATGGTTGAATAGATAACACCAAAAAGTTTACTTAATTTAAGTGCTTCATGTTCTAGGGGTAAAAGAATTATAATTCTACATGATGGAAGTAAAAACGGTTTTATTCCAAATGCGTTGTTGTTGTCTGCTAAAAATATCAAGTAATCCTCTGCCGACTACCACGAGGATATGACAGCCGAATTACTTGAGAAGTGCGCAAAGGAACAGCTGTTACCAAATATCCCACCAAATTCTGTAATTGTTATGGACAATGCGTCATACCATTAGCGGCATCCCCACAATTAAGTGAGTCTGTCTTCAAGAATATAAAGACAGTAGCAGACGAAATAGGCAAAAGCGATATATGGAGGAAGTGTGTATCTCATGTGATAAAAAAGGAAAATGAATATTCTATATTACCACCTATTAATCCAATTATTATGTAAATACCGATTGAAATTCTGAAAACTCGGATAGTAACGAATGAAACATTGCTTATTTAAAGACAAAGCTTTTTTGAAATTTGTTTATTTAACGTCGACCTATTTCCGCTTCTGAGACCAATTACCGATGCCAGGAAACGAGTTCCCCCTTTAAAATTTTGCCGAGTCTTTCCTTTATAGAATATAAATTTTCTACCTAGATTTAATAATCAAGACAGTTGCTGCTTTACGCCCCCAATACCATCTATGCAACTCCCGCCTAAGATTACATAACTTTGCCGCTAGAAGATAGAACGAGAGGTAGGTCATTTAAGCGACTTATCAAATGTGGTAAACATATTTTTTCATTAACCACTTCTATTGAATAAAGGTATTATAAAAATCCCTTTCTTCAACAATTAAAAAATAATCATTTAGTATTTAAAGCACTTTTATATTTCGGCCGCCGCCGTCTAGTCCCATAAAGGAGATGTCGACTTTACTCCGAGTTTTCGTTTTTATGCTGTCCCAATTGAGATCATGTATACTATGACATAAGTGTCTTTCAAAGCAGTTTAGAATGCGTTGTAAACGAAATCTTTATTAGTTATCAATATAGTTGCGACAGTGACGAGGACATTCTTTGTGATAGCTCGGTATCCTGTGTTAAAAACAGAAAGCAATTTGGAGAGTATCATATATTAATCGTAGAATTAGAAAAAACATTAATGGCTTTTTTTAACGTATCAGAATGGATATAACAATTTCTCATTACATATTAGAAAAAATTTCGCCCTATAATTCCTTATCGAAAATTGAGGTGGGTGGGCTCTTCATATAAAATTTTTCAAAATAAGTATTCTTGCTAAGCTACGCCACCCTAAGGTGGTGTGTAAAGAAGTTGTTTTTAATTTCTATCTGAAACTAACGTAATCGGAGAATGACGAAATTTGGCACGTTTCGGTTACTAATGAAAAGCCGTCTAAGGAAATTATTTCATCCATTTAACGTGTATACAAAGGGGTGATATTAACTACCCGTCTTATAAATTTTTAAATGTCTGCTATTTCTTCTTTCAGTAAAAACTAAGAACTAAACATTATGATTCATTTAGACACTTTTTTACCTCTTGAACATATTTCGTAAAATCGACCGTTTTTTGAGAAAAGAGAACTAGATCTGCTTAAGCGATGAGTCAAAAGCGACGATCACTTTTATACTGGTCAAAACACTATGTAGGCTGGTGTCAAACCATAATTTGCCAATATTATGTACCGATATGATAATTTAGTGTTTATAAATTATTTTCAGATAAAAATTAAAAACAGTTTTTTACACACCCCTTGAAGGGGAGCGCCTGGACAGGAAAGGCTTATTTTGAAAAATTTTATATGAATCACCCACCTTCATTGTCTATAAGTTGCTCTGTATTAATTTCGCAATTGCTTATACCAACCACAAATTAATTGAAAATGATTAAAAACGTGCTTGGCTCTCCCTAAGAAATCGACAAAAAAATCGCAAAATTAAATCGCCGCTTGAAGCGCACTGTCTATCGTAGCTCGACGTGTACCTAAACGCTTTACTATGTTTGTCTCCATTTAAAACCATTGTATTTTGGAGTGAAGCGCCACTTGGCTCGTAGCACGACGCGCCAGTATGTTTGTAGCCATAGGAAATAGGTATCAAGATGCATTTTTTTGGACAGAAAGACAGTAATTTTTTTTCTTCATATTTACCGGTTTTACTTGCATAAGTTATCAATACGTCTACTGAAAACTTGCCATATAGATATGAATAAATAATAAACAGTATCAAACAGTACTTAATACACAATACACCAATTGGAGTTTAAGGTGTAATGTTATGTAATTCTTTAAATGGTTCTTAGCGGATATTCAAACAGATAGTCGTTTGCTCTCCTCTTTTTCCCTCATACATCTAATATTTTAGCTTAGTATTTAAAATATGATTCACAGCATTCCTACCTTTAACCATATTTATTCATGTTAGTTGGCTGGATGCCTGTGAAGCAAGAGCGGGTTAAAAAAAATACCACGAAAGGGATGAAACATGTTTAAAATTATCTAAAAATACCCGATCCAACAAGCTCCTGCATGTCTACCATTGAGAAATATCAAACGGTGGTGGCTTTTCCGCTCTCAGGATAGTTGGGGAAGGGTAGCGAACAGAATAATGTCACCATTGTGATCCCCGCCCTCGAAAACGTAGGGGAAAACACGTGGTATTTTTATGCCATTTCAATATTGAGGGAGGGGTTAGTTTCAACCCCAAAGAATTGCTTGGGTCTCCCCTGGCCAATATCTACTCAATTTATTGACATTCGTAAAAGAAACACGGTCCGCAAGGCTGTCGTATGCCTAGTATCGAATGATCGATGAAAGGGATGGTTTGTTCGATTTAAGGGTGGCTGGTGAAGGATAGCAAACGACTGACTATCACTATAATGTTCCCCCCCTTCGAAAATGGTGGGCTAGAGGGCATTCTGGTCTCAGAACTTTCGGGGTTTTGCCCCCTTTCTGCGCATTTTTTACAAAATTTACGCTTTCATCTACATGCACTTTACTATTATCATAAGTGGAACAACTCATAAATTATTTTGAATATAATTTCCGAATGTGATATAAGTTTTCAAGCTATATAATGACAAATCTCAAAATCTATAATACATCAGTTTGCCAATGTACTAGTAGTTGTTATAAAATAAAAGTATGCTTGATACAAACGTGCTTAGATGGGAAGGAATCCATTTCTACTGTTCACCTGACCGATTTTCAATTACAATTAATTTTATACTGTGTTAATTAGAGTCGACCGTTCTTGCTTGGACATTTCGCATTACATAAAGATTGTCAAATGTTTGATAAATATGGAAATGATATTTATAGAATAGTAACATATTTTCTTAATTCATTATTTAACATTGGTCTGTTTTCGCTACTAAGATCATTCACTAACGCGTGACGCCAGGTGTTGAGCTACCCACAATCTGGAAATATTTTCGCTATTGAAGAGTAGGGATTATCTTTAGTTGCCTACCATTTAATAGACAAGGGACAGATTGCCTTACATTCCCTCCGAAGGCTGGTATGTCATCATGCATTCCCCGTCTTAAATTGTATAGCTTCTACGTATGCACTGATATACACGCCGTTAGAGGGTTAGGCAAAATTGCTGTATTAGTCTAGATGTTCACCTATCATTGTACTAACTGCAATTAGGCATTGCGTAAAGTTTCTTATTGAAATACGAGTAGTCACAAGACACGTACACGCTCGCCCAATATCAATCTTATATTTATTTAACATGTACCTCATTGTCAGATGAATTGATATTCACATTGAACGAATAGCTATAAATTAAGCTGTTAAAATTTTCCATCATTGACTCAACTTATTTGGTTATTTATGGAAACATTTTTGCTAAAATTAGATTTTCTCCACGACCGCGACCCAAATTCCCCCTAGTACGATATTAAACATGCATCATTCGACTAACCTATGTTTAGAATGTTAAACAACCCCTACTAAATAACCAGGTAAATAATACGTTATCTGTTGAACTCTCTTTTAAATTATTCCAAATAGCATGTAAATTTATTGCCTTAATATGATCTTTTCTAAATAAGTCCTTCGTCTTCCAAAATTCAGTTTTTATTGTGGCTTAAACGGCCCATGACAAATTGAACCATAGACGGAAAGTACGCCAGAAAATCGCCATTTTATTCGAGCAATATTTTAATGAGGCCATTCAGTTCTTGAAGTGTTTTTTATGGCCCATAAAATGAAAACCTGACTTTGCACATTTTCTTTGCGTACCCTGTTTACCTGAGCGTCAAAATTCAACGAAGTCAAATACAGCTTAATTAAATAAGATTTAAAAGCATAGAGGTTACCAGGGAAACGTAATAAGGGGTTTGAAAGTTTAAATATTAGGAATGATTTTCTCAGACAGACAACCTTGAAGGGTCGCTTAAATTATATTATTCACAGCTTTCTAAAATTATTCTGTTTTTGGAATTCAAAAATATGTCGTTTTCAGAAGAATCCATTAATAAATATTTGCATGAAGAAAAATAGCAAAGAATTTTATTTTCTCAAATTGTACTTACAAAGAATTCAAAATAAACCAAAGTATAAAACTTCCAGTATCGGCAACGTGTTTTCTTTAAAAAACTTTCGCTCCCTTTTCCCTTAGTTAAACTAATTATAATGAATTCTATATAGTGAAGAGGTGATGAGTCACATCAAATTTCAAATATTTGTGAAAAACCATTTCTGACAGCATACTCCGTTCAAAATTATGCTTCTGGAGATCAGAATTTTTTTGGTTATTTTTATATTTAATATTTTCTGTGATTTTGTATGTTTTATATTAGTTTAGGGGTTAAAAATGTAGTTTAAAAATGGGTGGGTTGGGGCATTTCAAACTCTAGGGGTTAGAGGGTCTTGTAAGGTGGGACTGTTTGCAAAATTTTGTAAGAGGCGCTTGAGTACAAAGTTAGGATTGTTGGGGTGCCTGATATGTTGTTTATATGTTAGGTGAATGTTCTGTAGGGAAGAGTAAGGGAGATGTTAAGAGATTTACTTTGAAATGTTTGTATGCGGACATGCAGGGTGCGAGTAAGGAGAGGTACCAGATGGGGCATGCATAGGTTATTATAGGTTGAAAGTAAGGATTTATAGAGTATTGTTGTGGTATAGGGAGGGGAATTTTTGAGGATAGTGTACAATATTCTGAGCCTACTTTTGAATTTTGTACAAGTAGTGTCGACATGTTGTATGAAATTGGCTCTCTTTCCATAACGACTGGCCTGAGACCTCCTCGCTCTATGAACGTTTCGAAGTCATAAGACTACGAAATGAAGGAAGCTCCATCTAGCAGTCGATTTTCACTGCAATCGAAGCAAAAGGCCGTTATGGGCGTTAACCTCTTTCTAACACATTCTGTCTTGTCGCCCAGGTGCATCCCTGAGGTCCAATTAGACCATCATTTCTTTCAGCGTAAAATGAGACGTTATATCTATCGAATTGGCTAATAAATTAAAACCTATTTCGGGTCAAATCAGCTTTTAAATCGTTGACTTTAATCTGAATCTCAGTCAAGTTTTAGGTACAGATACCAATATAATGGAGCAATACTCTAAACCGGGATTTTATGTAATTTATTTGCTATGGGGTAAACAGTACTTATAGGAAATCTAGATTCAATCAAACGACCAAAAATGTTGAAGGGCTGTTAGTATAACATGATCTGGCATTATGGTATTTGGTTCGATTTCCACAAGTGTTGCAAAAGACATTGACTTATTATTAGATTTCATTCAATAACTAGATAAATTTCATGATCCAAATTACGCCTCAAGATATATGCATCGAATGCTATCTGCATTCGATGCATATATCTTGAGGAGTAATATTTAGATTCAGTGATTGCTGTTCGAAAGGTCCTATTGGTTATACTGGTAGTACTCAGATCAGCCAAACGGTGCACAGTACTAGTCAATGGACAGAGAAAGTCTCTACAGTCCATACAAACTACCATTGAGCAAACAGAACTCTACATGCTCAGTCTAATTAGACTGCTGTTAGAAAGAGATGAAAAGACCGTTACTATATCGCGTACTGTGCGTGGTAGAAGAATGAGATTCACCACTAGCATTATTCATAATTAAATTAATAAAAAGATTGTGCCGTCCGTACTGGAACAGATTTCGTTCTGCGTATGCAATAGCCAGCAGCGAAGATGACAAGAGGTGATGAGGATGACCTCCAAAACTTCCGGCTAATGACAAAAAAGAGCTGACGGGAAAGAGCTTTGGTGGGGTCGTATGCCTAACACGCAGTCATCACAGATGACGTGTTACAGAGCAAAGGAAGACAAACTAGAACATTGTATGAATTGTAAAATGTCTGTCGTGATATGAATAACAACAAGGAGAAGCCATGCGTTTGCAGATTAGATTTAGGAATCTCAATCTCTAAGGAATTTTAAAATCATTTTTAATTTACTGATAATTATAAGAACATAAGCATTTTGCATTCATAAAATTGATTTTTATTGAAGAAATATTACTAGTAGATGAACAGCCTTATTTAAAATTAAACAAAAGCGTGAGTTGTATCGTAGGGAGTTAAATCTTAAATCATATAATTAGAGATCATCTATCAATCTGTGCTCTGTGTTCTTGTCGTTCAAGCTTAGCTCATGCGATCTAAGATTCTCTCAAAATATTATACTATTTGCAGCCCTGACGTCAGTATTGCGCAAAAGCAAATGAATCATTTGTTCTTTTCTGTAGATTAAATTTATTTACCTCAGCCTCTGAAGTGGTCTTCACAGACTCTAAAATATATGAACACGACAGTCGAATATTATAACTAGACGCGCATTTCGTCTATCATATTGTCATCATCAAGGGATAATTAAAACCGTTTTAATAGTTCGCAAAGAGCATGTCCATTGATAGTATTCAACTGTAATGATAAATTGGTCGGAACTATTTCAGAGGGCACCGATCTCGAATTACAAGAATGACTGGTGATTAATCATGTTAAAATACAATTTTGCAAATTGATTTTTGATCAAGTTGAGTTTGGTTTAAACACGATTGATGCAATTTGCTTTGAGCCAGCAAAATACATATAAACTATTTAATATTGAAAGTAATTTGTATCAGTGAGAAATATGAAGTTCAGATTTAGTAGCGGATGTTATGTTACCAGTAATTTCAAGCTATTGAAAAAGTAAATTAAATGTATTATTTCATTTCGCTCCTGGTCGTAATTGGAAACATGTCCCCTTTTATTCCCTTCGAAGCGCTCATGATTTGACTGAAAAGGTACACTGACAATCTGGCTGAATTGCTATCGTTAAAGGCAAATTGTATGGGCTGTGTTTTAGGATAACTAACTGAATTCGTTTTATCATAAAACAAATCTCTTTTAATTCCTGACTTGAGCGAAAACATCCATGAATTTTAAAGAGAAATACGGGAAATTAACAAAAGTGGGTGTACTTTCCATTTGATTAAACATTGTTCGTTCTTTTAGATAAAGCAGAAAAAATGACCCAATACGGACGAGATAAATACCCATTTTTAAAAATGTATGTAATACCTCATATTCCTTGAAACTAATGTAGACCAGATCGAGATAAATACGTTGATGTCTAAAATCAACGCACCACCGAAAATTTACCATGATTTTGGAGTAAATTTTTTCTAATTCTTTTGTTCGGTTTTAATTATTCTTGAATTGTTTCGTATATTAACGTTTCTGAAACACAAAACCAAGCTGATTTCATCAAAAGTTATTTTTCTTTAAATACAGGGCGTTACAATAAAGTTGTACTGTTTCAAAAATTCAAAACACCGTACAGGAATCACCAGTAGCCAAATAAAAATATCCAGTACAGACTAAATTATAATGTCATATTCTTCTAACATTCTTATTTTTAATACCTTCTCATCTTTACTTTTAGCGCAGATATACCGAGTGGTTATTTTGGATGATATCTTTTTGCTACTTAATTGATTAATCCAAAACGTATACATATACATCACGTAAGAGACTAATGACAAAAGGTTTTATTACTAGTTTTCTATAGCCACCTACTCAATAAATTTCAATGTGTGTATGGTGTTTACTAGCATTCTCTAATTGGTCATATCTTCTTAATCGAGAATAAAGAGAAAGGATCATTTTTATATAATATGTCATCACAAAGTTCATTAAAAAAATCCATAAATAACGAGCCGTGCTGCCAAACTACTTTTGAAAAAGCAGTTAACTACTAAGTACAAAGTAGTTGTTAAAAATGCATTTTAGTTGAAAAGTACTCGAGTACTTCCATTTCGAAAGAGTAGTTTAACTAGGTGTCTTCAATTACATTTACAACTACTTTTGTAAGTACACTTTACACCTACACAGCATGACATTTTTTCCACGATGAAGGAAATTAGGTCACTAGAACTTGGGTTCTTAGGACAATAATATCTTTCTTTGGCACACGTTATTGGAGAGTCTAATGTACTTTAATTTGTTATAATATGTGAGAAAAAGTACCCAAATGCCTTTCTACATCAGTGTGCAAGCAGAGTGTACTAGTGTACCTACATAAAGCCCCGACGACCTACCCTACAGTTTACTTACACGTTCTATTATTAGTACAGTCAATGAAGGCTTTTGCGTTCGAAATCTTTCAACCGTCATCGATTTGCGTGAAAATTTGGGAAAAGCTAGTGTATGCCTCAGATATCAAAAGTGACATGGTGCCAACTTGCGCTTTTACTCTGGGGGTGGATGCCACCACTTCTCGGGGGCTGAAATTTTTATGGCCAAAATAACCCCGGGAGTCGATAGAGAACCTAATTCTAAGCAAAAAATATTCTATGAAGTTTTTTCGAAAACTCCATAACTTTTTAAGTTATTCGCCATTTTCATTAAAAAATGACACTTTTTTCAACGGTTTTTTACGAATAACTCGAAAATTATGCGTCTAATGAAAAAAAAGTGTAAGGGACATAATTCTAGCTTATAAAAAACAAAGAGATTCGTTTTTTCTAGAAATATCCTAGGTGCAATATAAAGGGAGATATAGTTGACGAAAGGGAACTTTTTTTTTGTGAGTGCTCGAATCGGTGCATTCAACTTGAAATAACGGAAAAATAATCGACTTTAAGGGTATAATGCTAATAACAGTTTTTGTAGTGCTTGAAAAGACCTTTAAAATGAGCACTGTAAAAAGTCGATTGCATTTAAATTAAGCGAGGTACAATGCTAAAAAGATTGACTACTCAACTTTTTTAAGAAAAAATGAACAGTAAAATTAACCTCACGACCACCAGAATTGAAATGCATCATTTTCCTCCTACAATATGTTTTATTTTAGTGTTATTCATATGCTCAAAAAGTTTCACTGATTTAAATTGCATGCTTTTTGAAAATCGGTAATTTAAATTTTAACGTGTTTTTTGAATTCTTCTAAAAAATTTCCTTTTTTTTTAAAATAACGAAATGGTGATAGATACGTAAAATTTAGTATAAAACAAAAATATAGATTTTTTTTTCAATAAAAATGTAATTTTTTTAAAAATTTTTATACGATGAAAAATAATGAAGATATAGGCGATTGAAGTTGATACCGACGTGTTAGTAACAGCTGTTCTGAGCCCTTTAACCCTTTAGCTTTAAAGATCTAAGGGCGCCGAACCTCTGAAAAGTTCTTAGTCTTGTAGTCCATCAAATTACCTTTAAAATTGTCTTGAGATGGGCTCAATAGCATGAAAATTGACGGAGATATCGTCAAAAAACCAATTTCAATTTTTCAGAGAAATTTTTGGAGTAAGCAATTTGTACCTAAAAATAGTGCAGTGAAATTATCTTCTTTTGTGCCAACTGTTGGTGCACTAGATGAACATATTAAAAGGGTTTTTTTGCAAACCCAGCTATGGCTTGGCAATAAAAATATCAGTCCAGTTGACTGGGGATGGATGATTGTTGAAGGTTCATTACAACCAATCAAAACTGCAAATCCGCCTGCATCTGAAGAACTCCTCAAAATGATATTTTGCAACTGCAAAAAAGGTTGCGGCGCCTCTTGCAGTTGCCGAAGAATTGGTCTATTTTGCAATGCTACATGTGGAAAATGCAGTGGTGAAAGTTGTCAGAATTATCCTCCATTTGACCAGGAAGAAGAAATCGAACGTGATAATAGCTCTGATGAAGAGTAGTTTGAAAAACAGGATGTTGTAACTTCTATACATTAATATTTGATAAAAAATAAAAAAAACTTTGAAATGTTATATATTGCAATGCTTATTTTAATCTAAATCTAAATCTAAACTAATAAATTGAACTATTACAAGCCACGGATGCACTAGTAAAATGTTTCAAAATCTTAAAAAAATTATTTTTCACCAATTTATACATAAAGGGTAATTTTGGGGGTTGAAAGTTAGAAATAAATAAATAAAATAAAATATATCATGAACAGTGAAAACGATTCTGGAAATCTGAAGCTAATAAAGCTGCTAGAAAATTGTTTTTAATTGATTCTAAAGTTAGGGGTGGTTTCTAGGGGTTGAAATTAAACAATAAATTGATAGATACATTAATTAATAAACTTGTGACCATTATACTCTTCGCCGATTTACTGCACATTTTATATAATTGTTGAACATGCTATAGAATACTCTTCGCAGTTTTTTGTTAATAAAGAAACATTTGCGAATAGTATAATAATGTTAGTTTGTATTTTTAACGAGTGACGGCCTTCTCTAACCACGAGATGAATGAAAGCCGTCAAAGCTTGGTTCATAATCTTATCGGACTTGTGATAAATTTATTGCTGTTATATATATAAATTTAAGGAATTTAAATAATTAATAACTTTTTTATTTATTGATCGATTTTGTTCAAAAACACTATAAATAGAATGATTAAAAATAATCTAGAGGGGTTAAATCAGGAGATCTAGCCCACCACTTTATTAGCCCCCTTCTACCAATTATTTTTAACTGGAATACATAAAGAAATGTATTTTAAACAACAAGTGGATTGGTAGATATATATTTCAAAATTGATTTGTCTGACCGATTTTTTTGTTAGTCCCTTTGTACCAGTTTGACCGAATTTTTTCCCTTCTTCGATAATTTCTCCAATGTCTTTTAGGAGCAGATGTTAATCCTACTACTACTACATCGATAACAACTGCTCTTAAACCCAATCCAACCACCTCAGCTAGTGCTAATATAGGGCTAGGGAGTGAAGCTTCATCTCTGGTAAAAACAGGAGAGGTAATAACAGTCCAAAAGGAGATACCTTCAATGGATCAGCCATTATCCAATAAAATCCTATAAAGTGTCGAACAATTGAAGGAAGTTGTGAAATTTTAAAAACTACATGGCTCAGACATAGCTAGGTGTTCCATAAGGGATTTTAGAAAAGTCGAAAAAGAAATCGATCTACTTAATAACCTCCTGAACGATGTTGAATATCAACTTCAAAAAAATAGAAATTTGGCTGAGAAGTTAAAATACGACACAGCTAAGTGCTTACAGAATGTTGAAATGGCTTAAAGGACTCAAGATACTCCCCCTGGTTTACAATACGAGAACACAGCAACTCTTCGATATTTCATTGAGTCAACAAATGAGTTTGTAACAGAAATGCCAGGACTTAAGGTTCAAATTGAAAGTGCCCTAGCTACCACCAACTTACTGTCCAAATTTCACTATAATTCGACTTCCTTCGTTCCTAAGTTATCGTGTTTCCAAGAAACGCAACGGACGGACAGACAGACGGACGGACATTTTGAAAGTTCTTCAGAATTCGATCATCAACATTGTGGTATGCAATATACTCTTCATTTTGCATTTGCACAAAAGCTACCATTAGATGATGCTAATGAATACGGAATTCGTTCTAGAATTGAATTAGAGAAACAATATAAGACTAAAGATAATTTAACACCCGATGAAAAACGCTCCATTTCATCTCTAAAAAATGATCATAGCATTATAATTTTACCAGCTGATAAGGGGAATGCCACGGCAATCTTAGATACAGCTATATATGATACAAAAATTACGAACTTGATAAATGGAAATTATTCCAAATTATACAAAGATCCTACAAATTCTTTAGAAAACAAAATATATATCTTATTTAAACACAAAAACGAATTTACAGATATTGAAAGAAAGGTGTTAACTCCACATCACAGCAAGCCTCCTCAGTTCTATGGTTTGCCAAAAATTCATAAACCTGACATTCCCTTAAGACCAATTGTGAGTTCAATTAATTCTCCATGTAGTAAAATCTCAAAATATTTATTAAAAATCCTAAATCCCTTATCAGGTTCCTCCGAGTCTTATATCAAAAACAGCAAACATTTTTTGGAAAAGCTGTCAGAAAATCATTTTAACAATAATCATCTAATGGTCAGTTTTGATGTAGTAAGCCTATTTACAAATGTTCCTGTATATAAAACATTAATAATAATTAAAAACAAATTGCAACAAGATGTGAATTTGGCGAATAGAACTAAGTTAAGCATTGAAACTATAATGGAATTACTTACACTTTGCATTAAAACAATATACTTTCAATTAAATAATGACTTCTATCAACAAGACTTTGGGATGGCCATGGGTTCTTCATTATCTCCAATATTAAGTAACATTTCATGGAAAATTTTGAGGAAAGTAATATTAATAATCTAGCTTATAAACCCATTGTATGGTGGAGATATGTAGATGACATTTTTGCTATATGGCCTTATAGTAAAGAATGTTTAAGTAATTGTTTGAATCTGATTAATGAAAAAGAACCTTCAATTAAATTTACAATAGAAATAAAGAATAATAATGAATTACCTTTCTTAGATATTTTAATTAAAAAATTAGATAACACATACCAAACCAGTGTGTATAGAAAACAAACGCACACAAACAGATTCTTAAATTTCAATTCAAATCAACATATTAGTGTTAGGAAAGGTATTGTTAAGTGTTTTTATGACATAGCCAAAATTATTTCTTCAAATGACGTAATGTTAAGGAACGAAAAGCAATTTATAAAAACTGTCTTATTAAATAATCAATATCCTGAGAGTTTTGTTGACAGTCAGTTATAGAACATTGGTAGTGGAGAGAATATACTATCGCAACCTGAGGTATTTAGGTCAATGGCAGTAATTCCATATATACATGGTTTATCGGATAAATTACGAAAAATTGGGAATAGGTTTTCCGTACGAACGGTTTTTCAAACGGGCTCCACGCTAAGATCGGTTTTATCAAAAACCAGAGACCTCTAAATATTGTTCAAAATTCAAAAAATTGTATTTATAGTGTTCCGTGTGAGTGCGAAAAACATTACGTAGGTGAATCATCTAGACCTTTCAACGTAAGGCTTGGCGAACATAGAAATTACGCTAGAAGGGGAGAATTTGAAAAATCCAAAATTTGTGAACACGCGTGGGATAGTCTCACGTGACTATGGAAATACATAAACAAAGAACTGTCATGCTTGACGGCCAAAAAAGTTTTGAGAACGGAAGTAGATTCTCTTCCGAAACGTTAACTACTTATAGCTTTCATTTTCAGTTTTTAGTTTATTACATTGTTCTAGCTTACATATTATTAGGTGTGAGACTTTTTGAAACAGTCAAGTATTCAAGAACCAACGTCTGTCTGATCCGTTTGGCGCAGAGGTTTTTTTCATTAAATTTTTTAAATATTTTTCAGTGGCAAAATACCCAGTAAAAAGTAAGAAAATATAATAATTTCTTAATAACTGAATAATAATTTATTATTTCAACGTTGCTCTGAGAATCGTCCAAGTACGGTAGATGTCGCAACTTTATTTTATTGCCCAATTCAGTCTTTTTGTCTTTTTGATCATTATTGGTGATGGCTGTATTAGCGGTGGCCGTGAAGGTAGCTTTAAATAGTATTTAAATAGTCATTTGAGTAGCGGATACTCAATATAATACCAATGCATTCACAACTACCTATAAGTACTTGTAGTTAGTAGTTAAATTGTAGTTAACTACTAGGCAGCTCTGAAATAACGAGGAGAGAATAACTTTGTAAACTGTAGATTTTCTAGCATAGTAAACTGCATACCTAATGACGCCAAGATCATTCGAATTAGTTAACCTGCAAGAAAATGGCATCCAATAAATAGACATTTTGAATTTCTTTTCCACCGGGTACATCTCCCTTAACAGAAAAGATGAAAAAGTGCACCAAAAATGAAAACGTTAGGAGAAGTTGAGACTAAAATTGAGTCTAAACAGAATTTTAACTTTGCTGTTGGTGATCCTCATAGGGTGATTGCGTTTTTGAACAAAACCGTGGCTTTATTTTTAAGGACAAAATGTTAAGAAAAAAATTAATTTTAGAATGATGGCAAATTTTGGGCGGTCTGTTAATTTTGGTTGTCAGAGTATACGAGTGAATTTATGAGATGAATGAATTCTGGATGAAAATAATAAAATAAGTCTCTTGAGACTGTTCCAGATTAGGGAAATACTCATAAAATGCAACATTTATAGGTCATGTAGCATACGTAGATAAAAGTCTGTTAAGAAAAAGAAGTACAACGATATCTATCAACAATTTTCTTGGGACAGTCCTACTTCAGGCAAATGAGCGTCCCTGTCCATGCACGGTCCGAGTTTCTCCTGATCTGCGTGTAATAACCCGTAAAATCTGATTCGTATCTATGGTTGCTCACTCTGCATTACTGAAACATTTCATTTTAATGGGTAAGTGTAGTATTACCGCTTTACTGCCAAATTGTACTCCTCTTATACGTAAGAGGTTTATTAAATATTTCCCAAAAATTTGTTGATTATAAAATAACTTAGCTGGGGGTGTTAGAATTAAGTACTATTCGGTCGTAAGTTATGAGCATAACAGCCTAATGCATTTAGATCTTTGTAATGGAAATTCTCTAAATTCGCCGAAAATTTGAGAGAATGTTCTCAAAATTGGTAGAAATAATAATTCGATTTATCCCCTACGCATTTTTAAATAAATGTATTCTATTCGAAATAATTACTTAATATTTTTCAAAATTTGTATGAGACTATCAAATGTATCTTGTTTTAATTAAAGCCAGATGTCCTAATCTAACATGTTACTGAAATGACCTATTTATGAAAGTAAATGTTTACCTGTTTCGATACCTGTTCAGCTCCATTTGCTAGGAAATGTTTCTGCACAATATTGGGAGCGATGAGTTGCCTGTAACAAAAACTGTAGTTATTGTACATTATTTATGTGTGACATATTATATTAAGATTAAACTCTAACTACATGTGAAACACGTTTCTAGCTATAACAGTACCAAAAAAGTTATCTTATGCGTACTTAAACGGAATTAAACTCAACTTTTAACTTAGATCTATAGACATAGATAAGTACAGAGTGAATTAGACCAAAATATGTTGCTAATACAGTTTTCTGAGATACACAACTCACAAGATTACGTAATAAGTATATATTTTTGGACGTTTTACCACAAATGGCATCCACGTGCTTTGCCCAGGTTAATTTACTATCTAGATGGACGCCTAGAAACTTAAAACAGTCCCTGGTTATAATTGTATCTAAAGTGTGTTGTTTTAGACTAAAAATCATCGATTCAGTTTTATTTTCATTTAGCATTAATCTGTTTACTAGGAACCAGTCTTGAATAGTAGTAGACTGAGTATCGCGTACACCAGGAATCAATGACTTGACATCTGTATTGTCATATATTAATGTTGTCATCTGCAAAAAGAACAGATTTTGCTGGGATAGTGTTGTATAGCAGATCATTAATAAAAATCAGGAAAAGGGTTGGACCCAAATGGTGGACCCCAAATTTTACACTTGTTAGTTTGGAATTCATGTTGCCATAGTTAACATACTGAAGTCTGTCTTCTAGATAAGATACTAGCAGTTTTTGACTGGTAATTGAAAATTTGTAGAAACCTAACTTTCTTATTAATGTCTTGAGAGACGCAGTCGAACGTCTTACTTAGGTCTAAAAACTGCATACAAAAATTCACTTTGTTCGAAATCCCTATTTAACATGTCAGTTAGTGTGTTTATAGCTACCGTAGTGGGGACCTTTTTGCTCTGAACCCAAACTGATGATTATTAAACAAATTGCTGTTCTCAAAATAAGACGTTGTTTGCAGTTTTAATACGGTCTCAAAAATGTTTGCGAAAAGAGGTACCTATTATGGAGATAGGCCTGTTGTTTGTAGGAACATCAACATTGCCTTTTTTGTAAACTGGAATAACTTTTGAAATTTTGAGAATTTTTGGAAATGTGTTGTTTCTTAAACGTTCATGTGATCGCGGGGTTGAGTTACAGAGAGGAGTGCAAGGAATTAAAAAAAAATGAAGGTCCCTACTCTCTATAGTATTTATATTGTACAATGCCTCCTATATATAAAAGAGCATGAATCAAAATATTTATCACGCATTCAGCTACGTTCTTATCCCACTCGAAATAATGGAAATCTACATTTTGATTTTCTACGCTTATCAAAAACACGCAATGGTACAGCGTACTATGGAATAAAATTCTTTAATCGCTACATAATATCAGGGAACTGGATTGTAAACTTTTTAAAACTGTTATGTAATTATTTCTAATCGAGAATGCTTTCTTTTCACTAAGCGAGTTTTTTTATGCAGATTTTTTTTCTTTATGTAAGTAACATAAGTATATTAGAATCTAATCTAATCTAACATAAGTATATGTTTGATTGTCCTTTAAATTATGTTTGTTTGTTACCTATATATTATTTACTACATTTATATTTATTGTTTGTGACTGAGATATACTTTGACTTGTGTAAATACAATTGTATAATATATCAATAAATACTTACTTACTTACGTAGCGTTGAATGTTACTCAAATTATTTCATAACGAAATATGTAATACAGAATGTGTTGGTACTATTATAATTGTAAAGCTGTACTATTTGCTCTTTGAAATATGCGATATTTCCAAAAAAATATAAAAAACGCTCACGATTTAATATTTTTGATGTGAGCAGTAGTTGTCATTCGAACATTTGTAGTATTGAATAAAATTAAAAAGTCATTATTTGATGTTTCGGTGTGCCAATATAGATTTAGCTGAAATTGCAATTTTATGCAAGTATTATGGCCGATGTAAATTTTGATGAGATCGTTAGTTTGTTCGTCAATATTTCAAACAACTCTTTCAACAATTCGAGCCGAACATGCACAAATTATTTAGAAATTGGAGATTCATCGGCTGTTTGTATAACGGGATGTAATTAATTGATCAGGATTAATTTATTATTATGAACTGACTTCGCTTCTGATAAAAATCGATTAAAGCGGTTCTCTGGGCGATGCTCAATGTGGATGGTCGATTGAATAAATAGGTTAAATAATATAAAAATAGTTGTTCAATAGTTGTTGCAAAGTAATATTTTTGAAGAAAATATAGTCTAATTTCTAGTTCATTAGTACAGTAATAGATTTTACATGCCTTTAAAAACGTGGCATATAATTCTCATTAAGATAATAAATGTATACGTACACATGCCTCATATTATTCTACAAGTTGTTCAATAGGAGATATAGTCGAGGGTCTTGAGGAACAGAAGCATAATGGCCTTACATATATTCCAAGATTTTCGACTGTGTTCTTCATGACCTGTCACTAACAAAGCTATAATATTATGGTTTAGGAGGCGGTTGGTTTATTAAATTAGTGCATAAGCAATGAAAAATAATGTTTTTGTAAACAATATAAACTCAGTTCTTAGCAACATTAAACAATAAATATTACAAAATGAATCCAATTGTGACATATTTTTCAAACAATAATAATTAATTGTTAAATTAATGAATGGTTGAAGTCAAGATTTGGATAAGGTAAATATGTACAAAAATTTCATTCACATAAAATATCACTTTTTTAGAGCATTTCTAACATTCCAACGCTCCAGATTTCCTCCATTCTCGGTCAAGTATGAATTTCGGCTTCCGAACTAACGTCTGCTAATATTATTTCCATTATTGGACATATAATTAAAGCAATCTACACTATTATTAAACTTTGTAAACTCATGCAAGATGAACTTTTTCCAAATTATAAAATTGACAAAAAAATTCCCCTTCTCTCCCCGCTTGCTAAAAAATTTCGATTTTCATGATTGCTTGGAAATTGAAATTTTCCTTAGGACTTCTTACCCAGACATGGTTCTTACTAGACTTCGAGTCTAGTTATCAGTCCCTCGTTTCTTTTTCTCGCCAAGTCGTCTCAGTCCAGTCAAGGCCTCTACAGCTCATGACATGGACTAACGTTCTCGACGAGAATTTGGGTCACCCATTCATGGTCTGGACACGAACGACGTTGCTTAACTTCGCCGATCAAGTTCCATTTCCATTTAGATATTTTATTGCCGATTCCATACATACATCATTAATTTAAGTTTAAAACTAGCTATTTTAAACATTGCAATACATACAGCGTGTCCCAAAAGTCCCGGAATGGTCAAATATATCGCAAACTGATAATCTTTTCGGAAAACAAAAAAACACGTGTCCAGTATTTAAAAAAACCTATTCAATGACACCAAAGTTGAGTCCCCCCCACCCCCCTCTGCAGAACTTTGAAAAATGAAATGGGAACCCCCATTTTTTATTGAAGAAACGGATTGCACGGCTGATATTACGTAAGGTTCGTCTGCAATATTTTCTTGGATTTGCTACAGATGGCGCTGTAATCACAAAAAATTAACTAAAAGGCGTAAGTTTGAAATAATCGGTTTACACCGGAAACAAAAAAACAGGTGTTCACTATTTTTAAAAAACTATCCAATGACACCAACGTTGATCCCCCATCCCCCTGTGCAGGGGAAGAGGGGGGAAACTTTGAAAAATTAAATGGCAACCCCCATTTCTTGTAAAAACGTGGTGCTTATTTTAGGTGGCTCACGTAACGTGAGTCACGTTGCCTCAAACCAGCTTTAATTTTTTTCGTGTTAAAATTGATAACCACCTTTTTCTTGGCAAAGTCCTAACCGAAAGTAAACTTCATCGGCAACTTTCTGCCTTACCACTGAAGTTATTTCTTTTGACACCTCGCGTATTCTATACCTTTAGATAGGTATTTTGCCCCCCCCCCCCTGCACAGGGGGATGGAGGTCAACTTTGGTGTCATTGGATACCTAGGTTTTTTCTAAATATTGAACACGTGTTTTTTGTTTTCCGAAAAGATTAGCAGTTTGCGATATATTTGACCGTTCCGGGAATTTTGGGACACCCTGTATATAAATACATGTACAAAACATCGCTGTTTAATTTATCAACTGATAAATACAAAAAACGATGGAGTCGTTGGGGAGACTGGTGACCTTGTAGAGCTTATTTTAATTAAAACCTATTATCATTATTTATTAACAATTTATGCCTGTTATCTTTAAGATTTTTTGCCATTCGATTAAAAAGATAAAAATAGTTCTGGGGTAATGGTGAAGAACATGGCACCTAAATCGGTGACCGTTGGAACTGTAAGAACTGTAAGATTATGTAAATATATTAAAAAGTTTTAATCATTGCATCATTCACTGCCGTCAATACCGTCTAAATTATGTAGTGTCTAGTAGCACTACTAGATGGCACTATTACTGAATACATACCTTTCAGCTGCTGCAACAGAAAGATACATAACCGCAACTCCCTAAATATCGACTGCGCGACTAAAATACAACAAGCAGATTCCATAAAGTACCTAAGTATTATCATTGACAGATTTTTGGGATGGAATATACATCTTAACAATGTATGTAATATGCTAAGAAGCATATTATTTAGATTTAAATTCTTAAAAACCATCCTAGACAAAGCTAACTTAAAAATCATTTACTATGCATTAGTTGAATCACGACTATACTATGGTATTATCGGATGGGGAAGTGCAGTAAAACACCACATAAAAAAGTTGGAAATAATACAAAAAGATTTTTAAAAATTATGTTGGGTAAACCCAACACATACCCATCGGAAAACCTATATAAGGATGGAAATGTTCTTGATATCAGACAATTATTCTATTATTCTGTGACAATAAATCAATTTAATAACAAACATTTATTAATAGCTGTTAACCATACCTACTTATCAGACGAGAACAAAAGCAACCTCCTGCAGAACTCCTTTTTCTTCAAAATCAATAGGACAGCGAAATGTCTATTACCTCTCTACCAGATTTTATAATTATCTTCCAGACGACGCAAAAAAATGAAATTCTATTAACTGACTTAAAAAAAACTAAAGAAAACCCTAGAAACTAATAGAATGAACATTCACAAAGTCGTGGAAATGAAAAATTAGCTATTAGACAATTATTCTATTATTCTGTGACAATAAATCACTTTAATAACAAACATTTATTAATAGCTGTTAACCATACCTACTTATCAGACGAGAACAAAAGCAACCTCCTGCAGAACTCCTTTTTCTTCAAAATCAATAGGACAGCGAAATGTCTATTACCTCTCTACCAGATTTTATAATTATCTTCCAGACGACGCAAAAAAATGAAATTCTATTAACTTACTTAAAAAAAACTAAAGAAAACCCTAGAAACTAATAGAGTGAACATTCACAAAGTCGTGGAAATGAAAAATTAGCTATTAGACAATTATTCTATTATTCTGTGACAATAAATCAATTTAATAACAAACATTTATTAATAGCTGTTAACCATACCTACTTATCAGAAGAGAACAAAAGCAACCTCCTGCAGAACTCCTTTTTCTTCAAAATCAATAGGACAGCGAAATGTGTATTACCTCTCTACCAGATTTTATAATTATCTTCCAGACGACGCAAAAAATGAAATTCTATTAACTTACTTAAAAAAAACTAAAGAAAACCCTAGAAACTAATAGAATGAACATTCACAAAGTCGTGGAAATGAAAAATTAGCTAAACGCTAAATAAACTTACTATATATATTTAATTCGTAATCTCCTTTTATTATTATTATTATCATTACTAATTAAAATAGATTCTATTCTAACTCTATCTAAAAATGTATGTTTAAGCCTATACATTATAAATTTAGTCGAAAAAGAAAATATACTTACATATTTTTTTAAAGTATTTATGGCTGTTATTTTAGATTATTGTTTAATGATAGTAGTAAATCATTATTAGCCAACATTTTGAATCTCTTAAAATTTCTATACTGTAGCCATCGAATAATTTGTTATGAAAAATATTATGCAAATATGAGAACTGTATGTAGATCATCATAAACAGATATACGTTATGAATCTAAAACTATTATTTTCCTCACGACAGTTTACGACTTTGTGAGTTTCTTGTTTATTTGATTGTAATATATGCCCACATGTATTGTATACTATATTATGCACCTACTTGAATCCAAATAAACTATATTATTATTATTATAATACCGTGGGTACATTTCAACCACAGGTCAGGTTAATATAGTACATACCATAGGTATGTTTTATTGTTGTATCTGGATTGGTGTCAGTAGGTATATTACATTTAAAATATGGACCCTGGACTTTTAAGACTCTGCAGCTGCATTTGCTAAATATTTATACGTACTTAGCTTTTGCTAAATGAGTAGTTTCGGAATATATCTTCATGTTACATATACGATGGAATTGAAAAAAAATTGATAATACAAAATAAGTTAAGGAAGCATCTGAAAGCAAAATTTGATATTAGATATATGTTTTATATAAGTATTTAATTAACATATTCATGAAATATTGTCCATAAATATCACTCGTACTTTTAAATTATATTTATAATTTCTTCTGCAGCCAAATTGCCACATAATATAATAATTCGTGTAAATTCGGGTTAATTTAATTAAAGCATTATCAGAAAATTCCTCGCGCTAAAAAGCCTCTGGATGTAATTAGAGAATAGACCGCCAATTTACTCTCTGTATTACTACGACAAAACGCGTTCGAAAAAATTTTACCTTAAAAGTTCTAAGAATATTGCATATGAAAATTAAATACACTCCAACTTTAGTGTATTTTTTTCGCCTAACGTTTGGGCCATTTTCTCGCAGCACTTGTTAGTAAAATGTTCATCTCTATATCTGCGCCACCTTGTATATAAAAGCATTAACGTTCATCTGAATTGAAACAATAAATTAAAATTTCCATATCAGAATTGAAACACGTTTTACGATTGTAAAAGTATAGGCTTTCATGTAACACTAGGAGAAGAAAACGGAAAGCCTTCTATCAATCACTGTCCACAAGAGCCTTCTTAACCTCGGCACTGTGTTTGTGTGATCCTTTTTTATCCTGTCCACCCTAGGGCAACACTTCCACCCGATCCTTTGAAACTGAAAGGAGGAAAAAATATATAAACACTGCTGGCGTTGTATGACTCTTACATGTTGAGGTGGATATACGCTCACGCAAAAATTTAATACGCTGTGTGATATATTTAAGGTGGCCACCACCAATACAATTGTGTTATTGCTTTTTTTAACATACTCTTCAAAGAAATATTCATTCATAATTGTGTGTTGTGCTTAGTTATTTGATTCAATTAATTGGCAGGCGAAACATCATTAATCTACAGAAATGTCACTTCGGAAGTCAAATGTCGAAGAATGAAAGTTTGTCAGTGGTATACCGGTACGTGTACGTATGCCTCTATCTAGATAGTATCTTGCACACATGATACTTTTTGATCTATAATTTGATACGTACAGAGTGTTCAAAAACACGTGGGAAAACATATATCTTCAGTGAATCTGAATTTTCTCTCTTAATAGATGTATTTACATTTTTCTATGAAAGATTTGAAAATGTATTATCATGGGAACCTTATGTACGTGCAAAATTTCAAGTCAATACGACGCGACATCTGGAATTGGGTTTAAATTGAGTTGCAAAATTTTTTTACTTGCAAAGTACAAAGTTGCTGTTGTGTTAAAAAATGCCATTATTTCAAAACGCTCTATACTTTGTTTAATTTTTAACTGAATTAGGCAGAGCGGCAATTTCATAAGCTTTAAAATATATTTCAAGATATTTGTAAAAAACGCATTTTCTCCTTTGCAGCTTGTCAAAAAAATTGTCCATGATCTCTCTTATACGACCTTTTTTTATTGCATTAATGTATACAAGATAGTGACTGGCCATTTTTTTCATTCTTCGTCGCTACTACGGAAAGGAAGAGCATTATATTGCATTTGATCGGTACATTTCTTAAACAGTAAATATCGATTGTAGAGAACAAAAATTTCGTATCACTATTTTAGTGATCGAATTCTGAACAACCTTCAAAACGTATTTGAAAAAAATCGATCAGTAACTAAGTTATTAATAATCTAAATATTAAATAAAATTTAGTTTTCTGTATTTTGTAATTCAATAAAAAAGTGTCTAAAACGAAAACAATTCCAGCCATCTGGGGAGGGTTGTTAAAAAAAATAGAAAAAAAGCACAAAAGGAATTAGGAGAGAAAATTTTAACGTTAGATGAATGTTGTTGCTTTACAAAACTGGCTACTATATTAGTCCAGCAGATTTAAGTTTCTGGGTGGAACTAATTCCCACAAGAACGGGAGTTGAATTTTTTAGTTTGTTGTTGGTATATTTTTGAAATACTAAAAGTTTAGAAAAATCTGAGTGTGCAAAATGTGTTTTTTGGCCGCCATCTTGAAATTATTTTAAAAAATTATAGAAAATCGTGTGTGGTATCAAATTACAAAAAATGTTATGCTGAAAAAGATGGTTTTAAAAAATAAAAATAAATAATGAAATATATGACAGGAAAAGCTTTCAACTTTGTTGCCATGGATAAGGATTAACCTATCACAATGAAAATTCATTACTAAAAGGTATTATCATTGACGGAGCTATTCAACATATTGATAGTCAACCAGAGAATACAGCTATATTTGTCTGTAAATCCTGAACTGCAAAAATTAAAAGAGAACGTCAATTATGAAGTATTTATACTTCCTCCGTCTCTATTTGATCCATAAACTCAGTTATTGAGAAAAAGTGACAAATCATCATTGGCAAGAACTTTGGATGACATAACTAGTTTAAATTACATGTTGCCTGCAGAAACATCGCATGTTCTTGACGGGAGTGCACTAGTACACAAATTGCCATGGGCGAAAACTGGGAAATCCTCAAGAGTTACAATTATAGCGGTCATATTGCTAAGCAATGCAAAGTTGTGACAATTGTATTTGATGGCTGTGCCATCTCCAGTATAAAGGATGTAGAGCATCAGAACTGCACAAAACAATCATCAGTAACAGTGAAATTTACTGAGAGCTCTCCACTTCTTATTGGCAATGGACCCTTTCTTTCTAATAATGAAAACAAACAGTGTTTTATAATTATGCTTGCGAAACGCTTGGAAGCGTATGGCCACGATGTGATTCATGCTACAGATGATGCTGACACCGTTATTGTAAAGACAGCTCTGACCTTGGCAGAAAAAAACCCGTAACAGTAGTTTTCGTACTTTTGATTTACCATAATACATGAAATATTTGCTTGCAGTCAGCTACGTTTAGTGATAAAAAAACGTGACATTAAATCGATGCAACATATGCTTGGTGAAAAAGGATGTAAAACCATTCATCTTCCACAAGCTTCAACTGAATGCGATACCACAAGCTCCTTATTTGCTAAATGTAAATCGGTGGCTCATCGAAATTTTTGGAAAAGCGAGGAATAGCATTTGCGCTACTCTGTTCGGATCAGAAAATGCGAATAGAATGGAACTCACAGATATTGGAACCAAAGCATTGGTATCATTGTACGGTGGAGATCCAAAGACAGATACTTTGAACCTACTACGATATAATCTCTACTTGAAAAAATCACAGCTGCCAAAAGTGAATTTAATATTGCAAGATTGTCACCTACAGAAGATGCTGATGTTCATCACCTTCTCCGCGTACATTTCCATGTCTTTGTTGGAAAACTTTGAACCCACATTTAGCCAATCCCGAAGAGTGGGGTTGGAAAAAATTAGGAGACCAACTACAACTCATAACATGTGAATTGAGCTCTGCACCAGAGTTATTAGTAAACATGGTTCGCTGTACCTACAAAACGGATACAAATGAGCCGTGTGTCAGTGGTAGATTTACTTGTCGACGTTATGGTATGGAATCTTGTGATATCTTGTAACTGTTCTAGTAGAGATTGCATAAATAGTGCACTGGAAGAAAGTAATTTAGAAAAATCTGAAGGGGACTATTAAATTTAGCTTTTCTCTTATACAGTGTGTCTCACTTTTCAAGGTAACACCTACATAGCTCAGTTATTAATAAATCGATTTATTTTAAACTTGGTTGTTATGCTCCTCTTGAAGGTAACTAAAAGCGCATCTACCTATTTAATTTATTCCATAGACGTGCGGACCAAGGGAGTGAAAATGGGGTAAATTTTCAAGTAAATTGTATTAGGGATTTTTTTTTATAGATTACGACCATCTCATAGGGCATCATTTAAACCTCTTTTATGCCAAATTTTGTTAAAATATCTCTAGTAGTTTTAGAGGTATAAACAGGTACATATGACATTTTGTCAAGAATTAATGGCCTTTAGCTCGGAACGAGGTGAATTTGGAAACAAAGTTATTGCACATTTTTGGCTACAAATTTGAAGTAATAAACAAAAATATCTTCGTACTTGCAAAAAACGTTAAAGGCATTCATATGTACCTGTTTATACCTCTAAACCTACTAGAGATATTTTAACAAAATTTGGCACAAATGGGTTTTAAAGGATGCCCTAATACAATTTACCTGAAAATTTACCCTATTTTCACCCCCTTAGTCCGCATGACTATGGAAGAAATTAAATAGGTATATGCGCTTTTAGTTACCTTCAAGAGGTGTATAACTTAGCCAAGGTTAAAATAAATCAATTTATTAATAACTGAGCTACGTAGGTGCTAAAAATATGATTTTCAATACTATATAAGCTTTTTAGTTTTTCGGTCACCATCCCTTTATTTATTTTTATATTTTTTAACCAATATCATAATCTTTTTCAGCATGAAATTTTTTGTAATTTGATGCAACACATCACCTACATTTTTTTCAACATGGCGGTTCAAATACCGCATTTTGCACACTGAGATTTTTCTAGACTTTTAGTATGTCAAAAAGATAGCAACAACGAACTAAAAAAATTAAACCCCGTCTTTGCGGGAATTAGTTCCAACTATCACTCCTTTTTTGCATATATCTTCTATACTATCCACTTAATTTTCAACAGTCCCTAATGTATATAAATTTAAAAGTAATAAATTTGTCACAAATGCGATAAGATTATGGATCAGGCTTGCAGTAGTCAAGGTCGAGGTCACTACCCATCACAAATCGACATTATTTACGATAAAACTGGCGAAGAGTATCCCATAGAATGTACAACAATTTTAGAAGGCGTACAATAAGTCAGCGAAGAGGATAATACCTACTCTAATTTATTTATTTAATTACACATAACATTCGAAACATTAGCCCATAACCCTTCTTTAAGACGCAACGACTAAATTACGTGATTTAAAATGGATAAATCTGAACTACTAAAAAACTAGGTCACATTGAAATGAACTAAATGAAAAATTCTTGCAGAAGGGGGTAAAATCTATTTTTCCAAAGCAACATTTCTGCTTCATTTGGATCGAGAGGCATCGATTCCCGAGTATCAAAGAAATACGCCTATGGATTACAGCATTAATTCTCAGCAAAATATGCTCTGGATACGATGCGACGCGAACAATTTAAAATCTCTTTATTTACAAAAATAGATAGACGCCTGCGAGAGGACTAATACGACATGTGAATAGAAATAGTAATGAGGATGCTCTAACTGCTTTATGTTTATTTGGAGCGTCGTATAGATTTTAATGATGCTCTATAAGCATTACGCACTGAGAGCAGAAGTAATAAATGTATTGTTTCTAGCTGTTTAATCAGCGACTGGATTCTGACAATGACACGCAATTAGACTGAGCCAGACGGTTACGACTGAGTTGTACCCTATTTCGACACACCTAAAAAGATAACTTTTTCATATAAAAAAGTTAGACATAACCTTACACAGGTTGGCTCGGACTTTAGTAATAATAATAATAATAATAATGAAACCTCTTTATTGAGTAATACCTTGCGGTGTAGAACGAGTCACAAAAAAATATTAAAAAAGTCTTACATTGAGACTAGTTATGAACACATAGTGATGTATAAAAACAAACTTATACATAACTTAACAAACAAATATGTCTTACATAATAGTTAAGAAATAATTTTATAAACATTTAAAAGGAAAAAGTAATAACGATTACACTTGGTTAAAAAATATCTATGTATAGTATGCTTTTTTTAATTAGTAGTTCTTTCAATTTTAATTCCAGTAATTTAACATTTTTTACACTTTTGATATAATTAGGTAGATGGTTATAAATTTTTATTAGTGGACCGACTACAGTATTCTGCACTAAACTTAAGTTTGTCTTTATAGGACGTAATTTTTCTTTTTTACGAGTATCGTAATCGTGAGCATGTTCATGTTTTATGAACATGGTGTAGTGTTCTTTTACATAACTGGCACTTTCTAGGATGTAGATGCAGGTGGAGGTAAGTATCCTCTTTTCAATAAAGATGTGTTTGCAGGAGTCTGTTCGTTTCATATTGTAAATACTTCTAACGCATCTTTTTGCAATATAAGTATTTTATGAGCATCTGTAGAATTTCCTCAGAAAATAATTCCATATCGTATAATAGAATCGATGTAAGCGTAACATGCAATTAAACTTGTGGACTCATCGACTTGAACAAAATGAGCTTCTACGCACAAGCATATGCAGACGATCTAGTTATCATAATAAGAATACAGAAACAAATAATCCATGCTTGGAGTTGGGAAATTAAATATTTTGTGTTAATTTATGGGAAAAAAAATCTACCTAACTAACCTAATCTAAGGAAACTGCATGAAAGACTGAATACGTTATAAGAAAAAGAAGGAAAATAATATTTCTGCCATCAAATAAAATCTGAAAAATAACAATATAACACAAAATATGTAATTTCTCAACTCTAAGCACTAATGCGCAATCGAGATAATTTGTTTCCGCTTGGGGTCTAGACGCTAGTGTTTGAAGTGTCTATTGCAGAGCTAAGGTAATTGGCTCCTAACATAGTTTAGGTATGGTGTAATAGGTATTGACTTTCTGCCAACCTTAGAAAAATGGTATTAATGAAAAAGAAAAATTGTGATCTTCAGCCTTGTTCTTTTATGGGTATACGTTCGAATTCTTCATGTACAGTGAGGTATCTAGAGATAATTTTAGATTTCAAACTATAATTATAAAAGTTAATGATTATTTTATTCAAAATATGTATTTGGTCCTTCGAGGCGCTTCTGAACAACTATTCCTATTCATATTTTTGAATTAAAAAAATGCTTAATGTGATTCTTGCATTTGGCATTTATTTTTAATTCTTTAGTATATTTATACTACTAAATAATTAATAAACCATTTGAGCAGTATTAAGTTTCAACTCATAAGATCAATAGGAGTCCAGATTTCAATTTAATAAGTTGCATTTTGCTTTGTTAAGTAGAGATTTTGACTTATTATGTGAAATTTAGTCATGTTAAGCTGAAATTTCAACTTCCTCTTTACCACGTGTTCTGACGTTTGCTGAAACTATTTCAGAGGTGCTATGCTGATACGATACAAGCTCTGTTTTATATTTCCTTTTCTCCTCTCTTTTATTGTTTCTTTTATATGTAAGAAAAAGTTGATGCTTTATGTTGTTCATGTTTTATGAAGAGAGGAATAAACAGCTAAATTTTAATACAGAGATTTTATTTGGAGTAATTTCAAATTCCGAAAAAAATAGCAAACTGCGTTTAATTAAAATAACCGCTGCCTAAGGAATCATTATTTCCACATCCAGATTTCCCATTCAAGTCTCTTTAAAGGAAAACATCTCAACTGTATTTGCACTCTAGTATGTGGAAATAACTGGTCATGGAATTTTATTTTTCCGAAAGCCAGCTAAGCCTCCAGAACTTCAGGACGTTGCCGAATACAAAGTAAGTCAAATAACAGCTTTTAAAAAGCTTTTACAATTATTAGTTTACTTTACTTATTTTTCCTATTTACCTTCCCCCTTCTACGGAATCATCTCAATCAGATGTCATTACAACACATACGTGTACCAAATGTCAAGTGAATATCTCAATTTCATTTTACCCACCCCTTTAATAATATAGTGGAGGTAGTGGGGATTGAAAAATGTTGTAAAAAAAAATCTGAGGCGTTGGCTTTTAGTATACAGGGTCCTGCAGCTCACCTCCCGTCTTCTACTACACCTAAACGATTTATTTTAGAAAAATGATTCAAACGGGACAATAGACTGTTTGTTAGAGAGCACATTTTTAAAATATTTTTGAATATACAGGGTGTTCCAGAAATTGGTGGTGCATCAAAGTTGTATCTTTTTAAATGGAACACCCTGTAGTTTTGATTTGATTTTTGGGACCCTTTCGAGCTACTGTACATATCCCTAGAATATTATCAAATTTGATTTGATAGTTCCAGAGGAATAAATTAAAATCGAAAAAAAAAAATTTTTCGTCATATTTTAAAAAATTTATAAAAAATAGAAGAAACATCTTCAAACCAAAACTAAGGAACAGGTTGCTTATAATAAAAGGTTAGTTTATCCTACTATGAATATCGTAAAAATAACTTAATACAGGATGTTCAAAATTCAATGCCAAACTTTTCAAAATGTAATGCTATTTTTCTCCATTTTTTCAAATGGGACACCCTGTATATTTTTATCTCATCGGATGCAGAATTAAAAAATGAGCATATTTTTTAATTACAATTATCTCGACTATCTTAAAGGTTTCACAGATATTCGTCAAAAACTACTACAAATCGTAAAATTATTATCTAATAGTTTTACATTTTTCAAATCAATAACTAGAACTTATGTTCAATATGTGTTCCGTTTTATCATTTAGCTCCTCTAATGTTATTAAATAAGCAAATACCTAAATTAGACAGTTTCTCATATAACTGTCTATGCAGTTCTCCTCTTGAAGGCGTAAATGAAGGGGAGTAAACAGAAATCATATTCCTGTTGTTTCTTAACCATAATAAGGTAATTTAGTAGATAGCCATGGAAACAAATTTGCTTACAAACTGTCATACAAATAGACATATGTCAATATTTTAAATTACGTATTAGTAATTTACAAGTTTTAAGCATTTTTTGTGATGGAGTACAGCAGAGAAGAGCTAGTAGATATGATTTTCATATTAGGAGAATCAGAAAGAAACTGTTTTTTGGCAAGTCGAGTTTACGGACAGCGTTATCCGGAACGGAGACATCCAGACAAAAGAAGCCTGAACAACTTATTAGAGAGATTTGTACAAACGGGACATGTAGACTATACAAAACCAGTTAGAAATAGACCCGCTCGAAATGAAGAAAATGAATTGTCTGTGCTATTATCTGTTACGGAAAACCCTTTCGTTAGTCAAAAAGCAGTCGGTGATGCCGTAGGTGTAAGTGAGAGAACCGTTCAACGAATTTTAAAGGACAACTGTTTTCATCCCTACCATATCCAGTTTCATCAACAACTCTTCGATGCAGATTTTGAGCAACGTGTTGAATTTTGCAATTGGGCGCAAGCTAAAATTAGGATAAATTGTGAGTTTTTTGATAAGGTTTTGTTTTCTGAAGAGGTCACATTTCATAAAAACGGATTTGTGAATCGCCATAACTTTCATTACTATTCCGACCACAACCCAAGGATTTTTAGGCAGGTTGACCAACAACACAGATGGTCAATAAATGTGTGGGGGGGAATTATTGGTGAACATGTTATTGGTCCTCACTTTTTTAACGGACATTTGAATGGAATTTTTTTTTTTTCGATTTTAATTTATTCCTCTGGAACTATCAAATCAAATTTGATAATATTCTAGGGATATGTACAGTAGCTCGAAGGGGTCCCAAAAATCAATAAAACTACAGGGTGTTCCATTTAAAAAGATACAACTTTGATGCACCACCAATTTCTGGAACACCCTGTATATTCAAAAATATTTTTAAAATGTGCTCTCTAACAAACAGTCTATTGTCCCGTTTGAATCATTTTTCTAAAATAAATCGTTTAGGTGTAGTAGAAGACGGGAGGTGAGCTGCAGGACCCTGTATACACCAAATCCCAAGTACCTGTACTCTTATCGGCTTGATTTATTTATATTCCCCCATTTTCTCCTACTTACCCCCCCACCACTTCAACAGAATCATCTCAACATATAATCTACTTCCACCTACTGATGAGCTCCAGAATAAGGGCGAAAAACGTTTCAAAGGCTAAGTATTTCCAAAAACAGAATGATAGATTTCATGAAACTGTTTTAAAGACAAGGTAGGTATTCATTTTAGGCCCCTGTTCCCATTTTTTACTGAATCTTCATTACCGTAGGGGGTTATGTGGATACTAGTATAATCTGAATGGCCGTATAGGACTGTGTGGATGTTAGTTGTTGAATGAGAACGTTCAAATAAGAAATTATCCAGATCCATTTTAGGATTCTAATTTACTAGCATAACCAAAATTCAGGTTATCGAAAGAATGCAAAGATTTCATTAATATTATTACATATAGTTTTCCTTTTAGTTCCCATGGATACTTATTTTTCTGCTGTTTGCAAAATCCTGTAAAGAATATGTTTCAATTCTAAGCCTATTTCAACAAAAAAAAAAAATATGATTTTTTTTCACGATTACCACACATCCATTCCGCTAAGTGAATGTGGAAGGAATAAATTAATCATAATAAATTAATTGAGTATATCTAATATACAATATACAATAAAAGGTTGCTTTGAAGATAGAGTTGCACGAGTACTGCTTTGACATATTGAAATGATAGAATTAGGAAATATTAAATACTATATGTGAGCGCATTTTTCCTTCTGAAGTTGTGCCTTTCATCTTATATTCAATATAACGGGATTTTTATTAACTTTATAAGGTCTATATATGCGTTGATATATATAACTGCAGAAGTTCGTATAAAATTCAACACATACTGATGCCTACTTTTTACACTAAAATCAAATATCATCTGTTTGATTTAATTATAACTTGTTTATTATTCACTACGAGAGTATTTATATAAGCTTGACTGGAAATTTTTGAAATAAAGTCAGCACTGAAGAGAACTCTCCGAATTACGAAGTCATTGTTTTATCCTAATTAAACCTTTTGTTCCGCCTACCGAATGATGTTTTCGATTATGTAAATTAATAAGCACAATTTTATCATCATACTTAAAAACTGGATTAATTTGTGTTAATAGATTAATTAAGCAAAAGTTAAATTAAATTATGTATAAACAAAGGATAAAATTATATTCAGCCTCAGTTTTTCCTCTTAACGTCCCCTCTAATTTAATAACTTTTACTTCGCGCACGGTGAACTCGTCTTTGGTTGGATTTAATTATTATTAATTTTATTTAATTAGGTTAACACGTCGATTTCACACTCGCGTATTACCTGTTTGCAAGTATATTTTATTTCGTCTATTGAATAAATCAAATTAGTAAAACTTGACTCATTCAATAATTTGTTCTCAAAAAATCATTGTCCAGCAGTACTTCATTACACTATTTTGCAAATACGAAAGCAAAGTTTGATCGGTACATTTATAAAACCGTAAATATAGCTCGTAAAAAAAAAGAATCATGTCATTGTGTTTATTATGGAATAAGTACTGAATAACTCAAAATATTCGTCTGTCCTACTGTCGATCCATTAGTCACATTTCTTGTAAGTAGGATAACTCAAGGCACAGGAACGTATCTAGAAATGATTCTCGGTAGGAGGGGTAAAACATTTTAAGAGATGTCATAGTGCATACTTGTATCGTAATAGTAGGAAGTGAAACCAACAAATAAAAAAAGCTGCTAGAATATGAATATTCGTTACAGCGCACAGTGGTCAAAGACGAGCCGAAATGGGGCTAAAACTTTTTTTCGCGCATTTCTCCTAAGGTTTCTAGTAGTTTTGGTATTAGATAAGACAACATAAAAGAAACTAGCAGTATTTTGTGAGTAATGTATAATATATAAATATTATGTTACAATTTGTAAATAAATACATGAGAAAATATTGTGTTAGTACAAAATAGAAGGAATTAAAATTCTTATCAATTATAATCGCATGTACCTTATCTCATAAGAAACTAAATATCATAGGATCAGAGGTAGCTAAAAGACGATTAATTAGGTCATAATTCGTGTGTTTCCTGGACATTTAACGCTGTACTGTTTTAAGTATTTATTCCTTGATTCTTGCGCCTCTTCTGACATCATCCCAATTGGTAGCAACGCGGCTGAAATTGCGGCGCCATGTAGAAGTGTCTTATGCACTGATGCAGGTATGTAATACCAAGAGTAGAGGTGCACAAAGAGTCTCGCTGTTTCTAGTGCATATTTCTGGAATTCAGCAAGATTTATTGCAAATCCACAAGACAAATTTATCAAAATAATCTTGAATCTGTAAACTAAATCTTTATTGAACCCTGTAATCTCCGCCGAAATATCTGCATTGTTGAAAAGACGCCTCGCTGTATTTCCACCATTTGTGTTTCCACTCTCGACAGGTTTTAGTTAGTCCACAATAAGTCCCAATTTGCTCCTAAATTTGCGTTGGATTTCTGCTTTCCGCTGTTGTTCTATTTTCTTCTCTTCTGACTTTCCATACCTTTACTTCCAGAGGATAACTTATACGGAGTAAAGTTTGAGGTATCCTAAACCCAAATCTAAAAAAATTACAAAAATCCCAGCATGGCTACCCAAGATTTTGAAGGCCAATATTGTTTGCGTCTACAATCTACACTTTGACTTTATGGACATCCGATGCATAGGACGCGAGATATTTGCAAAAAACTTTGACCTTCAAAATCTTGGGTAGCCATGCTGGGATTTTTGTGGATTTGGGTTTGGGAGACCTCAAAGATTATCTGTGGAAAAATTTAGATTTTTACCAATTTTGTCCAGGTCTCCTTCGTTTTTTAGCTAATTTCCGTGGGCTATGAAGAGTATATTGTAGAATACTGAAAATTGTATAGAAAATTCTACAATCCAATGAAGAACATGTCTAGATTTAATGTTGTTTAAGGGAGCGAGAGTAGATCAATCTTGGCTATACTTGTCTTTTCGACAAGAAAGATTAAAGAACTCGGGGCGCGGTTAGTACTTTGGTGACTTTCTCCTGGAAAAACTATTGCATAAATGACTATTTCCTCCTATACAACCTCGAAAGATGTTCACTTAACGAACATAAAGCCAACCATAAACAACTACACTTTATAGAGAATTTAACTTCGCATTAGTTGCTAGACAACAAGTGTCATTTGAAACATTTCATGTTCTGGCAACTGTAAACTGAAGGGATCGCTCCTTAAGAAGTGAGAGTGAGCTTTTTGATATATTTTTGGTCGATATATTCTTCAGGTTATAAACGTACAAAAGTCGGCTACCTCTCTTGCCTGGGTCATCGTAATAGAGAAGTTACAGCGGAGCGTCGAGAATATAGCAGAACAGATTTCGCGGATTGCCAGAAAATGTAATCTTTAGTTCATGCTAAGCTGAATTTTCTATTTCGCCAGTATAACATACGACATCGAAAAAATGTTGATTTGCGGTGTTTCATAGAGACATCATGCAACCTTCCAGTCGTTGTATTTAATTAGTTATAAACTTTTAAGTATTTAAAGTTTTGGTTTCTCTGATTAAACTATTTGAAACAGTATGAATAATCCACGGTAGCCTATCCTGTTAAGCGGCCGCCTCCATTTCGATAACGGACATAACACGAGTTAGAGCGCACGATGACCCTAGACATACTCATAAACTCATTGACCAAGGACTACCCTTTTATCACGATAGATGATGACATTGACGTACACATACCTCATGCAATGGACAAACCAAACAATCCCAAATTCCTTTTTTCCCTCCCCCTAACTCGCTGATATCTCAAAGATATCCTAAAATTTTTAAACTGTAAACACAAAACAGCAATAGATATATTGCTCCAGTTTCTAATCAACCTGACCCATTATCTATAGCACGTCTTACTCAATATTTTCTGTAAATCTAAGGTGTTACTCTCTGGTTTACATGTAAGTAGTTTTGAACCATTATTTTAATTTTGTTTTTGACAAGGTCAAGGCAGCGGCACTCTGTGTATCGTTTCGAATTTTTGTAAATTAAATACATGGAATACTATATATTATAATATATCATACTACTTATTTACACCTTAGTTATAAGTTTGAAATGTTATGTAGCTAAAGAAAATAAAAACAATTAAATGGCTCCCATTTCAGATTCCAGGGGGACTTCTTGCTTCAAACCTTGTACCGCACTATTCTTTTTTGATTTCTTTTGAACATTTTGGTAGAAGACAAATGTCATCAATATGTTTCTGTTAACATTTACGTAGTAGGAAACGGATGATTTCGTATTTGTTTCCTATAAATGTATATTAAATAATATGTTGTCGAAGAAAATGTGTAGAATGCAACTCGCACACAATTGCTCATTTTGCACTGTGCAGCCGTGATTTCGGCTCATGCTGTAGAATAAGCATTACTTCGTGCTTGCTGCATAATACCTTTTTGATATTTCATGATTTACTGCGAATTTTCTTAGTAAAATTCTATGAACCATAATTTGGTCCATAGTGGACAAATTTTAAATTGCAGTAACTAGGTCAATTTTGATTGTACGGCAAGTTAAATATAACCAAATTAAAGAAAATATTATCTACTTGATAAACGGTTTATTAATATTCTTTCACTTAATGTGTATTTTTCAAGTAAAATGCGAAAAACCATAAGGACGGGTTGGTGTTGACCAAGTTTAAACCAAAATTAGCTTAACCAAAGATCAAAATCCATGATTACAATTGTTCCAACAATTGTAGTTATAGATTTCAATCTTTGATCAAGCTGATTTAGATTTAAACTTAGTCGATTTATTACGTCTAATTCCGTTTATAATGATCTTTTTCACACGTTCCACGCAATGTGCAGCAATAATTAACTTGTTCTTCAAAGGTAAGCACTTTTGTAGACAATTCCAAAAATGGATTACTCTTGAAATTTAATTTATCCGTATTATAAGGATAAATCTGGCTCATTTGTTAACACAAAATGTAACACTAAATATTTAATTATTCAGTATACACATTATGGATGGAAATGTTCTCTTATGAAAATGAATAGACTGTCAGGGTAAAAATGTCTATTAGTAAAACTAATGAATTTTACGTCTACTTTGTGAACTCATATCTCCGGCTCTGTTGATCATATCAACCTCCGAGTGAGCTTATTTTTTTACATAGTCTACTTTTAATAATCTCCTATGCACTTTTATGAACCGGGACGTCAGAAATGTTCATATTTACATAATCTTAATACGTTTAGTGATATTTCAAACCGTGCTATATCTTTGACAGTATCATACAGAGCTTTTATTGGGCTTACTTTGTTCGTATTTGTATTGGAAAGTCTATTCAAATGTCATGCATACTTTATAAAGTTCTTGGTATATTTAAAGACAGCACAAAAGTGAAAGAACACATCTCTTTTCTTAAACAAAGTTATGTATTCCGGTAAGAATCCGTAATCGCAAAATTAAGAGCATCACATTTAGACCATAATTTATTCATTAAGTCGATAATATGCATGATACAAATCTATTCCTGTTCCAGTCAATTAATTAGTCTGTGGGGAATGGCCTAGTTGGTGTATTGGACATTTGAATGATTGATAGTTGTACGTTTTCAAAATTTGTCTTGCACTTTTATAACTAATATCGACTCTTGTTTGTGGCTTCCCAAATACTAACAGATATTTCAATGTTTGTTCACGAAACCCTGTAACATGCAGAAAATCGTCGCAAATAACATTAACTTACTTAATTCATAATAGGAAAAGACCATGCATAATTTTATGGAAAGGTGGATGCTTGGAAAATTGGCTGCAATCTTGAAAAATAACGAAAATATATTACAGTAAAGATTGTTAATTAAAAAATTATCTTCCGCCTTTCTGAATTGCTTTTGTAGAGGGATATGTAACGCCGCCGCCGGTAATGTTGTGAAGATGATACAATAAACACATCACAACGTCGGCTTTTTAGAAGCGTAACTTTTTTAAAGAATAAGACCTAAATCCTATAAAATTGTTAAGAGCTATATACCACACATAGATCGTAAGTACATTCAAGAAAATTCTTGACGTACTTAAGGTTTACGCCGTATAGTAAAACACGTTGCGGAATTTTGTCATTAAAGAAGCAATCTTTCCCGTTTTTAATAGTTAATAGTTAATACTGCACACTATGTAATTAAATCCCTTTATATATCCCCGCTTTGTGATTTTACTTGAAAATGATTTTAGTCCAAGTTGTCTTTAATGGCAAAGTTGAGAATTTCACTTAAACCGCCACTGTAAAGGACTCAATATAAAACCCGCCTGAAATACCTAACCATGTGAATTCCGAACTAAAAACGGCCCAACCACGACATTCAGCAAAAAGTGGGACCGTTAAGCGATTGAATAAGCAAAAATATTAGGGTGTAGAGACGTAAAAACATTATAATTTTCATACATTACATCTAATGGACTTTTATGATCGAAATCTAATTGATTACCCCTTATAAATTAAATATTAACATCGTTTTAGACTTAACTGGCTGATATATGGTACGTTTTTGCTTTATGGGAAACAAAGTAGATCAATTTTTATTCTCGTGTACACCCATTAATAAAACAGGTGAAGGAGTTGCTAGCTTGTAATTATTGTACATTATATTATGTCCATGACTATGATGGCAACCATAACTTGGTCTTACGAAGGTATCCATTAATTTTTTTTTAAAACTCTTGCTTACTTTGAAAGCTAGAAACTAACAACAAAAGCACCAAATAGTATTGGCATCAGAAACATTAGAATATACAGTGTGTCCCGAATAAAATTACATATAATGTAGAAAGTTCTCTGCATCTAAAATCTTTGTATCTTAGAGGAAAATCGTTGGTAAAACCAAAGTTGCGTAAGCTGTTTTATCCAATAAGTGCTATGCATGCAATATTAATTTTTTCACATGTAATTTTCATGACATTATGTGGATTATTCAGCAATAACTAACGTGGACATAATAAAGGACCGTCTATTGAAACAGCAATTTTTCAGTTTGAAAAGAAAGTAATTCAAAACAGCTTGAAGCAAGTCGCTAGTCATTAGAAATATTTCTCGATGTATCGAAAACATACAATTTCTTAAATCATTAATAAATCTTGAAAAGCTGGAAAAATATATAGTACGGGAAACAGCAACGCTTATTTGTGAAATAGGACACAAAGGACAGTCATTATTAACAACGGAGAAGAAGTAAAATGATGTTAAAGAAATGTAGGCATTTCACAGGGTAGTATCACAGGACCGCTTTTGTTTATTATTTATATGAACGATCTAGGTAATATCATATTCAATGAAAGAAAAATACTTGCATACGAATTACGCGGATGATACGAACTTATTAGTCGCAGGAAAAAAATATCCTGAGATATTAAACTTAAGTAATACCTTAATGTTGAAAGCAAAATAATGGTTCACAGAAAATGGATTTCTACTAAACTTTAAGGAAAAGAACATTTTCCTATTCAGAACACCACAGACAAAAACAGAAACATCTAAAATTGTAAATATTTTAAACGACGAATTAGCCATTCAAGGAAACTCAAAAGCTTTTAGGAGTATATATTAATGAGCATTTACACATAAAATATTTAGGCAAAAAAATGAATGCAATTTGTTATAGCACTCGGATTATATTATGTGAATATTTAAAACAGAAAACATTACTAATTATATACTTTGCGAGCTTTGAATCTAGCGTGAGATTTGGAAATATCTTCTTGGGAAATAATAATAGTCAAGAAATACTTATAACACAATAAGAATAATGCAAAACTTGGCTTTTAATGAGACCTGTAGGGGGTGGGAGGTTTCAAAAAAGCAGAATTTTAACTATTGTTGCAATATATGTGTATAATGTTTGTTTGTTTAAAAAATAAAGATAAACTCACAATTCATAATATTTCTCATGTCTATGAAACACGGTGTGCTGCTTATTACAAATGTGTAAAAAGTGGGATCAAAAGCGAACCGTAATTTTTTAAGGAAGCACATTCACCGTAGATTAGGATAATATGTGAGTAGGCTCTTGTTAGGCCCTCCACTGTGGCCATTAGGTCTATGGTCGCTCACTGCTAATTATATTTCAGCCGAGTAGTAGTCCAATTAGAGTTCTTAGGTGTAGCCTATTTAATTTTAGTAGTTTTTTAGTTGTTGACTTCAAGGGATATGTAATAAACTACCTTTGCAGAGTCTGCAGATATGCCAAGCGCCGGTTCTGGTTCTATAAAACTGGTTGCCGCGTCCTGTCTAGCCAAAGAATCGGCAATTTCATTGCCTTCCATGTCAGAGTGGTCAGAGTGGTCAGACGCATTCACCATAAATAGGTATATTTGGCTAAACCCTTTTGTAGTGGCCAATTGGTTCTTAAACTGTTGTACCATTTATTACAGGTCTTTCTGTAAATTGTCGATTTAATTATAAAATTTTAAACTAGTGTTATCCAGTATTATGAATAAACCAATACAATATCTATCTAACCATGAAGAACAAAAAAAAATTAATCATGCTTTATTTACTTATTATATTTTAATCCAATAGAATCAGCTCTGAAAGATTTAGTCTTTTGAAACTTTAGGATTTAACTTTAACATTTAAGAAGTAATTTTGTTTGAAGAATAATTATACTAGGCTGTTCGCGTAGTGATATCATAAAATCAATTCATTAATGATTTATATCAGCAAACTCAAATTTAATGGCCACTTTATACATTTTCAAGTATACTAAAAGGCAGATGCTGACCAATAGTGGTGCGTAATTTTGCAAATTCATTTTAATAACAAAAAGGATGCTATTAAACTTGGAGTGCAAAAAACTTTTCGGAGGGTGGCTCTTTATATTAGCGAAATAGAAAATTACGACTTTCCTTTAACTTGTCCCAAAGCTTAAAACGCCATAAAAAGGGGATCATTTGAATAAAATCAGTTACTATTAACACGATTGTTTCTAAATGTGTGATAGATTTGTAAAATCTTTTCTTGAGGTAAAAAAGAAGAATAATTTTCAAGTCGTTGTTAGTTTGCGTCTAACAAACCGCAGTTTCATGTAATGAAAAACAATTCGAGAAACAATAAAAATACGAGATGCATTCTATAAGTTACATTACCAAATAGTCAAAATGATAGGGTTCTTTTAGACCCTTCATATTAGGAAAAATTAAAGAAATTTTCCCACAGCTATGAGATTTGTAAAAGTGAAGCATGTGGATTGTCTAAACATGATTTTCACCACTCACAGTTCTAAAGAAGAGTGGTTTTTGAGAAATATACATATATATGAATTTTAGAGCTTTTCGCCTTTTTCTCTATTTTGAGGAACAACTATGCACCTTGGCGAAAAATGTCAGGAGAGCAAGTTATACACCATAAAATTTCCTACAAATTTTATCTCTGCGGTATTGTTCGAATTCTGCATAGTTTCGTCGCTAGAGGGTGAGAAAGAGATATATACATATATAGAGTCTTGCGCTTTTTTGATTTTTAGCAAAAATTATGCATTTTGGTAAAAAATATCAGGAAAGCAAAGTTGTAGAGCATAACATTTCCTAGATATTTAGTCTCTAGGTGTTTTAAAGTTGTTTTTTCGAATTTCGCATAGTTTCTCCGCTAGAGAGCGCGAAAGAAATATATATATATAAATCGATTTTCGCGCACTCTAACGGCGAAACTATACGGAATTCGAACAAAAATTAAGAAATAAGATTTGTAGGAAATTTAATATTCTACAACTTCGCTCTCCTGATATTTTTCACCAAAGTGTACAATTTTGGCTAAAAATCTAAAGGAGGCGCAAGAGTCTCTTTGTATATATCTTTCGCGCTCTCTAGAATAACGAAACTATGCGGAATTCGGACAAAACATAGAAACAAAACTTGTAGAAATTTATGCTCTACAACTTTGCTCTCCTGACATTCTTCACCAAAATGCATAGTTTTTCCTCAAAATAGTGGAAAAGGCGAAAAAGTGCTAAAATTCATATATATGTATATATTTTTCAAAAACCACCCTCTTTTAAAACTGCGGGGGATGAAAATCATGTTTAGATAACCCAAATGCTTTATTTTTTACAGGTCTTATAGCTGTGGAAATTTTTCCATAAAACAGCGATTTTATGACTAACTTGAAGGGACTATTTTGACAATATATTAATAGTTTAGTAACTACTTGCATGATTGCCCTCAGATGACAATACTTACAGGCAGAGAGAAGTGTTTAGATTTGAAGGAAATTCATTCTTGTGTTCCTCAGGGTTTAATAAACCGTTTCTTAAAAACCATTACTCTAAAAAATATCAACACAATGTTATGATTCCCTTGCCATATCCTTCATAGATTTGAACGTGAAAAGTGAAGTAGCACACTGTTTTGATTTCCTATTATTATATTCTCTTGAGTTATTTTGTATAAAATAAACATCCAAATGTATTTAAGAATTTAGTAATATACCTAATTATAAATAACTCATTTTTAATTAGATTTTTTTTCCTGGAGGCTGGACGAAATGCAGTCGCCATAATAATGTCACCTTTTAAATAAGTTATATGTGTCTCATATGATAAGTAACAATACATCTTGAAAATTATTTCATTCCGATTATTATTACTATTATTATTATTATTTATTATATAATTCTCAACTATGCGGTTGGTGTGAAGTGCGCAAACAGCAAACATCTAATTTTCTGCAAAATCAAGAGTTCAGGGAATTAAAATTTAATTAAACCAAAATTAATATCGGTGTGTTAGAAGTCGGTTCACAAACTCTCTTGTCAATTAAACCAAATCTGCTCAACTTTATTGTTATAATAGGAAACAAGGTGGCTGTGGCTATAGAAGCGTGGGGCAGCGTCAGGCGAAGATAAAGTCTTGCATATAAATGTCATACTATGCTTGCATCTCACGTAAAACTGTATTTAGCCAACCCTAACTAAAAACTGTCTGTTGGTGGACTATGGAATATTCCAATCTCATCCTAATGCTATAACAATGGCGAGAAGTCAAAGAATCGCATCTTAAAAAATAATGTGTGGGAATTACGATTATATATCGGTGCTGTGATGCTACACTGCTCCAAAAAATCGGTAAGGGTATTTACACAGAACTTCCCTCTTTATTTGTGCATGGTAGTCACTCAAAAAAAAAAAAAAAAAAGAATTAATAATTACGAAATGACATTGAAAATAATAATCGGAATATAGTTATCACTATCATTACAAAGAAAACTTGATAAGTTTTGGTAAAAAAAATATACAGAGTGCACATCCAACAGTAAAAGTTCAATACCTACTAAATAACATGTGCCACATATGGAAGGCTTGCGCAAATACCTTTACGAATGTCCACCATTATTTTTTGGGACCACCTGTACATTTTTCAATAAAAGTATAATAGGTGCATGTGCTAAATATTATTGCCATCTGTCACATTTTCAATTCCACATTCACGTAGTGGGGTGGGTGTATAGTGGTGGTTAAAAAATTTCATTTTTAAAAAAAAATTTCAAAAATGTTGGTAAAAAATTATCAAAATTTGAAAATTTTTTTTCTTTTGAAATAGGTTTAGAATGCCATAAAACGTGGAAATTTTAAATTTGAGCAAAAAGCAAAGTTTCCTTCTATTCAATAGTAGTGGTAAAAAGAATATATATATATATATATATTTTTTTAATAGGTTTAGAATGCCATGAAACGTGAAAATTTTAAATTTTAGTGGTAAAAATTTTTTCAAAAATGTTGGTGAAAAAAATGTTCAAATTTTTGTCTTCGGAAATAAGTTTAGAATGTCATGTAACGTGAAAATTTTAAATTTGGGCAAAAAAAATTTTTTCCATCTATTCTAGTGGTAAATTTCTTTTCCAAAATGGTAGAGAAATGTTGCAATTTTTTTTTTCCGAAATAGGTTTGGAATGTCATGAAACGTAGAAATTTTAAATTTGAGCAAAACATTTTTTTTTCATCTATTCCATAGTAAGTAGTGATGGACTAAAAATTATTATTTTTTTTTAAATATTTCAAAAAAATTTTTTTAATTTGTTTGAATAGGTTTAGAATGCCATGGAAACGTGGAAATTTTTAATTTGAACAAAGAAAAAAAATTTCCATCTATTTTAGTGGTAAATTTTTTAAAAAAATGGTAAAAAAAAATTCTAAATGTTTTTTAAAATAGGTTTAGAACGTTATGAAACGTGAAATTTTAAAATTTAAACACAGATTTAAAAAATTCCATCTATTTTAGTGGTAAAAAATTTTTCAAAAATGTTGGTGAAAAAATTTTTTTTTCTGAAATAGGTTTAGCGTGTCATGAAACGTGGAAATTTTTAATTTGAGCAAAAAAATTTTTTTCGTTATTTGTTCCCTTTAGACGGTCCACCCCTGTATATTTTCCAGTGAAAGCTTAACCATTTTTTCGCTGACAGAAGCGTCAACTACCTACCAAATTTAACTGCTCTCCGTCAAGTAGTTTTTTTAGTTAATGCAGCAACAGACAGACAGACAGACAGACAGACAGACAGACGGAATTAAAAAACCTATATTTTCGTAATCTACGTGATCTGACACGTCAAAATCCGAAAAAATCTCGGAGGATGATTTTTTTTCGAATACAATACTTCCCTTCGGCATGCGAGGGAAGTAAAAATAGAGCATTCTTATTTAAGCGGAAATGATGTGTATAGGACTGTGAAATAAAAAATTAACTTGATCAAATATGAAATTAAAAACTGTTGCCATAGGTTATGCCACGACTTTGTCAATAATTTTTATGGGATCCCTTCAAGAGTGTTTATTGGGTATGAGCAACACCTGTCTATAAAGCAATATAGACATACCAGTTGTGGATGAAAAAAGATAAGTTTTGATAATTAGTAGCAGTAGTATTAGTTCATTAATATTTTGGTTTATTTCTTTATTAAAATTGAAAGAAAATTAAAATGAAAATTGAAGATGTATTATTAAACATAGGTAATAAAACAGAAAATTACCCGGAATTGGAAAACGGCAATTGAAACTAACTACTACAGATAAACCAATATACCGGGTGTACAAAATATTCTCTCGGGCCTCTTTCTCATAACCAGCTATAAAAAGGCTTATTTACCGCGAGGCTGTGCTCTTTCTAGCACTTCCACCATGAATGGATATTTACCTGTGGATAAGTTAATAAATAAAATCTCCTTATAGCGAGTTAATGTATGTATGTATGTTTGCATGTATTCCTTGGCAGACAAACGAAGTGGACGCACTGATGCAGAACGATGAAATGAAAACACAGATTTCTGAAACCATATATGGACTCAAGCGGGCAGTTGGAGACGCACACCGCTAGATTCAGAAAGAGAAGAAACAGAAAATTCAGAAGAAGAATAAATAGGGAGATGATAATATATGGAAACTTAAAAGAACCATCTCGCAAACGCCTTCACTTATCATCCGATGATGATATGAAAACTTAAAAGAAGCATGGAAACTTAGAAGAAGCATCTCACAAACATCTATCCTATATTCCTACCTTATGCGTCATGTGGCTCTGGCTACTGGCAACAAGCATATCACATATCCAATCCAGCGTATACAGTCGGTCCGGTGCGGCGTTATATAAAAACATCCAAACTGGATGTCCGGAATCGGCAGCAACGCTAACCCTACTCTGGTAAATCAATCAATCAATCAATCAATAAATCAATCAATCAATCTGTTTATGTTCTTTTCCTTTTCTAATTTTAAAATCAGCTCTTGACTCATAGTTAATACAATTTGGGAATACAGTCACAGTTTATGTTTGAATGATTTTCGGGTACACTTCCTACACTTATAGCTAGGGAGAAGGTGGTAATTTCGGTATATGGTTTGCTCGTCGTTAGGAATGATAGGTAATAGAGTTTTGAAGCATTTGAATAAGGTAAGTAAGGTGGCAAGGTAAGGCGTTGCTGGGTTTGCGAAAAAATAATTTTCAAAATTGAAAGAATATAGAACCTTTCCTAAATTATTTGCTCATGTCTGCTATTTAGTCATTATGTTAAATCGACCATATAGATGTTGCCAGATATCCAGGACGCTGCGTTAATTTTTTCAATAATTGTTAATTTGTAAAAAAGTTCCATTAAATTATTTTCTCGTCTATGACTTTCTAAAACTTGTTCGTTTTTATGTCCAGAACGAAAAAAAAGAATAATAATAATAATGCCAGACGTGTATGTCGCTGCCGTTGGAAGATATTCATAAAATTCTCCAAAAAAATACAAGAATAATTTTTTCTGTATCACTTTCCTCAGATACTATCTTCATCTACATCATTATTTTATTAAATGCGGCCTTTTCATCCACCACATCACTCTTGTCTTCTGAAATGAATAACACTTTACAATGTTCTTTTCATTCAATTTAACCGATAAAACAATAATACAGATAACTCGCTTGCTCATCCTGTGGCATTTCTTGTAAGAAATCCTAGTATGACTGAGGTACTTTTTCATTCTCTCTCTACTCAAACGTTTTTTCTTAAACGTTTTCTTAACCGCTTCTCAAGTCACCGAGGTAACTCCTTGAAAATCCAGAATGACTTTGTGTTAGGTAAAGAGAAATGAGGCCCTACAGTTTATAATGGAGTCCTTACCACATACTGTATGTATGGTTCTCCTATTCTCATTTTCCTTATCGTACTCCGAACCAGATGTTTACTATATAATGCGATAATATGCTAGGTGACACTATATAATAGTTGGACTGAGAAAAATGTAAATCACAAATTTGGCCCGATTGGCATTTCTCTCAACATTGAAATTCTGTGCTCCCCATTATATGGAAATCAGTAGTGGGAAGTATCAGATCAGTAAAACTTCTGAATTATTCTCTTCTCAGTCCTACTATATTATAGTATACATATTATACGTAGCTAACTGGTTTAAAAAATATAGTAATAAGAATCTCAAAAAATGCAAGATATAATTTCCCAAAAAATTAGGCTATACTATTTTCAGCAATAATTAATATGAATCTTCTGGATTTGGAAAATCAGTGACTCCAATGTCTGGCATAGCCATATTCATAGTTTTAACACACAGTAGAACAATTTAGCTCAGTGCCAGACACGAGCAAATAATTTGCGCCATTTTTTTACGATTTTGAAAATTCGTATCCCACAAATTGGGATGGCCGACTATTGTTTTCGTGTTGCTTATGACTTAACTAACATTTCGTGTAAATTTTATTGACGTGCAAATCACTGAAATCTTCATACTTATAACAAAAAAAAAATCATTAATGCAGGAACATACGCGTCTGGCGATTTATCTGATGGTCTTTTTGGGGACCATAAGTTAGAAAAAGTGCCAGACATGAGCAAATGATTCAGGAACACTTTTTTTACATGTTAAATTACTTATTAATTAATAATGCATGGATGATGGACTATTAGAAGCTGTAATTAGTGGTTTTTATAATCAAAATTTTATTATTTTCAATTTCCGCCACACGAGCAATGACTTAAACATTTCTGTCACCATCTCCCTGGCAAATATCAGTAATACCAATTGATATCTAGGTATGTGTTACTAATTGCGTTGGTGTGTTTCGTGAATCTGTTTATGTGACTCATAAAGAAGGTGCTGGTAGACCAGCTGTTCGTACAGAAGTTGTTAATACCATTCAATGGAACAAGAGCCTGTAAAACCGTCCATACGTCTCTCTCAGGAAATCATTTGACTTTATCACAATAAAAAGAATTTGGCATGTTTCATAGAACATGCCAAACAATTATAAAATGGATATGGGCAATGGGCAGTCTTGCGTACTGTACTGCCAATGACTTGTCAATAATTTAATGAATGATGACCTGCTAAACTTGATATTTTCTTCTCATGAAGCGTAGTTTTATCTTTCGGACTATGTCAGTATTCAAAATATGTGAACGTGGAGTTAATAATTCGCATATTTATGTTGAACCTCCACTACATTCTCAAAAATTTGGTGTTTGGAAGGTGGTTTTCAGCAGGAGAATAATTGCGCCAATTTTTTCCAATTTACCGTGAACGCTACTTTTTAATTCCATTACCAACTTTGAATCAGACACTTTCTGAAATTACGATACAACGATCCAAGCAAAACCAAATGATGTGGTGAAGAGGGCACCTTCCAATACATCGGGATAACCAAGGAACTATTGAACGTACCATATATCAAAGGGATTGAATAATGCATGGGTCAGAAAGTGGCAAATAAAAAGATCTAACTTTGATTTTAGCAGAATTAAAAAATCTATACAAAATATGAAAATATGTAATCTCTAAATATTATTTATATTTTTATTTTGCTTCCTTATTTAAAATTTATTTATTCAGGTTAGTTTTAAAAGTATCAACTTTGGAGCAATTTAAATAATACATAGTGCAGCGTTAATTGTCTTGTCACTTTAACACGAGTAATTAATGAGAAATGCAATTTAATGGTTTTAATTCAATTTCTGTATAGCACATTGCTAAAGCAGTTGGAAATTTTAATATAGGGAGATATCATTTATTTGCAGCTTCCTCTAATTGTTTCTTTTTCCACTTAACAACAGGCGATCTAATTTGCCAGGTGCACTCGCTCTGTTCATTTGTTTTTACTATTTAATTTACCGTTCTCTATTTTAATAACATTTAAACTGATGGACAATAGTGAAGAGTCAGTAAGAGGAAATAAATTGCAGGCAATAAATTTTTGTTTGGTATCTAATCAGAAAACTATTTAAAATATCACTAAAAACAGCATACTTCAGTTAAGTAGGGAGAATTAAAAGAAACCCTGATAAAGTTTTCTTAGCCATAATGCCCATTCAGGTGTACCATTACAACCAAAATAATTTTGAAAAAACAGGTTTTCCCGATAACTTTTTTTTTTAAATGTTAGAAACAAATGTTTCACATAAAAGTTGTAGACAATATTTTATATAACAAGTGGCTAACATGGTGTCTTTTTACAAGTAAGGCGTTTATAGTACGAGCAGAAGGCGACTGCTATAAACCACACGAGTAAAAGAAAACACATTTTAGTCTCGACTTATGTACAAAATTTTTTGTATCGCCATTCGAAATTAGAAAACAAAACAATCTTGTAAAAATTAACAGAGTTACTTTGTCGTAATAACTAAATTCTATTGCTGTTTCCATAGAAACCAATAATAAAACAACGAAATATTTAACGATTTATCACACAGTGTGAAATAAAATGTCTATACTTCACACTTTTTTCTTTATTTTTTGCTTGTCAATAATGACTTTGTTTTGATTCATTGAAACTGTCAAATAAATATATAAAGCAGCAGTACGTACCACTATACTACTCCTACTACTAACGGAATGGTACTATTCGCCTTGGACAGTGCTTGGCAAACTATTAGTCAACAAAGCCAAATATCAACAGTATAACGATTGATATTTCTTTTGAGAGCCAAATTTTTTAAAGTTAAACTATTCAGGTTAGTATACTGTTCATTACGTCAATGAACTTTAATTGAAGTTTTAAGTCTTAAGTTAACTATAGGTATACTAAATAAAACTTAATATCATACTTAATAATGATCCTATCTATTGATAAAAAATAAATTGTAAGTAAGGTATTCATAAAATTAAATCATGACTATGACTAACAAACAATTAATGTGAACAATGGCCTTGCATTTCATTGGAAAGTTTGAGTAAATCCGGACTGTATGTTGTTTTTAATTTTAGGCACGATTCCAGGTTCTCATCAATAATACAACTTCTCCATTTACTCTTGATGAGGTTCATGCTTGAAAGAGATTGTTCGCATGAACATGAAGAACCGAAAATGGAAAGAACCGCAAATACTAGTTTTATCAACTGATCATATGAGTCAGGAATACTATTCCAGATGTCAAGTACCATGACGTCTTCCTTCTCCAGGTCTTTCAAAGCAGACTAAGTTCACATTTGTTTCTCTTCAGTATTTCCATATCAGCACAAAGACATTCAAATTTAGAGCCCCATAATTATTTGTGGTAATTTGTGGCAGAGCCGCACTGAAGGGGCCAAAGAGACGCATGAGGCTCGCGAGCCGCGTTTTGCCGGCCATAGGTCTAGAACCTACGCTTTTACCAGTTTATCAACGCCTACTTATTGGTTTTAGACGTACAAATTACGCATGGCAGTAATGCCTCTATTGAGCAAACGTCAACTGATTCAATTTCTTCGCATATGAAGTGTTCGCATTGCGCTGGATGGTACTGTATATTATATATTGTGTGTCTTGTAGCTAGACTGGTGACTTTTAGCAGTTTCTTGAGTATTACTGTGCACTATTTTGAAATTTGAAAATACGTCATTAATTATAATAGGAGGAGATTTTAATGCTGACCGCTTAATATCATAAATAAACTGTTGTTGTTGACGACTTGTTGGTGACGTATGATCTTGTCAACAATTAATTTACCCACGAGGGTAAAGGATAATACTTCCACATTATTGACAACATTGTTATAAATGTAGATCTTGTCGATTATACGATCAAAAACATTAATTTATGTCTCTCTGACCATAATACTCAAATACTAAATTTTAATGCGTATCGAAATAGAAATGAGTCAAATAAGCCAAATTTTATTATCAAAAGAAACATATGTAAAGAGAACATCGACAGATTTAATGACCTTTTAGCAAATGAAAACTGGACAAATGTTTCTTCTCAAACCTGTCCAAATTTTGCCTAAAATAATTTCGCCGATACTAAGTTATTATTTTGAAATATTTTTCCCTCTGCAACTTGTCAAAGAAAATAAAAAGGAATCTTCGCCTATGTGAACTTTGCTCAAAAATATCCTCAACTAAAGCCTATCTGCAGAAATGTAATATTGAGTATAAAAATAAATTAAAAGAAAACAAAATAGCATATAATGATAATAAAATTTCAGTCAATAAACAAGGTTAAAACCATGTGGAATATGATAAACGAAGTGGTAGGAATATCTTCTGCCTCACAGACAAAAATAGTAGTTCATGAAAATGGTTCCCTTCTGCCAGATAAAGTTATTACAGACAACTTCAATGCTCACATTACCACAAGTCATATAAATGTCCAAGCTGACCCCATCGACTTAAATTTATTAAACACAAACATACCACTTTTTTCTCAATCTCTCTTTCTTCAACCAGTCACTGAAATAAATACGTTATCTTTTATTAGCAAGTCCTTTCACTCCAGTGGTCTGGATAATATGTCCAGCAATTTATTAAACAAATGTAAACATAATTTCATTCTATCGTTAACCTATATAATTAACCTATGCTTTGTAAATGAAATTTTCCCTGACAAATTAAAAATTAGCAAAGTCACTCTACTATTTAAAAAAGGAGACAAGAACACTTATAACAATTATCGAGCGATTAGCATAATTTTAAGCATGTCGAAGGCTATAGATTTTGCATTTTTAGAACAGTTCAGTGGTTTCTTTTAAAAAAATAAACTTTTATTGTCAGTTCAACATGGTTTCTCAGGAAATAAAAGTGTTGACACTGCATTAGTAAATTTTCACAGCTCGATAGTGGACGCCTTAGATAAAGGATTATTTGCTTTTGGACTTTTTATAGATTATTCACGTGCCTTTGACTGCGTAGATTATGACCTACTTATTGCGAAGTTGTTTAGATATAGTATTAGGGGTCCTGCCTTAGATTTTTTATCAGACTATATTAAAAACCGTACGCAAATAGTCTATGTGAATGGAACAAAGAGCAACAAATGTCTAATAAATGCCAGTGCACCACAAGGTTCCATATTAGGGCCATTCATTTATCTTATCTTTGCAAACGATCTCGCTCTATACATTCAAAGCAAATACAATGTTCATATTACGTGCTACGTCGATGATACAAACTTTTTAGTTGTTCAAAGAAGTCCTAAGAATATATCAGTAAGTATATATCTAAGTAAGAATATATCTAAGGATCTATATAATGACATCATAATTTGGTCAGAGCAGAATCGGCTTACGCTTAATAAAGAAAAAACAAATACTGTATCATTTAGGTATAATATCGAGCAGAACTTTAACGACAAATTTCTAATAACAGATTCTGCTAAAATATTGGGTATTATGTTCGACCGAAATTTGATGTGGGCTGCTCACATAGATAGTGTGTGTGTGTATGTGAAGCTCAGTTAAGCTTGTTATGGTATGCGCAACTTAAAAAATCACTGCGGAAGGTTCTCTAATGACATTCTATGATACTAACGTACATTCTCATCTGCGTTATAGAATTATGCTGTGGGGATTGAGTACTACTTATGTTCGTCGGGCATTTATTCTTCAAAAGCGTATCATTAGTATTATGGAGAGTTTACATCCCCGAGATTCATGCAGAGGATCTTTTAAGGCCTTAAGAATATTAACTCTGCCTTGCTTATACATTTACGTTGTTGCTATGTTTTTAAAAACAAATCAACGTTTCTTACAAACCAAACACATCACAATTATCAAACAAGATTTAAAGATCAGCTAATTCAACATCAGCACACAACAGCATTGTATAAAAAAAGTGTGTATTACAACGGATGTAACATTTATAATCATTTACCGACTGATGTGAATAATTGTAAGAGCCTATTTACTTTCAAAAAGAGGATAAAGAATTTGTTAATAGAAAAATGCTTGTATGATGTCAATGAAATTTACTCAGTCTGATCATTTATATATTTATTTATTTATTGCGTGTTTATATATTTATATATGTTTTTTTGTGTAGTTTGTTAATATGTTAGTGTTTTGTTTTATACAATTTTACGTTTAGTTTATTTTGTATTTTTAAAATGTATTATGATTATGCATATTAGCTTCGATTTTGACGCACTCCGAAATTACTTGTATGGTTATTAATTAATTGTATTTGTGATTGGGAAATAAAGACTATTATTATTATTACTACATAAACCAGTAATTATGCTTTGCCTGTCGCATTTTGTTATTAAACCAATAAATACAAAATGATGATCTACATTCCATACTTTCCTTTCTGTTTGATATTCAAGTTTGTATAAAACATAATTAAAATGAATATATTACTAAATAGCAAGTTTTTACGAATTACAAAGTATTATTTTCTGTTGTCTATTAAAACCCAACCCTCAATCAACATTGTTTAAAGCTCAAGAATACATAATTTGTCTCTATTTTTATTAAACATAATTCCCCACATTTTCTGAATACCCGAAACGTGCTATCGAAATTGACGGATCTCATAAATAACAAAAATGTAGCGTGACCGTGCATTCCTAATAGAACCACCCCAAGCCAGCTATTTGCCATTTCCGTTCGTTTGCACTGATAACTTAATTGGTAATTTGTAAATAGGTTTTGATAAATTAGGCCGGCAACAGATTAATTTGTTTGTGTCAACTGTAAAAAAAATCAAAAAAGCCGACAGTTCGTTAGTAAATTGGAACTTTACAAGCACTGATTGACTGAACGGGCATTTGAAAATAATGAAGTGTTATAATTCGGTTTTGCTAATTAATTTTTACACTTTGCTAACAGGCACAAGATTAAACTGATTTTTATGGGCGTTTGTGTAATGAATATTAACCTATATGATGTAGTGAAAGTCATCAACATCGAGAGAGTGCTTAATCTCAACAAGATTTTCATTCCGTTCAGTAATTACTATAGCGTCATAACCTATAGGGACAAAAGTAATGAGAACGCTGTCTACGACTGAACAAGTGAAGTTTTAAATCATTTAAATAGTAACAAAAAAAGCCTTGTAGTCTATACAGATTTGGCTAAGGCGTTTGACACTGTATGCCATAAAACATTATTTGAAAGGCTAAAAGGTCTGGGTATAAGAGGAAACACATTGAGACTGTTTGAGAGCTATTTAACTGACAGAAAACAAAGGGTAAAAATAGATGAAACTTTGAGTAGCTCTCCTCTCAGGTTGTGTCTATGGGTATTCCCCACGGTACTGTGTTGGGGCCTCTGTTATTTCTCGTACATATCAATGAAATTGGACACTTGTTATAAAATGGAACTATAATTTCGTATGCAGATGACACTGCTATCATATTTTCAGGTACAAATTGGACTGAGATATAGGAGAAAGCTGAAACAGGTCTCGAACTGATACAAAATTGGTTAGATTTCAGTTTATTAAGTTTAAATATCAATAAAACTATTTATATAACTTTCTCCACTTCAGCTGTAAATCAACCTAACCAAAACACACTGAAAATTCATAAAAAAAATTGGAACACAAATTGCAATTGCCCGGAAGTAAAGAAAATAAAATCCACTAAATATCTAGGTGTTATTATTGATCAGCATCTGAGGTGGAATGATCATAGTAATGAAACTTCGCAAACTCTTTCATAAATTTTATCTCTTAAAATCCATCGTATGCAATAATACTATATTAAAAATAATTTTTGAAAAGAAAGAATGTGCTTCACTAATTTACGATATCAACAAACGAATATAATGAATATCAGAGGTCTCTATGTGTACGGTTGTTTAAATTTCACGGCGAAAAATCAGCATCTATACCAATCTGTCATCCATAATTATCAAACTAGAACAATATCAAATAACTCACTAAAAGTTTCAAACTAAATCGCATACTCAGAGATATATAACATATTTTGCTCCTCGATTTTATAATATCCCGCCCCTCAAAATTAGACTCTTCTCAAATAAAATAAAAAAATTTAATAGAGAATATAAAAATTTTATAAGAAATAATTACAAACAATTCATCAGTTTTTTCTAAAATGTATCTATAAAGACATATTTGCTGTCATTTTATGATATTTCTCTATCAATAACAACAATATTTTAAAATAAACTACGTGTATAAAAGTGAATGATTAATAATAAGTTTTACAAATTAATTTTACATCTAAGAATGTTGCTGAAGGGTCATGCACAACACAAACGTGTTCTCTGATATGCTTCAGAGGCAATTCAGGGTGCATCGTCCTTTATTAAATCCTAATATGTACAAATTTATGTCTTATGTTACGTTATGTTCGAAATAAAATTTGATTGATTACAAAGTGGCGGTCATTTCTATTTCAGTATTCTCACGTCTAAAAATACAAAAAAAAATCTTTTCACTTACTTTCTATCACTATCATTAATGCTGTAACCTGTTTAAGTTAAAAAAGTAAATAAAAAATTTGTGCCCCTCTAGGGTTTTTTTAACCGAAATTCCTTGCCCCTGAAAGAGTTAAGCTGTAAATCCGAGTATCAAGTGCTAATTGTCGTCCAGTACCTGGTGCCAAAACAGAGTACTATCCACATATTTTTATAAAATTACTTGAGGAAAGTCACACCCTTCAATATTTTGGTTACTTCAGAAACACTGTGTATTATTCTATCCTTTTAAAACTTCATTCTCACAAGTTTGCGCCAATATATCGTATTGAGATATATTTTAATAAGGAGGATCGCCGCGTTTGAATTTTATGTCGAGCAGACTGTATTTATTGATTTTATATCTCCCATAATTATTTGCTTATGTATACAGAACATAATTACCTATTTGCTCAACAGGTAGTTAAAACGCCAATTAAATCTATTTATAACAAAAAGAAACAGTTTGTTTGGTTTCGATTTTTATTAAAACTGACGGCATTTGTAGAGCACCCATCGGAAACCGTAGAAGATGCTTTAATCACGTAAAAATGAGAGGCAATTTAAAATCGTTCTTTTTGCGGTGACATTTATTAAATTTGTTTTATAATGGACAAGTAGATATTTAGAGATTATTGAGATTGCTTAGCGAAAGGCAAAGAGAGGAATTTAATTAAAATTGTTTACAAAGTATAAAAAAGGATCCTATGAAAAAATATAATGTTACTCTTAGAAGTTTAATAATTAATAGAATACTTTATTTCAAAATATGGTTACATGTATGGACATATTTACAGATGAGCAGAAATGTATTTTTAACATGCTTTTATTAGCTTCACCTGTATCTATCAATGTAACGGAATCTTTCAACGTAATTTTCACCCAATTCTAATTGTTGTATCATCATGAAATTTGGCAATTGTGTGTAGCTCCAATGACAATACAACACGGTATTCTCAATATTATAAATGTTCAATATGGCCGCCGCCCCAAAATGGCAGATTATCATTTTCTTTACAACCCCCTTGACATGGGTATCAAAGAAAAGGGCGTGACAAGTAGAAAACAAATATGTCATCAAAATTTAAAAATTCAAAATGGCGGCGTCAACATGGCGGATAGGCTTTATCAATTATCGTCGTATTCGACTGAAAATCGGTATCTGTGGGTTATCGAGGTTACAGATTAGGATTATCTGGTCCAAACTTAATAATTCAAAGTGGCGGATCAACCACCAAAAAATCCCGTCTTCTGGTTACTATTACGTTAAGTTCGTTTTAAGACTAAAAAATAAAAAAATAATTAATAGTTTAAGAAAACTAAATAAAATAAGTAAAAAAATGTTTTAAGTTAAACGGTTTTATTGTAAAGAAACATAATAATGACGCAGATAATGCACTAAAAGCAAAAAAAAAATAGGCAGGTATCAGGTACCACTCTCCTCATCAATCTAAAGCATTAATCAGACGAAGATGAAATCGTGGGGCGAGTCGAATTTCTATTATCTACAGTCGCATACTATACGCTCTCAAATTATTGCATAGTTCAGGGACACTTTGTACAACACGAATAATGTATTCCCGTTAAAACACCAGCACATGTATTTTATCTATTCATTCGCAATACTTCCGAAGATAACCCTGTATGCTGAGCTGGCGACCCTTGTCCACAATAAATAACAAAATAGAGCAAATTTAGAAAAACAGTTTAAGTGTTTTACTCCCTTTTGCGCAAAAAGACTATAACAGCTCACTAGTATCGCCTAGTGGATATAATTTTTCACGGTGTTCCTTCAAAAACTGGACATCTCGCTGACATCTCGAACGGGTGAAAATTTATTATTGCTCGAAATTATTAATAAAAGCACGAACATAGGAAGGAGGAGGACCCTTCAGGCTATTGCTGGTGTGAAAATACTTTTCAGTTTTACACTTCCTTTCAGCTAGCATAACCTTTTGTTACTCGTAATACAATGGCTGGTACATCATTTTCGACGTGATCAAAATCGAAAGCTTTTATAGCAAGTCCTAGTTAAACAAAAACCGGCATAAATAGCTCCTCGAAAATGGACTTTTTGTTGGCGGTTCTTATTATGTCCAACTTGATTGAATTAAGCGAAATTGTGTCAAAGCCACAAATATATACAAGAGGAAAATAAATTCCGTATAACTGATGCACTTTGAAATATTATTTTTAAGGTTACCTGTTATCTGGACAGGCGGTCAGTATAAATTATAACAGAACGAAAGTTATTATTGTAGACCGAGTGAATTATAACCACGTAGACAAGATAAAGATTGGTGACTGTGAGGGAGTAAAGAATATGGTATATCTTGGATCCCTTGTAAATAATACTGGAAATTTTGAATATTACAGATGAGAAAGTCAGCAAATTGCCAGTTAGTGGATTTTGATATGCATAGTATTGTAACAGATAAATTTTGACTTCATACTTTCTAGGGTATCACTAGGAGTATATATCTGAGTTTTGGACTTACAAAGCCAATTGTGTGTGTTTTTATAAACAATATAGTTTTTTGAACAGTGTTTTTTTTTAGGTAAAAGGTGAATATCTCCGTTTTTTAGAGGTCCGATCGGAACAAACTAAACACCAAAATCTTTGTAATTAAAATTAGAACAAATCTGCGTTGGTTTTGGTCATTTGACCTAAGGACGTTAAAAGTTCCGATTAGCTTCAAACTTTCAGAAAATATACCTTTTATTGACAACAAAACACCTTGAAATTTTTATATCTAAATATTGAACCCTGTCGGCAAAAAGGAATTTGTTATTTGAAATTTGAATTGCCCGCCATTTGTAACGAATGTTTTTTTTCGTTTAGCACCCGTGCTACATAAATTTGAATCGTTTGCGGTAAACGCCTACGCGAAGTCTCCAAGTGCGCTTACGTGGGTAGAAACATCACTGAGGCCATTTTAATATCGATGCTATTTCACTTTCGCTTCCGACGCTGCTGGTGAGTTGAGATTGTTTAGTTATTCCTTTAACGGAATTTCACTTTTATTTCTTTAATCCTTTGATATACTGAATATATTTGATTATTTAATGGGGTCATATTATTGAGTTAACGTTACTGTATAGTTATTTTTGGGAATTTTTAAAGGATATTCCGTCTAATAATTAATTTTTATTGAGGCACGTGTTGGTGCGATTTCGGTGTCCACTGGACACATGTATCTTTGTTAACCCACTAATTATCGTGGCAATTTTGTATTTTGTGGTCGCTTAAGACACAATACTGTAGTGCTTTATCATTTTTTAGCTTATGTGGAAGAGGATTACACTCGGAAATTTTTAAACAACCACGTCGTGCAGTAACTCAACGGTTTAGGACCAAAAAGACCGAATAAGGCAAAAAAGCGCCGAACTACTCCGGTAAATCTACAGTTGGTGAGTGAACCTTAGCTTCATCATTAGATAATCATTAAATAATTTGCATAAGAGTTCACTTGTCCTACGTGGGTTTGGCGTTGCACTGACTATTCGGGGCCTTTGTTCCTGTATTCTGGGTTCCTGTGTTTCAATTTTTTTATATAATCAAGGGATAAGTTAGAATTTTTGTTTCTTAATCGTGTGCAGACAATCTCATCTCATTAAAAGTCGAAACCTAAAGTCATTTTGTCGCGTTTAATTAACCTCGTGTTAGTACAGAAGGTTAAGAGATACATTTTTATTAGTTTACTTTTATTTATTTTATTTTATTTTATTTTATTTAATCATACATCATCCAACAGTACAAAACCATTTATAGGATGGAAATCTAAACTAACTTAACCTAACCTAACTAAAAAGTACAAATAGAAATTATGAAGGCGATTAGACTGCACGACAGTAGATGAAATTTCTGACTGCTAGGCAAATATGTCCAATTCACTGCAATGAGTATCATAACTAGTACAAAAATATTAAACCGAGGAGAAAACTTTAATTCGTTAGATCTAGGAGTGAATAAATAAAAAGTATGAGAATGACGAGAATTAATCCGTGGGACATGGAAGTTCAGTTGACTTAATATTTCACTACAATCTATTTTATTATGCATACTTTTATCTAGAAAACGCAAAGCAAAGGACTCACGCCTTTCGGAAAGACTAGTAATATCAAATTATCCAAGTAATTGATTTTGAGAAGCTCCAATTGGTGGATATGTACCTTCAGTTTTCCAGTTTAAAAATTTCAGGAAGCGGCGCTACTTTCCGGGAGATTAAACCCACAATTTTTGTTTGCTGTATTTGTTACAACATATCAATTTTTTTTTCCAGATAGTAATTCAGATATTTTCTATCTACTTCAGTTGTACTAAATTTTATTATCTTTATTCAAATTTTTGGTCACAACCAGTGTCAGCCATTTTGTGAACGGTTAAAATTTAATGGGAGTAGAGTTTTTATTATGGGCGATTCAAAATAAGCAATACGCCACCTACGGTGCCGATTACGAACTACTTTGTGTGATATGACAAGTGAAAACTTTCATTGTTTGCTTGTGTCATAATTGTTTTGCATTGTTTTTATTCTGGATTGGATTCAATTAAAATTGAAAATAATATGAATCAATATTGTTTAGTTCCTCAGTGTTCGTCTTGGGCAAAAAAGCCCCAACTTAAGCTTCCATTTGTTTCCCGAAGCCGGCAAACAGCGCGTGATGCGATGGATAACAGTTTTGGGGGGAAGGATTTTGTGGACTCTCAGCACTTAGGGACATGTTTTAGCTAAATTAAACATCGATTATTAATAAAATATGAATATAATAGTTATTTTAAGGATTAAATCACATTATGAAAAAGGAAATAACAATATCCTAACCTAACATAATACGTACTGTGCTTTCGTGAATTTACGGTGAAGAATTACGGTAAATGCACCCAAGTTCTAAAATATCGCTTAAATACATAATAAAATCAATTGCTATACATATATTTTCATTAAAATTTATTTATAAAATACCTTTTTATAGCAAGCAAAATCGCCAAAAATACAAAGATTTGAATGTAAACAAAACACCTATCACACAGGAATTAGATCCGATGTCAGACGCAGAGGCGTTGCAATCTTAATTTCAGATGCGTATATTTTAATTTCATTCATTACTATATTAATCAGTAGCTTATTCATATAATTTCAGAAGTAAAATTTTACAATTACTATTTTTTTCTGTTAAACTTCAATTTTTTTGAGTGACGTTGATCACTAGAAGTTCATTGGTAGTTTTTATATATATATTTTTTGCCTTTTAAAATATTTTCATGATTAATCTGCTATTTTTAAGAATATAGATTCTTTTCCATATTGTTTTAAATTAGATAAATTTTAACCTGTCATAGTTTTCAAAAAATTAATCTTAATGTATCAACTGGTTCTTTACACTGTCCACTTTTTCAAGTAAAACTTTGGACCAACCGAAGCACTGCAAGAGGAGAAGTTGGATAGGCTGGCACTGATTACTCATTGGCTGGACATTTTTTCCAAACGAAGCGTCTCCCTGGAAAATCCTCGTTGACCAGAATACGATCATTATTCAGTCCTCATTCCCAAGTACATGTGGCTATCTCCAGGGTTCGACCTCATTGGAACTCTACGCTATCAATCAAGCAAGCCTAAATCTAAATACAAATTCTCTGTTGGTCAGAAACAAGCTTGTAAACCACTTGATCTATTCTATTTCTATTCTTAGATTGTAATTTTTTAATTACTTTTCAAATTTACTTTGTTTAAATAATATTCTTGTTGTTTATGTCGGTTAGTTTACTAATTAACTCAAATTTTTTACCATTAATTTTTTAAATAATTTATTTGTAAAGTGTTGTACATTTGATTTTGATTGTTCTTCCCCTCTTCCCCCTGATAAAAATTGCAAGAGTATTAGGTACTGAATACGCTGGCTCCCTTAATATTTTATCTATCTATATTTATTTAATTTTTCTCGAACTCCAGATAAATGCCGAATAAAAAGTATATAACTCTTCCCACCACAGAGTAATCCACGACCTAACCACTGAGTTAACCGGTAGCTACACTTCCATAATCTTTCTCAGCTACCAGCCGAGAAAGGTGTAGTTGCAAATTGTCGCCCCACGTTGGTCGCCAATTCACAACTACGCCTTTCTCGGCCGGTATAGTAGCTTCCATAGATAATTCAGCCATATAAAAAACTTGCAATAAAGTTTAAAGGAGACCGGACTAGTTTTCAATTTATGTACAAAAAAGGTCATAAAGAAGGTGTTCGGCTTCTTTTATTATCATCACAAAAAATTATCATAAATATTTCCTAACGAGTTAAGAACGTGGACCAATCCCACTGAATATAATTGTTTGAAATTTTCCTACTAAATAGATGATTCGTTGAAATAAGTGATCTAGACAACGTGGACTTTCAGGGGTGGAGTAACTGTTTCTTTGTCAGAAAAGTTTAAGAATAAATTTATTACATTTTCACACTATTGTCCGGCGGTATACTAATTAGAAGCGGTTGGTCTCCGTTAGGCTTTTTTGCGAGCTTTATGTATCGCTGAATTATCTATGGAAACTATTATAGCTACACTTCTATAATATTTCTCAGCTACCAGCTGAGAAAGGTGTAGTTGCACATTTCTTTAAGTCCAAAATGGATAATTTTATTCAAAACGTAGATCTCGATGCTAGCCTTCCGTTGACATTAAAAGTTTTATTTAAGTCATTTTGGCCAATTTTTTGCCATTGATTTATAAACCAAATAACAACAAATTGATTTTTTCGGTCTTTTCAAATAGACGAAAATTAAATTTTTTTCTTAAATTAAAGTTCTCGCAATTCTCTTTCTTTTCTGATAATTTTTTTTTCAAATTGTCAACGGAAAGCTGGCATGGAGATCAACATTTTCAATTAAAAATGATACTTGGCATAAAATGGGGGGCAATTCAAATTTTAGATAAAAAATTTATTTGTGTCTACAGGGTTCAATATTTGCGCGCCAAAAGTTTAAAGTGTTTTGCTTTCAACAAAAGGTAAGATTTCTAAAAATTTAAAGCCGATCTGAACTCTTAACGTCCCTGGCCGTTAAAATAAAGAAGAAATGCCTTTTAGCCAGTTTATTTAATTTTTTATGTTATGTACGTACTCCAACGACCCAAAACGCAGATCAGTTGGAATTTTAATTACGAAAATTTTGTTTCTTTGTTTGTCCCGATCGGACCTCTAGAACATCTCCGGTTCTATTTACTTTTACTTAAAAAAACACTGTTCAAAAAACGAAACTGTTTATAATAAAATGGAGTAGGCGTTGGAAGTCTAATATTCAGATAAATACTCCTGGTGATACACCAGAAGGTATGAAATCATAATTTTGCTGCTGTTTTGCATTTTAATGTCCCTTTATTACTCCACTATATCTCTCGTACTACATGAATGTACATACCTAGCCCGCAGCTACACACACGGTATATCACAAGTCTTACATTATATATAAATGTGATCTAAATCCGATCATATGTTGCATTGTAAATTAAAATCTTGAAAACAGGAAATCGATAAACAGCTGGCGTAAATGCTTTATAGTCGCGTCATTTTGGCATTTTACTTCTAACTACAGGGTCAATTTACTTAATTACTTCCACATCCACGTAGTGGATTGGAAGTATAGTAATCGCAAAAAAATTTTCAAAAATTTTTATTCGTGAAATAGGTTTAGAATGTCATGAAACGTCGAGATTTTAAATTTGAGCGAAAAAATTTTTTCTGTCTGTCGGTCTGTCTGTCTGTCTGTAACTTTTTTTTTGTCCGCACGTTTTCTCCGGAACGGTTTAAGATATTGACTTGAAATTTTGTACACGTATATATTATAACGAGATCAGGAACTGGATTGTTTTTTGAGGACATCCGGTGAAGGGTTGGGGGTTAAATAGGGGTAAATATGGGAAAATAAGTAAAGCAAGCTTGTAAGAGTACAGAAAGTTGAAATTCGGTGTATTTACTAGAAGTTAAGGACTCAGATTTTTTTATAATATTTTTCAACCCCCCACCACCCCTACCCCATTAATGGGGTTGATAAAATAAAGTTGAGATATTCATTTGAAATTTCATACACGTATGTATTATAACGACGTCTGGAATTAGATTATATTTTGAGATGATTCCGTTGAAGAGTTGGGGGTTAATTTGGGGTAAATAGGGGAATATAAGTAAAACAAGTTGGTAATCGTACAGAAACATGAAATTTGGTGTATGTTCTGGAAGCCAAAGCGTCAGATTTTTTTATAATATTTTTCAACCCCACCACCCCTACTCCAATATGAAAAGGGTTGATAAAATAAAATTGAGATATTCATTTGAAATTTGCTACACATATGTATTATAACGACACCTGGAACTAGATTATAATTTGAGATGATTCCGTTGAAGGGTTGGGGGTTAAATAGGGGTAAATAAGGGAAAATAAGTAAAGCAAGCTGGTAAGACTACAGAAACTTGAAATTCGGTGTATGTACTAGAAGCCAAGGTCTCAGATTATTTATAATATTTTTCAACCCCCACCACCCCTACTTCATTATTAAAAGGGTTGATAAAATAAAATTGAGATATTCATTTAAAATTTGGTACACGTATGAATTAAAACGACATCTGGAACTAGATTGTATTTTGAGATGATTCCGTTGAAGGGTTGGGGTTATTTAGGGGTAAATAGGGGGAAATAAGTAAAACTAGCTGGTATGAGTACCGAAACGTGAAATTCGGTGTATGTACTAGAAGCCAAGGCCTCAGATTTTTTAATAATATATTTCAGCCCCCTACCACCCCTACTCCAATATGAAAAGGGTTGAAAAATTAAAATTGAGATATTCATTTGAAATTTAGTACGCATATGTATTATAACGACATCTGGAACTAAATTATATTTTGAGATGATTCCGTTGAAGGGTTGGGGGTTAAATAGGGGTAAATAGGGGAAAATAAGTAAAGCACGCTAGTAAGACTACAGAAACTTGAAGTTCGGTGTATGTACTAGAAGCCAAGGTCTCAGAATATTTCTAATATTTTTCAACCCCCACCACCCCACCCCTACTTCATTATTAAAAGGGTTGATAAAATGAAATTGAGATATTCATTTGAAATTTGGTACACGTATGAATTATAACGACATCTGGAAGTAGATTATATTTTGAGATGATTCCATTGAAGGGTTGGGGGTTAAATAGGGGTATATAGAGGAAAATAAGTAAAGCAAGCTGGTAAAAGTACAGAAATTTGGAATTTGGTGTATATACTAGTAGCGAAGGTCTCAGGTTTTTTAATTAGTATTTTCCATCTCCCCACCACCCCCACTCCCTTATTAAAAGAGTTTATAAAATTAAATTTTAATTTTCACTTGAAATTTGGTACATTTATGTATTATAGCTATATCTGAAACTAGATTATATTTTGACATGATTGCGTTGAAGGAGTGGGAGTAAGTAGAGGTAAATAGCGAAAAATAAGTAAAGCAAGCTGGTAAGAGTACTGCAACTTGAAATTAGGTGTATGTCCTAGATGCCAAGGCCTCAGATTTTTTCATACTATTTTTCAACACTTCCACCACCCTTACTACATTATTAAAGGGGTTGATAAAATAAAATTGAGATATTCACTTGTAACTTGGTAGACGTATGTATTATAACGACATCTGGAACTAGATTATAGTTTGGGATTATTTCGTAGAAGGGTTGGAGTTAATAGGAGTAGGGAAAAATAAGTAAATCAAGCTGGTAAGAGTACAGAAATTTGGGATTCGGTGTATATACTAGAAACCAAGGCCTCAGATTTCTTTCTAATATTTTTCAAACTCCACCACCTCCGCTTCATTATTAATGGGATTGATAACATCAAATTGAGATATTCACTTGAAAGTTAGTACACGTATGTATTGTAGTGACATCCGATTGAGATGACTCCATTGAAGGGGTGAGAGGTGGTAGATTGCGAATACTGGAAAATAAGTAGAGTAAACTAGAAACTTCATTTTTAACGAATATGGTAGAAACCAACCCCAAATATTATTAAAATTCTATGACCAATAATTTCCACATACTAGAGTGCAAATATAGTCAAGATATTTCCTTTAAAGTGACTTGGATGAAGAATCTGGATGTGGAAGTAGTGATTCCTTAGGCAGCGGTTTTTTTTATTTCAAATGGTTCAGGAAGACATTTAGAAAGAGCAGTTCCTTCTATTTTTTGGTTTCATTTCTTGTCCAATAATTGGCCAATTTTAATGGAGAATTTAATTTAATTAATTGAAAGATTTGTTATCGTAGACAATATGCTATAAAATTAGACGAGAATGGTGACACGGAGGTTTTTGTGGTCGATGATCACGATTCTGCGGATGAAGTTCACTTATGACCCAAATTAGGCCCAATAATGCCTATATGCCCCTTATGTAGGCCCAAACTACCAATATGAACTAGAATTAGACGATAATGGTTACTCGGGGGTTTTTGTGGTCGATGATCACGATTCTGTGGTTGAAGTTCACCTATGATCCAAATTAGGCCCAATAATGCCCCTTATGTAGGCCTAAACTACCAATATGAACTAGAATTAGACGAGAATGGTTACTCGGGGATTTTTGGGATCGCTGATCACGTTTCTGTGGTTTAAATTAAACATATGCTCAAATTGTACCCTATAATGTCCATATACTCTTCCTAACCAGACCTAAACTACAAATATCAAATAAAAACATGCGAAATTCATTACGCGTGGATTTTTGAGTTCGCTAATAACGATTTTGTGGTTTAAAATGACATTCTGCTCTAAATTGGGTCGAATAATGCCCATATGCTCCTTATGCAGGCCTAACCTATAAATATCGCAGATCATGAATTTGATGGCAATAGCTTTCGGATTTTTTGTCCCTCCAATTCAAATGTATGGCTCCTTCCTGGGCGTCCCATTTGGAGAACTTTCTGCCAGACGGTCTAATTTTTCTCATTGAAAAGAGAAGTATGTTTGTTTATGCGCACGCGTGTCTATGTATCGTGTAATGATATTTGTTGTTATTGGGCCGAATTTGGGTCATAGGTGAACTTGAACCATAGAATCGTGCTTAGCGACCTCAAAAACCCCCGAGTAACCATTCTCGTCTAATATTATTTCATATTAGTAGTTTGGGCCTACATAAGGAGAATTTATGGGTATTATTAGGACCAATTTGGACAAAAGGACAATTTAAACCACAGAATCGTGATTAGCGACCCAATAACCCCCGAGTAACCATTTTCGTCTAATTTTATTTCATATTGGTAGCTTAGGCCTGTATAAGGAGCATATGGATATTATTGGGCCCAATTTGGACAAAAGGTCAATTTGAACCACAGACCCCAAAAACCCCCGAGTAAACATTTTCGGCTAATTTCATGGCATATTGTGTATGATAACATATTTTTGAATTAATGTAATTAAAGTTGGCCAATTATAGGATAAAAAATGAAACCGAACATTTCCGCCAAAAACTAAAAGGTAGGTACTATTTTTCTAAATGTCTTTCTGAACTCTGCAACAAAAATAAAGTCAATTGACCCTGTACTTTCAATTTTAGAGATTCTCAGGTTTTTCATGCTAAAATTACGCGACTATTAGCACTTTGTGCTTATAGTGAAGTTAGAAATATTTTTGTAAAAACTATATTGTAGTAGTTAATCTCCCGTTTACTAGCAGGCATTCCCTTAATTTATAGGTAAAACTTTACCGAAATTATTAATTATCTGCGTCAGTTAACGTTGTCTTCCTAGAGCTGTCACATGCAATGATCATGAGATTGCGTTGCGGGAAGATCACAACAGCTGTTTCCGTCTAAATGGTTAGGAGGGTGACGTTAACACATACACGCGCACATGAATATATTTGTCTAGTTATTAGTTATCCAGGGTTTTTCCACGTACAGCTGCAGAAAATTAATAACTACTATTAACTATGAAGATGACTTTCTTGGTTGCGACACATTGTATTTTAGGTAAACAAGTTTACGATGATACAATGAACGCATTAAAACTTTGTCAAGATTCAAAATTCTACACTTGCAAATTCTATGACTAATTTTGTCAAATGTGGGTTTTGTTAAAAGCTTACAACTCACCTAATAACATGTACACATTTGACTAAATTATAAAGTATTAAAATAAACTGTTGTACTACCGCTCTGTACTTCTTTTGATATGCAGTTGATTTGAGATTTTATTACAAACTGTCCAAATTAAAGAAGTTATGCCCCTTTTTTATCGCATTCTTGTTTTTCTAATTTTCTAATAGATGCACGCAATGAAATTTCAATTTGCAATTATGGCGAAGGCGCGGGCATCAAGACACGCGCACACGGTGAATTAATAGTTGGAGAGCCGGCGTATAGATTTCCTATGAATAAGATACATGAAAGACTTTGAGTGAGTAAGTACTACCACAGACCTACAGGGAGCCACTTGATGTCAAAATGGGAGGATGTGGGCATATAAGAAGAGGCAGCTTATTTTGTTATAACTAGAAGGCTTGTACTTTAACTTAAAAAAAAAATTATTCATGTATTCTATGGCTTAAGAAAGCATAAAAAGAATACTTTAATCGAGGGTGTCTCAGGGTTGTGGGCAAATTAAGCCTGGCACCACACTACAATCTCATTGTATACCTCAAAACCTACAGTTTGACGTAAGTTTTATTCATGTATTCGATGTATTCGATGACCGAAAGTGACGTCAGAATTCCATGACGCGGGTAAAATTTGCAAAAATGAAAAGTGGCTCCCTGTATGTCATTCACATAAAGATTATCACGTATCTTATTCATAGGAAATCTATACAACCGGCTCTCCACCTATAACTGAATTTTTATTTAACGGAGGCAGCATTCTGCTGGCTAGTGCAAGAGAGATAGTAGGTTATTACGTCATTGCATACCCGCCTCTCTTTCTAATGCATTATTAATTTGAATATGATAGTGAAAACTTATTATTATACATTATTATATTCTTCGCAAATACAAGTATATTGCATTCGATCGGCACATTTCTAAAACCGGTAATATTGCCCGTAGAGAAAAAAATTTCATAAGACTGTGTTGGTGATCGAATTCTGAAGAACTTTCAAAATGTCCGTCCGCCCGTCTGTCTGTCCATCTGTCCGTCCGTCACGTTTATTGTAAGCACGATAACTTAAGAACGAAAAGTCCGTATAGCTAAAGGAAGAACCATATTGTTTTTGAACAATATCAGTTCACAAATAATTTAAAGAAAAAAGTATGTTTTGCAATCGAACAAGAAATGTCTAAAACTTATATTATTTACAAGAAAATTCCTATAGAATGTGCAACAATTATATAAAAGTGCTGTAAATCGGCGAAGAGTATAATGGTTAGTGTTTGTGCTGCCTATGATGTTAATAATTGAATATAATGACCTACATGAGTCTTTTAAGTTTTAATATTACGACGTGGTAAGTTTATATTTAATAATGTTTATATATTATGATTACAAAACAACACTAAAATGTTTTAAAAATATGTGTTACTAATTTTAATAGATATTTTTTTACAAAGAGGTTAGAATTGATCACTTAATTATTTTGGAAGTACCTAATGTATGTATTGAGTATAACTGTAAAAGCAGAAGCCAGACATACATTTTCTGGAGTACTCTTGGGATTTCAGAGGAGTCCAATATTTTTTTTAATCTCAAATTCAAATAAAGCCTTTAAAGTATTAAAGGAACTAGGTGCTTTCACAAATTTCAAATTCACTTTCACTGTGACGATACTGCTTTATTATAGTTAAAAACATTTTGAGAAACAGTCAAATAATACCTTAAAATAAGCCATTTTAATTTTGTATTGAAATTTTTTCGCCAAAAATCAATTCAGTTATATTGTCAGTGTTATTTTGTGTTATAAACACGTTATTTTGCAGATAAATTTCCTAAAGTAGCTTTTGCAAATCCCGTATTAGGTAGGCGTTACTTATTTAATCACATGTAAAACGTAAATAAAGTGAGTAATATATTGTTTAACAATTTTTAAACGCGATTTAAGAAACTAATATAACCGATGACGTCACCGCGTGTTTTGCGTACTCGTTCAATTACTAAAACTTTTTGTTATTTATTTATTGAAATTTTAATTTGATGGACGATAGAATGCTGCTTAAATATCAATAAGTGCTTTAGTATAACAAGTCCTTCATTTTAATAATATCAAAAAAGCAAATTTGCACATAGTGAAAACATCTAATTAAACAGTAAAAAGAAAGTATTTTGAGTAAGCCCATAAATGAAAAATAAATTAAGAATGTTGTAGACGTCTATTAAAAAAGACAAATACATATTTTTTATATTCAAATCATTAAACAATCAAGGTTAATACACATAAAAAATAAATATTGAGCACAATAGAAGAAAAAAATAATTTTGGAAAAGCACCCATGTCGATTATTGAGATAAATAACAAAAATAACATTAGTTTAACAGTGATAATATGTAACTGAATTAAAGAAAACAACATCTACCACAAACATGGAGAACATTCTTAACAAATGTGTTTAGCAAACATGAAATGTCAACTCTCAACAGTCGCGAAAAGTTATGCAATTACGTCATCGTTTTAATACGTTAAAATAAGCTGCTACCATTATAATTCAATTCATCGTGATCAAGACCAACTCGCCTGCACCATAACTAGAGAATCAGAACTCACTGCATCTATTCGAAAATTAGAGACAACGAAAATGCGATACAAAAGGGGCATAAGTTTCTTATTCTGTACATCTAAAACCCATGTAAAAGCATACAACTTTGAAAAAAAATGCTGGAGGCAAATTCAAGTGAAGGTACTTTTTACACAATATCCTTAATTTTCTGTGCACATTATATTATTTAATAATTAATAAATTAAGAGTTTTTTTTCAAAGCGCAGTGTGAGATTTTAACTATAAGCATGATGTAAATATTCAGTATTTTCTTCTTGAAAATCTCTTGTATACCAGCTTTATTTAGACTGGCTTTATCTGGATAATGGTAAGGCATAGAAAGACATGTTAATTGGAAAAGTTATTCTGCTTAAAAATATGCATGTTTTCATTTTATTTTCAAATGTGCAAGGCACCTTAAAAAGGCGGCAAGTTATGCAATTTTATTTCCTTAAATGGAACACCCTGTATATATTTTTATTTTTTGATTCTCCTTTTATTTTATCAATGGTTTAATCTTGATTGATAATTCTGTGGCAGCTTCACCGAGAGTTGTTAATTACTTCCCCATCCACGTGGCTTTTAAGGCTCTTTCGTTTTAAAATCAGAAATCTGCCGTCACTGTTTATATCTAATGAATATGTTATGTTACTGGTTTATGGCGAGAGTCTTGGAGGGAAATGGATTGATAGTCAGGGACTTGTTAAGTGGCCTGCACTGTCACCTGATATGTTGCCCTTGATTTTTTCTTATTGGGCTATTTAAAGCAGGTTGTATACTCTGAGAAACTTAATAATCTTAATGATTTAAAAAATAGAATAAATCATGCTTGCCGCCAAATAATCTAAGAAGTTATAAGGAATTCTTGTACACGCGAACTTTAAAAGAGGTATGGGTTGTGTCATATAGAACATGCGCGACACTTTGAGCATATTTTATAATAATCACAATAGAAGCAGTTTGTTGTATTCTATTATTTCTTGTGATTACGTTAAGAAAAAAATGTTATCCCAAAAATTTGACCGCTAATATATCAGCAACGGTTAAGATACGTATAGAACATGGTTAAAAAAATTGGTTCTGAAATAAAAAGAGAATCCAAAAATAAAAAAATATACACGGCGTTCAATTTGAAAAAATGAGTAATGCATCTTTTTAAACAGGATAACTTTTCCAATTAACATTTTTCTCTATGTCTCATCACCGTTTTCTAGATAATGTTTGTCTAAGTAGAACTGAGATACCCTGTATAAATTACCAATCATCAGCTGTTAAATAGGAGAAAAAGGCACAGGCGTACACGGCGTACCTCTTCAACCACTCAGCAAAAAAAGTTAGAGGCAAACTCTTAAAGATGATAATATTAATTATTATTAAAATAAGCACGATAAATTTTTCTTCAGGGATTCCGCCGCGTCACTGCAAATAACTGAAACTTTTTGCTTCAATCCCTTTCAATGAGAGTTATATCATTCTTTTTTGACAAGCCAATCGGTTCAAGAAATTAAGAAAAAAAATTTAGTAAGTTTAACAAATATTTTTTTTTTATCAAAAACTAATGAATGAAGAAATTTAAAATTTTCAGGGAAATTGTATTTTATTATAAGTAAAAAAATGTCCTTAGTCTCGTTGAAGAAAGCCCGAGTGCAGCTAAACCATGCTTATCCTGCTACGTCCTTTAAAACAAAATATGATTTAATTAAGTACTACCAATTCGCAGATTCTAGAAAATTTATATAAATGATATAAATGTTGCGCTGATACCATCTGTATTATGGCCATTTTTAATGAAGCGAGCATTTTAAATTTCAACAGATTTATTACGGATATTATACAGTTTTACAATAAATCTGTTTATCATCGATTCGAATTTACACGAATTTGACGATGGCAATAGAGATGCGAAAAATGTACTCGTTGATTTTTAAAAATTACACTATTCATGGCCTGAAGAGTCGAATCATTTAACCATTATAATGGAGCATTTCAAGCATTTAATAAGGTTTCGAGTCTTTATTAAATATTCATCGAGCATTTTGTTAAAATTGTTGGTGTTATAGTCGATTTAACATTTGAACCGTAAAGAGATATACATTGATGTTTCTCCACTATAAGTAATAGTTAGTAGATTTATGAAGGAAACTATAACTATAATAAAACATATAAGACACATAACATTAATTTTCCCTATTAAACTCATTTATGAAAGGGTGTCTAGCGGGTGGCGGGTGTAAACGAAATCGGAATGACGCCTATAAGTTTTTGCGTTTTAAGATATAGTTTTGTAATTTTGGAAATGTAACAAGTAAATTTGAACACATTAATAAAATGATCCTAATACGGTTTCCGTATTTTTACATTTTTGGAAGCAGAAATTCATTCTATATGCGACGGTACCACTTTGAGGAAAAATGGTAACTAAAAAAATGTTTTGAGGACAATTTACGTTAGAATCTAGGCAGCCAGGACACTGAAGAACGTTTTACTTGGGTTATTAAATATTGCAAAGATAAACTGATAATAAGTTAATGCTGACTTTTATTCTATGGCCAGTTAAACATGTCGCACAGTGGTCAATTTTCAAGTTATAGGAGGACCAAATTTTACAAATTTGCAAATGAATAGAACGCATTCGTCAGAAAAGAGGAAAAATATTGAAAAAAATGTAGACACTAAAGGGGTGGCTTTTGAGGGTGTTTTCAAAAATTATTTGGTTTTAAAATTCTGAAACTTTGTAGATGCGATAATATTGTATGTAGAAGAAGGGAATTCTAATTTTCTGAATATCTACAAATTTTTGCAGCTGTACCTACAGTTTTATTCACCTTGATTTAAGTTTTCTCGTTTTAAGAACTATAATTACATATTATTACTTTATAATTTTATGAAGAAAAAGGCTGCTACCATCTGCTGCTTTAATCATGATTTTACTTTTCAATTACTTATGGCATACCACGGAGAAGTATTTCTCATGTACTTGCATGGACTTAATGTACAACACTGTAGAGGAAGTTTAGAACAGGCAATAATGAGCAAAATTTAAAAAAATTTATATCAAATTTCTGGAAAAGTGCGAAAAAGTGTAGGCTTACAGTCAAGTTTTTAAATATCAACGATTCCTGGTTGGATGGGGAAATTAAATTTAGTGAACTGGAAAAGTTGATAGAGGACACGCCTAATCAGCTATCCACTTCCAAAACACCTGGTTGGTCAAGGAAATTGTTTTATAAACTTAGTGAAAGAGTTAAAAGGCTCAGATATTAAGGACATGCAAGTACATCCTATTATTTTGCCTCTTTTCACGTTACATTAACCATACCTCAAAGAGAGTCCTCGGTGGTATGGCATAAGTAACTAAAATGTAAAATCATGATTAAAGTAGCAAATGCTAGCAGGTTTTTTTTCATAAAATTATATAGTAATACTAGGTAATTATAGTTCTTAAAACGACAAAACTTAAATCAAGATGAATAAAACTATACAGCTGCAAGAATTTGTAGATATCCAGAAAATTACAATTCCCTACTTTTACATCTCTCTACTGAGAACCATTAATTTTAAATACAAGTTGATTTACAACATATCTTAATATTATCTCAAGAACAACCTAAAATTATAAAGTAAATCATTTTGCATCAAAGACAAAAAGGATATAGTTGAAATAATTTCGTCCTCATAGAAATATAAAATTATCCGCGGCACCCATTCGAAAACCATCCTTTAAGAGCTTATATTTATTTCACTACATTTACTTTACATTTTTTCTTAGATTCACAAATCTTATTCAGAATGTTAGGTAATTTTAAAATAATATTTAATTCTCAACTTTTGGTGTATTCGTCTGTACAATATTACCATATCTAGTTTCAGAATTTTAAAACTAAATAATTAATTAAAACACCCTCAAAAACCACCCCCTTAATGCATACATGTTTACTTCCCTCACATACCGAAGGGAAGTATTGTATTCGAGAAAAAATCACCCTCCAAGATTTTTTCGGATTTTGACGTATCAGATCACGTAGATTACGAAAATATAGGCTTTTCAATTCCGTCAGTCTGTCTGTCTGTCTGCCTGTTGGTGCATTAACTAAAAAAACTACTTGACGGAGAGCAGACAAATTTGGTAGGTAGTTGACCCTACTGTCAGCGAAAAAAATGGTTAAACTGTCACTAGAAAACATACAGGGTGGACCGTCTAAAGGGAATAAATAATGATAATTTTTTTTTTTGCTCAACTTTTAAATTTCCACGTTTACCACTAACAATTTTTTTTTTCTTTGTTCAAATTTAAAATTTCCACGTTTCATGGCATTCTAAACCTATTTAAAAAAAACTTATTTTTGAAATTTTTTTTACCAACATTTTTGAAACATTTTTTACCACTAAAATAGATGAATTTTTATTTTCTTTTTTCAGATTTAAAATTTCCACATTTCATGATATTCTGAACCTATTTCAGAAAAAAAAAATTGGAATTTTTTTTAACCATTTTTGAAAAAAAATTTACCATTAAAATAGATGAAAATTTTTTTTTTCTATGTTCAAATTTAAAATTTTCACGTTTCATGACATTCCAAACCTATTTCGAAAAAAAAGTTGCAACATTTTTTTACCATTTTGCAAAAAAATGTACCACTAGAATAGATGGAAAAAAATTTGTTTGCTCAAATTTAACATTTTCACGTTGTCCTATTTCAGCAAAAAAAAAATTTGAAAATTTTTTTACCAACATTCTTGAAAAATTTCAAAAAGAAATTATACTTTTTAACCACGACTATACTTCCAATCCACTACATAAATGTGGAATTGAAAATGTGACAGATGGCAATAATATTTGGCATATGCTATTATACTTTTATTGAAAAATATACAGGGTGGTCATCCCAAGAAATAATTCCGTCATGGTGCACATTTGTAAAGGTATTTGCGCAAGTCTTCCATATTTGGCACCTGTTATTTAGTATTGAACTTTTGTTGTTAGATGAGCACTCTGTATATTTTTTGACCAACACTTATCAGGTTTTCTTTGTAATAATAGTGATAACTATATTCCGATTATTATTTTCAATGTCATTTCGTAATTATAAAATTTTTAGATAGACAAATAACGAGGGAAGTTCTGTGTAAATACCTTTACCGATTTTTTTCAATATTTTTCCGGTTTTTTAACGAATATTTTCTATTCATTTGCAAATTTGTAGAATTTTGTCCGCCTAAAACTTAAAAATTAATCACTGTGTGTCGGTAATAGTTTTTCAGCTAGAAGTATTTTCCTTCAAATGTAACTGTTGTGTATCACATGAGTGAGTTTAGGTATGCATTAAACCAGACATTGACAGGAGCATTGCAGTTAAGCAACGACGAGTGTGGTTAGTACTTAGATAGGTGACCTAACCACCAGGAAACACCACGTGCCGGTGCCATTGTTGGCTAAGTGCAAGGGGGTGTGTCGGAAATCCACACACCAGCTGGTCATATTGGAATGACCTGCAGATGATCCTAAATGAAAAAAATTGGATAATTAATATAATTACACTATTTCAATAAAATTCCTTATTATATTTGGACATGTTCAACCACTTCGGCGATGATTCATAAATAATGTATAAAATTATTTAATTATCGTTTATTTTGTTGATGATTTAACAAATAAAAACTGCCGGCTCATAAGTTTATTTGCTTACGCTTTAGGTCTGAAGTACGTAGTGTTAAGTTCTAGTTTGGGCTGGGGCAGATGGTAATGCCGCAGGAAATGGATGTTGCGTTAATGTCTATGTGTACGTATCTTGATTGAGTGGTGGAACAACTATGGCTAAACTTCGCCAGGAAGTGAATATAGATAAGGTAATTAAAGATAAATAAAATAAATAAGTAAAAAAATAACAAGAACCTGGGAAAGTAAGGTATAATAAAAACTACTAGCTAAAAAATTATTACAAATAATAGCTATCTGTGCAACAAGTTCGGAAAATAGTTTCCAAAAAGATCACGGAGTGTTTCATTTGAAAAATAGAACTTAGGTCATTGTCGGTGAAATCGGATGTGCTACAGTAATTTTATTAACTTGTACTCTTTGAATTTAATTTTTGTTATTGCAAAAACCAAAATTAATAAAATATATGAATAACCAAAAAAGTTATAGGGGCAATATTGATTTCGTTTACATACGATATTTAAGTATGTGATAAAAAATTATAGTTATGGCTATTTATAGGATCTACAATCACAAGTAATAGTTTTATACCCTATTGTGAATAATATCAAAAATAAACGATAGTGTAATAAAATTACAAATAAGTTACAGTGCAGTCAGTACAGAAAATATATGGTCTTCAAAATATTCTAATATGTTGAGGGTCACTTATTCTCTTATCAAATTGATTTAGGACGTAAAAATCTATTAATGATGCTACTTTACTTCTTGTTAAGATTATAGTGGGAAGTCGAGAGAAAAGTCAGTTTATAGGGATTACTTTCTGTGACTTAAAGATAGCATTCTACTGCAAAGTCAGGTTATGCTTGATAAATTTCAGTGAGTTCTTCATTAAGCAACGAAAACAGTAAACATGTATATTAGAGTTTCTTAAAAAATGTCATCTACAAATGTTTTCTTAACCACTTCTCAACTCATCGAGAAAATTCCTTGAAAATCCTGCATTTTATGCTGGTAAAGAGAAAGGAGCCCCTACAATTTACAATGGAATCTGAACCGCTTCTTGGGGATAATTTTATAATTAAAATTATTTAGAAATAAGCAGGGTATGTACCGCTTCGCTAGGTATGCCACTTTTAAGCGAGACGTGTTAACTACTGGAAGCCGGTCCCCTGATTTGAAACATCTTACACTCTTATCTCATCATCCCTTAGGGAACAGAAAAAAGTTTTATATCGCTTTTTTTTAATTAATATAATGATATAAGAATAGCGGTGCTTGAAACAGGTGTTTTGGTTTTTTACGATAGTTCCACAATTGTGTAAGTCATGAAATACTGAATAACATCAGGGGTGTCATTTATTAATACATGATTAAGCTTTATCCTCCCTATTAAAATATTTTATAGAAACATTCCTTTTAATTCACGTGTTGCGATGAGTTTAGATTTGATTTATACATGTTAGATTATGGAACTACTGCACCCTGGATGTCTGGCTAGCTCCGGATCAAATGTTGGTAATGCTATGTGATTTATATTTTTAATAAACTTGATGATGGTGACGATGATTGTGAAAGTATAGTCAAATACTTAAAACTAGTTCTTGATCAAAAGTGAAGCAGAAATAAAGACCACTTTGTGAATCTGGGGACGGTGAAGTTTTTGGTTACTTGACTATGGCTAGATCCTAGACTTAATAGGGATGCACATATTGACAGTCTTACTCATTACAATTAACGATACCTCCTTCAAAGATATTTAAAAGTTTATTAAAGCTACATAACTCTAAGCATATTAGATAGGAATAGAAATAGAATTGGTACAATATATCCATTTGGTTGCAGCATACGATTACTTCCTTCTCAGGTAGTCTCCATACATACCAATGCAGTTGAACACTACAGTCGAACACTATGCGTTTCGCCAATTATAATGGCATCATTTGGAGATGCTTATAACTTTAATGAACTCCAGATCATGGCAACTTGGTAAGCGAAACGCAAGTCGAGTAATAGTATTCGAATGTATAGTTCAAGTATATTAGTGTCTGTGGAAACTGCTTCAGAGGCAGCGTTATACTGTATGTTCCAGTCCCCTTCCAGAGCAAGACTACCCTACTGGTCTTACTTCTACGATTCTGTCTAATTAATTAATGTTAATTATTTAATCTCTTCGTTTAGAAACATTTAGACACTTCTTTTGACTGAACTACTGCAAAACCTTAGAAAATCTCTTTGTAGAGCCGTTAACTACGACAGTCTTAGCATGTTTATTATGTTTATTAATATTTCTTTATTACCTTATTCTAGATTCTCTTGATCACAACAGAAATCTATTATATAAAAGATATTTAATATGTTCTGGCGCAGATGAAACTGCTCAAGCTATAATTAATTCAATTTTAGTGAAGAAAGAACGTACGCTTCCTTTCAGCAGAATATATTTAATCACCTTTGAATAATTAAGACAATGCATGGAATATAAAAGCATGACGCATATGAAAGCATTCTTTAGTTGTATATTCCGACGCTTAGTTCTCGTAGTATTCACATTAACGTCATTTCAATTTTAGTCTCAGCCACATCTACATATCTTCCTCATGAAAATGATACTAGCCTCAATAAATCAATGGTGGCAGATTAATAATTATTTTGTAGGTATTTTGTGTTTATTCTATTATCTATCTTTCGAAAGCATAGCGCAATAAATCAGTCTGATTACTCCTTTTCAGTAGCGTCCCTATTTCTAATATGTGTACGAAAGAGTTACATCGCAACGATGTATATTAATATGTTTGCGTAACAAAATTCAAGAAAGCTGAAAATCACTTCCCGCTATTGACAAAAGTGGTTGTAAAATCAATATTTTTTATCCACGCTGCCCTAGATGGGTCATAAACATTCCTTCCTTAGGATATTCCATATTGCTGTTGATTATTTTCGGGTCGAATTGGCAAATATTGATAAATAAATGAATGTTATTAACAGTGAATTTACTTCTTACATTAGTGAGTTATTAACTGCCATAAAAGGAACTGTAATGCAACGTCAGCATTTAGGAAAAGTTTGGAAGAAGCAGAAGGATGCTCCTTTATTGAAATAAAAAATGCGTATAATGGTCACGATGGTGATTAAAAATTTATTTAACACAGATCTAACAAGATGCATTAATGTTCGTTGGATTGTTGCCTAAACGAGAGTATTATTCTCTTACGAAAGCTACATTTTGAAACGTTTTCTTTGGCAATTATAGCTTCCTAACTTTCGATCGCTCCGCAAACTGATAACAGATCACAAACTGACTTTTCAACAATTATTCTTATATAGAAGCGGTGGATCTAACCACAATCATTTTAAATCAGTTTTTATAAAAAATCGGTGGTTCTAAATACCTATTTTCTATACAAACTGGTTTGAAATTATTGTTGAAGGGTCATTTTATGGCCCTATTTTAGTTAGAGTTTAACAAACTTTTTTTTTTTTGCAAATTTAATCAGGGAATTCATTTTTGGCCAACTCCATGAAATAATAATAGCCCTTATATCAACCAAATGACGTACTAAGTCTAATCGCTATAGTCCAAAGGATTTCTGAAATATTAAATATGTACCATCTCTAACACACTGCCTTCAAAGGGCTCTAGCTACCTTAGGAAACATTAACGGACATATTTCTATAGGAACTTTTTTCATATTATAGCAAAACTACCATTACTGATTAATAAATTCCTTAACGCCTTATATGATAAACAATGAAAATAACTTAATAATAAGAATAATAATGAGTCGAAATTTTGGTCCAAATGGAGAACGCAACCAGACCCCCCCACCTCCATTTTCGATGGTGCTGAATACGAATATGAGGGTAAAAACATTTTTAAATCAGGGCAATCCCTTCATACGGCCAAAAACCACCCCCTATATCGGTTTTCGTGTACGGACGCGTGATGGCAAGGGTTTTAATGCGAATTTCCGCAGATTTGACTGGGACATGGTAAAGGGCGAAGATTAATGTCAGAGACATAATAACTGTGACCACTCTCGGGGGTTGAATCGTCCCAGGAGGTGGGAAAATGATAAATAATATCTCTTCTCATTGAAACTTTTACCCCCTCCCCCCATTTTCGAGGACGTTAATGCTGAATAAAATACTTCTAAGCAACTTCGACCCTTCCTACCTCCTCAAATGACCAATATCAACCCCTTTAGCGTGTATACTTTCATTAGTTCAGAACCCTCGAAAACGGGGAGAGAGGTAGTCTGGTTGCGTTTGTAACATATTAGTCCGACTCCTTGCATCCACTATAAGTTCGTGATTCGTTTTTGGGACAGCGTAGTACCTCATAATATTTTGAAAAAGAAAATTTAACCATTTTTTACTTATTGGGTAGCAATAATCTTTCTCTAAGTAAGATATGAGATTAAAGTATACCTCTCGGTTCTAAAATTCAGAATTCTATTAAAGATAACTTTTTTGGCAAAACAACAATTTAAAAGGTCTTCCGCTTTTCAACCTTATCCGTGGACAAACTGTATTAGATTATCACAAGTGAAAGATAGCAACTCTCCAGTTGTAAATCGCTGTATAAGTAGCAATAAAATATCTGTAGTTGGCAACAGCCATTATTTTGACAGTATCTTCGTACACATCCTGTTTCCGGATCCACCACTGTCTCCCAATAAATTATAAGTTGTTTAACTTACGTGTTAAGCTCGAGATCCAGGCGAAACTTGTGGTTGAAGGCTTTGATGAGAAGCGAGGTGCGATGAAAGTGCTTGCCCGTCTGCAACAATAATACGTCAGTATTAGACAAAGATTATTCTAGCCCTACACAAAGACGCTACCCTTAATAACTCGTTCTTAATTTATTAGCAATTCAAGCCGCGGTACGCTCTACGGATCTTAGGTCATTGTTTTGATTTATAAGTGTGGTATGGGTATAACGAGGATTTTAGTGTGCAAGGGAATTGTACTAGTATTGGATATTTGACCTGGAGATGTTTGCAGCATTGTTTATCTAAGAAAGTGTTAATTAACTGGAAGGATGTGTTACTAATAATCTAATATAGAGAATGTAGCGAACTGGCTATGCGGTACAAAATTTATATTAATTGTGTTATAAGGGTAGTTCATTAAATAATAGAGTATAGGGTGTTTTATAATAAGATGTATATAATTGAAAGATGTTGTAATAAGTTCTAATATACACATAAAATAATAACAAAATTATTGTGATCTCTTAGAAATAAGTTCAACAATACTGCAAAATATTTTTTTTTAATTTTGCAGTTGTGAACTTCTCTCTGCAACTAATGATACAAATATCAAAATCTATCTATACCTTTAGCACTTACTTGGCACCCTTAGTATGTGTAAAGAACCAAAATTGCTAATTACTTTGTTCAAGTTACTCATAATTTTATGACATTGGTGCTGTCTTCATACCAATATGTAAGTAAAATTCTAGTAGGTAAAATTGCAAGTCAAGCAACTAGACTTGCAATGTTACCTAATAAATTTAAATTGGATTTACTATGGGTGTCTATTTTTGGTTTAGGCTATAAAGCATGCAAAAATTTATAGAGCAATTCAAATCAATAGAATCAGTTTAAATGCAGAATGATTCATTTAAAAGCGGGGCACCTTTTTAAAATTTTTATTTGTAGACCAATTTAAATACATTTTTTTTAAATTATAGAGCTTCAATAACTCTACTGTGGTGCAAAATTTCCGATCGAAATTAAAAATTTCAAGGCGTATTTCGATTTTTTTTTAAGGCCAAAAATCCAAAAAAAGTGTTAGCAATTTCTTCATCTCAAATCTGACTACGCAACTGGATTTAGAATGCCTTCAGATGGGTACGAGCGAAATTTAACAAAAAAATATTTGTATCTAACAGAAATATAGCATAATTAAAATATATATTATGTTCTCGAAATATTTCGAATATTCGTCATGTACTTCACAATTGTTTGAACAATATCGTTTTGCATTGCTCCATTAGATCATTATCAGTTAAATTTAAAAATTTATAACCATCAGTTATTCAATATTGGCAATATTTGTTTTCTTTAAAGATGCTCTGTATTAAGAATAATTATTTTTATTATCAAAGCTGGCATTGGAGAATTATGTAAATAATAATAAAGCCCTTTAAACCAAAATCTGTCACTCCATAGAAGGAGGCGATATTGAGAACAGAATAACAAATTGGTATTTAATAAATAAACTGCACATCATTTATTAAGATCAGTTAACATGTACATTATAATTCAAAATTTCCCAATTAAACAATTTTAGAAATTAACATCTTTTATTACATCAAACAACAAATTGCATTTATAATTAAAAATTTACCAATTTAACAACAATTTCAAACATTACTATTTTTGTAATAAAATAACATAAGAGACCATAAACAAAATTTTAAAAAAATCGGTATTTACACAGCTTCCCTCTTTATTTGTGCATGGCGGTGAAAAATTAATAATTACGAAATGACATTGAAATTAATAATCGGAATATAGTTCTCACTATTATTACAAAGAAAACCTGATAAGTTTTGGTCAAAAAAATACACAGAGTGCTCATTCAACAGCAAAAGTTTAATACTAAATAACAGGTGCCAAATATGGAAGGCTTGCGCAAATACCTTTACAAATGTTCACCATGACTGAATTATTTCTTGGGAGACCACCCTGTACATTTTTCAATAAAAGTATCATAGGTGCATATGCCAAATATTATTGCCATCTGTCACATTTTAAATTCTACATTCACGTAGTGGAGTGGAAGTATTAAAATTTCATTTTTTTTGAAATTTGTTAAAAATGGTAAAAAAAATTTCAATTTTTTTTTCTTCTTAAATAGGTTTAGAATGTCATGAAATGTGAAAATTTTAAATTTGAGCAAAAAGAAAAGTTTCCTTCTATTCTATAGTACTGATAAAAAAGATTACAAATTTAATTTTTTTTGAAATAGGTTTAGAATGCCATGAAACGTGGAAGTTTAAATTAAAGAAAAAAAATTTCCATCTATTTTAGTGGTAAAATATTTTTAAAAACGGTAAAAAATGTTTCTAAATTTAAAAAAAAATAGGTTTAGAACGCTATGAAATGCGGAAATTTTAAATTTGAACAAAGAAAAAAAATCCCGTCTATTTTTGTGGCAAAAATTTTAAATTTGAAGAAAAAAAATTTTTCTTCATCTATTTTAGTGGAAAATTTTTTTTCAAAAATGTTAAAAAAAAAAATTCAATTTTTTTTTTTCTGAAATAGATTTAGAGTGTCATGAAACGTGGAAATTTTACTATTTCTTCGCTGACAGTAGCGTCAACTACCTACCATATTTGACTGCTCTCCGTCAAGTAGTTTTTTAGTTAATGTACCAACAGACAGACAGACTGACGGAATTGAAAAACCTATATTTTCGGAATCTACGTCATCCGAAACGTCAACATCCGAAAAAATCTCCTAGGGTGATTTTTCCTCGAATGCAATACTTCCCTTTGGTATGCGAGGGAAGTAATAGAATAAATTGATACGACAGTGCCATACACTTAAAATTTTGGATAATTCAACTAAATCTCCATTCAATTCAATACATTTAGTGTATAGTCTTTTAATGTTTGTCAAAACATTACATATTTAGTTTGGTGTAATTTACGCACAAGCCTGTCTTATCCTTTCATGCAGTTCTTCTATGTTGGTTGGGCGGGTCTTGTAGACTTTTTCTTTAAGAAACCCCTGTAGAAGAAAATCTAGTGGAGTTAAGTCGGGGGACCTGGGAGGAAACTCTACTAACCCACTATTTCGCTTTATCCACATATTAGCGAAATTTTCATTCAACCAAGTCCTCACAATCACGGGCATTGTGGATAGAACAGCCATCTAATTGAAAAATTTCATGAGTAATTTCTGCTAGTGGAAGTTCATCCATAGTGTTGGTAAACTCATTCCTCACAAAATGTAAAAAATGTTGGATGTTCAAACTGCCTTCAAAAAGGCAGGGGCCAATTATTCTGGTACATAATATGCCGCACCAGACGTTTATTTTTGAGAGTATTACCTTCTACAATTTATCACCCATTGTGAATTTTCTTCCGACCAACACCTTGAATTTTGGGAATTAACCGTTCCATTAGTTGTGAATGTTGCCCCATCACTAAACAAAATTTTATTTATAAAATTCCTGTCATTCTCATATTCTCCTTGAACCCATAAACAATATTTCATTCTTTTCTCAGTATCGCCCTCCTCTAAGGTGTAAAGAAACTTTGGTTTGAAGCGCTTCATATTATTATACTTTTCAAGATTTCTTCTTATTGTTTCACGTGGTAAATCTAAGTTTAGACTTACAATTCTTAAACTGCTTCTCGGATTATCAGAAAAGTAATTTCTAATTCATTCATTATTTGGTCTTTGTCGTTGTAAATTATGATTCTTTAAAATGTGTTTCGATACAGCTCCATACTGATTAAAAATTTTGTTTACTCGGCCAACGGTAGCCGTGCTAATCCGACGCTCCGGGTGTCTCTTATTAAAAATTCTACGCACTTCCCTTTCGGACCTGTCATCGTCACCACGAAGTCTTATAATGGGCTTGTTCCATTATATTCTTTTTATATGGTTTTTATACTTTTTCATGTAGTACTCGATATTCTCATTATACACTTAAAATTTCCTATTATTAGCTTTTTCCGTTCTCGAGATATAAGGAGTTGAAATTAGTAATAGTTGCAAGAACCGAACGCTCATTTGTGACGTCACTATACGCAAGTGACATAAGGAAAATGGCTTTCTGAGACCTTTCAAATTTAACCTGAAAAGTCGAAAAACATGGAATTTTTAAACGCTGGTAACTAAATAAATACGTCGAGTGAAAGTTCGTTCTAGGTCTCTAAGGAAAGGAGAAGGTCGGCGATGAATTCTAATCGTAAATTGCATGGTCAAAATCGAAAATTCGTCCCGACAGGAGCGAGAGAAAATTGTAATTTTTTGAAATTTCACCAAATTGTACTCCCCTACTGTCAAGTAGTAAGCAAAACAAACAATACTTCGAAAACACTTAAAATTATAACATGTAAGGAGCATCAAGTGTATAGAGATCGCCGAGTCTATGCGTATAGTGACGTAGCGCCTGGCCACGCCCCATTTTCGCGAAATGGAAAGTTGTAATAGTTTTTAAGATACTAAACGTGCGAATAAGATTCTGATTTTTTGCAGATCCATTAATTTATACTTGCACTTTCGATCTATGAAATAAAAAAAAAATTATGAACAAGCCCATTAAAATTTTTTCAAGTAAAGTTAAATTATCAGCCATACTTTATATCGATAGTGTACTTACGGAACAATAAACTTCACTCTTGACGTTTGTTTTGCTGACTTGCCATGGCAACTTAAGAATTTGCAAAGCTTGCTAATAAGAATATTTATTCTTAATACGGCGCATGTTTAAAGAAAACAAGTATTGCCAATATTGAATAGCTGATGGTTACAGATTTTTAAATTCAACTGATAACGATCTAATGGAGCATTGCAAACGATATTATTTAAACAATTGTGAATTACATGAAGAATATTCGAAGTATTTCGAGAACATAATGCAAATTTTAATTATGCTATATTTCTGTTAGAAACCAATGTTTGTTTGTTCAATTTCGGTCAGACCCATTTGAAGGTATTCTAAATCTAGTGGCGTAGTCGGATTTGAGATAAAAGAATAGCTAACGCTTTTTCTGGATTTTTTGCCTTGAAAAAAATCGAAATGGGCCCTGAAATTTTTAATTTCGATTTGAAATTTTCCACCACTGTAGAGTTATTAAATCTCTATAATAAAAAAAAAATTAAATCCGTATACAAATAAAAAATTTAGAAAGATGCCCCGCTTTTAAATGGATCACTCTGTATGTAGATACTAGTGAACTGGAGCCATTTATTGATTGATGGGCGTCGTCAGGTGACACATTTGTGTTATTTCCGACATAAAAAAATTGAACACATAAAATAATGTTCGTATTGATTCAACAGATATTTTATCTATAATGGGCCTCAGCTTTCCAAATTAATCCATCTGATTGGGACGTAGAATATTTATGACATACGTGATGCCGATTTTCATATGAATAACTTGTTCACAGATTGCAGGTTCATAGGAAAAGTAAACTACCACGTATATACCACACAGATTTTCACTGTGAAATTTTTACTGGTTGTCATTTATGTAAAACAAGTTTTTATTAATTGCAAATTAAACGAATGCACTGGGATAATAGACAAACGTTCCTTTTTTTTTTTACAAAATATAGGAATTTATTGTGGTGGTTCCATTGTTCTTCATCAAGCTATAACCAGTATGTAGTTGAATAGACTCTAAGAAAATCAAACAGAATTCAAATATTATTGGAAATTGCACCAAAATTGGTAGGTAGGTATTGTCCGAGCGGCTGATACCGAATCTCACACCAAAAGATATAAATTCAAAATTGAATCTAGCGGGGCTGCTACAATTGCAACATTTTTATTTTGCAACAAACGTACATGGAAATTCCATTATTCTCTGATGACGAGTCTGAGGTTATACCTTACAAGTTTAAGACCACGGATATTTAATCTAATGCCGATATTGACATCAACGTAAAAATAAACAAATAATGGAATTAAACGTATTCTTAACCAACTTAAATATTTTTGGTTAATAAGGCATAATTACCGATTCGCGGTGAAAGAGTAATGTTAAAAAAAATATACATAAAAATTATATATTAAAAAAAAAGCTTTTATTTAAAAAAACTGTATTACTTAAAAGTAATAAATATATTTTTTAAATTCTTACACCTGGAAACCCAAAGCTTTGGAAACGGTCATATAGCACAATGGGGTGTTTGCATGGTGTCGAGATAAATGCACATATCAAAAGAGAGTGAAAAATAAAGTTACCCGTATTTTTTTTTTTTTCAATGAGTCGCTATTTTGTTCATAATTAACGTAAACTTAAAAATAGTGGGGGGATCGTGACGTACTAAAATTTATTGAATCTGCGCCATCTGTTATTAAATAGAACAAGTATATTTTTAAATATTAATTCGGTCGTCTTCTTCTTCTTATATTACCCAGAGATATTACCAAACGCCAAACGTTATAATTCATAAATATAGAATGGCGATGTGTGAATGTTGTGATTGATTGTTTATTTTTGTATTTTTATCGGTCTAACTCTAGTTTATGCTCGAGATATTTGAAGAATAAAGCAAATAAATTTGTTGCATACCGTTTTTCGTAAATATATTCAGATCTTAACATGTTGCTTTCTTAGGTTATAAATATGAAACTGTACCAGCTCCTTTTTGCATGAACACATCAGTGAATTCACCAGACAAAATATTTTTAACTGTCCCTAGAGACTTTAAACGCAGAACCGATTGATTTACTGCTGTAACAAATAATACAGACATTAATTTGGAGTGGTCAGAAGTAGCACAGTATTACATATTAGTAGAGAGTCTAGAGGCCGCTACGATGTATTTTAAAGGAAAAGGGATCGACTAAAAAACGAAAAACATTCTTATGCAAAATTTTCTGGATTCGAATTTCGAGTTCGCCAATTATTCGGAATTGCGAAATTGGAGAAAAAAAATATTTCTATCAAAACTCGGAAAAGCTTGAAAATGTATTTTCTTATTTTTCACTCAGTATCTCGAACCTTGTGAGAGATATTGATCTCAAATTTTGTGAACATATTCCTTTCATATTGTTCTTGATTGATGTATGAAACAAAATTGTTTTATCGTGACACCTTTTATAAAAAATATATTAATTATTACATGTTATGCAAAAATAGAAAAACGCATTGTAAAATATAGTAAGCGAGAAACTTTTTTTATTATTAAAGATGGAATGATAGCATAACGACAAAAAGTGAAGTTTAAAGGGCAGAGAAGTTTTTGGAAACTATATTTCTTTTTGTTGCTGTTTAGTTTAGTCGCAATTGAATTGTTAAAATTAGGTGATGAATTATTATAATTATGTCTGCTCGAGAGAGATTACACTACATTGGGTACGGAATAACCATGGCTTCTCAAAGAATTAATTATCGAAAAGGAACACCCATTATTTTGTTTCATTTCAATTACTAATTATGAAACACACATTAAAAACAATAAATTCAAAAACACACATTGAAAATGAATACGCGATTCTTTTACACCTCATTTCAGGAGCTAAAAAATCCATGTTATTGACATAAAAGTCATGAATCCATTGAAATTAATGGAAGTTGTTAGAATATGCTTTTTCATAGCTACTTTCCATTTTTAACTATTATATTAGCACAAACAAAAACGCAAAACCGAACGATAAATCTCAAACTCTACTTGTTTACTATATTGTTATAACCTCAAAATATGACTTATTTCCTGCGCAATGTTGAAAGAAGAAGACGCAGTTTTTCTTGATCGAAATTTACAGAGAAGATTTCTGCATAACTGAGGCATTAGTTCCAAAATTCAACACATATGCTTAAAATTCTCCTACGTCACAAGATTATTTATTTAAATTTAATTTTCAAAAATAAACTTATCGGGCGTAAAAGAAAAACTGAAACCAGGCAAAATCCATTATTTTTTACTGAAGAACATAACGAGCCTATTAAAAATGTACTTTTTTTTAAATGCAAACACTCCATTACACAGTTACTTTGCTCAATTGACCACCCCAAAGCTTTTGGTTTCCATGTGTATGAATTAAAAAAAATATTTTGTATTTATATATAGTACAGTTTTTTAAAATAAAAACTTTTTCTTAAAAAAATTTGTTCATTTATTTCACAGTTAACCGACCACACTGTATATTCTGGGTGTAGAATCAGGTCATGCCTATCATTAAAATGCATTGTCATCGAAACTGAATCAACGTGTAAAATTTCAACTCCGTAGGATAAGATAATTTAGCTTGCAAGATTTGACCTAAACAAACTAATACAACAACATTGCAAGTTAAATAAAAGCTTTTAAAAAAAGTACCGTGCCATCCCAAGGCGTTTGCCATATTGAATTTAGAATGACGTTATACAGTTTATCGTATTTTATTCGTCAAACACCTTTATTTCATACCCACATCAAAGGGGTTGTGAAGAAAGAGATAATCCGCCATCTTGGACCGTCTGCGATATTGGATTTAAAGTGACGTCACATAGTTTATCGTATTTTACTCGTCAAACCCTTTCATTTGATATCCATACCAAGGGGGTTATGAAGAAGAAGGTGATGCGCCATCTTGGGACGTCCGTCATATTGAATTTAGAAATATAGATATACTATATTGCATTGTCACTTATACACGTGTGCCAAGTTTCAATGCTCTAGCTTAATTAGAACTAATCGAAATTTTGATTCCAAAATTTGACTACAACTAACTAACATTGCAAGTTAAATAAAAGCTTTAAAAAAACTGCTTTTTTGGCCCATCCGTGGTTGGAGTTGAAAACGAATCCATCACCCGTTCTGGCGAAAAATCTCGGGAACACATTAAAAAACAACCCTTATTTGAAGGTGGACAAATTATATAGCCTTGGCACGCAATAGAATATAAATCTCTATTGGGTATGCCATTTTATACAAGTAGTATTTGATTTGACATTTGATTCCTAGTTTGACGAGTCTGTGATCTGTATATCTATAGTATAGTGCGGTAAGTGTGCAGTTTTCTTATATTGTACTCTACATTACCTGCAGGTTTCTCAGTTCGTTTTCATATAAACGACCCTAGACTTAGCCAAACATGATGTGCGCGAATATACTGACAATTTGTATTTTTTTCAGAGGATTTTAACGTGTTTGAATCTGCAGTGACTGAATTATATAGCAAATAAGTAATTTCCCAGATATTATCACAGTACATCGTATTTACACCATCCAATTAAAGTAATTTTTTCACAATATTTTCGTATATTTCTTTATAAAGAAAATAAACATTTATTTGATTGTGACATCGGTATTTCAACACATTTATCATGTGAGAATTGTAAAAACAATCTTTAATATTATGTGCTCGGATATAATGATTGATTACAAGTGCCCCGCTACATTTCAAAATAAAAATATTTAGAGAATGAAAGAAATCATTAATCATACTCGAACTAGTGAATAAAATTTCCCTTTAAAATTACAACTGGAAACTTTTTTACAAATAAGCACGTCGTTATTAAAAAATAATTACGAAATATAGAAGAATTCTCATACATTTAGTAACAAGGCTTCAAATGAGTTGGTACACCGTTCTGATGGTATGTGATACGACAGTTGTTTGCTAATATTAAATCAACATAAGTACATAAGTTCACACGTTATATGTAAAGCCGAAGTACAGTTACCTAACCAATCACAAAACTTCGTAGAACACTTATATTCAACGTACACAATACAGAGTTCTATTAAAAGTTCTTTTAACAGAATGTTAATTTAGTATGATTGATGCCAATAAGGACTTATAAAGCTTGTCTCAGTCTTGTGCCCTCCAAATAGCCTCTTTCTCTCTCTATAATAAAAAATATTGAAAACATTAAAAAATGGGGTAGTAAAGGGAACAAAGGGGTAAAACAGGGTTTTAAAATCCACAAAGTGATCCATTTAGGCGTGACATCATAAATCTGTTTTTTTACATGGAATATTCGGTATATTACTACATATTTGGAGTTTTCTAATCTAAAGAAATATGTTATTTTACATAGACTGAGTCAGGGAAACGTAAAACCAATGTTTTCACATTAAAAAAAAATAGCATGCTCGGTATGCTATCTGTCTATCTGTAATGAATGACGAAATTTGAGACAATAAAAGATTTTAAAAAAATAACGATCAATCTTCAATTGTTTTATGTTGTTTGAATGAAATCTCTATTCAGAATGATCTAATTTAAGGACATTAAATAAGTTTTTAATTTAAATATGTGGCGTTGTTTTGTAATGTTTTAGTTTGCCCAAGTTGTTCAAGTGTGGGCCACCCTACGAGTGACGTGGTTAACGTTACTGGTTTAACCTGGCTAGCACAGTAAAGATACGGAGAGCAAATAAAGCAGTGAGTTCAAGGCTTGGGCGCTATGATATTCACTAGTATAATCAAGGAAAAGAAAAGCTAATGATAAACAAAAGACACATATGACATATATACAAAAGTACTGTATTTCAAAATATTATATTACAAAAAAAAAGGAGCTATCACAACCTCAGCGATACTGTATAGCAGAATATCAAACAGAAATATATACAAAATATACTATATTACAAGATACACTATATTACAATTTGCCGAACTGCAAACTAAATTTGAGGTGTTTACGAGAGGCAATACAAATATATTACAAAAGATACGTCTCGTAACTTTACCTCAATACTAAAAATCATATATTACAACAATTACCTAACTTCAAGGTAAATTCGAGACTTTTACGACATTTAAACCGAAATATAATACAAAGGTATCTCGCAACAATCAAACACAAAATATTTACGGCATTAGATATACTAAAATGATAACACAAAATATATTACAATAATAGGATAATAAAACTTAACCTAATAAACGGTATGCAGTTTTCGAACCTGATATTGATTTGAGCCTACCAGTATATAGCTTCCCCGCTGCGTAATGCCAAATACTTAAAACGCCCCAAGTTATATAACCACAAAAAAATAAGACTAGAATTTATCTGTAGCAGATAAAATACGGGACACCCCAAAGTTATACAACAAAAAGATAATACTAGAATTCAAGTCCTAGAAAATAGGTACACATTACACCACGCCCCGAACATCCCAATTTCTTTTAAATAAATAATTCACATATGTGATATGATTTGACGGGTAAAATCCTGGAAATTTCAGATTACATGACACGTGTTATGTGCAGATAATTACCGATATGTCTAATCACTGAGACATATCCAAAACAAAAGTACTTTGACAAAGCTGTGATACTGGTAAAATTCAAATAATATCAAAACTCCATATACACTCGTTACAATAAAATGCACCACGACTATTACCATATATAACGAAATAAAAGTGCATATAAAATACTACGATGAAATATTTACAACACGAATTAAGATAAAGGGTAACTATGAATTAATATATTACAACGAATTAAAAATATATAATCTACCACAGATACTATAGATCTCGCTTGAATCTTATTGGTACTGTGAATTTTAATCGACTTGGCATTTATGATCCAAACCAACATGTGGAAAGAATCCCTTTTATATGAGGTAATAATCAAAAGTACTTATCTTTTGTTTTAAAAATCCTGATGAGAGAAATTCCTAAGTACGCTCCTGCTTTATGATGATTACAGATTTAGATGTCATGTAGTTCGATGTTTAAGGACCTCCATTTTGCTAACTTGGAATGACTCACATGTCAACACATGAATCGGAGAAACGGGCTATGCTCGAACCAAATAATTTATCACCAAGACAAAATTAAGGAAAGGAAGTAGGTTTTCGTATATACAAAACGTTAATGCAAAACGTAGTATTAAAAGCTTGACTTCTCACGAATATCGTTTGCTTGGTAGAGAACTCTTAAAGATGTGTTGTGTCGCAAAATTCCGTGATAAAGAGAAACGTACTATTGTAGAATTTAGTTACTAATTATTAAGAAAAGTTGAACGTAGGAAATTTTTCATGAAGCGAAATGTGTAACGTTGAGATTACTTCGACGTTAAAAAGAAATTTGTTATTTTAAAGAAAAACCAAAAACAATGTTTTTAAACGTTAGATGGTATTTAACGATATATAATGATTTAAAACTATTGCCTTATACGTCTATAAGGTTTCTCGATCTTAATATTCCCCTTAGAGGTTTAACAAAATTTCAAATACGTCCATCTCGATTGACGGCTCGAGTGAAAGAGAGAAAATTTAACCTAACGTGGCGTATCGTTAAATATTTCCCGGACCGGTAGTCACGTTGTACCGCCCAAAAAGTAGTTCTCTTTTATTATGGGAATATTAAATTAAATAAAGGATCTATATTCATGTTGATAATTCTGCATTCTCATGTTGCTAACAGACTTTGTTATATTTATAGTTTAATCGACTCAACTTCATTTTAAAGTTAGTTCGATTTATTTGTTTAATTTAATTTGAATATTATCGAGAGTACCATTCATTATCCTGAGGTGTAAGCATAAGCTACTAATAATTTCTCATCTGCCATAGGAATAGTTCACAATAGTACCAGATCATAGGAGAATAAAATTATCGATAATTAATAATAATGTTTCTAATAATTATTAGGAATTTAACGAAAGGCGCTTTTGAGCATTCGGCAAGTTACAACTCTTTCTAGGTATTATTTATGAAGAAACCAATATTTTCCTCAAAATCGTAACAAGTGCACGTGAAAATTGAGCGCCGAGGATACAAAGAGAATATTGCATTCGATCGCCATATTTCTAAAACCGGTAATATTGCTCCTAGAAAAAAAATTTCATATCACTGTGTTGGTGATCGAATTTTGAACAACTTTCAAAATGTCCGTCCGGCTGTCCGTCTGTCTGGCAGTCCGTCCGTCCGCCCGTCTGTCTGTCTGTATGTCCGTCCGTCTGTCTGTCTGTCTGTCTGTCGGCCCGTCACGTTTCTTGTAAGCACGATAACTTAATAACGAAAATTCCGATAGTATTGAAATTTGGACAGTAACTTAGTGTTAGCTGGAGGAAGAACTTTTTATTTAAGAAAATCGATCAATAAATAAAAAAGTTATAAATTTTTGAAATAAAAGAAATTTTTTTTGTTTTGTAATTAAACAAAGAATGTTTGAAACTAATATCATTTACAAAAAAGAACTGCGAAGATTATCCTATAGAATGTGCAACAATTGTATAACAAATATAGTAAATCGTCGAAGAGAATACATATAGAATATTGTTTACATATTGTTTTACATATAGAATAGAATTTTAAAAATTGCCGCTATGTCCTGAAAATTACTAAATAATGGTGTAATTTACGTAGGCAATGCTATTTTTTAATTACATCTTAGTAAGTATAAAGAATATAGATTTTTATGTAAAGCAAAATATGAAATCCGAGGAAACGTTAACAAAACAGTTCTAAGCATTTTTTTCGTAGGTGCCACGATTTTCAAGTAAATAATTAAAAAGCATCGGAAGGAAGTTCGAAAAAGGGTAATAGGGACGGAGCAATAATATTCAGCCAATGGCTTGTGAAATCGAGCTCTCTGAGAAAGAGAATATAATACATTTTTTTAATAATCATAGAAATAAAATAATATAAGAGGGTCCGTCAGCTTTTCAATTTATTTATTTCTTAATAGTTTGTTTTGAAAATTTAATGTGAGAAACTCTTTCTAAATTCGTAGCCTTCTTAAATTTTATTCAAAACGCTAGAAAAATAATCATTACTTCAATAATCCTGTAGTATTTATTTATGTACAACTTACACATATTTTCAGTTAAATAACATCACCCAATTTGCAAAAAACAGCTTATTGTTAATCATTAAGTTGTACATAAATAAATACCACAGGATTGTTGAAAACTATTTTTGGATAAAATTTGATTATAAGGGAGATATCTCCTAATTTGGTAATTACTCCCCCTCCCCACTAGCCTTACGTGTTGTTCCCTCTTAAGAGACAACATAAAGTGAACATCTTTTACATTTGACGGTATAAAATGATATTTTCAGGGTAATTATACATTATATGTATACTAAGAAATGCTGTAGAGAAACTAGGTACTATATTTTATTATAGATTTTATGTTTCATCAGAAAATATTGTAAAACGCGTAATTCAAAAAACAATATGTTTTATTTTTTATATAGTTCGCCTGATTCGTATCAATAATTTAAAATTTCGTCACTCTAGAAAAATAAAGAAAATGTAGAAACTTTCAATATACGATAAGCGCTTTCTACCTAATTCTGTCGGCATAACTAGTTTTGAACAAAAGCAAAAATGTTGGGGCGAGTGTCTCCCGTTTTCCTGTTAGGATCCTGTTGTTTGTGATGCTCTATTTAAGAATTTGGTATAGGGTCTTTCGTACGCAATTATGTATACCAAATTCTGTATTTAATTAAGTATAGTTGGTTATTCACAATCATACAGTAATAATCAAATTGTCTTGCACGTCAAAAGTAGAAAGTATGACATTTCTAATATGATTCGACAATTGGACTGAAATATGACATTTCGGGTTGGAAAATGATATGTCGGGTTGGAAAGTAATATATCGGGTTGGAAATGGGCCACTTTCCAACCTGAATATTAAAAACTACGGGACGTCACTTTGAAATTTGTCCTTTGACATAAGAATTATAAACGGTTTATTTGGCTTTTTCTTCATTAAAGAGGATGATTGTGAATAAAATAGTATACAAATTTTGGAGAAAATTTCATTGCTGTCTCGAGAATTAGTTGACTGAGGCGTGAAGCGCCAACAATAAAACACTTTCCACCTCGGTATGTAATATACTATTTAATTTATTTAGTGCACATAGAAAAGGCCATAAAAGCCAGCCATCAAAATATCAAAGACGGCGCTATTACCTGCTGACAAGGTACAGAGTTATTCATTATAAATTGCCCACCCCTTATCATCGCTATTATTGCCTATAGAAAAAATAGTTTGAAATAAAAGTTGTGTGGTTATGACTGAATTTTGTTAAAGTGTTATCAAAAGTTCCGTAGAGAGTAATATTTCTTTTTATTTTTTAATATTATGAAATTTTTGAAATGATCCTCTTTCCTGATTTCATAAATATGTCATATGTTAACCCTACCATATACCATTTTTGAGTTATTAAACGTCGAGTATGACAAGTACTATGTTTGATAAGTGACATTTCTTTAATGAAATAATCAAAATGCTTTACAGTGAGGAAGAAAAAACCAAAATTATTCTCTTTTATCCCCTGAAATCCGTACGCTACTGGAATTTTGATGACATTTAAATAAAATTCAGTCATAACCACACAACTTTTATTTCATACTTTTTCTTCTATAGATAATAATAACGATGGGGTGGGTAATTTATAATGAATAATCCTGTACCTAGAAAGTCGCATTTCAAAATTTTCGTTTTAAAATGAACAAAATAATACTAGAGATTTAAAAATCGTATTTTCGGTAGAAACTTAATGACGTTTCTGGTAAACTAAAGAATCTTACTCTGTCTTGCGTCAATATAGGAATACTGTATGCATTAGTGGACGCATTGCCAGTCCTTCACGACATTGACAGATAAATTCAATGGCTCTGTTTATCTGTTTCCTGGATAATGATGATATGATGTTTTATCTATTAAGAAATGCATTATGTTTATTATTAAATATAGTCTACAAAAATACAGCATGCCCCGGTCTCCCTTTATAATAGCTCAGTCGGCATCTTCGAGTTTTTTATTGCCGTTGAAATATGGAGTGAACTTTATGTGCAACAAATGTTCGAAAATAAATTGAATAAAAAGTGTGTATTTTACATTTGTGTTAGTGACATACCGTTATTTTAACAAGAATTCATGCAGTTTTGCAATTATCATTATCTTTACAAAAGTAAGTACAAAATAACTAGGTACTATGCCACGGTTGCTAATAAATTACTTCATTTACTGTTTTTAGCGTAAGAAGTAGGTTTATTGAATAGTGAAGAAAAGTAAAGGGACCGAAAGGAAGTGTCATTATTCCATTCTGACATAAAGCTGAATCATTAAAAACAATTGAATAGTCTCGTTATCTTCGCTTTGCAAATATCAATCACAAGAAAATGATAGCAATGAAGATATTTTCCAGAAAAATCGGCACAAGAGGAAATTCAGGAGCAAAACGAGAATTTGTCAGTGATGTTGATCTGGTTAGCTAAATAATTAAATCAGGTTTTGATAGAAAATATACTATTAGAAGTATTATAACATTGCTACTAAACATCTACATTTATTTTATGTATAACTGTTATATGGGTATAATGTATTTGTTTCCAATCTGTGTCATTTACTTGTTCATGTAGTTGTTATTATTAAATATACTACTTTTGCAATAAGGCGGAATAAATAGGTGACTTGGACATTATACAAAAAACAGAAATAAATAATTTTGAAAGACTTCTTGTTTTCCTTTCTTAAAACATAAAATAGACATATAATTCAATACTTCACTCACTGATTCATCTATCAGTATAATATCTGTGGCACCAGTAAAATAAAATATTGCATGACCTAAATAAAAATATCGAAAAGGCTTTGTAGAATTTACCGAAGCTAATAGAAATAATTTATATGAATCTCGAGAAATCCAGCACGGTAGGAAAGAAGTAACATTTTTCTCTAGAGAAAATAAGATCCCTATAAGTTTTATGCATTATATGTCGTAGATTTTAGTTCGTGCGAATCTCCCGGGACGAGTGTAAGTACACGATATCCACAGATGCATTTAGACGTAGATTGCTTTTCCGTTTAGTGGTATATTTTATAAAGTTCGTCGCTAATCTTTGAAACTGGTATCAGTCAGGAACGTAAAGTGTTATGTTATACTGAAGATGGAGATTTTCAAGTAAAAATCTTTTTGTCGGCGGTATTATTGGGGAGCAAGAGGGCAGTATTTATTCAAGCCATGTGTTTTGCCACTTGGCTTTAATTATAAATGACACTACCGTTAGACAGCTGGCAGCGTGTTTTATTTGTTATTTACGTTGTAATTTGTTTTAAATAAACAATAAAGTATTACCGCATTAACTATTCTCTTGGGTAATGATAACAAAATCCATGTGCCGTTATAGTACTCGATAGAGTTTCTGGAAAAACCAATTTTTGAAAAACCGGTATTGGCATCCCAAGATTCCAAAATATCGGTTAAACCAGTTTTCGATTCATTGCAAAAAAACCAACAAAATACAATTAAAATATTTTACTTATTTTTCAGTTTACTTAATATCTATGCAGAAACAAAAATCTAGTAAAATACAATATGGTCTATTTATTCAAAACCAAATAAATAAATAAACTGTATAAGTAACTAAAATCTGTGCATGTACAGTTTTTCAGGTTGTTTAAAATTTATTGAATACAGAAATATAACAAATTAAAATATACACCAAATAAAAGTAAAATAAAAAAAATGGTAATGGTCTTTACACCGAACTTCCCTCTTTATTTGATACTTTTCCTCTATTAATTATTTTCTCTGTCGGATGACCATCCTGTATATTTTTTAACTAAAATTATATCAGGTTTCTTCATTGGTAATAATGTCAACTACATCCCGAATATTATTTTCCACCAACGTGTATTAATTAACTATTTTTAGAATGAAGGAATAGTAATTTACGTCATAAGTCCGGTAGGTGACTTTTTACAGTTATTTTACTTTTTCTAGGCTATTAACATGAGTTATGCACTGAGGGTTTCAGAAGAGTGACGCATATTTAAGATTAGACCGGATGAAAGCAGAGTATATACTTTTATGTAAGTGTTGGTAAACTCTCTGCTTGATTTGAATAGAAAACCCAAAATCTTAAAAGATTCTGCACTTGGGTTATTTATGTGTAGTATAATGGAAAGTTATTTATAAAAAAATGCTCCAAGATTCTTGAAAGTTCTACATTGTCTATGCTATAATTAAACGTAGTGGGCATGGGTTTCGTTGTATTTGGACGTTGCATTTGGACACATTTAAATTTAACTTATTTCGAACACGCCAATCAGATAGAGTCTGTATCAGCGTTTATGTCGTGTGCGTCACGAGAAGCGTACGGTCTAAGATGATTTGATGCGAGAGACGAACAGTGTTGGATCAACCAGTCAAAACGCGTCGCACGGCTATGCTAATTGAGTGGACACAAACCTTGGCCCATTATCGAGCTTAAACGCATGATAGAATGAAAGAGATGAACGTATAATTGTAGAAGTTTTATCAGTGGAAAGTCATAGGTTTAGAATAGCATCCCGCTCGATATGTGTATGAGTGATAACATGTGTTAAGGTAAGGCATAGCTCGAGCCGTACACACGCCATAAAGGCTAAGACAGACTCTAAGTTGGAGAGGTTGTTTTGTAATAGATTGCAGTCCGCTATGGAACTAATAGTCCTAAAAAGTTTGAGATCATGTGCGTAGAGTAAACAGTCAGCTTAGTAACTTCCACAATATCATTTATTTATAAATATATTAAAAAGCAACGGTCCCAGAACTGATCCTTGCGGAACACCTAATGTTGTCAGGTACTCGACAGACCGAAACCTACTATAAGCGACATATTATTTTCTACCTAAGAGATAGGATTGAAAAAATACGAGCAGAGATTGTGAGAAACCGAAAGAGGACATTCTTTGAAGTAATATAGCGTGGTCAAGCTTGTTGAACGCCTTAGAAAAATATGTGTATATTACGTCCATTTGCAAGCATTGATCTATGGCCTCGGGGATAGATTGAGTTACGCAAATTAAATTAGAGGTGATAGAGCGCTCCTTAATAAAACCGTGCTGGTAAATTGATAGCTGACTTGTTATACCAAATCTTATTGCCACCCATCACATTTCTCTTTACTTTTTATTTTTTTAGGTGGTCTTATACATTCCAGTAAAATTTAAACCCATTTCTTCGCTGGCAGTAGCGTCAAATACCCATCAAACGTTATTATTTATCATCAATTAATTTCGAGAGATAGCGGCGACAGACAGGCAAGCGACAAACGAACGGAATTGAAAGACTCTTAGTTTTGTAACATACATAGTCTGAAACGTAAAAATCCGAAGAAACCTCGGAAGTGAATTTTTCACGATTCGACAAGCGATTGAAATAAAACCAAAGTAACCGAAATTCGAACAAAAAAAATTGCCAACCTTTGCTTCATTTAACATTTTTCTTTTAGAAAGTAGGATTTCAAAAAACAAGTCTTAAAAACATATAGTTATTGCTATTATTTTTCTAAAGTCAAATTCAGTATAAGCTGCTCCTAAAATATCTGAGTAACTATTTTATTGCAATTCCAATGAAATGTAAATTTTGTCTCGAGTGCATTCGCTAAATTCCCGAACGAAAAAACATGTTATATGTCCTTGGTGACATAATTGGTAACGAATATTTTTTGACAGGATTGTTGTAACTAACTTCTTAAACAACTCCCTCCAGTTTTTCGATATGACGGACTTAAAATACGTCTGATCGATTAGGGAATTTTTTGGACTTTTTAGGAACACAATTACAACAATCTGGTGAAAAATTTTATTAATTTTGTGCCAACTGATGCTCATGCTCGGCGTTACTCTTAATAAACACCGCTGTCCAAGAAATATCTACGTCCACATCCAGATTTCCAATCCAAATCTCAATGGAGTTGTGGTGGCGGCGGCATATGTCATAAAAAAAATGCCTTTACAGACAGTTACAGACAGACAGACATACTGACCTACATATTCATTTTTGCTAAAATTTAAAATCTCGACGTTTCATGACATTCTAAGCCTATTTCAACAAAATAAAATTTTTAATTTTTTTTAGGATTACTATACTTCCACTCCACTACGTGGATGTGGAAGTAAAATTAATTGAAAACTATTAGTAAACTACAGTTCAACCAGAGAATGTATTGGACAGAACAATTAATTCTCTCAAAGAGTTAGTTCTCCCGGCGAGCAGTCACTCTATTATTAAGTAAGTTCTTATATTCTATAGTAAAAAATTCAATTATTATAGGTCTACACATGTTACAAAAAACCCTGTAAATATTTATAAAGGAAAACTGTGGAAGGAAATAAATTTCCTGAGAATTGTAATATTCTTGTGTAAATACTACTCTGTCCCTTCGCTACCTTAAAAATACATGGGTCGAAACACGAAGAGTTGACTTAAATCACAGAATTAAAATTCAGTACTACGTTAAGGGACAGCAGCAAACGGTATTTTACATTTTATTTTCGCTTTGTTAATATTTAATGTTATTGACCTAATATTTCCAATCCAAAATTTAAAGCAAATAAAAGAGGCATAAACCCCGAAGGGGAATTGAACAAAGGGGTTTTCCAGATCTCCCAATGAATATTTAAATGAGTAAGAAACAAATCACCTGGTCTATTCGAGGCTGGGGGTTAATGTGGAGCATTCGCTAATGCGTATATCGTGTGGCAGATCTCAGCATCCATTCAATTCATCTGGGGATATGGCAAAATACCACCACGACACGCGATAAATATTTAAATAGAAAAACGTGAGCATTTGGTAGTCGTGCAATTTACAGTATTTCCCTCATCATAGGTTGAGTTTAGGAAGATGACGGGAACAGTAAGAATTTTGTAATTGCATTGTGGAGTAATTAGAAACATAGGGAGACACACGAGTGGTAACTAGTTTTAAAACATGTAATCGTACTCAATATTTGCGTTGTGAAGTAAAAGTTATTTAGTTAAGTAAGGATACTCTGTAAACTGTTCTAAAATTGTTAAAACAGTTCATAGTTTTGATTTCTCCAATTATTTAGTGTTGTTATTTATTGATAGATTACAGCAAGTACATTTAATAATAATAATAATAATAATAAAAGGTCTTTATTTCCAATACAAGTATAAAAAAAAATTAAATAATATACAGTTTCTGCAAAAAAAAAAAAAATACAATTATTGGAAAAAGCCGAAGATCAGGTAGTCATGCGCTGCATGACTTCTGTTTTTCATCTTAAGCTGTACACTAGTAAACATATCCATATAAGCACATACACAAATACACATACAGACATCCATTACACATACATACACACCATACATACACACCTGCAAGTAACGTATAATTATGTAACACGGAAAGGGAATAACATTGGTCCAGGGCATGCTCAGATCTATTTTCTCCAATCAACAACTCAAGGAGTTACCCTGCTCTGCTAATAACAATTGCCTATAATGACGCTTGAAGGATATAATAGACTTATTTTTTATGGCCGTTGGAATCGAGTTGTATATATTAGCGATTTGGTAAGTAAATGAGGCTTTGAATAGTTCCGTACGATGAGAGGGTGGGGTGAGTGTACCTTTATGTCGCAAATTTAGGTTATGGACGTCTGTTCTATATGTTATTTTTTTATGAAGATATGCAGGTATTTATTTTCTATAATTTTTTTAAAAAGACATGCGGAGTGCAGTTGACGTTGCCTGGACATATTTAACCAACCTACCTCTTTAAGCTTGTGTGAGATATGTTGCCCACGCCTAATACCAAATATTAGCCGTCGGCAGGACTTCTGTATCACCTGTATTCTGCGGGCATCTTCAGCATAGATGCAGGGGCCATAAATTACACTACCGAAATTAAATTTGGATAATACTAACGACTCACATAGGATTTTTTTGGTTTTTTTGTTTAGGAAAAGTCTGTTTTGGTATATAGTTTTTAAATTCATATATGCCACACGTATACAGTTATTAATATGAACTTTAAATCTCAGATGTGTGTCAAAAGTCAGTCCTAAATTTTTGGCGTGGTTAACTGGTGCAATTAGCTGTCCATTCACATTTACATAAACTTGTTGGAATACTGAGGACCGTGCATCTTGTGGACCAAAAACAAGCACAGATGTTTTATTTGCATTAATATTTAATGAGTGGCCCTTAGATATATTTACAATGGCCGCGACATCAGTGTTTAAATTATTTATTGCGTTTTCAGTTTCGGAGGGGTTAAATGATAAATATAGCTGCGTGTCGTCAGCATAAAAGTGTATGTGACAGTGCTGAAGTGCTTTTACAAAATCAGATGTGTACAGAGTATACAAAAGAGGACCTAGGATTGAACCCTGTGGTACTCCAGATGATATTTCAAGGGGAGAAGATATGTCATTGTCGATTTTAGTTCTTTGAATTCTGTTAGAGAAATAATTAAGAAAAAAGTTAATTACGTTTTCAGTCATTCCTACATAATTTAAAACAGAGAGTAGCACTTCGTGATTTAAGGTGTCAAATGCCTTCGAGAAGTCGATAAGCACTAACACTGTAACCTTTTTCCTATCTGTTCCCCTCAAAATGTCATCTGTAATATTCAGCAGGGCTGTCTCACAGCTATGCAAAAGGCGAAAACCGGACTGGACTTCTGGTAATATATTGAATTTAGAAATATGTTCACGTAACTGATTATCTATTTCTCGTTCGATTACTTTAGATAGAACAGGTAAAATACTAATAGGGCGCAGATCCTTAAATTCCAATGGATTAGTAATTTTAGGAAGCGGTTGGACGATAGCCTCTTTCCAGGAATCCGGGAATACACTCTTTTCAAAACAGAAATTTATAATATGAGTTACAAAAGGTATGATAATTGGACAGCACAATAATATTAATTTAATATTAAGTCCGTCATGACCCTGTGCATTAGATTTTATATTAAATATATTTTTTAATACATTATGTTCAGGAACTGGCTTAAACTGAAATGGTTCAACTCCTGCTTTAACGTTATTTTTGTAGAAATTGATAATATCGTGATCGGCAGGTATTGTGGAAATACAATTCATATAATAATTATTCAAACCTTCCGCATTTTTTAAGTTATTAGGAATACAGTTTCCTTGTTTACGCATATTTAACATATGTAAGTCTTTCCATATTTTATTACTACCCCTTACACGTAATTCATATTCAAAATATGCTCTTATTTCGTTCCTGCATGCAAGAGTGGTATAGTTACGTAGGGTTTTGTAATAATTATAATGAACTATATTTTTAGTTTGACGCCATTTTAAACGAGCTTTGTCTCTAAGGGACATGAGCAGGCGTATATTATCTGTAATCCAAGGGGAATACTTCTTAGTGATTCTTATAGTTTTGAGTGGCGCATGTATGTTAAAAAGCATTAAAATGGCATCATTAAAAAAAGAAATTTTATCATTTACATTGTTCATATCGTAGATAGATTCAAAGCGTATAGACTGTAAATCGGCATTAAATAAAGCATTATCAAAATTTCTAAAATCCCTTATTGTCTTAATAACAGGAGGATCAATCTTTCGCGTGATATTTAATCTACAACATACTAGATCATGATCGGACATTTGATCTAAGCTAGTTACACTTACATTTTGTATAACAGTGCTATCGTTATTACTTGTTACAATTAAATCAATTAACGTCATAGTATTAAGTGTCACGCGAGTAGGTTCAGTTACTAGCTGATTATAGGCATCCAACAATGAGTTAAGTTTCCGAGTGGCAGGACAGCTAGTATTTAATATGTTTATATTAAAATCTCATAGACAAAAAACTTCATCGTATTGCGGCAAAAAGGAAGATAAATTTTGCTCTAAAGTATTTAAGAAGTCCGTATATGAGAAATCGGGTGGTCTATATGCGACGCCGCCAACTGCAAATTGCTGTTTATTTATTTTTAGGTTAATCCATAGTTGCTCTATATTGTTTTCGGTATGAATGATAGAATATGAGATATTACTTTTAATATAAATACATACACCTCCTCCTCTACCTAACCTGCGGTCTTTTCTTGCCAGATTGTACCCTTGTAAATGGACGGCGTGGTTATCTGTTGTGGGTGTAAGCCATGTTTCACATAAACACAATACTGTGTAGTTAGCAGACAAAATATGCTCCTTCAAGTCGTTGATTTTAGGCAATAACGATCTGATGTTAAATTGTGCTAATGTAATATTTTCACTCATTTTTCTATAGCTAAATACAAATATAAGTACAAATTTTACCTAACACTTAACTACAACTTAATTTTAAGCATATTATCTACTATAAGCGTTTCAACTGAATTGTTTTCATATTCTCTTATATATGGATCCATTTTATACATATACTTATAGAAAAAAATGCAATAAAATAACTTCTACACTAAAGTAGACAATGGAATAATAGTGCTTAATATACTTATTTATATAAATTATATTTTTGACCTACTTGTTAGTGATTTCTTTTTTTTCTTCTTTTTATTACGTCTATTTGGATTGTCTCCAACCTTGCGGAATGCTCTGGATGCCTCTAAATTATAATATTCCTTTAATTTTGCCCCACGTACAGTTTAATTTTATATCATTTTCATCCCCATAATTTTTTATTTCTATGCTATATTCATCAATAAGTTCTCGTAAATCTTTAGTTGAAAGCTCTTAATCCGGATTTATTTGCAATAGGTAGTTTATATTTAATAATACTAGGACTGTTGTTGCTATTAATACTATTTTAACCTATAACTATTCTAATTTACTCTGAAAGTTTTTATTTTTGACCGTTCTAAGTTTTAAGTTTCAGATTTTTGCTTCATATCTTTCCAGAGCGAATGCGTTTAAGCTGTTTTTATATGTAACTTTACGTGATTTGTGCGTACACACGTAATAATTGATTTGCCTGATTGGTAGACATTACTACTCAATTCTACTTGTATTATGTTATAACCAATTTTTTAAGCCTTTGTCTATGTTGAACTTGACCCTGTATAAGCTATATTACTAACTTTTTGCAAAACAATGCTATGATTTTCTTGAATATAATATGATTTGGCCGTATATAGTCGAAAAAATGAAGAAAGAGGAGTCCGTACTTTGTTAAAAACAGATCCAACATATTAAAAACTCAAGTTGAATCAAGTCATATTTCAAGAGAATCATGTCTTTATTTTCTAAAGTATGTGTCAAATAGTACTAGTATTTATGGAGTTCAAAGATCTAATTGCCATTGTGCTAATGGTATGAGAATAGTTGGGTGCTGCTCTCATTTGGCAGTAATCGTATATTATTTATGTTACGCCAGATACTTCGGTTCAGATTACAAAAATAATAAGACCTGCTGAAATCTTTACTAAATTATTTATAGTACAGGCAATGAAGGCAACCTCGCAAAAATTAATAAAAGGAACATCTCCGGAATTTAAGTATATAATAACCTGTAGAATGGAATGATGCATTCTTTGCACTTCCAAGTTCCGGGAAAATTCAAAAAAATTTTGAAAAAGTTTTCAACAAAATTTGTAGCTCATCTCTTTCTCGTCGCTAAAAGGTCTTTACAAATTTTTGTCTTGCTTAAGCCGTGTAGGAGTTAAATCCAGTTTTCCACTTACAGTTTTGTGCCGCTTCGAAATGCGCGGAAAATGAGAATTCTCTGGGAGTTTCGTACGACCGGACACATCGATCGATAATTCTTATAATTCAGAGCCGCTAAAAAAATGAAAGCAACACAAAATGTAGAGAAAAGTCTCAGCCTTAATGTGGAACTAATCGCAAAATTCATACAAAGTTTTATCATAGAGAAAGAACTGAAAGAACTGTTAGAAGATGGCTTAGTAAACTTTATACAGCTGATTTATTCATATCTTTGAGTTTTATGCATCCTGACTATTTCTCCCGTAACAATGGGTGATTATCACTGCGTGAATTCGATTCCACGCATTTTAATCTATATTTCGTGAAAATTGCCTTGAAGAATGTTAAGAAACAAATAAGTTGTATATGTTTTACTGTATAATTGTGCATTTCCTGAACGTGTATGAACAATGTAGACAAATTCAAAAAGTACTGCACGCATTTAAAAAACTTTAAAATCATTCGAAAGAATATATTTTGTTGTACTTATAATCCAAAAATTAAGACTGTGCTATTATTATTAGTTAAGATATAGCTAATTGAACTCCAAAATTTGGAGGTGATTGATTGATGAGAAATATACCCTCTAATTTGATCGCAAGGCATATTTTTTCAACAAAAGCAATTGCAATAAAATGTTAATTGGATTAATATATCATTATATAAGAATATATGAGCAAAATGAATTATCATTCTAACGACTCCCGGCAAAGATGTGAATTAATCTGTGGATCAACTGTACAAAGTTTACTAAGCCAACTTTTGACAGTTTTTCTCTATGATATTTTTATTTTTGAATTTTGTGATTAGTTTCACATTAAAGCTGAGACTTTTCTCTACATTTCATGTTATTTTAATTTTTTTGGGGGCTCTGAATAGTAAGAATTATCGATCGATGAGCCTGGTCGTACGAAACTCTTGGAGAATGCTCATATTTTGCGTATTTCGATGCGGCTTAAAACTATAAGTGGTGAACTCGATTTATCTTCTAAACGGCTTAAGTAAGACAAACATCTGTAAAGACTTTTTTGTAGAGAAAGATACGAGTTAAAACTTTAGTTGGGAGCTTTTTTCTCTATTTTCGTACTTTGGCCGCTAGAGCAAATAAACCGAAAATCAAAAAGTTTTTACAATTTTTTTTGAATTTTCCCGGAACTTGGAAGTGTAAAGAATGCATCATCTCATTCTCCAGGTTATTATCTACTTAAATCTCAGAGATGATCCTTTTATTAATTTTTGTTACCCTTAATGGCTAATTTGCCGGTACTATTAATAATAACCACATAACTGTTATTGATAATGATTATATATAATTTCTATATACATATAAACAGCAATGTAAACAGGTGTAATATTGTTAAAATGTGATAAACTTTATATGAGGAATATTTTACAGAAATATGATGATTTGCCTTTGAGTATAAGAGATGTTTTTTATTTAAATAAATTATCAGCAATTTTCACGTTTTTTACAGAGTGAAATTCAAAAAAGAAATGCTACTTACACGTCTTTGGCACCTCTATAATACATTTAAATTTTATATAATTCGAAACAGCGGTTATCGAGAAAAAACGTGTTTTTTTAAATTCAAAAATATTTTTTTCTCAGCAGCCATAAACATTTCGAGCTTAATATTTGGCAAGAATTAATATAACTTAGAAAGCAATTTCTAAGACAAAAATTAGAGAAACTGAATCAAAGGCGTATTACTCGGCTACGGCCTTTATTAATATTTATTTTGGTTTTTTTACTCCGATCATATAGGTAAGATCTAAACCAGATACATTGTGTCAACAGTCCACAAGTTAATTTACTTTGTTGACGATATCAAGTCCTCTTCTCAAATCAAGGAAGGCAGTTACCTCAACTTCAATTTGTCTATAGACTACTTAAAACATTTATTATTATTATTATTATTTTCTCCTTATAGGGTAAAGCACTCAGCGATGGTCGGACAAGTCTATATCAAGACCAACACTGTTATGTGAGCTGCTGCAGAGGGATCGCATGTTATGTACAGCATCTAGTTCTTCTTTCAATGTTGTTGGAATCAGTCCCATCGACGACACGATCAAAGGAACAACACGGACCTCCTGCATCTGCCACAGTCTTTAAATCTCCATTCTGATCATATCTTTGGATCTTTTCCCGATATCTCTCATTCGTGTTGCTGTTGTTCGGAAATGACACATCGATTAGCAGTGTTCGGTTCTCTCTCTTGCTAGTGAGTGTGATATCAGGCCTACTGTGCATTTTTTTTCATTTCACAGGTGTTCCTGGTTTGTCTGCTGTGATCGAGTACTTGGTACTAAGATCACAACATTGACTATTCACTATCAAGGAATGATCCCACTATACTAACTGTGTGGAGAATTAATGCTTTTTGTATTCTTGTGCTGGCTGTATAGTTAATACCAATCTTTTGTAGCGAAATTTTCAAGGTTTTGGGTATTACTCCGAGAGCAAATAAAATTACAGGAATTATGGTGACCTTCCTCATGTTCCACATATCTAGAATTTCATTTTTCAAGTCGGTGTAGTACGCTATATTTTCCTCATGTTTCTCCCTCATATTTCTTGTGTTGTATCATTATTATTTAATAATTGTCTGCAAGGCTGTTTCACATGAATGATTTTCTCTTACTGGACCGGTTTTCACGTCACAATTTACTATTGTTCATAAATTCAGTAAATTAGTCATGATAATGTTTAATATTAATAAAGTTCTATTATTTTTTATAATAAATAACTCCAAACGAGATACACAAAATTTATTATTACTACGAAAGATTTAGAACAAAAATTTACAATAACTAATATAACAACATTTAGGTAGTGTTATTTTACAAAGTTGATATTTATGGGGAATTACGGCCTGTATGAAATTTGTGATAGACAGATATATCTACATATAGGAAATATTGCAAATGGACTTGAAAATTGCCGAAGGCGCCAATTTCAGCTATTCATCCAACGATCATTTGTTCCGATACAGATTACTTTTGATCCTGCATTAAATACCGCACAATCCATTATTTTACAATAGTTTCCATATTGTCTAATCGTGGATTAAAGGTAAATCATTGATGAGTAAATGGCCATAAGTAATTAGTAAAGCTACATAATTTAGTGTTATTTTAGATTAGCATTAAAAATTATTGACTAATACAAACTACTACAAATATTTAACTAACTATAATTTTCAATGTTCATTGCAAATGTAATATTGCTGTTATTTATATTTATATTTAATATATAGTTATAATTAGTGAGTAAGTGGTAAATCTTTTTATCTTCTTATGTAAGTATGAGTATAATTATTGATTAGATTTGTACTTATGTTAGGGTTTCTTCCTGCTTAAAATAAATATTATTATTATTATATGAATGTCAGGGTATAGTGGACATATACAGCAAATTATCTAAAATCTGCTTAGATCGATTAATTCAAACAACGGATTGTATTGGTCAATTTTAGATAACTATGGTACCAAAACATGGTGTTAAAAATGTTAGTGGGGAGTTTTGAATAATTAAATTGGCGGAACAATGAGGTAACGAAAATATACTAGCTAGAAAACCTCACATAGTGGTGGGTGTTATACTGATACTAAAAAAATCGGTAAAGGTATTTACACAGAACTTCCCTCGTTATTTGTGCATGGCGGCCACTAAAAAATTATTAAATATGAAATGACATTGAGAATAATAATGGAAATATAGTTATTGTAATTATTACAAAGACGTCCTGATAACCTTTGGTCAAAAAAATAGTGCTCATCCAACAGCAAAAGTTCAATACTAAATAACAGGTCTACCATGAATTATTTCTTGGGATGACCACCCTGTATATTTTCCAATAAAAGTATAATAGCATATGCGAAATACTATTGCCATTAGACACATTTTCAGTTCAACTTTCACGCAGTGAAGTGGACGTATAGTAGTGGTTAAAAATTTCAGTTTTTTTTGAAATTTTTAAAAACTGTTGGTTAAAAATTTTCAGTCTTTTTTCTTCTGCAATAAGTTCAGAATGTCATGAAACACGGAAATTTTAAATTTGAGCAAAGAAAAATAATTTTCCATCTGTTTCAGTGGTAAAATTTTTTTAAAAAATGTGTGAAAATAATTTTCAAATTTTTTTTTCTGAAATAGGTTTAGAAAGTCATGAAACGTGAAAATTTTAAATTTCAGCAAAAACAATTTTTTCTGTCTATTCTAATGGTATTTTTTTCCAAAATGGTAAAAAATGATGCAATTTTTTTTCCGAAATAGGTTTGTAATGTCATGAAACGTGAAAATTTTAAATTTAAACAAAAAAAATTTTCAACTATTCTATAGTAAGTAGTGAAATAGATTTTATAATATATTTTTTTTTAATTTGCTTGAATAGGTTTAGAATGCCATGGAAACGTTGAAATTTCAAATTTGAACAAAGAAAAAAATAATTTTTTTGAAATTTTTCCAAAATGTTGGTAAAAAAATTTTCAAAATTTTTTCTTGTGAAGTAGGTTTAGAATGTCATGAAACGCGTATATTTGAAATTTGAGCAAACAATTTTTTCCCTCTATTCTAGTGGTAATTTTTTTCCAAAATGGTAAAAAAATGTTAAAATTTTTTTTCTTCCGAAATAGGTTTGGAATGTCATGAAGCGTGGAAATAATAAATTTGAGCAAAAAAAATATTTTCTTCTATTCTATAGTAAGTACCTACTTAGTGATGAATGCATACATTTTTTCAAGAAAATTTTTCAGAAAAATTTCTAAATTTGTTTTATACGTTTAGAATGCCATGGAAACGTGAAAATTTTAAATTTGAACAAAAAAAAAATCCACCTATTTTAGTGGTAAAAATTTTTTCAAAAATGGTAAAAAAATTTTCAACAAATTTTTTTTTTTGAAGTACGTTTAGAATGCCATGAAACGTGAAAATTTTAAATTTGAAGAAAAAAAATATGTTTTCCTATATTATAGTGATAAAAATTTTTTCAAAAATGTTTGAAAAAAATTAAAAAATTTTTTTTTTTTCTGAAATAGGTTTAGCGCGTCATGAAACGTGGACATTTTAAATTTGAGCACAAAAAATTTTTTTTCAGTATTTATTCCGTTTAGACGGTCCACCCTGTATATTTTTCAGTGAAAATTCTACCAGTTCTTCGCTGACAGCAGGGTTAACTACCTACCAAATTTGACTGCTCTCAGTCAACTAGTTTTTTAGTAAATGCACCAACAGACAGACAGACAGACAGACAGACAGACAGACTGACGGAATTGAAAAACCTATATTTTCGGAATCTACGTGTTCTGAAACGTCAGAATCCGAAAAAATCTCGGAGGGTGATTTTTTCTCGAATACAATACTTCCCTTCGGTATGCGAGGGAAGTAAAAAGTAATGTAGCAATAGTTTTCAGTTTAGTAAGTTGATTCTTAAGATTAGATTTATTGTTGTTTTTTACTTTTATGAATTTTTAAAGGATGTTCTTTAGGAGTTAATTCATTTAAATTAGAGGCCAAATGAGGACATGACTGGTACACGTTAGGTTCTTTAACTTACATTTTTTCTTATAGATCATGAAATTGGTGTCATAAGAATCAAAACACTAACACTGCACGCGATGTAGTTTCATTAACCAGTTTGTGGCCAACTCAACGATTTAAAATCAAACTGTTTAATACGCATTTATTTGTACTGATTCATATAAACAAGTCTCGCAAAAGTTTCTCGTGGAAGAAACTATTTTGAGGTAATTGCATGATTATATCTTAAACATTTTTAAATGTGCCATGCCTGACGTAATCAACGTCATCTGTTTGTACCATCGAGTTACTGTCGTGGAGAATTTTGCTTCACTGTGTTGGTGATCGAATTCTGAACAACTTAAAATATCTGTTTTTCTGCCTATCTGTCTGTTCGTCCATCCGTCTTGTAAGCATGATAACTTAAGAACCAAAAGTTTATTTAGTGTTAGCTAGAGGAAGAACCCTATTATTTTTGTACAATATCGATTAATAGGTAAATAATTTATGAAATATTTAAATAATATTTTTTTTTACTATTTTATGTGTTGTAATTAAACAAAAAATGTCTAAAACTAGTATTATTTACAAAAAAAACTGCGAGAAAAATCCTATAGAATATGCAACAATTATATAAAAAGTCCAGTAAATCGGTGAAGAGTATAATGGTTAGCTTATTTTCTTATAGAAAATGAACAAACTCTCTCAACAGCACCAGATGGTAATACATATTGATATTCTTCGGAATCGGATTTTAAGAGTATATTTCATTAGATAATTTTTAGTTATTTTTTTAATCTTATCTTGATGTCTTGTACTGTGGCCATAAGTCTGTAGACTTGTCAACCTTAGGTGTTCCACAGGGATCTAATCTAGGCACTCTTTTGTCTATTATGTTTATTAATGACATTGTTATTGACATCGCCGTAAAGTGACTGCCATAAGCTGATGATTTTAAATTATTTTGTAGAATTTCGCCTTCGGCTTCAAACTACTCTATTTTTCTATTGTAAGATTTAATTTCGAATATGCCTCCATTGGGTCTCCATATTATAAGACACAATATAAAATATTCACCGCAGGGTTTTAAAGTATTCCACTTTTAAAGTTGATTCGACATATCCGCCTATTGTCTTTCCCCAGTCTGAACTATTATCAAGATTCTCATTAGTAGCATTAGAAAATCGCTGTAAAGTGTGTTATTGAACTTTTTTTTATAGATTGATACACAATATCACCGACAGCACGTATATACTTAATACGCTGCCCTTTCATGCTCACAGAATTGCTTCACGCCAAACAAATTTATTTAAACAGGTCACGCCCAGAAAATAAAAAAAATGCCTCTTTAAGCCATGTGTACTGCGCTTAATGACATACGGCGCCAATATTCTTGACTTTGATGACGGTCTCGGATGATTAGGGGTCGAGCTTTCAGCTCTTTGCCTCAATCATCGCTGTAGACCTGGACCGGCCTCGGAAGGGGTGGGCCTGCTCTTTACGACTACCCCACCTGCAAATGCAGACGGTGTAGGCGAAGTTAGCAGACCTCCCCTGGTCCTGGCTGTTGGACCCTGCCAGCTGGGTCGTTTCTTCTGGCGCTCTTCTGTCTTGAGTTTCTTTCTTCGCTGGCATGTCGGCTCCCGGGAGCGTCTTTCGTCTGTCGTGAGAGGGAACGGCTGTTGCCGACCCTCTCGGAGTTTGGAAGGGTTTGGGGGTGTGTGACTAGTCGGAGCCCAGGGTGCCAATTGGCATCATGTGCTCCGATTTCGTCGGAAAGAAGTTTTGGGATGTGTAGCTCAAGGATTGTGCCGGCCAAGGACGCTTGTTTTAGCGTCGGAGGCCGGCACGGGCTAGGGTAAGGGTAACCAGCTGGTTGCTTGCTGGATACCCCCGGGATCGGGTGATTTGGGTGTTTTGATCATTGTCTCCTTGCGGGCTGAAAGGAAGGTTAGTTATACTTACTCATTATCCAGGATCTGGAGCTTCGGCCTCTTGTGCCTAGGAGCGTCGTTGGGGTCGTAGTCAGTCGCCTGTCTGACCAGCGGATTCCCATGCTCTGCTGCACGGGCGTATAGTTTCTTCGCTCTGTCCTGGATGACTTCAGTTACCGGGGTGTATTCCAGGTCTCTGAAGATGTCGGCGTTTCTGACAAACCATGGTGCATCCACGGCGCACCTGAGTGCGACGTTTTCCACGACTTGTATCCTCTTCAAGTAGGTGGCTGCTTGGTATCCCCAGGCAACGGAGGCGTAGGTCAGAATGGGTGCAATGAGGGTCCTGATGAGCGTGAGTTTGTTCCTCAGGTTGAGTTGGCTTTGTCTGCCTATCATTGGATAGAGCAGAGTTCTTCTCGTCCTCGTCTTCTGTATAATCGCTTCCGTGTTTTGTTTCCACGTCAGGATTCTATCCATGATAACGCCTTGGCGTTATCATGGATAGAAGCCATACCATCAAGTACCTTGGTACTTGATGGTATGGCTTTGCTCTTCTCCGCATTGACTTTGACTTTCCACTTGTTGCACCACTCTTGCAGAAGGGATGCTGCTTCCTGGAGGTTGCGGGTGGCAAGTCTTGCGCTCCGTGATCTTGAGATGATGGCCGTGTCGTCTGCGTAGAGCGCCAAAGAGGTCCTTGCGGTTCTCGGCATGTCGGAGGTGTAGATGGTAAACAGGTGTTAAAAATAACAATATACTGTCCGCTATTTTGGAAGCACCATCTTAGATTCTTATATAAAAAATGTCGAATTGCATTATCGTGTGAACTATATACACATGCAATCTTTCAAGTCAATGCGATATTTGGAGTGGGCAAAAATTGAGCTGCAAAATTTTCTAACACACAAAGTCACAAAGTTATAAACCTATGAAGTTACCAAGTTACGGGTAAAGATAATAAAAGTGTGTTAAGAAAAATCGCTCAAGCTCAAATCGGTGAGAAGTTATAACAAAGAAATTAGACTTATATTATCAAGGAGTGATGACATTAGAACTTACCGTCAGATTTCTGTGAAGTGGCGATTTCCAAGAGAGAGACATCCGACTGGGAAGTATTTATTATTTTTGGCCGTAACTTTTTTTCCTTAGTACGTATATATAAAAAATTTATAATGCTACCTAAGTAGAATCATAACAAGATAATTGTTGTGAATTTTCACTCAATAATTCCATTCGTTTCCAAAACAGTTAAATTTAAAGATTATGCTAATCTTCCTATTTCGTAGTGTTATGTATGTTAATATATTTCTTTATTGATTAACACCATCCATTTCTAGTTTTCATAAAAATAGAGTTTTTTGTATATATAGTTTTAAGTAGCCTGAGTCGACACCCCAGTCATGGAAAGTCTTTGCATATGATTCTTATCCTACGAATGCCTGGCGGAAAGCCGATATAATTCAATGGTTATTCGAAATAAAGAATCTTTCTCTGAAAGTACAGCTCACCAATACAATATAATACATAACAGATAAAAATACTAATAAGCACCCTGACTATATTTCTTACAGGATTTGCGCTTATTATGGGCTTTTACTACTCTCTTTCATTTCCAGATAGACTGTAGTGCAGTATTGCCGATATATTTAGTCATTTTTCTAGACATAAAACGTCCACACAGTCTCGACTACAACAAAGTCAAAGGACTATGAATGAGTATTAACCTGATTCATGCTATTATGGTGCACTGACTGAAGTTGCCGTGCCACAAGGAAAAGCATGCAAACCATGTGGATGATTCGAAATCTGGCCGCCGGCGTACAGGAGTAGCATTGCCTGCGAGCGCCCGTTCCCCTGGTAACCACTTGCTCTTAATTGAAAACCAACCTGATGACGAATCAATAAAGGGCGCCACGCCCAACAAAACGGCGTGCTCGACAGATGCTTGTTTAGGTTAGATTTTCTTCAAATCCAGACTCAGACACGATGGCTTTCGTTGCAATTTACGAGCACGCCACTAGCACTCGTTCAGTGGGTTACTTGGTTATTTTATGTAGATTAGAATTACAGATTTTGCGGGGATTGCATCTTATAAAATTGATAACTGTGGAGATTAAAAGTTATGTCTGACAAACAAGGTGGAAATAGATTTATTGTCATTGATATGCATGATAGAAAATCTATTCTCTGAAATATTCTTTCGCGGCAGCAGAAATAAAGAACAATTTGCCCTTCATTTTTAGGATAACTTTATGAACGTTTGTTCAATTATATTCTCTACTATTTTTTGGGAATTTAATTAATGTTATTATAGAGCAAAATAGCAATTAATTTACACTGTTTGTTGGTACAAGTGTACATATTATACGTATGTACTGGATAACTGGAAAAAGTAGAAATATAGTGCTAGTATTTATGTGTATGTATATTTAACCAAATTTTTTGGGTGCTATTTGGATTTTATAGATATCAAAAATTAAAACATAAATGTCGAATTTAAATTTAAAAATATTTATTTATAAATCGTAAGCATAATTCGGAAAAAAATTACTTGTTGCTTAAATAGCAATTTTCTACAAGCTTTTGGAAAAATTGTAAATTACTATAATACTTTAAGTTAGAAAAAGTTGTATTTTCCATTACTCCAAACATTAGTTGTAAAAATCATGTATGCAACAAGAAGTGTCTTTTCCGCATATGGCGTATTTTTTATCTTGGCATAGATACGGAAAAACCTCACTTTTACCAACTTGTTGCACACATAGCAATTTTTAACACGATCCAATGTGGTTGGCAAATCATCATTTCAAACATTAATACCACACAAGAAGAGTTTGTCCTTCATTGTTAGGATAACTTTATGAACGTTTGTTCATTTATATTCTCTACTATTGTTCTCTACAATTGTACATATACGTATGTACTGGAAAATTGGAGGAAGTAGAAGTATAGTGCTAGTATTTATGTGTATGTATTTTTAACTGAATTTATTGGATGCTATTTGGCTTTCAAAAATATTAAAAATTAAAATATAAATGTTGAATTTAAAAATTAAAAATATTTATTTAGAAATCGTACGCATAATTCAGAAATAATTAACTTGTTGCTTAAATAGCAATTTTCTACAAGAGTTTTTGGAACAATTATAAAATACGAGGACTTCAATCAAAATATGAATAAACTGGCAGGTATAGGGCTGCCTGTGCATTTTCAGCGCAGTCATGAACTAGGTACTGTTAAACTAAATGCATTTACAAAATGCTAAATTATCATTTATCTCAAGTATTCAAACAAGGAAGTAAAAAAAGATGGGCAGTGTCGAAACCGGAAATCAAAAGGGGGGTCTGGGCAATGCTTTAAGGTAATTACCAATCTAGAGTTGCATAGGTTTCATATAGTGGAACAATTTTTAAAAAATGATTATTTTTTATGCCTTGTTTTTTGCTTTGCCCTAGCTAGTTGGAGCCTATTTCATAATATAATAATGCTAAGCCAAAACTTTCAATTTTGAGACTATTTTGCTAAAAACTATTGTTGTACGCCTTCTTAAAAATATATACCAGATATTTAAATATTAAAATACATTTACTCTGTAGTTTAACAACATTTCATTTCTATTTAGCTCTATTTTGATCCACTATATATTTGTGACCAGTTATGCCAGGGCACGATCAACTTTATTCGAGGCGTCCATTTAAAACCATCGATTTAGTTGACACCAATATTCTTCTAAAACTGAGGTAATGGGTCTGATTTTGCGAAAGTCTTGCTTTAGAATAAATGACCGCTTTATTTGCCACTGTAATATATTACTATATATTTTACCTGTTCGAAGAATGGTGACGAGGGTGCTAAAAAATAGAGTGAAAGTATCAGACATTTACAACTAAACACGATATCCATATAAATGTTTCGTGCCTATTTCATCAATTAACTCCTGCATTTAATTAAGTTAATTATGTAAATTTGGTAATGCATGGTTAATAGATACTGTCTGTTGGGGATTTATAAACCTGGTTTAATGACAAAACATGTGAAAAACTTGATAGAGTACAACATTGTAAAATGATGTTACAAATACTGCAACTCGGAAAATAATTATTTAACGAAAGAGTGCGATGTAAATTGCACGAATTCCGAAAATATACTTTCCAACTCTGCCATGAATAAGATTTTTCATTTATTTATATAGGGCGGTCACTACAAAAAAATATTAATTAAGAAACGACATATGAAAATAATAATCGGAATGTAGTTATCACTATTATTACAAAGAAAACCGAATAACCATTGGCCCAAAAATATACAGGGTGGTCATCCGACAGCAAAAATTAAATTTTAAATAATAGGTGACAAATATGGAAAGCTTGCGTAAATACCTTTACAAATTTCTGCCATATTTGAATTACTTCACATAAATCTAGATACCCTGGAATAAATGACATAAAACGACAAATATCATTTTCAAAATAATATTGGTTTATATAAAGCAAGTTGTTGGTGATCAAAACAATCTCATCCTACTATTTCTTCGATTTTCAGTGTTTCATTGAATTTCTTTTATTTTCTCGCTGTTTTTATTCGAATATCTCAAAACATATGATGAACTACACGAATCGGAAATGGTGACAATCCAATACGTATTTAGTCTTGCAGATGATAATGCAACATAAGCCAGCAGTATGTATGTGGAAAGACATCCCGATCGTGCCTTTCCAGATAGACGATTCTTTTCGACAATTCGTCGCCGTCTTTATGAAACTGGTAGTTTTCAAAAAGGTACTTCGGAAGGTAGACATCGAACTGTCAGAAGACACGAAAGTGAGGAAGCGGTGCTCCAGGAAATCCACGAGCATCCTGAGACGAGTACGAGGAAGATCGCTACAATCGTTAAATTGGTTGGTGAACTCTGATTAATATTTTGTTGTATTCATACCATATTCTAAGAGTACAGACATAACTTCCTAGGAATTTTACACAGCGTGTTAACTTCAGTTAGTGGCAGCTTCAGAATACACTAAATCCGCAGTTTGAGTCACAAATTATGTTCACAGACGAGGCAAATTTTTCTAGGAATGCCATTCAAAATTTCCATAACCATCATGTGTGGGTGGACGAAAACACCCATGCCATAGCCAAAACTCATTTCCAAGAGTAATCTTCGGTTAAACAGGTAGGAATTATTGGTAATATTCTTATTCTGCCAAGACGCCTTAATGGACAATCTTACTTGCATTATCTCCAAGAGGAACTTGGTTGAAGATGTATCAATTGCATTAAGGAATCAAATGTTGTACATGTAGGATGGAACTCCTGTTTATTTAAGCATTTCAGTGTAATTGTTCGTGACCATTTACATGTGACATATGCTAATCGTTCGATAAGTCCCGGAGGACTTCGGCAATGGCCAGCAAGATCCCCGGATCTCAACAGTTTGGACTTCTTTTTTTAGGGTCGTCTAAAAACCCTGGTGTATAAAACTCCTATTAACACTTTAGAAGATTAAAGAGAGCGAATATTTGCTTTGTGTGAAACATTACTGAATATGCCGGGAATATTTAAAAGAGTGCGCAATTTCAACATTATTTATAAAACATGTATCATTATCAATGTTAATAATAATTAGTTTCAATTTAAATTTAATTATATTAATTCGATTGACGAGGAAAATGCAAGAAACCATTTTCATGTAGAATTGATCAGACTAATCCACTTTTTGGAAAAAAAATATCAGAAGACACATTTGCAGGAACGTCACTGGTGGGGCTATACAATAAATTTTATCTAAAATATGTGGTGTTATATCCTATTAAGACATACCAAAATTGAAAATAATATCTAAAGTATTTGAGATATTAAAAATAATGATACAATAAAAATTAAACACCCTATAGCAAAAAACTTAAGTTGTTGTGGACATATGTTCATAGGAACTTTTCTTCATGAAGTGACCTAATATTAGCATGTCAGCAAGGAACACCCTGCATAGGTGCAAATAGTAGATTTCATCGTCTCATGACCACAATATCAGATTCATGCTTTCTGTTTTGCATTTCATATAGTTATTATTCTATCAGTGGGAACAATGACATTTCGCAGATTAATTTGCATTTCTTTATATACTTTCCTCAACATCTTAGCGGCTGAGATTTCAGGACTTCAATATAATATGAGAGGTCCAGTATCTCAAAGAGCTAGATGTTGGTTTTATTAAGAGTTGTGATCGGAAAACAAAAGATGGGTACTGATTACTTCTTATTATTCGCCATAAAGTAATTCTGTTACTTTGAGATAGTTTTTAATAATTTGGATGGAATAGGAGATAGACACCAATGTCTCCTTGACTGGCTAGAAATTAATAAAAAGGGTTTAAAATGCAAAATCACCTGACATAAAATTTGATACTTTTGCGCGAGATTTTCTAACGGTGTATCTCTTTTAAACACGTAAACTAGGGGCAAAAGTGAAATGGCGAGCTCATAATAAATTTAACACACCACATTTTCCGCTTTAAAAACAGAAACATGTGAAATAAACTTAAAGTATCTTGAGGAAATTGGAAATATCTTTTTATTGAGTAATATCTATTAAACAGAGTTTATTGCTCACGTAAAGCAATTGGGAGTTATATTTATATCTATGTTTGGCTTTTTGTGAACAGCATGTATTGAGCTAGTAGAAATGACTACTATCACGTCTCGCCTATCATGTTGGCATCATCTGGATTAAAACTAGTATAACTATGAGTTTTTATATTTTACATTTTATGGCATCTTTAAAAGTCTGTTCACTCTTGGGAGCTGAAATTTTGTACAGAGGTCTTCATGACATGCTGATAAAAAGTCTCCATGGTCACAAAAAATTTTTATGACAGGATTTCGAGATATTGGCAGAAGATGATATTAATATCAACAAAACTACGACTTTCCTCGGCCAATTTCTCGAAATTGTCATTAACATTTTTAGTGACCACGACTTGCTCTTACATAATTTGAATATCTCTTTTAAATTGCCTGGGGAGTTTTATGTCAAACATTTATATTATTTTGCACCATACACAGGGTGTTCAGATGTTGGTGAGAAATCTCTCGGCAACAGTTGTACGACAAATGAAGCCACCAAGAATATCTAATGACTGGCTGTTACATAATTTGAATATTTCTTTCCGTCACCATGGAAATTGCCTGGGGAGTTTTATGTCAAACACATATATTATTTTGCACCATACACAGGGTGTTTAGATGTAGGTGGGAAATCTCTCGGCAACATTTGAACGACAAATTAAAATCACCAAGACTGGCTCTTACATAATTTGAATATCTCTTCTCGTTACCATGGAAATTACCTGGGGAGTTTTATGTCAAGAACATATCTTATTATTTATTAATTTTTTTTATACTGCATATAAACAGGGTATTCCCGAATTACATACATACAGTGAAAAAATAAGAATGAAAATACATAGAACATTATTGATAAAACAAATATTAATGTAAGGTATATAAATATAACAAGAAAACTAAATATTTATGTATTTCTGATCACAGATAGTTTCGATTTTAATTTGATTCTATCAATATTGAGTACATTTCCATCATGGCTTATACTGTTAACTGCTGAAGAACACATTTCAACAGGCGAGTTTATGTGTTGGGCGTTAAACATACAATTTCTCCGTCTTAGTCTGGCGTCTGGTAGATGAAAGTTAAAAGCACCTAAAACTTCAGGCACATGTATTTGATTATGTAATATGTAATATGTAATATGTGAAATATAAACAATATTTGAATGTCGTTACGGCATTTAATCAGAGAAGGTATGTTAAATTCTATCAGTTGACTTTGATAAGATATCAGAAAAGGTCATATTCTATGTTTCTTAGAATCATCTTTTATATTTCTTCCAGCATGTCAGTGTATCGGTATGTTCTTGAAGATCATATAATTCAACAATATTCAAGTTTCGAGCGTACATATGAATTAAACAGCAAAATGCAGGTATTATGAGTAAAGTCTTTACTTACTAAATCCTAATTTCCTATAGCATTCAGAGGTAAGACCTATTATATGACCGTTAAATGAGAAATTATTAGTGAATAAAATGTCCGAGTACTTTAATTTCGTTTAGTCTCTCAATTCGAATCTTGTTGATATTATATGCGACTATGATAGGGTCTTTCTTTTTCGTATAGATTATAATCTTGCATTTTGATACATTCAAGGCCAGGTCATTGTCCTTACAAAAAGTAGAGATGGCCTTAAGGACACTTTGTAACCTATCAGTGTTTTTTACGATGTTTGATTTGAAGGAACAGTTTTACGTCATCTCTATACATTAAAAAATTCGAATTTTGCACCATACACAAGGTCTGCACCTGTAGATCGGCAATCTCTCGGCAACGTTTATAGCATGGTAAGTGTAGGTGTTTGTGAGATGCTTCTTTTAAATTTCCATCTATCAGCACCACCTTGTTTATTCTTCTTCTGAGTCTTCTGATATTCTTTAGATATGGTTTCGTGTTTTACAGAAATTTGTGTTCTCGGTTCAGCGTCCTGTATCAGAGCGTTCATTTTGTATGTTTGTCAAGACATACATTAGCTCGGTGTAAGAAGATTTTATTTATTAACCGCTCAAGAGGTAAATAGCCATTTATAGTGGTAGAGCAAGGAAGAGCTCCGAGATAATATTTGAGACACTCTATATGTCGATCTGCCAAGGTAAAGCAAAATAATAAGGTAAATCTGCAAACAATAAAAAAGAGATCTAGAAGAACATTTGGGACGCTCTGTATATCAAGGAGACCCCAACTACTATGACCTGAGAAATATTTTGGTATTCGTAAATATGCCCAATATATGGATCATGTGGCAGCTGCCAGTCGAAACCTTCTTGTTATGGGACCTGCCTTATGATGAATTAATTTCTAATTTTAAGAAATTTAGTTAGGTTTAATAATAAATAATTAATAAACTAATGCTACTAATAGACCTTATCTTTTTCGTACGTGTTGGAAGCTTCCCTCTCTGTTCTGTAACATTCCCACACTACTTGGACTCCTTGTTTCACTCTTCTTAGAAACAATCTTGTTATTTACTGAAGACAAGTTTATAGTGCACAGTTCAAATTATATTGCTAGATGTTTGCGTCCCTTTTTCAAGTTGTTTATATACGCTTTTATGTGACGCTATATACAACCACTATATCTTAATCAAATATCAACTATATGAAGAACAGCCGGACTCATATTAATCTATACAATTAAGGTAGAATTGTCCATGTTCTGGTTCATCACAATTTCGTACGATTTCTCACGGTTTTAACCGAGTTTATTCCAGATTTCGAAGGAGTTACAAAAGCGCGCCTACCTCCGACGCCATCAGAAACTGAACTTCTCATGATTTGGACATCAAATATTAAACGAAAATTGACAGAGGTCAAACTATAACGAATTATCTTATAAATTTCAGCTTTGGTTAAGTTTTCTTAAATTTCTTCAGTTGAAAAAGTAGGAAATATAATGTACCTATGTAACAAATGTTGAACTTTCTATCAAACTCAACTTTTGCTTTTATTCAAGAGAACTATAATTTCTGCAATACACTACTGTAAATAAATATTGTGACTTCGTTTAATAAAACGTAAAATATTATAAAGTAGATATTGTAATATTTCAGTGTCAATCTTTTGAACATTTTGAATATCCCTATAGTAAATTCTGGAAATGTTTTAAAATTAATACTGAGCCTCGGGCGCATTGTGATGTATTGTTGTAGGTAGTTTAAAGTTTATGACTGACTGCCTGTCCTTCTATTTAATATCAAGTATACAACTAGTTACTGAGTTAGACAGACATGATTATATAAATCCGTGGGATGTAATACAACAAAAAATATCTAGATTTTCCTGAAAAGCGTATTATAATCGGTAATTATTAGTACGGAGAATCCTTTCATCCAGTCGAACGCGATAAGTACATGAGGAACTTCTATGAATTTATTGGGCAAAAACATATTTAGTTCTAAACAGGAATATATAGTTCTTCTCATCTATACAGTGGGTTGAAAAATTACAAAGAGAGCAGAAACTTCACCTCTCACTAAAAATAAGGGACAAGTGGACTCACTAACATATGTAATTTGAAATATGAAAAGGGTGTTAGCACCTTAATTTTGCTATAAAATATTATAGAATGGCCATATTATTGTTAAAAAAAATATAATTACATTATACGTTACCTTTAGTTTAAAATACGCCATGAATTCTGTTATATTTCTACTGTCATTTTCAATAGTATTGCGCAGGTCACCCCTATCTCCCGTGTCACATAGTGTGATATATGGTCTTGTGTACAAACAGGAACATGCTAGCGCAGTACAGAATCGGCTTCGTTTCGTACAGGTGGTTATTGATTGAATGGTCCAATTAAAATATTAATATTTTTTAAATCAGATTCAAGAAATTTTAAACTGAACATCTACAGTATTAAATGAATAATTATTTACTTCAACACTTCCCTATTTGATATAAATAACACAGGCGCACAAGAAAAAGTCAAGTGCGAGAAGGTAGACCTATGTATTCCCATGCATGTTGACTTGTTGAACACGAATCCGATGTCCGCTTTGCTCGATTGGCTCTTGCATTTCTCCTAACCTCAGAAAACACCGTCAGAATGCCCGAAAAAGAAAGAAAATAAAAAGCTTAAATGAGCTGACCACCATTTCCATACTTATTCTGGGGCGCTGAGACCGAATGCGGGCGGCACAATGATCTATGGTCAAAATCAAATTTCCGAAGATTTCACTTCTCCAGCGACATGGATCCGCCTCGGGAGCCACTAAATCCGAACGAGAGACCATAAAATTATGGCAAAATTCAGAAATGTGCAAAAAGAGCAGGGAAATCGAATGGTGTAAACCAAACACCACTACGATACTTCGTTTTCGAGATAGGGCCGCTCAGACTAACCGGAAGGAGAAAAATATCTTCTTTCTCCCAATTCTCGAGACTATCTCGAAAACCAAAAAAGACATAAACTTCTAGTTTGCGTCATTTGATTTCTCTCACCATCCTACGTACTCTAGATTTTTTTAGATTTTTAGCGACACTTTCGTTTTGCCTAAAATTTTGGAGGTGTACCATCTAAAAAATTTACACGTTTTCGACATTTCTCTACATTTCACACTCTAACTCAGACAAAAATTTCCTTCCCTATTTATACTCAGTCGATTCAAAATTAAATTTTCTATACGATGGTGGGTGGCACGACGATCTACGATTATTTTTTAGCCAGATACAAGCCACCAAAGTAAGAGGTCCGGGGATTTCGCCTCGAACGACACGACTCAACCTCATGGGCCGCTGGTCCTAAACGAGGGATCCTAAAATTCTCAAAAAATTCAGTAGTACGTAAGGAGATGTGATAAATCGAATGGCGCCAACCAGAAGTCTATCCTTTTTTTGGTTTCTGAGATGGAGTCTCGAGAAGTGGGGGAAAAAAGAGATTTTCTCCTTCCGGTGAATTTGAGCGGCCCTGTCTTGGAAACGATGTGTCGTAGGGATGTCTGGTTTGCGCCATTCGATTTCTCTGTTTTCTTTGCGTATTTACAATTTCTTAAAGAATTTTATGGTTCCTCGTTCGGATGCAATTGCTCCCGAGACGGACCCGTCGCCGGAGAAGCGAAATCTTCCGATCATTGACTTTGGTTCTGTGTATCTCCCTTAAAAATAACCATACATCATCGTGCCACCCACGTTCGATTTCATTGCCCCAAAATACGTATGGAAATGGTGGTCAGCTTATTTAAGCTTTTTATTTACTTGCTTGAGGTTTCTCGAGCATTCTGACGGTGTTTTTTGAGGTTAGGAAAAATGCAAGATCCAATCGGGCAAAACGGAGATTCGTGATCAGCAGGTCAAAATGCATGGGAATACATAGGTCTGCCTTCTCGCACTCGATATTTTCTTTTGTGTGCCTGTGTAAATAATTATTGAAGTATTAAGTATGATTCAAAGTTAATGTTCAGGAATAATTAAAACCAGCCCTTTCCTCCCTCGACACTTCCCTAACTAGCCAGAACGCCGGTATCTTTAACGTTCTTTGCCACGTTTTTTCAAAACATTATTATATAGATGAGAACGATATTTGCCTTGTAAATATCCATTTTCAGCTCCAAGGTTTCGCTCATTCCATAATTTATTCTAGTTATTTATTTATGTTCTGCAATATGCGATCTGCGACCAATTAGTGTCTCACCTGTAATACTTTATTCACTTAAATTTGGCAACATTTCATTTTTAATAAGTGAACTGAGCTGAGTCTGCTGTAGGTTATTGATGAAACATATTAAATAGAATAAGAATTAGGAACACTTGGTATTACTGTTTCACAATTTTTATTCGGATTTCTCTGACATATGTTTCGGCCTCTCAACCATTATCAAAGACTTATAACAACAATATCTTGGATATTGTCACTTTTAGGTTAGTTATTATAACTCTTTGATAATGGTCGAAAGGCCGAAACATGTTAGAGAAACCTGATTAAAAAATTGTGAAACACTAATACCAAGTGTTCTTAATACGTATTCTGTTTGATAAGTTATTTAAAATAACCATAAAATACAAAACTATCCTGAGCAACGCCCCTGTAAGACAACTCGTATTGGCGGAACGCCAATTAAATTTTAAGGTCTTTGTCGGTTTCCTGTACTCCAAGCAAATAATAATTGAAAAAGAAACAGCACGTTTTCTCTTCTTTATTAGGCGACAAAACCATGTATAATGCACTTTTCTGGTAAGACATTGTCAACAACAGAATAGCTTCAGTGAAATAAATCTGCTATTTCGTTTGATGAAAATATCGCTCAGTTTTTGCTCTACTTTTCACATTTTATGAACCCACGATAAGAGGATCTACAATTTTAATTGAGAAATTGTTGAGAATGTTCATTAATTTACGTTGAATCCTGCAAATAACTCGTTTAGATACAAGTAACACTCTTATATTGATTCAGCCGAATATTCAAATGTTTTCCTTAAATGTTTTTTTAACCGCTTCTCAAGTCACCGAACTCGCGGCCCTACAGTTTATAGTGGAGTCCAAACCACAGTACTAAGGTCCAATTCCTTTGTTAGGGGATGGTGCATATGAAATGCCTAGGTTGCTTAACAAGATGAGAGAGAGAGAGAGAGATGGGGGGGGGGAGGGAGAGAGGGAGAGAGGGAGAGAGAGAGAGAGAGAGAGAGAGTGAGAGAGAGAGAGAGAGGGGGTATTCATCGTAAAATTGTTTGTTGCTTTCCTTTTTCATTTATCCTTATTTACCAATATTCATCCCCCAACCCTACAATGGAATGAGTACAAATATAATTCAATTCGAGATTTCATTATAATACATATGTGTATTAAATTTCAAGTCAATAACTCTAACCATTTCTGAGTAATCGTGCGCATAAAGAAGTTACAAACCGGCCGACAGACCGACGGAAATATTTTTTCGTTCAAATTTAAAATCTCGAGTTTTCGTGACATTATAAACTTATCGCAACAAAGCAAAAAATATTTTTTTTACGATTACCATATCCACTATGTGGACGTAAGAGTATTATAATCATGAGGCTCTGAGCAAAAAATGTTAAGGAACGTGTCTGTTGGGTTACATTTTTCCTAGCTTCCATGTTCTACTATGTGAAACTTTTTTGTCTCACACTGAACTCTCTTCTGTTTTACCTTCAGCCTGTAACATAATAGCTCTATTTGATGGCTGTACAATAAAATCACGTCTATTAATAATTTTTTTGTAATAAACAAGAGTTTGTTTTCTTGAACTGTTACTATACTCAAAAATAAGACAAAGCGTTTGCTATAAATTTTCAGAAAAATATAATTAAAACAAAATTTAATAAAAATTCTCCTATTTATTTTTTTAAAATTTAATTAGAATAACCTTTTCTTTTAAGTATTCGATATTTATTTCTAAAGTCGTCTGTTTACTCTTTAATAACTTATTACTAGTATAGTAAATACTTTTAGAAATATATCATATTTAGATAATGCTATATAAAATAATGTATAATTGTTCAGCTAGATAAGAATTATTATCAAAAAGACACTGTAACGTTCTCCTGCGATTTCTCATGTCGATTTATCGTGGTAAGTTCGTGGAAGACATCGAAACGCAAGGATATAGTCGCAAGGGACCTCTTGAATAAGAGTTCCTCTTCCAATATATAGCTCCGTGTGGTATCTGTAGAAATTAGAACTTCTATTTTGATTGAATATGGCGGATCTCGTGTAAACAGTGTTTTCGTATTGAATATATCTTACGAAGCCGACAAGTAAAACACTGTTCAAACATCAATATTCAATCTGGATTCAATGCGGGCGGTGGTAGAATCAGTTTCCACTTTGTTCCCATAAGCGCGCGGAGAGGAAAAGTAAGAGTTTCTTATTAATTCAGTCACACTATTAAAACATCCATATCTTCCTCGAAATATGTGTAAAGGGACTGACATTTTGGGCGTACATATGTTGCTTTATTACCTATAAATTAAATATAAAATGTACTGTCAGTTTCTTACAAAGGGTAAAAAATGCGTTTCTGGAATACCTCATTAAATGTCAGGTTTTCGACCATGCATCACTTTACGCACGAAATTATAGCTCCTGATTTAACTCTCGTGCTATTCACTTTATGACAGTGTGGGATAAGCACCAAGTACTAATAAGTTTAACAAAAAATGAACATTTCTAAGCAGCAATAAAAATCTTCTGATAGAACTTACTAACATTATTCACATTATGGCCTATTGTATACATATATGTTCATAACTGATTGTTTGATTGATTGGCCAGCGTATGGTAGGCATTGTTGCCGCTTCCGGACGTCCAGTCTGGATAGGCATTGCTTCCACTTCCGGATATTCATTCTGAATGTATTTATATGCCGCCGGACCGGCCATATGCCGGATTGAATATGGGATATGCTTGTTATCAGCAGCAAGAGTCACCTGCTGCATCGGGTAGGAATATAGAATGGGAAAATTGGGAAATGTAGGTGTTTGTGAGGTGCTTCCTTTTAGTTTCCATCTATGATCATCTTCTCACCTATTCTTTTTCTGAGTTTTCTGTTTCTTCTGTTTCTGGATCTGGCAGTGTGTATATCCTTGACATTTTTTTATTGTATTCCGTCTTTTTCTTTGCCGTTTTTTCCCAGTGTGTATAATTCTTTCCTACTTTATTCATAATCATAATTATAATTGTTGTTATCCATGTGTAGCATGGCCTCCCAATTTTCAGTTTATTGCTATTCACTCTTATCGCTTTCTCCAGTAGGTGTGTCGTGTCTCGTTCTTGGACGTGTTCCCGGTATTTCATTGGGTATGATTCTGTTCTTTGAATTATTGCTTTCCTCCAGTAATGCTGGCATTCTCTGTGGCTTTTGTAGTTTGCCCGTTTTTGCTAGCAGTTGGACAATGTTCCTTTCGGCTTCTCTCAAACTTCTTCTATTCGCTTTTGTTGTTGCTGAGTTTTTGACTCCGTATGTCATCGTAGACATTATGATGGTCACGTATATCTTTTTAGTTAGATTCTGTTCCCAGTCTTTGGAGTTTGGAGTTTGTGGGAGGGCAGTCACAAAGAGTGACCGCAGCACCTAGGCCCCATTGGGCCCCTTGTACATCCTTGTGAAGAAGGTGCTGATGCTGCCTAGGGGAATATCCTTCAAGTCGGCCAAAGTAGGCCAACGTTCTCCCAAAATGGATTCTCTGCTAGAGGAGACTGCGGGGCACTCACAGAGTACGTGTTCGACAGTCTCGTCTTCTTGTTCACAGCCTCTGCTTAGTGTCGTTTAACTTCATGTTATAAAGGTGCTTTCTCAGCTGGAAATGACCAGTAAGAATTCCTCTCGCGAAGCGCAGGTTCTTTCTGGACATTCCCAGGTAGGTCATCGTTGTATCCTTGTCGGGGTATCTAAGCAGATCCCTGGCCAACTGACAACTATGAGTTTCGTCCCACAGTTTTTTAAATTTTCTGTGGGTGTTTTCTTTAATCATTAGCATTATTGCTGAGGTCGGCAGTATGTTAGAAGGGCCAGGTCCAAGTATACTTAGACTGGCTGCCTTCTTAGCCAGACTTTCAGTTTTCCTGTTGCCTCTGCACTGTGCATACCCTTTGACCCAGCATATAATGACACTGTTTATGCTGGAGGAGCACACAAGTGCTTGATGACATTCCCATACTAACCCTGTTGTTATTTTGTGTCTCCGTAGGGCCAGTAGTGATTGTCTACTATCAGTGTAGATTCTGATTGTTTTTCCCGTTATTTGTCTACGGGAAATTTCTTTTGCGGCTATGGTTATTCCCGCCAGTTCTGTTTGTGTTATACTACTGCTATTCCTAGCCTTAACCACAGGTATGTAAAGAGGAACAGATTGTCTGTATTTGTAACATTTAAAATGTAGCTCATATACCCCAATATCAGACATTATTTATTTCACTATCTATGTTGATTGCCATTTCTGAAATATTGCAATATGGTGGTTCGATTTACTGCAAGTCAAACGTTCGACGATTTTTATATTTTATTGGAAAGAGTATTACTCTTTCCAATAAAGTTGTTGAGATGTGCTGAATTTTTGAAGACGCCTACAAATTTATGTTTAGAGTTTTTCTTAATTCCATTTATTTAACGTTTGTATACTTTCACGACTTAAGCTAATCACCGATGCCAGGAGATGAACTACCACCAACACCGAAATTTCGCCGAATATTTTGTCTATCGAAAAGTGAGATTTTTAATTGCTTAACATCTAACATAGAAAGGCAGTTTCACATGCCCTCCGTAGAATGATATATATCTATCAAGCAAATTTCTCCTAAGACTGTATAGCTTCTACTTTTAAACGGATAGAGAAGTAGCTAGAGGATGGGCCGAGGACGTTGTGTTTCTCTAGAGGTCAGCTATCCAAATACTAGGTGCCACTTAATGTTTTGCCCCGAGTACGAATATAGTCAAGATGGAACTGTTCTGGCCTCTTAAGTTTCGTGATCTATATTTTTTTTACTTTACGTCAACGTTGGTAGTGCATGTTAGACGCAGCAGTTGTATACAGAGGCGGCCTTTTCCATTCACCGAATTAAATGCCCAAAGTACATCGTTCAATTTCACCTAAATTTGCAGGAGCTGGAAACATTTGTACTATCGAAAACGAATTCAAGATGTTACAGTTTCATTCATTATACAGCCAGAGAAGAACTGCTCAACACTGTGGCAGAAAATCCAATGCACAGTGTACAAATAATGGCTTTTGAAGATTGAGTTTGGGCAAGTAAGACGAATACTGCACTAGTAGTTACTCTACCTGCCATCTTAAAGTCAGAACATCAGAATAAATTTTCTGTTAATATATGGACATGTATAGTTGGCAATAAATTGGACCACTCAATAGAGTAAACGAAGGGACTTATTTGCATTGATTACCAAAATGGTCTTTAACAATTGCCGAATGATTATTGCCTGTGAATATTTAAAAGAAAGATTTTCAGTGATGAGTAGGCCATGCGTGCTAGTAGCCAGGCTACTGATGGTATCATCTCCCGGGTTGCTTGAACAATCCTTTCCTGGAGGGCTTCACATAAACCTTGTCCTTCTTTGTACCCCATACAAAAAAGTCCATAAGAGTCATATCAAGAGAGCGCGCAGGCCAAAGGAGAGACATTATGGAATATGACCTATACGATATTTCCGTACATACCGAGGGAGACATTAGGTTCCTTTCAATAGCGGTTTTAGAACTTAATTAATTTCGAATCAATTTAAAAATGGTTTTTGTGGAGTAGAGTATTCCCTTTTCAAAAAGTTATAAAAATGTCTTCTCATCAGCAAAACTGAACACTGGAGTGCCAGGTTATAATAACGCACACATCCAGAGGGGTGTACAACAAGAGTTACATCCTCCCTCTATATAGGATCTTAGTTCCTTCAAGAAGCACTTACAGACTCATATTTATAGAGAGTTTTGCTCATATTTCCTCATGAAGAATCACCCATCATTCTCGATGGGCATGTTTCTAGACACTCTATATGATAGTGATGATGGTACAGTTAATGCAATATAGTGAAATAATTTTTTTATACAATTCGATAAAATATTTGTTTTCAACAATGTTAAACTCGGACTATATATAAAAAATAAGTATTTATTATAGTCTTCATGTGATTAAATTAATTGTACTCTAGTTGTTAAATTATAACTGATTACAGATTTCTTGTGAATCTGAAAAGAATTTAACAAAGTAATCTGCTAACAAGATTTATAAAAGTGCAAATCTAGAATACCCGATAGTATTTTATAGTTAGAGGTAAAGTAATTAAGTTCAAATAGCCAATAAAATAGGTATAGCCTAACGCCTCGCATGCAAAAACACGTAGCTAATCCAATAAATTGTCAAAACAAATCCCACTGAACGGAATTTGTCGATGTTCCAATTTCAAATTAAATCTCTTTAAATGTTATTCGGGTATAACGAGAAACTCCGATAATTATCGTCGTGTTTCTCATACCAAGATTCGATACCACTAGACTTGCCTTATTAGAGACGTTATTGAATTTCCATTCAGATGGAAATAAAAATAATAAAACCGATAACATGGTTATATTCGTAAATACACGAGTTTTTGAAATTAAAGCTTAAAATAAACACGAAACACGATATCTATTTATGATTAATGTATAAAAGATGGTAAATATTGTTCTGAAAATAAGACATATTTTGAAATCTAATATCATTCAATATAAATATTGAAGATAATCTTTTAATAGAAATAACTTAATGAAATATAAAGAACTAATCTCTGGTAAAATCAAAACTCCACACGCCGCGCGCCGCAATAAATTTTATCCAATAAATGCTACGCATGTAACATTAGTTTGTTTATTGGTGAAAGAACAATGTTAAAAATGGCTTTTTTGGTCCATCCGTGGTAAAGTGTGGAAGCCATCTTCTTTTACTAATTTTGGGGTACTGAAAACAAATCCGTCGCCCGCTTTGGCGGAAAATCTCGAGAACACATGAAAAAACAACCCTTCTTTGGGGGTGACATTGGAATTGATGTTAGAAGTTTCCACTAGAATTAGAACTACAAGAGGTTTGGTGATTAGGGATTTCTTTTACAATTAAAACCAATGAAAAATCTAAATTGATAAAATTCACAACTTTAATTGGTGGGGATGGGTGTAAGAGTATTCAGAAGAAATCACAATATAACCTGATAATCGCCATTGGTTGGAGCTTGGAGTTTGTGGGAGGGCAGTCACAAAGAGTGACCGCAGCACCTAAGCCCCATTGGGCCCCTTGTACATCCTCCCGAGGGATACAAGATTCTACCTAGGTTTCCAACCATTCTAATCTTGTGAAGAAGGTGGTGATGCTGCCTAGGGGAATATCCCTCAAGTCGGCCAAAGTAGGCCAACGTTCTCCCAAAATGAATTCTCTGCTAGAGGAGACTGCCGGGCACTCACAGAGTACGTGTTGGACAGTCTCGTCTTCTTGTTCACAGCCTCTGCATAGGGGTGTGTCGTTTAACTTCATGTTATAAAGGTGCTTTCTCAGCTGGAAATGACCAGTAAGAATTCCTGTCGCGAAGCGCAGGTTCTTCCTGGACATTCCCAGGTAGGTCATCGTTGTATAAGGGTATCTAAGCAGATCCCTGGCCAACTGACAACTATGAGTTTCGTCCCACAGTTTTTTAAATTTTCTGTGGATGTTTTCTTTAATCATTAGCATTATTGCTGAGGTCTGCAGTATGTTAGAAGGGCCAATATACTTAGACTGGCTGCCATCTTAGCCAGACTGTCAGCTTTCCTGTTGCCTCTGCACTGAGCAAGCCCTTTGACCCAGCATAGAATGACACTGTTCATGCTGGAGGCGCCCACAAGTGCTTGATGGCCATTACGACTTTTGGAGGCAGACAGAAAATGTTTTCTTGATCAAATTAAAAATCTTGACGCTTCATGACATTCTAAAGCTACTTGCACAAAAAAAAGATTTTTTTTTTACGATTACTATACTTCCACGTGGGAGTAAAATAAAGTATTATGTAAAGCAAATTTAAACATCAATGAATGTACATTAAATCATTACTTGAGTACATTCCTAGTACATATAAGTTGCCATCAACGTCGCCTTTTGATGCTAAGTTACTAACCATAACATCGTTTCTCTACGCTTTTAGTTGAGAAAATTATTGTCTTTATTTTTTTTAAATCAAGCTCGAAAAATATGCATTTTCATGAAACGTGTCAAGAATATTAAAATGTTAAGAAAACTTTGTTCTCTGTCTGATTTTCTTTCCGATTTAAAAAATATTTTTTTTAATGATTTTCCCCCTCAACGGGGGATAGGTTTTTCCGAGAAACCTTTGCAGATTTGCATTTCATGGAAAAGTCCATGAGGAAACAAGGTTTGCATTAAAAAAATAAATTTATCTGATTTATTTCAGATTTTTACTTAAAAATTTTAATTTCCTCCTCCCTCCTTTTTGAAAAATTTCAAACATCTGTATCTCAGAAAACACACATTTAAAAAAAATTAATAATAGCATATTAATTTTTTTTAAATGTGAATTTTCTGAGATACAGATGTTCGAAAATTTTCAAAAAGTTGTGATTTTCCGTCAAATTACGTAAAAATCTTTTTTACTTCCCTCGAATACCGAGGGGAAGTATGGTACTTCAGAAAAAATTATCCTCTGAGATTTCTTCGGATTTCCACGCTTCAGACCATGTAGATTACGAAAATAAAGATGTTTATCTGTCGGTCTGTTGTCTGCCTGCTGGCGCATTAACTAAAAAAACTACTTGACGGAGAACAGTCAAAGAATTGGTTAGACTTTGACTGGAAAATATACAGGGTGAACAGTCTAAAGGGAATAGATAATGAAACAATTATTTATCGCTCAAATTTAACATCTTCTCGTTTTAACACATTCTAAACCTATGTAAAAAACATTTCTTTGAAAATTTTTAAAGAAATTTTTTTTACTGCTATACCTTCACCACACGACGTGGATCTGGAACTAAAAATATGACAGATGGCCATAATATTTGCCATACGGTTAACACAATTGGCAAGGAAGACACCTATTATAGTTTTATTGAAAACTGTACATGGTGGCCATACTAATAAATAATTCAGCTACGGTGGAAATTTATAAAGGTCTTGTTCTGTATTAAAAAAAATTCCTTGTTTCGCACTAATATTTTATTCCTACAAAAATAACTAGATTCATCGCTAACAAACATATGTATATTATATGTATACTGCCCACCGAACGCCCGCCGTCGATAGGCAAATATCAAGTATGTAAAAAACTTACAACTTTTATAATGTGGAAACATATGTATATACAGGGATGATTTCTACAATGGTAGCATACATAACAGGTATTTACGCAAGCCTTCCATATTTGGCACATTTTTTTAATATTTAATTTTTGCTGTCGGATGACCCCTCTGTATATTTCTTTGACCAAAAGTTATCAGTTTCTTTATGTAATAATAATGATAACTACATTCCGATTATTATTGTTATATGTTGTTTCTTAATTAATAATTCTTTAGAATGACCGCCGTGTACAAATAAAGAGGTAAGTACTGTGTAAATACCTTTAGCGATTTTTTTCCTTAACATTGGCCGAAGTTCAATAAGTTAAGAAATTAACAACAAAAACATCGTTTATAACAATTGTCGGTCAATACCACGCAACCCAAAGTTATGAAAAATGATAATAAAAGAAACATTACAAAAGTTTTTGTGAAAATTCCTCATTTTCCGAAACAATCGTGGATTTGGCTTTTTCTTGTTAAGATTCGGTTCAATCACTGTACTTTAGAAACTGTGATATGTTATTAAGAAATTATATAATAATAAGTTAACAGGCATATTGCAAAAAAATACGATTGGGGTATTAATTTAAAGGTTTATTAACAAGAAATATTAGATGCAAATGGATACAAGCAAAGTGCATAGATATAAAATTCGTATTTATTTCATGCACTTTAGCAATAGCGAGAATTTTCATTGGCTGATATATGCTCTTATGGATATACCTATTTATATAATTGACAGACAACAATTTTCGTTTTATGTTTCCTAGAATATTCCGCTGTGCAAACTGGAAAAGATCAATAGTACAAAATGACAGCTCTATATGCGCTTATGCAACGGAAAACACACAAATTAAGTTCGTTTCCGTGTATTTGCAGAAGATGTAAATAAGAGCAATTTTCTAATCTAAAAATAAAATATCAAGTACTAACTTAAGACATTTGTTACGAGGAACTTATTTTATCGAGAAGTGAAATTGTCGCTTTCGAATTTCTGATACCATAGAATGCTCGATGAAATTGTTGAATTGGGGCATTACTTTACAGTTTTATCACCAAAGTGTTTAGATATACATTGACATATATAAAGCGTTACATATTTGGTGGTGTGGGTTTCTTAGTCACTAATTGATTGTGTCAGGGAATGTTACTATCGTCATCCAGGGCAGATTGAAATTGTATAAAGCATTTTGCCCACACAATCAAATTTTAATATTTCAGTAGCAAGAACAAACATGAATAGTCGAAGCCGTTACCTTATGATAATCAATCATTATGATCTGTTAAAACACTTTTTACTTTGCTGTTTTATCACTGGACTTATTGTAACCAAAACGTTACTGTAGTTTCGGCACTTAACGTGCCATTTTCAAACGTTGGAAAATGGCACGTTAAGTGCCAAAACTGCAGTAACGTTTTGCTTAAAATAAATTTAGTGATAAAAATCAAAGTAAAACGTGTTTTAACAGATCATATAAACAGGGGCGCGTTTAGATAAATTGGGCCCCTAGGCGCTGTGGGATTTGAGGGCCCCTCGATAAAAAAAATATCGGATCTAAAGATATGAAGGCGCAAGTATGTTTTTTAACAATTTTTTACAGGTACATATTATCATATTATTTTTTCCGACTTTCTATGTTAGCAAACTTGTCAATTTGAACATTCGAAATCACAGTTTTGTGCTTCCTCTGATACAGTATACAGAAGAGACACATTTTTAAGTCGTTGTTGCCCCGAAATACTACTTAGGTAGTTCTTAATTTTTTTTGACCGCCAAAATAGTGCGTTTACATAAGGTATTACTGACCCGAATGGTTAAGTAAATACGCAAAAGAGTTGCAACATTAAAAAATGTCGCCTGCAACATATTGAGAATAAAGGACCCCGCAGTTTTTATAGTAAAAAAAGGTTTCAGTCAATTGTCCTGAAACTTGGGGAAAATGTTCTCCTGAGCCCCCTGATTAAAATTCTCTTTGACCACCAGTCCGACCGAATTCGATTTTTTGATTTAGAGGCGTTTGAAACTGTGAACATCTGCGAAGGTCTTCGTAAATGTTCCATAAAAATTCTGAAAGTATTCAGGCTCATTTCTTGGAGAAAAATAAGCATCTTTTGTCTCTTGTTGTTTTTTTTCAAAGTGCTTCCTTTTCTCCCGGAAAAAATAACAAACAAAAAAAATTATTTTTTGTAATTCTTTTACGGGAAAAGGAAGCACTTTGAAGAAAAACACCAAGAGACAAAATACGCTTATTTATTCAAAGAATACGCCTGCCTTTCAAAATTTCTTAGACAAAAATCATTTCGACCAAGAATATCCCTAGATTTTTATTTATTTTTTTGCTTTAGAAGACCCCAAAATATTCAGGCATATTCTTTAGCTAAGAATAATCAACGTATGCCCCTCCAACTGCTTCTTCAAACTGCCACTTTTTCCCGTAAAATGATTACAAAAAAATTAATTTTTTTTGTTTGTTATTTTTTTCCGGGAGAAGGAAGCATTAAAAAAAACACCAAGAAACAAAAGATGCTTATCTTTCTCCAAAAAATGAGATGTTTACAATTTCAATCGCCTAGATCAAAAAATCGAATTTGGTCGGACTGGTGGTCAAAACAAATTTTAATTGGGGGGCCCAGGAGAACATTTTCCCCAAGTTTCAGAACAATCGACTGAAACCCATTTTTACTATAGAAAACTGAGGGGTCCTTTACACATTTCAGCAGGCGATTTAAGCCGGCATATATCAAAAATTGATGCAACTTATCTGGAGATAGCTCGAAATCTATGTCGTCTCTATAGGTTGATACTAATGCATTGATCATTACAGTGCACTGATTTTTTAGCTTGTTTTGCATCGTCATACTCTTTTCCCAAATTTTCTTCATCTTCAAATTCTTTTTCGATTTGTTCCTCATCGCCAGATTCACTAGAATCGTTTCCTAATGGTTCTTTCTTTTCGCACTCTTCATCACTAGTTTCAAAATTAGAATTCTCTCAGTTCCTTTCTCGGTTTTTCTAGATTGTTCTGTCTCAGATTCTTGAATTTTCGCATCATCATTATCAGTACATCTATATTCATTGATGTGAAATAAATAGTAACGTCTGAGGAATTGTCAAATTGGTCTGTTAATTGATTGAAACTGAAGAAACTATGTTCGAAAAATCAATGAATGAAGGATCATTGAGAATTTATGAAGCTGTTTATTGATATAATATATACCTATGTTCATTGATACAATGTACAGATTTACTATGTACTATGTAAACGTACATTATGTTAATAAACGGATTCGTCACTTTTCAGTCGATGAACCGATTCATTAATATTACGAACATACTTTTTTCAGTGTGACACAGTGAATAGAGTTTAAACAAACGAATATTCAAATGAAAGAAAAGATTGGATTATTTAAAAACAAGATAAACACAAACAATAAATTCCTATAGACTTCTACATTGAAATATGAAAAAAATTGAAATCGAAACGAAGAACTATAAAATGATTTCAAATTCAGATGATATAAAATGTAAATAAACGACAAGTATACGTAAACACATACTTGCATCAAGAACCATATGCGACTCAACTTACTATGTATTATGTTACTTACATATACACAATTCTTACCTTATTATTTTTGTTTCAATTGAGATCTGATATGGAAGAGGGAAGAAATGTATTTCATGATAATTGTAATTATCATTATTGCTATCATTAAGTGGAAAATAAATAACGACATAACAAAGAAATACATTTTTTACATCGTTTCTTTACCTCAATTAATAGGGAAATGGAGACCCCTAAAAAGTGGGGCCCTAGGCGCGCGCGTGGTGCGCCTAGGCCTATATAAAAAAGACGGTCTTAAGTATCTGGTGGTCAAAAATGATACGGTTAAATATTAACTAAATTTAGTGATTTTACCTAGATAAAACTGTGTACACACTTTCAATTTACCCGTAGCTTGTTAGCACTTTGGGTTGTCGCTAGTGATTCTTAGTATACAACGTTAGAATAAACTGATTACCTATAACCACTGCTCTAGAATTTTATTCTGTCACCGATGATGCGGATATCGCCAATTTCAGCACTCTTGCTGATTGAGAATAATTTAAACCCTCTTTAACTTCATTGGGGGCGGTTTATGAACATTTACTCGGCTTCCCATCAATGACAACTGTGCAAAATCTTAGCTTTTATGTGTACTGGAAATGGGAGAAACATTGATAGGTCAGCGAATCAGTGAGGTTTTTCATGTTGATATGTACGATAGATCTGTCACCAACCTGTTAACGCCAAACTATTTCAAAGCGATTATCTGTACATTTATGCATCATCACCCGAGAACTTAATTAGTCATCAAATAATAAACTGAGATACCGTCCCTGTGGTACTAAAGACTACTCATTATTGAAATTTTGAAATGTTTACAATTCATTTTAATTTTTGGTCCGGTGTGCGGTGACCAACCAAACATTGTTCTAATCTTCATAAGTAATTGATATAAATTGCGTTTCGGATTATTTGCTGTTCACTTGTGATACAGAAGAAAGTGAATAAAATCACTTTTTTTAAAATTACTAAAAAATTTCTAATGGAAGTTCATACTACAGCTAAACGTAACTTTTCGCATCACAGCGCAATCTCCATCTACGATTTTCTTTACAATTACTGTAAAATAAAAAATCTGAGAAGGTATCAAGTATGCCTGGGCAGAGTAAATTAAAAATGAATAATTACACAAGTAATTGCGGCTGGAAAGGCATCTCGTTGACACCCGGTATAGTAGTACCTAGAAGCCCAATCCTTTTCAAACTTGCCTTAGAAAAAAAAAATCATTCGCAGCCGTTTTGAATTTTTACTTCCCTCGCATACCGAAGGGAAGTATTGTATTCGAGAAAAAATCACCCTCCGAGATTTTTTCGGACTTTTACGTTTCAGAACATGTAGATTACGAAAACATAGTTTGCTCAATTCTATCAGTCTGTTTGTCTGTCGGTCTCTTGGTGCATTAACTAAAAAACTATTTTACGGAGAACAGTAAAATTTGGTAGGTAGCTGATGTCAATGCCACCGAAGAAATGATTGTTAGACTTTCACCGAAAAATATACAGGGACCGTCTAAAGGGAATAGATAATGGAAACATTTTTTTTCGCTCAAATTAAAAAATTTCCATGTTTCGTGACATTCTAAACATATTTAAAAAAAACATGTTTCTTTGAAAATTTAAAATGGAAAATTTTTTTGAAATTTTTAGAATATTGTATAAAATGGATGATGGTAAACATTTTTTGTTTGCTTAAATTTAAAATATCCACGTTTCATGACATTATAAACATATTTAAAAAAATCGGTAAAGGTATTTACACAAAACTTCCTTCTTTATTTTTATAGGGTGGTCCCTCTAAAAAATTATTAATTAAGAAATAGCATAAGAATTATAATCGCAACGTAGTTAGCCCTATCATTACGGAGAAAACCTGATAACTTTTTTCCATCATCTACTCTATAGTGGTGGGGGATAACATTTTCAATTTTTTCTTTAATTTTCAAAACGTTTTTTTATTGTTTTTAGTTTTAGAATGTCATGAAACGAGGAAATTTTAAAATAAAAAAAAATCCATGTAGTGGGAAGAAAACTAAAAAAATTCTTTTTTTATTTTTAAAACAATTTTTTTTTTAAATATGTTAAGAATGTCATGAATCGTGAAAATTTTAAACTTGAGGAAAACAAATTTTTCCATCCATTTTATAAAAAAAAATAAATTTTTTGTTTGATTAAAAAAAAACATTTTTTAAATATGTTTAGAATGTCATGAAACGTGGATATTTTAAACTTGAGCAAACAAAAATGTTTTACCATCATCTATTTTATACAATATTTTAAAAATTTCAAATTTTTTTCTGCTTTAATTTTTTTTTTAATAGGTTTAATACGTCACGAAACATGGAAATTTTAAATTTGTGTGAAAAAAAATTCTATTATCTATTCCCTTTAGACGGTCCACTCTGTATATTTTCCAGTGAAAGTCTAACCATTTCTTCGGTGGCAGTGACGTCAGCTACCTACCAAATTTCCGACAAGTAGTTTTTTAGTTAATGCACTAACAGGCCAACAAACCGACAGACAGACAGACAGACAGGCAGACAGACAGCCAGACTAACAGACTGACGGAATTGAAAAACATATATTTTCGTAATCTACATTTTCTGAAACGTGAAAATCCGAAAATATCTCTGAGGGTGATTTTTTCTCGAATACAATACTTCCCTTCGGTATGCGAGGGAAGCAAAATTTTTTTTTTTTGAAAATTAAAACAATATTTTGAAATTTTTTTATAACATAGATGGAAAAAAATTGTTTTTGTTCGAATTTAAAATTTCCTCGTTTCATGACATTCTAAATATATCTCAAAACATAATTTGTTTTGAAAATTAATATTTTTTTAAATTTTCTTCCCACTACATGGAATTTTTTTTTCAATTTTAAAATTTCCACGTTTGGTTATATTCTAAACCAATTTCAACAAATGTTTTAAAAAAATTGAAAATATTATCCCCCACCACTATAGAGTAGATGATGGAAAAAGTTATCAAGTTTTCTCTGTAATAATAGGGCTAACTACATTGCGATTATAATTCTTATATGTCATTTCTTAATTAATAATATTTTAAAAAGACCGCTCTCTATAAAAGTTCAGCGTAAATACCTCTACCGATTTTTTAATTTTTAGATAAGTAATCAGCGACCACTAAAAGACGTAGAGTATCTACCTCCAAATAATAAATAAAAAATAAATTTACACCCTGTATATAATATTCACGAAAAATAGTATTTGAGAGACATGCTACCCGGTATTACTTAAAGATTACCAATTCATAATAAAAATTTCATACTTTATTTCTCAAAATTTGATTCTTCTGCAAGATTTAATCGTTATTCTTTTTTTGGGTGCCAGTCACTAGAAAGGAGTGGCATCTATTTCGTATAAATTAGCAAGCCACTGCATAGTATAGCAACGTTTCTTTCATGCATTTACTACGAGCTTATAAAAAAAATTATATAAAAAATATATTTAATAAAAAGCTTTTATTTTAAAAAACTAGTAACAACATATAGCACTTTGCTCAATTGACCCCCAAAGCTTTTGGTCTCCAGGTGTATCAATTTTAAAAAAAGATTTTTTATTTTTAGTAGTTTTTAAAATAAAAGCTTTTTCTTAAAAATATTTTTTTTATATAATTTTTACTTTTTAGTCTACTTATTTTGCCGAGAGACAAAACCCTTTCATTTAATTCACATGTTGTGAAGAAAGAGGTAATCCGCCATATTGGATTTATAATGACGTTACCAGGTAACGTCAGATAAGTAATCAGCGACCACTAAACTATGACATAGTTCATCGTATTTTATTCGTCAAACCCTTCCATTTGAACAAGAAGGTTATGAAGAAATAGATAATCCGCGGTCCTGGTGCGTCCGCCATATTGGATTGAAATGAATTCACATAGTTTATCGTAGTTTACTCGTCAAACTCTTTCATTTGATATCCATATCAAGGGGGTTATGAAGAAAAGGGTGTGGTACATCTTGGGATGTCCGCCATTTTGGATTTGGAACAATAGAATCAGTTCATGTCTCTTATAAAATGTATTGTCACCGGACTTATATACGTGTCCCAAATGTCAAAGCTGAATGATTAGAACTGATCGAAATTTTGATTGCAAGATTTCACCCAAACAAACACACACCACTAACATTGTAAGTTAACTAAAAGATTTTAAAAAAGAAACCAACTTTAATTCATATAATAATTTTGCAAATCAAAACATCTCTAATTCCTGCAATATAACTTATATTTCCATTTGAATCGTTCATTATTGATAATATTTTCATAACGCACTAGTTGGAACTATTTCATTTTAAGACAATTTGGAAGCAATCCAAATCCCTTGGTATTCATTCAAAACGTACAGTAGGAGCCAATATCTTTAGCAGGTTTTGCTCGTCATCCTGTAGCTCATTTGTCCTGAGTTCGACAGCCACTTTCCTCAATAGGCAAAGCTAAAGATCTATTTATCAAATCTAACCCGACTCATTCTTTTCGTGTCCTGGCTATTACTTACGACCGTTCAATATGGTTATCCAAACTTTTTAACTTCAATTTTTCATTAGAGCTTTAAAACATTAAAGTGGACAATTAATTATGGCTTGTTTGGGAAATTTTATTAGCCCGTTTTATCGACACAATGCATGGCAGGAAATAGTTCCTGGAAAGTTCTTTCGGCTCATTTTAAGAGTAATTTATCATTTTTAAATAGATGTTTTAATTTTGTGTGCGTGTAGACACAATTAAATAATCGTGGTCCTAAATCTGACTTTTTAATTTATCAAACTGTTGAAAATGTTACACCGTGAAAATGTCAGTTTGTTTCAAGACATATATTAACGTATTTATAACTGAATAACAATAATAAACCGTTTAATAAGTTTATAAATTAATTTTGTGTAACAAAAAATTATAAGTGAGCAAGCAGTATTTAACTAAATTTCGCGAAGAAAATTAATTGAAGCTATCATTAAATTAACACGGTTAAAAATAAAAAGTACGAACTAAACAATATAAAATAGATAGTAAAAGAAATTGCCCACTACAAATATTAAATGTTCAGAAAAACGACTTCATGTCCAGGTTCGTAAATTTGTGTTGCAGTCTCTAACCGCTACTCACTTGGCACAGTTGCGATGACATTATTAGGCCTGCGGTTCATCACGATTTAAACGCTTAGAAAATGAAAGGGGATACTAGACTTTTTGAAACAAGTAGTGTGGATAAAACCTTTTGGAATTAGTTCCTTAGATGTGCCTGACAATGTTTACAAAAAAATATTTTCGATTCATGCGGGTCTTTAATTATTATAAACAATTAATTTGTTCACTAAGAAAAACATTTCTTTAGTGACTAAAAATGCTGAAATCGGTCAAAATAAACACTTTTTATTCTTTATGATTTTTCATAAAAATGCTTCCTAAAAGAGTTATGGACAATTTTATGTCGAAAAAACGCGAAATTCTCCGACTTTCAAGAATATTTTTCTCGCTCATTTTTATACGTACAAAAAACAAAAAAGAATATTCTCTAGTAGAAGATACCTTTTCTGATTTTGGTCTTACACTTAACAGCTAGATGACAAAATATGGAACCACCATCCAGTCAAACTCTTTAGTCTGCAAAAGATTTCGTAAAAATCGCTTGGACCTTTCCGGAAAAATCAATGCACAACGATTAAAAACACTTACACAAGGACTGAATTGAGAACCTACTCGTTTTTAATAATTCAATAAATAATATTTATAATATAAAAATATTAGTTCAGTGGTCAAATTATTGTCTTTTAAATTTTAAATTAATTTCATATGGTAAATAATTTACCAACAATGAGGGAGCGGCACTATTAGAGACTAAAGTTATTAGAAAATTAGATAATATTAAAAACAGTTGATGAAATTCATTAACCAAATTAATATTGATATTAATATATCATACAGCAAATAAATTATTATGTAAAACCAATTTGAATATGAATGATCTGCTATTACATTAACATGTAAAACGAATTTAAACATGGCTGAAGGGTTTATTAGTACATTAAATCATTATGCAATGTTACATATAAGTTGTCATTATGGCCAACATCGCGTTTCGATGTCAACATCAGGACGATTTTCTCGAAAATTGCTAATCTAGAAAACAAAAGAAAGTGACCTCTCTATATTTGTATCTTCTCGAAAGATAACAAAATTCTCTACTTGCTAGAATTACCCCTGCAAATTCTCACATTTTATTGACATAACCTTAGAAAAAAAATTCTATACACTTTAATGGAAACAAGAAGTCGAACGAATATGTTAAAAATGAGTAACACAACCAGACTATTCCCCCCCCCTCCCCGTTTTCGAGGATGCTGAACACGAATGTGAGGATAAAGAAAGTTTTTATTAAAGGCAACCTCTTTATATGGCCAAAAACCACCCTTTTTATCGATTTTTGTGCATGGACGCGTGACAGGAAAGGTTTTATTGTAAATTTCTGCAGATTTGACTGGGATATGATAAAGGGCGAAGGATAATATCAGAGCCATGACCGTGACCACCATTGGGGGTTGAATCTATCCTTCCAGGAGGTGGGAAAATGATAAAATATATCTTTTCTCGTTGAAACTTTTACCTCCCCGTCTTCGAGGATGCTAATGACGAATAAAATACTTTTAGGTGATATCGACCCTTCCTACCCCCTCAAATGACCAGAACCCACCCCTTTCGCGTGTATACTTTCATTAGTGTTCAACAATACTTAGAGGGGAATTGATGAAAATTTAACAATAGTCTATGAAATAAATTGTGACGATTGCGATGCTCTATATATAGGTCAGAGTGGTCGAAGCTTAGACGTACGGGTAAATTAACACAAAAAGTCTATTTTAGAGAATAAAAAATCTACTGGTTTCGCAGAACATTGTACAGATAAAAACCATTTTTTCAACGGTAGTAGCATTAAATTTTTGCACAGTGTCAGTAAGGGAAATAGGTTAGACATGCTTGAAATTTTGGAAATCAAGAAGGCCTTAAATAAACAGAAAAACGTTACTAATACACAAACTAAATTTCATAATACCCCCATAATAGACCATACTTAAATTAAGCATATCCAGAAATAGTAATGAAAAATTTTAATTAAATTCCTAGTAGTAGCTATATTAGAAATACAATACAATGTTAATTAGGTTATCTATACCTTTCAAATCCTATTAATCTCTTGTAATGGTTACTTTTAGGTTAGTTGTTCTTTGATAATGGTCGAAAGGCTGAGACATATGTCAGAGAAATCTGAGAAAAAATTGTGGAAGAGTAATACCAAGTGTTTCTAATACTTATTCTATTTAGTATGCCTCACCAAGAACCTACCGGACTCACTTCAATATAGCGTACATTAAACATCGCGAAACATATTGTATTTATCCATTGTCAAATATAACGGTAAAATCGAAAAATTATACACTATAAAACTAGATATTTGAATGGTTTAAATGAACGTTTTAAAATAGTTTTATGCATATTTTTACACAACTAAGTTCCAATTCAGAGAGGAGTGATAAATAAAGTATTAATATATTCCATCTATTCAGAAGCACTTCACTCTGGGGTACTGAATGAGTGGGATCAGAGGAAGTATCTATTCAATTTAACCTTAAATGTCTTAGGAAAATAGGGAAGGGAAATATGGTTCACGAGTGATTACCTAAACTAAACGTTCCGTGACAGATAAGGGAGAAGGGGAGTAAAGTGACGTATGTTAGCTATAGCATAGATTAACTTACATGGATAAGGCACGCATGGGGGCATATTTGTTATTCTAAATGTGGCAGAATATATTAAAGACTTAGAGGAATAGACAGAATCATGTCAGGCGGGCATCAATTTTTGATAATTTTCGACTGATAAACCATGACGTTCAAAAACGAGTTGATTATTTTTTAAATCGTGATGGCAGTGTATATATAGTCCTTATACAAATTAGAGACATATTTAGTTACTTCCTGGAAATAAGGAAAGTCTGCAAAACCAATTGATAAGAGTACTAGCATCAATAATAGTGGAGTAAATCTAAGGGTTTAAATTGCCTAGAAAGGAATTATTTTGCTTAGCAAATCTTTTTGCTGGAACTTGTTGAAAAATTCTCAAGAAGCCCAGTAAAAATTTTTGGATTAAATCCGTGTGGTGGAAAGCGCATGTTTAAACAAAAGAAAGTTCAGAATTCTGTTGCATTTTTTCTTAATAGTCACTTGAAATTAGAAGAAAAATCACCGATTTTGGGAAATTTTCCCTACAGCTAAGCCACCCATTTAGAAAGTTGTCTTGGGGTTGAATTAACATATTTTTCACCAAGCGCATGGAAAAAAAGGGTTGCTTTTTAGATATATATACATATATATGTTTTTATGACCATTTTGGCGGTTTTTTGCGTTTTGCCGCAAAACTATGCATTTTTGAGAAAACATGACCTGATTTGATATTGTAGATCTACAATTTTTGTTCTCTTCATTTTTTTTTAAATTCCCCTTAGTTACGCCGCTAGAGCGCGCTGAAGTTTATGTGAATGTATAATTTTTTTTGGAGTTTGATTTTAAGGCAAAACTATGCATTTTATAAAAAAATATCAAGATATCAAAGTTGTAGATAAAAAAATTTTCGACAAATTTTGTTCTTCATTTTTTTTTTCAAAGTCGCGCGGTTTTGCCGCTAGAGCGCGAAAAATATTTTTTTCAATACTCTTGAGCGGAAAAAAGAATATAGGCAAAACTATGCATTTTATAAAAAAATATTAAGATATCAAAGTTGTAGATAAAAAAATTTTCGACAAATTTTGTTCTTCATTTTTTTTTTCAAAGTCGGGCGGTTTTGCCGCTAGAGCGCGAAAAATATTTTTTTCAATACTCTTGAGCGGAAAAAAGAATATAGCGCAAAAAAGAATATGCGCCATATTCTTTTTTCCGCTCAAGAGTATTGAAAAAAATATTTTTCGCGCTCTAGCGGCAAAACCGCGCGACTTTGAAAAAAAAAATGAAGAACAAAATTTGTCGAAAATTTTTTTATCTACAACTTTGATATCTTGATATTTTTTTACAAAATGCATAGTTTTGCCTATATTCTTTTTTCCGCTCAAGAGTATTGAAAAAAATATTTTTCGCGCTCTAGCGGCAAAACCGCGCGACTTTGAAAAAAAAAAAATGAAGAACAAAATTTGTCGAAAATTTTTTTATCTACAACTTTGATATCTTGATATACAGGCAAAACCATGCATTTTTTTAGAGTACTCGTCAATTATATAAAAATTTGGAGAGCAAAAAAAATATATTTTTTTTGAAACTTATCGTTCATTTCTTACACAGCTGCGCATAGAACGGTGCATCTAATAGTATGAACTACGCACATTCAGCTGTTGTGGTCGCGATGGGCCTTCTTGTATATGTCATCCTTAATGCCATCTATATTAGTTTAGCCGGTAAAAAATATTGAGTAGAGGTAGGTGGAGGGGCAAAATACTACAGCTGTTCACGATGCCTATATTTTTTTATTCGCTCAAGAATATTGAAAAAATGTTTTTCGCCCTCTAGCGGCAAAATCACGCGACTTTGAAAACAAAAAACAGAGAGTAAAATTTGTCGAAAATATTTTTATCTACAACTTTGATATCTTGATATTCTTTTATAAAATACATAGTTTTGGCTTAAAATCAAACACCAAAAAATGTATAGATTTACATAAACTTCAACGCGCTCTAGCGGCGCAACTAAGCGGAATTTCAAAAAAATTAAAAGAACAAAAATTGTAGAGAATCGCTAGATCTACAATATCAAATCAGGTCATATTTTCTCAAAAATGCATAGTTTTGCAGCAAAACGCAAGAAACCGTCAAAATGGCCAAAAAAACATATATATGTATCTATATCTAAAAAACAACCCTTTTTTTTCATGCGCTTGGTGAAAATATGTTAAAACAACCCCAGGGCAACTTTCTATACGGGTGGCTTAGCTGTAGGAAAAATTTCCCTCAATTTTCCTAATTTGAAGGGACTATAAATATATCTGGTTGTATAACCCGTATCGCAATACACAAAGAGACACAAATTATTCACAATGAAATTGCTAAGAGAACTAGATTTTTCCAAAACATTTTGGTCAATATGCCAAGTCGTAAAACAAAAAGACGTTTTAGGATATTTAGAAACAGTTGTTGACAACTCATAAAAAACAATTGCAAAGTGGAAAATCGAATCGTCGAGTGTTTAGAGGCATCAAGTCGACATAAAAAAATTTGTATTTCAGATTATAGTTGTTTTCATAGTCTTTGTGGTGGTACAAACAAAAACAGAAACCGAAAAAATGTACAAGTCATTATGTTTCTTAGCTGGCTTATAAATAGCCATAATGGAAAAAGAAAATGTCACGTCTAAGGTCCCAATTGGTGGAGATAAACTACTTTTTTTTAAACAGTTCGTTTTTTATGTACTTTCAATATATATCTAATTTTCATTTTTGGGTAAAATATTGATGAGTAAAATCCATTTGTTTAAAAAAAGAAAATAGAAGAATTGAATAAAATTGGTTTAAAAAATTAATTTTTGTTTATATCACCAGAAACCAGAACATAAAAACAGCAATAATCTGAAATACAACTTTTTGATGTACAACTTGATACCCCTAAACAATCGACGATTCAATTTTTGACTTTGCAATTTTTTTTAAGAGTTATTGTAAACGTGTTAACTTGAAATTTGTCTTGATGGTTTAACTCCACCAAGGGTATATTCCTCTAAAGTTTTGTTAGAATATGTGTATTACTGTTCAAGTCATCATCAGCTGTTTCAAAATGGCCTCCCTAAAATGTCTTTATGTTTTACAACTTAGCATATTGACCAAAAAGATCTTCTCAATATCATTGTGAATAATACCAAATTTCAGAAATGATGTCAAATTATTTCTAACAAACTCAAATACCAACACAAATATCTATTGGCAATATTATTACATTTACAGACCTCTTATGAAACTACTCCAGCGTCAATGTCACAGCAATAGTTTCAAGCTTTTTCTGCAGTGAATAATACCAAATTTCAGAAATTTCGTCAAATTATTTCTAACAAACTTAATTACCTACCTAAATATCTATTGGCAATATTATTCACATTTACAGACCTCTTATGAAACTACTTCAGCGTCAATGTCATAGCAAAAGTTTCAGGCTTTTTCAGGACTCTCTTAAGGCAGATCTTTAACATCCATATAGTTTATCGAACAATTATCCATTGCATCAAAGTTTCTACATTTTAACCCTTTTTGTCCTGGTGGCTATCAAGTGGATCCACCTTATGTAAGCAAAAATGAACCTTCACAGTTAATGAATTTCATGAACACGTAAATCAAATTACGTGATTTATTTGAAATAGAAATGTTCTCATCATATTCTTTTATTATATGAAAGAAAGATCCACAAGTAAAACATGTTTCTACATTTTAACCCTTTTTGTCCTGGTGGCTATCTAGTGGATCCACCTTATGTAAGCAAAAATGAACCTTCACAGTTAATGAATTTCATGAACACGTAAATCAAATTACGTGATTTATTTGAAATAAAAATGTTCTCATCATATTCTTTCATTATATGAAAGAAAGATCTACAAGTAAAACATGTTTGAATTGAAAACTCTTCATTGGAAAACGATATAAATTATTTTTAAAACTGGTAGAAAAATACTTCACCAAGGAAACTTGTTTCAACTGTCAATGGATGAGAAGTCTCAAAATCAAGGATACTTATACATAATAGCAATATTTGTCTTATCATAATCATAATCAGGGCAATAAAGGATGATTGTACCACTTGGCGCCTTATATTAGGGAACAAAGAGTTAAACAAAATAGATGAAATACCTCGACCTGCCGTGTCCAAATTGTATCAAATTGTTTCATTTGCTAGCAAAATTTTTAAAATTATAAAACATGACAGTTTAACTGGATACATTTGGTATATTGAATGTTCACGAGAACTGAGACACCCCCACCTCCATATTTTTCAAACTAAAATTTTAGAATTATTGTATAAGATATTTGGCATACATATACGTTTATTGACGTAAATAGACCCAACATACGTCTATTTCTTAATATTATCTGATAGAAATTTGAATTTTTGAATAGATTTTGACTTTGAAAACCATTACAAAGGCAGTTATATGAACCTCTATCACATGTGAGATAAAAAATGTACAGGGTGTATTTAAAAGCTAGTAGTACTTCCTATTAAATACAAGATACACCGTTAATACATCTTGGGTCTGGTTAGGCCAAAAAATACATTTCTGTGCCAAATATCTTGTATGATAATTTAAATTTTTCATATTGAGAAATAACGATACAGTGGAGTTGTACCCAATCTCCCGGTATAATCACTGATCATTTTCCTGAAAACATAAGTATAAAGTTCCATCCATCGTAGAGGAACAAATAAATAAATGTTAAACACAACTTATGCTGCAAGCTGCAGGCTGTGGATGTATGATTCATTTATATTTTGGACAGTGTAAAAAAATAACAATTATATTACAGCTACATGTTTAATTTTGTATTCGGTATTATTGTTTGCTACTCATCGTGACGTCGCATCGTGCTTACTTATCCAACAACTTGACGTAGATTAACGAAACAATTAAAATTTCGGAACTTGATACTCGATTTAAAGGATTACAACAGATACAATTACTTTTGATGGCTGTAATGAATTTAGGAGAATTTCATGACTTGAATTTAGAAATAACATTAACTTAATCAACGGTAGTTACAAGGAAAATTCGGAGGCAATAGAATTATTCTCCCCCATTACCACTTTATCAAACATTTATTAGGCCATTTGATCGCTTAACTTGTTGCTCAAAACTTTATTTTGACATACATTTTTAAGAATTTTTTCTCTCGATATATTTGTAAATATTCAATGCCTATAGTCACGTTTTGGTAAACAAACAAATTGCAATAATATGCTTACCTATTGAAATATTGTTATAAGACCTACATAATTTTAGGTACCTATTCAGTTCAATTTTCAACCCATTTATTAATACGAAATATTGTTTAAATAAATGAAATCTCCCTCAATCACGGCCTTCGCTTGGCTAGTTTCATTTATTTAAATTATGTTCCGATTAATAAATTGGTTGCAAATTGGTCTGAAGCTATATTTCAGCGTAATTAAAACAATAATAAATTTGCAACAATTTTCGGATTTTTTTGATGCAAATAAAATTTTAATGAAACTTCAAAATACTTCAGAAAAAAAGCGAAAAAAGGTAAAATATATTCCGGAAGTTTTGTGACGGTTTGAATAATAATTAAGACAATATAAGTTTATATAGGAATCGTCACAACTCACTTAAGTTTAATTTAATATATATTCATTAACAGAATATAAACATTTTTCCACAAGTAATTTCTTAAGCCCTGATTTAAAACGATGTAAGGGTTTAACTTGCTTTAAACAATCTGGCAGACAATTAAAAACTTATAGGCCCAATATAATCTGGACCATCTGATGATATTTGGTACTTACAGAATTGCATATAAAAGTCTTTTTTGTTTCCTACATTCATGGAGTGAACCTTTTCAGTTGTATTAAAACAATTTTTGTTAATTAACATAAATACACATAATCCAAATTTATACAAACTGAAGAGTGTTAATATTTTGTATTTTTTAAAATATTCCCTACACAAATGAGTGTTAGAGACTCCCTCTATATATCTTACATTTTTTTCTTGAGCGACAAATACATTCGGTGAGAGGGTGGAATTACCTTAGAAACGAATACCATATCTCAACCTCGATTCAACTTGAGCGTGGAATATATTTATCAGTTGCTTTTTACACACAAGAGTCTTCAGATTTTTAAACAAATGGAAAATTTAATTTAATTTGGCTATCACGTAATTGCAATGTTCCTTCCAGTTTAGACATTCATCGATGTTAATACCCAAGAAACGTACATTATCAATTTGTTCGAGATAGGCCTCGTTAATATTCAAATTTAAACTTGTACATGATTTCTACCTATTGTGAAACCCCATAAAATGTATTTTATCGATATTTAAATACAATGTATTAGACGAATACCAATTGCTTAATAATTTCAACACGTTATTGCCAATAGAATCCAACATTGGGTCAGATTTGTGACAAAATAAGTGACTTGTCATCTGCGTACATGATAAAAGATGCCTCTGAGGTTAAAGTATCAGGTCATTGGTGTATAATACAAATAATACAGGGCCTAAAACTGAACCCTGTGGAACCTTGGTTTTAATTTCACCATACTCTGAATTGAATTTACTTATTGTTCCTTCTGTTCCTCACTAACATATTGGGTCCTGTCATTCAGAAAGGAACGGATCCAATCGAGAGCAACACCCCTCCCTAATACCATAGTTTGAAAATTTATTCATAAGTTTATTATGGTTTACACAATCAAACGCCCTGTTAAGATCGCAAAAAATGCTAACAGGTCATTCACCTACCTCAATATAGTCAATATGTAAAGAATATAGCACAGTGCTTGTTGATTTAGAGTCACGAAATCCATATTGATTTTCCGTGAAAACATTATATTTTTTAAGAAAATTTAACAAACGAAATAAACAGCAATACTTGAACACTTTTGAAAAATGAGAAGGCAATGTAACAGGTCTATAATTAGTCATATGCTCTGTATCATGTTTTTTATGTATAGGAACTACTTTCCCCAATTTTAAACATTTTGGGAATGTTCCCTTTTGAAATGATTTTACCAGAAACGTCAAGGGCTCTACGATTATATATAATACTTTTTTTTATTAAAAACATAGGAATTTCATCTGGACCAGATGATTGTTTATTTTTTAGTTTGTTACTTAATAAATTCATTAATTCTTCACATAAGAAATGTTCGAGAAACAAACTAGACTGAATACATTATTTTAATGTTATAAGAAATCTGCACCTGTTTTCAAATTTCTTTAGCTAAGCAGAACCTTCTTATTTAAATAAAAGGCAATTTTATTAAGTTCCGGAACATTTACGAAGTTGTAAATTCAAATAATGTCATTTATTGTTGTCACAATGATGTTCATTCATGATAGTTGGAATTGTAATACGATTAAAATTGTCAATTTTCAGTGACTTTTTCTTTGAAAGTATCGATATTATTACGCCAATTTTCAAATTGATAGGAAAAGTTATCGTCTCAACACATAATTTATAATATAAGATGAGGGTAGAGCAATTTCATTACATATGTGTTTAATCATTTTTGTCGATGGGGTCGGTTTATCTCCATCGAGTACAGACGTGATGTGTGTGACGCTCCCGAAGAAACGCAAGAAGAATCGGTTAAAACGCCATTAAACTCGATAAGATTTAAGTAATCGGTAGATTAAAAAATTGTGTAAAATGAAGTATAGTATAATATATAAATTACTGTAAAACATATGTTAATAATAATAGTATAAAGTAAACACGGGTCTAGCGTATGGGCCGTTAAGTCGTAAACGGAAACTACCTGGGACCTTCAAGATGCTTCTCAAGTGAATTATGTGAGCAACCACTGTTTATAAGGTAAGATAAAAATATCAGCTGTGGACGAAAAAAGATAAGTTTTATGTAGCAGTTTCAGTTTATTAACGTACTAGTTTATTTCTTTATTAAAAAAAAAAAAAATTAAAGTCAAATTGAAAAGGAACTACATATGGGAACAGTGGATTCCTGGCATTAAAATAATACGATTTAACCAAACTTATCTTGGTCCAAAAGTTGGTATTAACAGAGATACAGCGTGTTAAAGTCAATACTATATTATAATTTGTAACATCAATTCCTGCCCCTGAGTGGAATAGGAACGATGAAACTACCCGGTTCTCATTTATTTTGTGGAGGCTGGGTCGTGGTTCGAAAATTAATAAAAATTTAGGATTGTTAGGCGCCAATAGCCAATTGCTCGATACCTATGCCTTACTGGTTTTCAAAATGTAATACTGTGGCTATTCAGTGGCCTTAATGTTTACATAGGTATCATGAGTTTTTAGAAAATTTAATATGAAAAACACAAGGTAAGAAAAATAAGTTGTATATTAAAATTTTAAAGACAAAAACTTGAAAAGGTAAATATTTGATATAAATTTAGATATTTGATTAACAAAAAAATAAAATTTAGAGGGTAGCTACCTTCCTTACATAAATTATATGTAGGAGTAAGAATGTTAAAAGGCTGACGGCCGATGAAAAGTTAAAGATAAAAATTTACATTTGCTGAAGGCTAGTAATTATATGTTCAATAAAAATTTCACAAGAAGTTGAGCGTGTAGATGTTCAAAGGAGATTGACACTCTCACCACAGATCCTGTTACACAAGCTGCCAGAGCGCCTCGTCCCACTCAAATCTCTTCTTCCCCTTCCTCTGTTTGTTACGTTTACTGATAAACGTTGAGACTAGACTGATTAATATGTTGTCGCTATTCAAGTTCCATATTCAGTGACATGTGTAGATATGGACAAACAAATTTCCTCCTGGGCTAAATAAGGTTATCCTCACAGGACCATCACCATCAAGCTGGTCACTTAAATTGACACACAAGGCTTATCATTGGCTGGTCATTACCACCTCTTCAAGCGGGCACCTAATACTTCATCAGGCTTTACTTAATACCTCAGGCTGGTACTTATTACCTCACACCTAAAAGAGTCCATCGTGTTACTTTACCTTGCATTTACCTGTTTGAAAAGGCACTCTGGGTGCGTTAATACCCCCACGTAATGCTATAAGACCTTAACGTTTCTTTTAAAAATGCCCAAATATCCCCTACCAAATTCCAAGATATTTTTATAACCTTACTAAATTTAAAAAACCGCGTTCTACTATTGCCCAAACCTATATTTAAATCGCGTTTAAAACTTTAAATTCACAATTAATTCCCCTTAACAATAAGCAACAGAATTAAATGTAATTCCTTATCCAACATAGATTTTAGCTACTGACGCTGTTTTTTATGGCACGCGTGCATCTCTACCGAAGCGCTTCAAAATTTTAACCTATTAAATATCCCTTAACATCGGATTGAATGCTGGCGATTTTACAAATTAAATACATATACATTAATCAATAAATGTCAATGATTATAATTTAGTAGATATTGGTTTATTTAATTACCTATCTCCAGGAATTTGAGGCTTTAAATCTGCGGCAAGACAGCACAATCACGTCTTGTTCTTGGCTTCAAGAATCGGAAATGCCTAATTTATTGTCTCCTTTAAAATAGCTTTCAATCGTTGCCAACCGCAAAATGATAAAAAGTGTTTACTTAAAATTCTGTTTTTATTATCAAATCTACTTAATTATTGCACTATTTTACTTCCCATTAATAATTCTTATTTGTTACTAAATTTCTATCGATTCAAATTATTAATTAAAGTTATTGTTTAATTTTTACCAATACTATCTAGATTTCTAACTAGTAAGAGCCGGTGGTTTGCTGGTAGAATAACAGATGGCGCTCGGTGTATATTTTAAAGTTAATTCAAGTCTACTCGTTAAGAATCGGTTGGGTTTGCTTGTAAAGTACAGATGGCGCTCGGTGTATGTTTTAAACTTTGTTCATATTTATTCTGTAGCGATAGGGTAGGTTGATAAATCTTCGAGTGGGAATGAGGACTTCGGCAGCTCTAGGATACTGTGAACAAAAAGTAAATAAATTTAAAGTATCTGCTATTATAGTGGTTTTAAGAACCCCATAATTAAATTATATATATTCTGTAGCGTCCTGGAACTTTAGGACGGTACACTTTCTCTCTCCCTCTACAAAAAAATATGTGTACTTCCATACATGTATTTTTTCCTATAAATTGAGACTTCAATTTCTACTTATCCGCTGATGGATATAACTAAACCTAACTTAAAAGAATTGAGATATGGTTACTTAACCATAAATGATTATAAACCGAATTGTAACTAAACTAAGCTATAAGACAGCTACGGTTCCTAGACCTTAACTTCTTACTAAATAACTAAAAGTAAATATCTTACATACTAGTGAATGCTGCTATAAGAGAGGATTTAGTACTCAATAGTAGCTTCGCGTACTACACGCCTAATATTTCAGGGACAAAATCAGTAACGACAAATTCAATAATGACAAAATTGGGAAAGACACAATCGGTAAAGTCAATGTAGTACTAATCCAAGCCATATTAGCATATACACTATACATATTTCACTTACTTCAGAGACCGAGAGGCTCCAAAAACATAATCTATTCAATACCACATTCCACCAGATATAAAATATCCCCTGAATACTAATCATTCAGACACAAAATTGGAAGTAGAATTAAATCGATATAAAGCTTGTATAGCATTTCACATACAAGAAACCCTTTGCAGAGAGTTCGGAAAGGAAACATAAAATGTTTTAGGAGAGGACCCAAACATCAGTCTCCACAGACACTGTGGTGTAGTGCCTGAGCAGCGTTGTAGCGGCTGCCAGTGCTGAAATTGGAGTAGACATAAGCACATCTAAACCACGATACAGGAACCAAGTTCTCTGCCTATCCTTAACAGTGGGATAAAATATCCAGACTGTTAATAAATCAAACAAGTTTATTTTGGATGTAGCTCCAAAGGGCTGAAATTAGACGTACGTATCAACTAAAATACTTTGGATATAGCTCCAAGGGGCTGAACTAGAAATACGTGACGACTAAACAACAAAAAGGACCATTGTTCTGGAAAGCTCTTGCTTCAGGCGCGATGAACAGTGTTTCGATCGAGCGATTGGCCAAGGGCTGAGGTGAAGCGGGGAGGTTGAGATATGTCTCTCGAAGACCGTCAGACGACCTAGGTCACTCCTGACTGACAAGCTCCCTTACCCATGTTTACGCTCGACCCTCCTTAACCACCTGTCATTCAAGACAGCCCGGTCGAAACTAGTCCATCCCCATCCCGGAACAAGTTCCTTTAATGGCCGTTAAATATCCTACGAACTAGGATAATGATTACTTCTTACCTGTAAACATCTAGAAAATATAATACGAAAAGTAACTAAAGTTTATACTAACAAAACTAGAACGAAGTTAGTCAGAACACTTAACCAAAAGTAAGATACTAGAAGATTTCAAGTAGGATGTTCTCCAGAAACGTCAGAAATACTAAAGGAATATACAAGCAAAGCATAATCTTTTTGAGTCAGGTTTGGTAAAGACATCACCCCTGATCTAACGAAAGGAAAACTAACTCACTGTTTATCAAGGGGCAATTTGACCATCCAGGAAAAATATTCCCTCCAAACAAATTTCCCTTGACTTTCAAACCACAACTGAACAATTATATTTATTTACCAGACCACGAGAATGCCTTAGCAAGACTGGCAAATAGAATACAATAAATATAATAAAAACTAACAGGTGGAAGGTTTCCCTAACGAAATTCAGTCTGCCCTAACCCTTCCTCAAACATAAACTTAAGTAGAGTAACACAAAACAATTATAGAAGTGGAAAATTAGAAAGTATAGATGAAAATAACAACAACACAAAGAAGAATGACGATGTTATGTCATTTATTGATATTTTCCAAGCGCATGAAAATCACCAAAATGTCGTATAATCACAAAAGGCTTAACCGTTACTACATCGGATTCCATATCCTCGAGACAAATCTTGCTGAGTTTCACTTGCTTGGTTCACATCAACTGCGTGGCGTGCAGACGTTGAAGACGCTACACCCACTAAACGTGGCCCACCCTTCAACCCTTGGATAAAAGATATCCAGCCGGAAAAATATTTCCGAAGTTTACTGACAACAAACTACACTACTAGAAAACTACTATCAATGCACAACAAAACCTTCCAGGTATCTTAATTAAAATTAGTGCGCCTAATCTAAATTTATGGGTAATTAACTTAATGGACAATTCATTATAAAAATGTTTACCCGACTGAAACGTCAGAGTTTGATCCATAGTACGTTTTTAAATCAGAAACATGCCAATGACCTGCATCAGATCCGTCTGCATGGTTTAATGCATATACTAATTTAGAAATTTTCTGGCGAACTGTGCAAAGTACAAATTTGGGTGCTAACTTAGCTGAAAAATGTTTGGAAGCATCTGACAAAACCTTATTTTTCTTCCATACTTTATCACCTACTTCATATTTAACTTCCCGCCTACGCAAGTTATATGTTTTCTGATTTCTCTGGTAAGCATTATTTAACCGCTTTACTACATCTTTATATGTATCTGAAAGGTTCGATATGTCATCGCAATACCTATTCCTATCACCCGGAGCTAGTTGAATGCCTGATGTTGACTCTACTTGCCCGTAAAAGTCTCCTGAAATGGGAACTTTACGGCCGAAATTCAAGAAAGCAGGAGGGAAACCAGTTACTTCGTGAGTAGCCGTTCTGATTGCGTGAGCAACTCTGAAAATTTCTACATCCCAATCCTGATGATTATCTTGGATATAACTGCGTATAGCTGTACCTATCGTAGCGTTCGATCGCTCGACTGGATTTACTTGTGGGTGATACAATGCATTAAACCAAATTTTTTGTACTTTGTACCGATCGGCCAGTTTCTTAAAAACTGATGAAGCAAACTGCTTCCCGTTGTCTACCATAATGAACTGTGGAACACCGTAAATCAAAAATACGTCATTCTCCATAAATTTAGATATAGTCTGAGCTGTGGCATTACGCATGGGATGTACGAGAACATATTTAGTAAACCAATCTAAAACTACTAAAAGATATGAAAAACCCCCTTTACTTCTTGTTACCGGACCAAAAATATCTACGCTTATGACTTGCCATGGAAATTCTACTTTCTTCTCTTTCCCCATTAAACCGTAACGTGAAAATGACACTTTTTGCGAACCGCAAGTCTTGCATGACTTGACATATCTCAGTATATCCTTACGCATTTTAGGCCAATAGTAGTCTTCACAAATTCTCTTAAGTGTTTTAAAATACCCCAAATGTGCTGCTGTACTTTCATTGTGACATTGTTTTAGAACATTATTTCGTTGTGAAAGTGGTACCAAAAGTTTCCATTCTGTTAAATTAGTTTTCACCGGTAATTTATTAGCAACATGTTTAAAGATTAAATTATTCTCTACCTTAAAAAATGGATACAAATTTGGATTTGCCAAAATTTTTGTACGTAATTTAATATACCAATCATCTAGATTCTCCTGATTAAGTGATAATGAACCTACTGTGAAATTTTGTTCTTCATTATCTGACGGTTCGTCCCGCTGCACTCTAGATAAAGCGTCAGGAACTACATTTAAATTACCTTTACGGTGCACTTAATTAAAGTCATATTGTTGCAACTTAACCATCCAGCGAGCTAATCTGCCGGTAGGTGACTTCAACTTATGCAACCAGCTAACCGCTAAATTATCAGTTATGACTGTAAACTTCTGACCTTCCACGAAGGGCCGAAATCTCTCCAAACTAAATAATAAGGCTAATACTTCTAACTCGTAAATACTGTAGTTTCTTTCTGCCTTATTTAGTGAGCGACTGGCAAAAGCAATTACCTTTTCTTCTCCTCCCTGTACTTGTGTCAAACAACAACCTAATCCTGTACTAGACGCGTCGCACTGTATAACAAAATTATTTGACTTAAAATCAGGACTAGTTAGGATTGGAGTAGAGATAAGCGCTTGCTTAAGTGCCAAGAATGCTTGTTCTGCATTTTCATTCCACTTAATTGGTTGTCTTTTACCACGTTTCCCTTTTAGCAAATCATTTAACGGAGCAACTAAAGTCGAAAAATGAGGTAAAAATCTCCGGTACCACGAACACATGCCTATAAATCGTTTTATCTGAGTTGTATTTGTAGGACGAGGATAACTGATCATCGCTTCTACCTTCTCAGGGTTTGTACGTAATCCACCTTCAGTATCAATTACATAACCTAAATATTTTAGAGATTTTCTAAAAAACTGACATTTTTCATAATTTACTGTTAGGCGAGCATCCTTCAACCTATCAAACACTTCTTTTAAAATTGATACGTGTTCCTCAAAACTAGAAGCGGTGACAATTATATCGTCTAGATAAACAAAAACTTTATTTTCTAATTTTGGTGTTATAACAATGTCCATTAGCCGTTGCATAGCCTGTGCAGCGTTTGCAAGACCAAATGGTAGTACTTTAAAACAAAATAAGCCCCTTCCCGGAACAGCAAATGCGGTTTTGGGTTTGGAAGTTTCAGAAAGTGGAATTTGCCAAAAAGCGCTTTTCAAATCTATGCTACTGATATATTTAGCGTCCCGTAACATACTCAATATACCGTCTACGAAAGGTAAAGGATATGAATCCTTAACAGTTACTGAATTTAAAGATCTACCATCAAAACAAAATCGATAATTTCCATTATCCTTTTTAACTAATAAAACTGGCGACCTCCATTCACTAAAAGTAGGTTCAACTACATCTTGTTCTAACATTTTGTCAAGTTCTTCATTTAAAATATTCATCATATGTGGTGATAAAAGATATTGGCGCTGCCTGATAGGTTCAGCATTTCCAGTGTCTATATGATATACCATCCTATCGGTAAGGCCTAACTTCCCACAACTAAGTCCCTTGAATAACTGCTTGACTTTTTCAACTTGCCGGAGCTGAACTCCAGTTAAGTCAGCCAAACCGCCATCATTGGTCTCAACTGTGTTCACACGACACAGAGCTGAAACTCTTATGCTACCAACTTTATTTACCCAAGTATTTGATTCAAAATCTAAATGAATGCCAAATAACCTACAAAAATCTATACCAAAAATAAAAGAACTAGGCAAAGATGGAACTATATAAACCTTAAGTATTCGAACTATGTTGTTAATCTTGAGCGGTAAGTGAGCTATACCTGTGACAGTTTGAGGAGTACCGTCTGCTGTCGTTACATATCTTAGATCTGACGTTACAAATTTACATTTAAATTGTTCTAAAATTTTCACACCATTGCTTCCAACTACAGAACGATTACAACCAGTATCCACTAAAGCTAAAAATTTCTTATCGTATAAAAAAACTGAAATGTAAGGTCTATCGTCACCATTTTTAGACAACAATAGAGGTGTTACTTGTACTTCATCACTAACTCTACGGTAAGTTTTGTAAAAATTCCTTACTTTACTTAACCAAAAATTCCAATCTGATTTGTTAGTCACAACATTTTTAAACTTACTATAACTACGGGGGTTTGGACGTTGACTAACTTTACGTGGCCCCCTGGTTAGTTTTTTGAACATTTTTTACACTCTTTAAATGTGACATTTGATTCACCACATTTAAAGCAAAATTTATTTCTCTTAGCCCTACATTGTTTAAAAACATGATTTTCACCTTTACAATTAAAACAGATTACTGGTGTCTTGGTAGTTTTGATTTCATTAACATTTGATTGCCCAGGTTGACTTCTACGATTAGGTTTAAAATTTGATTTTGGTGGTGATACAGACTTAACAGGCTTTTCATGAGATTCCCTAACATTATTCTTATCTAAAGAAGGCAACCCACCATACAAAAGATCCTTTTCCACTAAATTACTTCTCATAGGAGGCGGTATATATTTTTTTGTACTTTCCTCAGCGTATTCTACTTTTTTGCACTTTGAAATTAATTCTGAAATTGTATCTATAGTCAATAATGCTAAAGGAGTAGCAAAATATGGCAATAAATTCTTTCTAATTTGTTTAATGCGTTCTTCTAAACTTGGTTTTGTTTTTAGTCTATTATATAAAGCTTCCATGATTCTAATATAAATATGTACTGGCTCATCCACATGTTGTGTTCTCTTTTCAATGTAATCACTCATACTCTTATCAAAATCCTCATGTAAAAAATCATTTTTCAACTGTTCTACCAAATCTTCCCAAGTTCTAACCTCATTACTACCTCTAACAGATCGATACCACTGTAGAGCTGGTCCCGAAAAAAGATCTAACCCTGACTGGAATAATTCTCTTTTAGTGACGTTTCGAGCTATTGCTAACTCTTCAACTCGTTCAATAAATGAAATTACATTATTAGGCTGGCCATCAAACGTGACACCCCACTTATAGATAGGTACAAACTTAGTACTAGGACTAGTTGCTATATTTACACCAGTGCCTACTTGTAATGCTAAATCATCTACTACTTCTAAATTCAGTTTATCATAAAGATCTGCTTCTAGTAAGTAAATCGTAGCCCTCGACTCATTTTGAAATGTTACCGTCTCCTCAGAATTCTGTTCTGGGATAGGCATTCTATTTATACGTACCATAATATGTACCAACTGTGACTTAACCTGTTTTACTGGCAAATCATCCTCCGTAGGATTATCTAAATTGTTAATTATGTTTCTGATGGAATCTAAAGTAGTGTTTACTTGTACTTTCTCTGTATTAAAATTAAATAATGGATCTTTCAGAGATAAATCATTACATGGTTTGGCTATTAGAGCTCGTGTTAAAAGTCTACAGCATGTTTCTGTGTCCCTAACTGTAGTACAACCTCTTACGCGTAACTCATAATCAACCTGATCAGCTTGTAATAACGTAGGTATGAAAATTTCAGACATTTTGTTTACTTTTGATTAACTCGACTATTCAAATTTAAAAAACTGCAAGGTATATCAAAATTCAATTCACTGGCTTACTAAGTATTTATAACCCCTGTGCCCCTGTATTATTTTTCTAGACTTTCTCAAAAATACTACGATAACTCGTATTTCACCCTACGATTATCTTCTTCCTACAATAAGGACTCAAAAATTTTCCTGTAACTGTCTTACCGCAATGTTTAACCTTCTTTAATTTAAACCAAAAGTATTCACGACTTTGCAAAACTAATCTAATCAAATCTTGAGGTCTCAACCATAAACAATACACATAATATCAGTAATACACACAAATATATAAACAGTAAGAAAATTCAAAAAATAGGACAAAATTAAAAATGTGACAATTTGTCTCAACAGCTCAAAGTTTATTTTTTATTTTTTTTTTTTTTGATAACACTCAACTTCTATACTCGCAAGCCCCACGTTGTGAATGCGTCACTTTGTAATATCAATTCCTGCCCCTGAGTGGAATAGGAACGATGAAACTGCCCGGTTCTCATTTATTTTGTGGAGGCTGGGTCGTGGTTCGAAAATTAATAAAAATTTAGGATTGTTAGGCGCCAATAGCCAATTGCTCGATACCTATGCCTTACTGGTTTTCAAAATGTAATACTGTGGCTATTCAGTGGCCTTAATGTTTACATAGGTATCATGAGTTTTTAGAAAATTTAATATGAAAAACACAAGGTAAGAAAAATAAGTTGTATATTAAAATTTTAAAGACAAAAACTTGAAAAGGTAAATATTTGATATAAATTTAGATATTTGATTAACAAAAAAATAAAATTTAGAGGGTAGCTACCTTCCTTACATAAATTATATGTAGGAGTAAGAATGTTAAAAGGCTGACGGCCGATGAAAAGTTAAAGATAAAAATTTACATTTGCTGAAGGCTAGTAATTATATGTTCAATAAAAATTTCACAAGAAGTTGAGCGTGTAGATGTTCAAAGGAGATTGACACTCTCACCACAGATCCTGTTACACAAGCTGCCAGAGCGCCTCGTCCCACTCAAATCTCTTCTTCCCCTTCCTCTGTTTGTTACGTTTACTGATAAACGTTGAGACTAGACTGATTAATATGTTGTCGCTATTCAAGTTCCATATTCAGTGACATGTGTAGATATGGACAAACAAATTTCCTCCTGGGCTAAATAAGGTTATCCTCACAGGACCATCACCATCAAGCTGGTCACTTAAATTGACACACAAGGCTTATCATTGGCTGGTCATTACCACCTCTTCAAGCGGGCACCTAATACTTCATCAGGCTTTACTTAATACCTCAGGCTGGTACTTATTACCTCACACCTAAAAGAGTCCATCGTGTTACTTTACCTTGCATTTACCTGTTTGAAAAGGCACTCTGGGTGCGTTAATACCCCCACGTAATGCTATAAGACCTTAACGTTTCTTTTAAAAATGCCCAAATATCCCCTACCAAATTCCAAGATATTTTTATAACCTTACTAAATTTAAAAAACCGCGTTCTACTATTGCCCAAACCTATATTTAAATCGCGTTTAAAACTTTAAATTCACAATTAATTCCCCTTAACAATAAGCAACAGAATTAAATGTAATTCCTTATCCAACATAGATTTTAGCTACTGACGCTGTTTTTTATGGCACGCGTGCATCTCTACCGAAGCGCTTCAAAATTTTAACCTATTAAATATCCCTTAACATCGGATTGAATGCTGGCGATTTTACAAATTAAATACATATACATTAATCAATAAATGTCAATGATTATAATTTAGTAGATATTGATTTATTTAATTACCTATCTCCAGGAATTTGAGGCTTTAAATCTGCGGCAAGACAGCACAATCACGTCTTGTTCTTGGCTTCAAGAATCGGAAATGCCTAATTTATTGTCTCCTTTAAAATAGCTTTCAATCGTTGCCAACCGCAAAATGATAAAAAGTGTTTACTTAAAATTCTGTTTTTATTATCAAATCTACTTAATTATTGCACTATTTTACTTCCCATTAATAATTCTTATTTGTTACTAAATTTCTATCGATTCAAATTATTAATTAAAGTTATTGTTTAATTTTTACCAATACTATCTAGATTTCTAACTAGTAAGAGCCGGTGGTTTGCTGGTAGAATAACAGATGGCGCTCGGTGTATATTTTAAAGTTAATTCAAGTCTACTCGTTAAGAATCGGTTGGGTTTGCTTGTAAAGTACAGATGGCGCTCGGTGTATGTTTTAAACTTTGTTCATATTTATTCTGTAGCGATAGGGTAGGTTGATAAATCTTCGAGTGGGAATGAGGACTTCGGCAGCTCTAGGATACTGTGAACAAAAAGTAAATAAATTTAAAGTATCTGCTATTATAGTGGTTTTAAGAACCCCATAATTAAATTATATATATTCTGTAGCGTCCTGGAACTTTAGGACGGTACAAATTTTCCTACACAACTTTTGAAGTTTTTCAAATATTTTACGAAAATTGGTGGATATGGGTTTTTTGATATGAGAAATTCAAATCTTTTCCCATTTTTGGTGTAAATCCTAGAGGACGCCACATAGACAATATTTAGGGTGTAAATGCGCTCAAGAATCCACTGTTCCTCTATGGCCCATTCTATAATGGACACCCTGTATGTAATGCAATATACAAATACCCGGAATTGGAAAGCGGCAGTTGAAAGTAATTACTACTAAAACAAAATAATATACAGGGTATGCAAAATATTCTCTGGTGCCTCTTTCTTATAACTCGCTATAAAAAGCTCTTTCTACCGCGAGACAGGGCTCACCCTTGCACTTCCACAGTTAATGTATATTTACCTGTGGAACGGTTAAAAAATAAAAGCTCCCTGCGGCGAGCGAATGTATGTATGTCTTGACAGACAAACGAAGTGAACTCAAGCGGGCAGAAGGAGGTGTACACTGCTAGATTTAGAAACAGGAGCAGAAAACTTAGACGAAGAATAAATAAGGAGATGATGATAGATAGAACCTCCAGACTGGATGCCCGGAATCGGCAACAATGCTCACCCTACGCTGGCAAATCAATCAATCAATTAATCAATATGTGTTTAATCATTTTTGTCGATACCAATAGAGTTAGTATTTCCCAGCCCTTGAATAACATTTACAATATTGTTACCTTCCACAATGTGGAAGAAAAATGTATTACCGATATTCAAGTATCTGTTTTTGGTTTACATTTTTATATTACGTTGTTGTTGAAAAAACTTTTTTCTTGTGGTGCTAATTTCCAAGGTATAGGTATATTTTTTAAAATATTTATTATATTCATCTATCCAATATATTATTACATGTTGTTCACTGGGAAGTAAAACATAATTTTATGACACAACTCAAAATTTATTTTAATTTCGTGTTATATCACGTAATATGCAATAAATTTAAAAACTGCATAAAGTACGCCCTTCTACGCCTTAGCACTCTCGCCTCCAACATCTCTATGAATATTAGTGGTCTAGTTTGAATCATCTGTGGGAATTTCTCAGGACGCGCAGAAAAACACGAAATCCCGAGTTCGATTAAATATACAGTCCCGGTTTGATTGTAACAGAAAAAGCAAACACTCGCACAATTTATTTCATCAGGCGAGCAGCGAAATTTAATCGTTCATGTGGGGAAACCGCACAATTAATCTTTTCCTGTGAATTTATGGCAACCATCAGCATGGTTGTTCCGAAATCGTTATCCAGAATTGTAATCATTATATTGTGGTGGTGGCCATTCATTGGTCATAACTGGTTTAGTGCCTTTTATACGATTAGATCTCACATTAATTATACTTCAGAAATTATCACGGCGGATTATAAATTCGTTTCGATAATATGAACTGACTGGAACAGATATTAGTTGAAAAATTCGATTCTGGGATTTGTCAGACGTAATGGAACATGAATTAAAAATGATATGAATTCGGTGGAAAATGTGTATAGCGCTTTTTGTTCGCGTGAGAGGAAATACCGCTTCTGTGTTATTATTAATGCACATTAAAGATTATTTCACTCGTTAATATGGAAGTCAATCAAGTGCCATTTTTTGAGATCAATGCACTAATAATAATAATAATAATAATAATAATTCATTTATTCATGACTGCTACACAATAGTACAGGTGTATCTGATTATACACATGAATAATATTACTAACAATATTACAATTAATAATATATAGTTATATTAATAATAAAATTTAAAACTACAATTTGTAGATTATGAATTTTTCATATAAAATATACGAAAACAATAATCGTATCTATATTTGAAAGTGGACAAATAATGAAAATAAACAACACATATGTCAACTGCGAAAATTTAAAATATAAGGGTATTAAAGAATATAACAAACAAGTTACAAATATACAAATGGATAAGATACAGAAAACTGATATATTAACCTTATCTTAAAACATGAAGTAGTTTTGTAAATAATCTATTACCTATATTAAATAAAAAATCATATAACGTATAATTACAGAAATAAGAACATACAAGAATTTTCAAATCCAAAGCTAAAATTTGTTTAAATTATTGGAGGTTAAGTCATTACGCAGTTATTTATTTTTTAAAATCAACAATTTTTGAGATATGCAGGTTTTTCAGTCAAAAACTTTTTTTTTTCAAGAACAAATTCTGTTGTGAAAAATTATTGTACAGAGTACTTCCTTTGCTCATTTTTTTACATGTACTTTTTGATACAATAATAAAAAATAATAGTCCCTATTTAACAACACACTAAAAAAGTGAAAAACTCAAAAATTACTTTTGCAACAATGAATTTTTCGGTAATTGTTGATAATTTGTTTAATTTTTAATAACAATGAAAAACTGATAACACCAATTAATTGTACAGAAAGAAATACAAATGAAACTATCTTTTGTTGTTTGACCCGAAACTTATGTTTTTTGTAGTAATGCTATAAACATTAAATTGGAATAAGCTTCACATAAGTAAGCAAAATAATAATTTCTTGTCTTAGAATCAAAAAGTATCTATTACAAAAGTTGTAGATCATGAAAAAATTCATAGATTTCGCAATTCTTGCAACCATCGGGACATTGGAAATGATAACACCATACACAAAACATAAACTTTTTCCGGACTCGGCTTCGCCTCGTCCGGAAACAGCTACGATCCAGTCTCGATTGCGACACCGCTGTATTTCGACCTTAAATGAAAACTGGTAACTTGACCCCCTGTGATATATGCAACCCATATTACATTTGCATATATCGTCCGTTGCATATACGACAGTCTCACTCGACCGCGACACCACTGTCTTTTGACCTTAAAAAAACTGGTAACTCTACCCCCATATATGAACACAAACATTTTCAATGTTAAAATCCGCAAATTTTGTAGAGGTTACTGTTTAACATAACCTCAAGAATGCGAAAAATCGCTTTTTTAATTTTTTGCTTTAAATTTCCACAAAAATAACTTAATTTTGATGACACTTCTGAAAGTATATATTTCTATGTCTTAAATAATCACAATTGTTTTTATGATAAAATGTAGTAGTTTTCGACATAATCATTTTTTCCGGTCCGGAACACATTCTTTGAAATGAAAAATCTACCGTGAAAAATCATCTTACACAGTTCTGCCGGTGTTTATTTGTTTTAGAAAGATGTGCTGGAGCTGACTGTGCGTGTGTTGTTCGGCGTCCTCCGGGTACACACTTTATACCTGCTGCTCCGAAACAGCACTGACAGTCCCACTACTCCCCTCTACATGATCGAAGCAGCTGCTCCGAAACAAAATAAAGAGCTAGAAGGAGAGAGATGAAGAGGCAACTCATTCTGTCTATAAATAGACCTGGAAGAGATTTCAGTGCCAAGTTACACGCACAATAGCTTTTCTTGTACCGATTCTTCGGTATTCAACTGAAATATATTTTCTCGTCAAATATAGGTTATCTTTGTGGAAATTTAAAGTAAAAAATAAAAAAAACGATTTCTCGCATTTTTCTCGGAGGTTTTGAGGTTATGTTAAACAGTAACCTCTAAAAAATTTGCAGATTTTTTCATGATCTACAACTTTTGTATTGGATACCTTTTGATGGTTTGAAGATAAAAAATAATTATTTTGTTTACTTATGTGAAGCTTTATTATTCCAATTTAATGTTTCTAGCATTACTGTAAAAAAATTAAGTTTCGGGTCAAACAATGAAATATAGTTTCTTTTGTATTTTTTCCGTACAATTAAATGGTGTAATCAGTTATTCAATTTTTTTTAAAAATTAAGCGAATTATTAACAGCTACAAAAATTCATAGTTGCAAAAGTCATTTTTGAGTATTTTCAATTTTTGAGCGTGTTGTTAAATAGGGACTATTATTTCTTATTATTGTGTCAAAAAATACATGTAAAAACAAAAAATTAAGTGAGCTCTGTACGATGATTTTTTACCACAGAATTTATTTTTGAAAAAAAAAAAAAAATTACTGAAAAAACTGAATATCTCAAAAACTTCATTTTTTACTTAAAAAAAGTGCTTATTTAAGACATAAAAAGGCATGCTTTAATAAAATTTCATCAAAATTGAATTATTTTTGCGAAAATAAAAAACAAAAAATGAAGAAATAGTTTTTTCGCATTTTCTCGGAAATTTTGAGGTTATGGTAAAAAGTGGCTCCTTTGAAAGTTGTAGGTTTTTTTATGATCTACAACTTTTCTGTTTTCTCATTTCCAATTATAAATATCCCGTCTACAATTAGTAAACACTCTATATTCAAATAAGAGGAACACTCTATATTTAAATAAGAGGAAAATCTCTGGGCGAAAATGACAAGTAAAAGTTTTAATATGGCACAATATTATATTTTTCCGTTAAAGAGCACGGAGCGAAGTAGGGGTAAATAGGAATAATTAAGTAATGCAAGCTAGTAAACGTAGAGAAACTTGGAATTTGGTGTGTATACTAGAAGCACGCCACTATTCTTTATTCTCGATTGAAGTTTTCGCTCTCGGATGATTATGGGTCGAGCTTGAGATCTTTGCACCAATCGTCGCTCTAGACCTGGACCGGCCTCTTAAGGGCCTGCTGTTTTCGCGCCCCCCCCCCCCGGAAATGCGGACGGTGTTGCTCCCCCAGTCCTGGCTGTTGGACTCTGCCAGCTGGGTCGTTTCTTCTGGCGCTCTTCTGTCTTGGTTTTCTTTGTTCGCTGGCATGTCGGCTCCTGGGAGCGCCTTTCGTCTGTCGTGAGAGGAATTGGCTGTTGCCGAGACTTCTCGGAGTTTGGAAGGAGGTTTGGGGAATTTGACTAGTCGGAAGCCCTGGCCTTGGGTGCCAATTGGCATCATGTGTTCAGAGTTCATTGGAAAGCAAGATTGGGCTGTGTAGCTCAAGGATTGCGTTCGGCCAAAGACGCGTTCTTAGCGTCTGAGACCGGCAGGGGTGCTAGAAGCAAAGGTCTCAAATTTCTTTATGACATTTTATGGACCCATCAATATCCCTCCACTCTATTATTAAAAGAGTAAACAAAATAAAATAAAGGCATTGACTCTTAATTTGATACACGTATGTATTATTATAATAAGATCTGTAACTAGATTATATTTGGAGCTTATTCCGTTAAAGAGTCGGTGGTGAAATAGGGGTAAATAGGAGTAAATAAGTAAAGCAAGCTAGAAAGATTTCATAAACTTGGGATTTGGTGTATATACTAGAAGCCAAGGTATCATTTTTGTTGTCAGTTCTATTCAGTAATAAGGAATACCCATTTCTATTTTAAATAATTCCTGTTCGGTAAATATTTTTTGCTTTTGTTTAGGAAAGTTGAATAATTTGTGGAAAATATTTGTCACTCACAATATCGATCATTAAACAGTTCAATATGTGCCTATCGTTTAATTAAACGGATACGGCACTAATTGGTTTATGGTAATATGTGCATTCAGAATTGAATCATATAATAGTTAAAGCTCATTCTGGAACAAAATTTTTAAATAACCCATCATATACATCGGTTAAAAGTTTTATATCATAGTTTTTATAGAAACAACAAAATTGTGCATCGTTTTAAAAGCACAAAGAGAATAGTAGAAAATATTATATGCTGTAATGTGATGGCATATTCTAGTTTATTACTTAGAGGAAAGCTGACTAAACTTTAATTTCGTAACATTTTAGTACTATCGCTGTTTTCTAAACCCCAAAGATCAAGAATATTATAGCTAATATGTTTAAGGATTATTTGGAAATAACAGAGCAATAAAACCTTTAGATAAGAACCGGCCATGGGCGTGCTACTATATCTGTTCACATTTATAGAAATTATAAGAAAACATTTCAATTACATTTTCTGGAAGATCTCTTAATTCTAGAGCGAAATGCAAAATAAAACAAATGTCTAAAGCCTCTATAGGCCTTAAAATTAATCAAGAAAATCAACATGTCATGACATCGTGTTAAAACAGCGTAACGTCAATGCCTCCTATCGTATCGAGAGATGAAGCCGCTTGCCTAGATGACTGAAGGCGCAGTTACACGGCGCGTGGTTCGCCAAGCCACGAGCCTGGCGCGTGAACAATGCAGATTTCGTGTGGGGTCATGGGTTGTAGGCTCGTCAAAACTGCGCGGAAAATCAGCCGATCGCAATGGATGCAAACAAGCAAACGGTTGTAGTTGTAGCTGCTACTTTGCGGGTAATTGCCGCTGGTAAATTTGCATATGCATGTAAATATCTGTTCAGCGGCTCGCACGCAAACTATATCGGTTTTTAAATTTCGTCCGCCCCACTTCCGCTCCCTTTGTTGGCTACGACTTTCTTTGCTAATTTTCTGTAAGTGGCCAGTAATCCATCCTTTTTCTTCTTTAATTCTTTCATTGGTATTTCAAACCTCTGCTGCAATTTGTTCCATGCGTCGTACACAACATTTCTATCTTTGTGCTCTAAATGCCGTGGATTACATATTACTTGCTGTTCTTCCAACGCTTCGATAAACTCAACTGTTTTCTCTGTGCACCACGCCATAGTTAATAATACGCAATATTTGCAATTCTCTGGAGACGACTCGGAAGAGGCTCGCGAAAAGGCGATCGTATACGAGCTTTGACAAATCAAGCACGCGCCAGCATATCAGCGCCTTTGACTCGCCAAACTTTGACCGCCAGCCAGGTTCGCCCAATCACGCATCGTGTAACAGCGCCTTAACAGTCTGTAGGTAAGTACCTGTAGATGCGTCATGCTGATTAGAAGTACTGTTTGTATCATCAATAGTGCAAATATCGTAGGAAAAACTAAAGTAAAACGTTCTGTTTTTAAGTAGGTATTGTATTGTGCCTAAATGTACAAACACGACGGTAAAAACCTCCAATAAACTATTTATTAGTTTACCGCTATGCATGTGCTTAGATATACAGGATGCGCTTGAGCATTTATTTTATGCAATGTGTAAAGACAAGTAGCAATTTTTAAATATCAGATCTGTAGTATTTAAATCAGATGCCCTCTTTACAAATCTGTTTCGTTACAAATCGACTGTTTTTGTAATCTTTATATATTCTTTTGTATTTTTTTTAACTTATTATTAAAAAAATGAATATTTATGTACATTTAAGCAGAAAAAACTATTGGAAAGTCCTGTGCAAGTTGAATATTCGTTGATAAAAGCAGAACAGAAAGTCAGTTCTTATCGATAAAGATGAAATTATTTACTGGCGAAGAACCTACCTAGGATCAATTCGAAAATTCCATGTAGAAGAAAAAATATTTACTATCTTGACGAAACTCGACTAAAAGAAGATTTATTGTAACAAAAGTATGGCAAAATAGGAATGTAAAAAGTTCTTGGCAAGCAATTTTGGATCGACAGTCAACAGTGGTTCAAGGCGTCTTCAGCAAAAGGAAGACGATTAATAGACACGTATACAGGCAATGCTAATAGTTTAGTGAATGACGGGTTACTCTCATTTGAATCTAACAATACAGGTGATCATCACAAAAATATCAACGTAAATGTTTTCAAAGAGTATCTTACAACAATGTTGTGTGTAATAATAATAATAATATTAAATAATAATAATAATAATAATAATAAGACATCTTCATTATTTTTCATCCAAAAATACAATTAATTATTGATTCTATAAAGCAAAACATGAAAAATAAATGGCGAAGTTAAGCGGTCACAAATTTTCAAGAAATCATGATCGCTCTTCTTATACTTAACCATATAATCTGTTCGCACTGCACATAATCGACCCCTTGCTTTTGTATCTTGGAGATACCAAGGCAGGTGAAATCTGTACATTTCGGACAGAACACTAAATAATTGACATTAATTTGAACATAATTGCAACACAAAAAAAACAAGACTGCAGAATACGATTTACATATTCCAAAAATATTTTTAAATTAATTTTCTACGAAGGGCTACAATAATACTGCACATTGACGATGCTGTTCTTTTTTAGCTGATTATTCTAACCATTATACATTTTACTAATTTAGTAACTAAATGATGTCTTAAACAGTTCAGTACGGTGCTGCGATGAAGTTAGAAGAACTTTAAATCTATTATTTAATGCGTGCACATCAGTTAGAAATTTGATTTCTTGGTAGATATACAGGGGTCTTATTTAGTACAATTCCATGAGAAAGACAGACTGTGTGATGTAATCTTCTGTTGTACATGTTACGCCATTTTATCTCCTTGAGATTGTGAGAAATTCTGTGATTTCGATAAATTTCATAAATGATAGAAAATAGATAAAACAAGAGTTCTACAGAGGAGAACATTGGTTTTATGTGGGAGATAATGGCGACTACCGTATATCAATTTTAATACAGAGTAAACCTTTTTTAACATTTTATGGTAAGAGAGAAAGTTTTCGCGATTGTCAGTCTTAACGAAGGGTCAAAAAGACACGTTATTGCTAAAATGGAAGAGAATCATCAAACAACTATAATCACCACCCTGCCACTGTAAACTTGACCCTATCGAATTGGTATGTATACAGGTAAAAGGTGAGGACGTGGCACGAAATAATACCACACTTGAATTAAATGAGGTCAAAGTTCGATTCCTTGGGACGAACAACTGCAGATACATGGTAGAGTTATTCACACAAGCACTAAAAGAAAAGACACAGTGTGGAAACTTGACAATCATATTGACATAATTGTAAATTATTATTAAAGTAGGAGTTGCAGATAGTTTGTTAGAATATTCAGAGTAGGAATTTTAAAACACTAGGTACAGTATCTTACGTATTTATACAATACTATATTTTAGTCGTGATTTGTCAATCTATGTGCCAACATTGATATTAATGTACAAATCGAAGATCAAACGAACATTTTTGGTCTTTTGTTAATCTAAAATAACACATTACCGTCATAAATTAATAAAGTACTCGATAGCAGTGTCAAACATCGCGCCAAAACTTTGCAAATATTTTTACAAAATAAACATATTTGCATACATCAAATAGATCTTATCTGAAAAAAAATTCTTGGTACATATCTTGTGGACCAAGAACTTTCGAAATAAATCTATTTTTACATGAAATAAACGTGTGTTGTTTAATTTATCTAAATATTTTCACAATAATTAGTAATTTACATAAACTACGAAAAACCCCCTATACTTGACTATGATATTTGAATTTGCTGATGACAACTGGCCAGAAATTGAATATTTCGATAAAAAAAAAGAAACAATACATTTTTAAAACACAACATTGACATACAGATACCTAAATAAGTATAAATACAAACATGTACAAATACAATAATATACAAACATACATAAAGTATTAGAGCATTTAGCAAACATGAGCAATCAAATACTCGATTGAAAATTGGCAACATAGGGTGTTCTAAAAAATTCATGAACCGAGTGAGAAGTCTTTTAGAATGACATTTTTCACATTCTTTATGAAGGACAGTAAGTTTAGTTGCTTTATATCAAATGGTAAATGATTATAAAAATTTAGGTTGGGAGATTTTTTTTGGCGCTTTTGTGCTGATGATAATCAGATTGGATGGAGATGCTGGACACACTCGTGTGAACCTCCACAAGATTATAAGAAGTAAATAATGAAGGCAGAAGCCTAATGCCCAGTTTAATGAAAATAAGTCGACAGTGATCCTTAAACCAAGCACTAAGGAGTATTCTTATAACCTTCTTTTGTTGACGAAAAACTTTTGATGCGTAGTAGAAAAGCATAGAGTGGAAAAGAGGAAAAATAAACATTTCTTAGGCTGTCAAATTCGAGTATGTTTTTGAGTTTCCTGATGAGGAAGTTGTGGATGAGAGCATTTTATTTAACTCGTCAATATGGTTTACCCTGCTAAGGTTGTCATATACATATGTACCCAGAAGTTAAACGTGAGCGCCCTTTAATAAATTTTTGTTTGCAGATATTATGTCTCTGAGTTTTCTCTTGATCGACTGTTTGTTTATTTAAAGGGAACCAGTTTTTCGCCTCGAGTTCTATGTCAGAGCTTAGTTGGATCAGATTAGCAAAGTTGCGGTCAGAGCACAAGACAATGGCATTATCAGCAACTAATGCTGACTTAGTAGGCAACATAAAATGCGGGACGTCACTAATATAAATTAAAAATAACAGCGGCACCCAGACAGAGCCCTGCGGTAAACTTATGATTAATATCTAAACAGTCTGACGTGTCATTACCTATAATTACGCATTGCTGACGCTTGAGCAAATATAAATTAGAGAGAGAGAGAGAGAGAGGGGGGTAACAATCTAACGCCATATAATTGCATTTTTTCGATTAGTTTATCGTGAGAGACACAGTCGATGGACTCGGAAAGATCACACAAAGTATATGCAATGTGATGGCCTTTCTCAAGACCTTCGACTATGTCATTACATAAATATAAATATATGAAATAAATTATAAACTAGAAAGACATTATTAATAACCATCCTGACTATATTTTTAGAGGATTTGCATTTATAATGAGCTTTTTTCTTTCTTTCATTTCCAAATAGGCTTTTTCTTTGAGACATGCAAAACGTAAAAATATTTTATTTTTACCTTTGCTCTCCACCGAGTTGTACATTTTTGTCGAAAACTAACTAAGCGTGTTAATGGGAATAAATCAAATTTTCTTAAAAAGACGCTTTACTGAAAAATACATATTTTTGAGTTAACATTCAAGTCATTAGTCAAGGTCGAGTACGCATTTGATCGTCGCGGCTCAAGGCTTTCAAAAGTTATATAAAATATAAACGCAATACCATGTCTTGTGAACCATATTTAAATGCTTTCCACTTCTTAGCATCTTGAAGATGTTCACATGGGCTTATAGGTCTACCCTTTGCATGAAAGTGATATGTAATAGTAGGTTACATCAGAACTGTACTGATATTATATTTGTCTTTCGCGTGTTTTTGTAATTGTCTTTTTGTGACTAACAAAATTACGCAAATTTTGCTTACATTATTAAAATGTTTGTGGATTTAAGTTGCTTAGGATAGATATCATATTTGGATATTTAATGGAAAGCCAAAGGACACGTGTTCTTTGCTTTTCTTAAGATTGAATCATGAGTACAGCCTGGGTGAAAATTGCGTCGAATACGTGCCGTTTTCATCTCGCAATTCTATTTGTGTAGCAGTTACATAAGAAAATGTATTAATAAAATTTAAATCTACTGAAATTTTTCACCCCTCGAGCGCAATCCCATAATTTTTTGTTCTTGCAGTCTTTTGCTGGTGATATTCAATTTTATAATTTCAAAATTTTGATGCGGACTGTCTCCTGGATAAACTTTGCAAAAACAAAAAATGAAATTTTCTAGGCCAGTTAAGGGACTCGGTTGTCAGTCATTATAGATAGATAGATAGATAGATCTTTATTAGTTCTCATAAGTGACCAATGCAGGTATAGAACATGTCATATTAAATACAAAATATGACGAATTCCGCGTACTTCTAAGCTTCTTCAGCTGCATTTGTTAAATGTTCATATCTACCGTTAAAGCGCCCAATTTGCAACACTTTTCAACTTTAAACAGCAATATTGAAGTAATTATTAGATAAGTCTAGAACCTACAAATCGAATATACTTAGTCGCATTGAATACTTAGATTCTTTGTATGTACGTAAAACCAATCTAAACATTTTAGTAAAAAAAAAAATTAAATAAGAAGTGGGTGTTACAAGTTACATCACTAATGCTCCCATCATGAAACACGATTTATTTTACCTTAAATTTTAAGCCGTAGAGTGCTAAGTCTGGCTTGCAACACGCAGAATTAAAAAATATACCAGTGCATATTTTTGTTGTTGCTCTATTCCAATTATTTTAATAAAAAACAATATTTTTGTGAAATATCTTTTATTTTTAAACATATTTTATCTTAACTGTTATAATATAGCATACAAAAATAGCTGGTAGGTAAGTAGAGTATTACATGATACCTAGGTCAAAAGAATATATATGCTAATACTTTACTTTAGATAGCATTGGTAATTTTTATCTATGTTAAATGTGTGATGACCTCTTAATATTATGGGGGGATTCAGTTTCATTATTATCATGGTCTTGTCTATTATTGATCGGCCGTCAACGCATTTAAAGACAAATGTGTCCGACATTCTTGATCCAGTAAACTTTCTCATAAATTTACAGTAATACTGAGGATCAGTTTCTATGATTTCAATTATTTTTCCAACGTCAATATTCTCAAATTAAGTTCTTTTTCTTTGCTATGGTATTTAAATTCAACCAGAAGAAAATCGCCCACTATGTAGCCTTCTATAGAAAATATCGAACTGCTTTCATGCTTCAAGAGATCATCCAAAGTCTCATAATCAGAAGAGGAACCGTAGACCGAAAAATCACTGCTACTATTTTCATCGGAGTCACTGTCCACAAATTATATTTTTCCTTTTTTGTTTCTTGTTTTCTTCACCAATTCGTTGGTAATTATTATATTTCTTTGGTGAGTCCCTCGTCCCTCGTCCCTCAGTGCATTAGTTACCTATTGGTCCTCATCTGTCTCAGTATCATGTGAAATTTCTTGGGATTTACTTTTTTCTTCACTGTGGTCTTTAATTACAGCTTCTATTATTTTTTCCACGTTGCTGAGATCAACAGTTATTTGCACATTTTCTGCATCCTCAATATCTTTTGCAGTTATGGTCTTTCCAGGTAGGACTTTTACGGTGAGCCCGTTCAGCCTTGTCGGCTGAATATCTCGTGATTTCTAAAAGCTCTACAAATGAAGAGTTCATTTTTTCAGTGGGGGTGGCGGCAGTGTTCTTTGCCCAAGATGGTAAGCGATTTAAAATTTGTGTGGAATCACAGGGATGAATGCCACATGCTCGGAAGCAGTATATCAAATTTTTACTGACATCTTTTATTAAATTTAGAGTTGAGCTAAACAAGGAAGGAAACTGGTCCCTTGGCATTTTTTTCCCTGGCTCCCATCTTATCTAAGTAACTCTTGACAACTATTTTAATATCATGAATAGTTAGAGAAAAACCTCAGATACCCGCCACATTAATTCCTTATACGAGTTGCTACTCCTCCTCATTTGACAATACTTTTTGTCCTCCATATTGACATGTAAATAAACCTCGTTTCTTGCGAGACAACGTGTACACAGGAATTCCAAATCTTCTAGACACCTTCCTTAAACTTTTTCCATTGTTGACTAGTTCTAAGGCACTTTGCAGTTTTGTATCACTATAATTGGGAACCCAACACTCGTCTTGTTTCTCGCGGCATGTTGCAAGTTGGGCACAACAGGTGATCACCGTAAATTAAAAAAAAATTCGGATACACCACTATTCAATTAATATGCTTAGAAATTTTAGGTTAGTTCACCAACATAGCAACAATCTCATACCGATCTGCAGAATTTTATAATATTGCCTATAATATGAGTCCTACACGTGAAGTTTTATGGTGATAAATTTTCACAGAAATTTGAAGACATTTCATATCGGGCAAAAATAAATCTCCTATTGCTTTACCTTGACTTTATCACCGGAAACACGTTGCCCCAACCCTCTGAAAACAACTGATAAAACATGTGTTACGCACGCATGTCAACTGTGCGCAGTACAGGACCGTAATTAAGAAGTTGAACTTTGTTGCAAGTTGCGTCCCAGTTGCAAATTGGGCGTTTTTACGGTATTTCATCTTTTACTGGATCCGTCGCTCTGAAAATACATTTCTATGTGGCATGCCTACCACAATGTTGAAATTGAAGAGAACGTATATATACAAGATATCAAGACAATAGATCAATTGAAGGTGGTTCAAAACTGACTTGCAAAGTTTAAACTGAACTGACTGACCATCTGACTGACAAGCATGTGAAGTTGAACGAAAGTTTGTAAACAGGGCAGGACAGTCAAAAATTTGGAAGTTCGGTGACGGACATGAAAACAATTATAGATAATGATAGTCTGACATAACTACCAAGTTTATATGTTGCCAAATAGAAAAGATTTGAGTTTAATTTATTTGTTTCAACCAAAATTGTCTATAATTAAGGTTAAAACATGTTTTAAATAATTCCCTATATGAATATGCAAACATAAAATTAATTTAAACAGCTATTGTGCGTCCCAAATAAATTTGATGAATAATATTTTTCAATAATTAATTAATTTTAATCATAATTGGTTTAATACACCTCGTAATCTGATTACCAGGTAATTTGCATCACATACAAACAGAGGGTGTATATGTTGATAAACTATTTGTCTATTCTCTGCAGGCTCTAGCGCCTCATTGCTAATCCACCCTAGTCCAAACAGGAATAATTCGCCTCGTGATATTGAATTATCTGCTGAAATGCATTTAATAAATTTTCTGACCGACTTAACATTAATTAACATGAAAGGGGTAGACTATTTTCCAAGAGGCTTACTAGTCTCTTATGGAAAGTGTAGGTACATCGGGGAGGCAAATGTTAAAAAAATTTGAGGACTTGGCTTTTAACATAACATATAACACTTTTATTAGCTTGCTTTATTTATTTTCCTCTATTTAGCCCTTTTTAGCCCCAACCCCTCACTGGAATAAGAAATCATTATAACAGATACGTATACCAAATTTCAAGACAATATCTTGAACTGTTCCAAAGAAAACATGCCCACAAAAAAATTTACAGACCAATCGACCGACAAACCGACCGATAAACCGACATATATTTTGTTCACTCAAATTCAAAAGCTCGATTTTTCATAACATTCTCAATCTATTTGAACAAAAAATTTTCTTACTACGAGTACTACAGTTCCACTCCACTGCGTGGATATGGAAATAAATGTAGAACTTAGTAAGTATACATAAAGGTACGCTAATTCTCATTCACATTCACACGCCTCATAAAATAAACATTATATACAATCGCTTAAAATTATTATCCAATAGTAATAAATTGATAAATATTTTTGTCATTTAATTGGCTATAATATGGAAATAGTAAAAATTACCACATAACTTAAAAACTAGTATATCGTAAACTGTCTATACTGTAATAACAATTGCTTGTACCTAATGCTGTAATTTCCTTTTTAAATCTTACTAATGTTTCAATTCCTGACAATATTCAAATAAACGCAAATAACTTTATACTACCAGCTTCTTTATTAAACAGTCTAATACTAATAAATAGGTAACTATAAACAATTCAGTTTTTGCATTTTATTTGAAAATCACGTCAGTATCTGTTTTCAGAACTCTCATACACATCGATGGAATTATTCTATGTGAATAGAAATACTCCATATCATAACGACAAAATGCTACTCCGTGAATTTCTTGTAGGTACTGTTATTACTTATTGTGATGCAGTTATAAAACATGTTTGGACACTATTTCCATTTATCGAATTAAGAGTGTTGAAAATTACCGTTGCCGGTTTGTGTTTGGATGCAAATTTCACCATATCTTCCAACATTTTAAGGATTTTTATTAACTAAATATGAGGAACTATCGAATTCTGCACCGTACCATTATCATTTATAGGATTATTGGCATCAAGATACATTCTTAACTCTACAATGAAATTAAATTTCGTGCTAGTTCAAATGGTACTTGTATTCGGAAACCACTCAAAATTTACATTTCTCAACACTTCACCATAACATTTCAATATTGTTATTCATACAAACGCTTATTTCATAGAATCTAGACCCAAGAATCTTCGGTGTCCTGATGACGTGACAAGTAGGCTCGAAGAAATGATGATCTAGGACGAATGATACTATGGAGCAATATTTCTTCTTTACAACTTTTCACAGAACTTCAGACGAATAAAACCGCATATACACAACAACTATGTTAGTAGTAAACACTTCGTTTTCCCAAAAAAGTTCGCACGACCTAATATTTCAGAGTACGTGTTTATAATTGTTGCACAAAGATTTGTTAATTTGTTACTCATCCTGAATTTGAGCTATTGTCCGTCCAGTCATGTGTAAGTCACATCGGACTCCAGATGACTTAGGGTATTTTTGCCGAGCTACTCGTCCTCAAAAACATCGCCCCTCTCCTGAAGTAGACAAAATTTGTTTAACTTAGATTCCAAACCAATGTTCCGATTGTATTCCTCGACCACCATAGAGCATTTTGAAGTTCACGCTCTTCGGGGGTATATATTTTAAGGTCCACCATATTGAACAGAGTGATAATAGCTCACTAGTGGTTCTATTACCGCAAGAGATTAGAGCAAGCGTGCCAATGGTGCATTCGATGTTGACTCCTTCCGGTAACCAATCCAGGCCATCGATAGATTCCGCTTGTATTATACAGAATCCTGCGAAATAGAGCGATATCTCAGCACACTATCCATAGAGTCAGTATTTGTCTTTCTTGCTATGATATTGTTTGTCTATTTGCTAGAAGACCAGGTCAACCCGTCGTGGTATCCGAGCATACATGAAACACTTTTTATATTAAATCAGATATAAAAAATTACCCAGTTCTTGTATACATTGTTAACTAATATTAACGTCAAGTTATATACAATGCAAATTAAATTATTTTAAAATATAGCTTATTTGTCAATAAACCTAAGCTAATACTAAGAAGTGCTGAACTGTATGATTGAATTGAATTTGGCTCGTTTAGAAATCTGATCACGACGCTAACTGGGGTCAAATATTAAATCAATTTAACTTTAATTAACCTCGCGTTTCGAGAGTAATTGTTTTTAATTTGAATTCTAAAATGCTTCTTACGAAGGGCTTTTTAGTTGATGATTGCAAAAGTAGTAATCGAAAGACTAAAAATAAACAATGATTTATGTTATTTTCCACAAGGGTTGTGGTACGGGTACTCTTCTATTATAGTAGTTACCGTTTTTTATGTGATCTATTAATTGAAATGTCTTCAAAATAGTAAACATCTCTCGAATAAAAAAGAAATGTGATCAAATTCTGATTAAGTTTTAAATTATCAATCTCTGCGTCTATCCGTCTGTCGCGTCTATACTCTTCGCAACCACGATGACGAATAGTATATTGCATTTGATCGGCACGTTTCTAAAACAGTAAATATCAATCGCAGGGCACGTTTTATATCACTGTGTTAGTGATCGAATTCTTTCAAGAAGTCTATCCTCTGTGTGTGTTCATCTATCTGTCTGCTTGCCGTCCGTCACATTTCTTTGCAAGCACGACTTAAGAACGAAACCTCCGACTCCACTGAAATTTGGTCAGAGAGTTAGTGTTAGCTAGAGGAAGAGTCCTGCTGTTTTGAACAAAATCGACCATTTAATATAAACATTATTAATTATACACTTAACATTTTTTTAAAAATCTGTTTTTGTTGTGTTTTGTAATTGACGAATAGTATATTGCATTTGATCGGCACGTTTCTAAAACAGTAAATATCAATCGCAGGGCACGTTTTATATCACTGTGTTAGTGATCGAATTCTTTCAAGAAGTCTATCCTCTGTGTGTGTTCATCTATCTGTCTGCTTGCCGTCCGTCACATTTCTTTGCAAGCACGACTTAAGAACGAAACCTCCGACTCCACTGAAATTTGGTCAGAGAGTTAGTGTTAGCTAGAGGAAGAGTCCTGCTGTTTTGAACAAAATCGACCATTTAATATAAACATTATTAATTATACACTTACCATTTTTTTAAAAATCTGTTTTTTTTTGTGTTTTGTAATGAAACAAAAAACGTCTAAAACGAAAACAATTTCACCCCTCTGGGAAGGATTGTTAAAGAAATTTAGAAAAAAAGCATAAAAAAATAATTAGAGAATATTCTAAAGTCTAGATTTGAATATTGTTGCATTGTAATACCGGCTGCGTATAAATTCCAATAATGCTTATAAACTTAAGAGTAATAAATCTGTCACAAATGCAATAAGTTTATAGCCCGGGCTTGGCGGCTAAATTCATATCGCAGTAGACAGGTTCAAGGTCACTCGCTAATATAAATTAACATTATTTATTTACGATAAAGGTGATAAGAGTACCTTATAGAATGTGCAACAATTATATAAAAAGTGCAGTAAATCGGTGAAGAGTATAATGGTTAGCTTGTTTGTAATTGCATTTCCTATCACTATTTATTTATCATATATTATTAAAATATATCAATAAACGTTTCAGAAAATGTCTGTACAAATACAAAACTTAAAAATTTTCTCTCTCAATTTTTATTCTCACTCACTCACTTATCTCACTCAATTTTTAAGGTTTAAATTATTAATAATATTTTTATTCATGAACTTTGCAGTATCATGATGTTAGGCAGGTAGAAAATGTCTACAATTCCATAGAAGAAAGACTCGGCAAAATTTTAAAGGGGGGACTCGTTTCCTGGCATCGGAAATAGGTCGACGTTAAATAAACAAATTTCAAAAAAGCGGTTGTCTATGAACTCTAAATAAACAATATTTCATTCGTCATTATCCGAATTTTCAGAATTTGAATCGGTATTTACATTATTAATAATAGGATTAATAATAATATTGAATAATAATAACATAGAATATTCATTTTCTTTTTTTATCACATGAGATACACACTTCCTCCATATATCGCTTTTGTCTTTTTCCTCTACTATTATCTTTATATTCTTTAAGACATACTCACTTAATTGTGGGGATTGATTACATTGACGTAGTCCACGTAGCCCACACCATCTCAATGGGGTTGAAAACGCAATAATATGGAGGCAGACGTAAAATAGTATGATCGTGTGCTTCAACAATTTTTTCAACGGCACATTCCTTTTTAAAATTTTGCTCTCCAATTAGTTCTAATCAAGTTTTTTTTGATAATTGTTAATAAATTAAACACTGCTTTTAGATGAATCAATCAATATATTATAAATACTCTACATATGTTTCGGCTTATTAGGCCTTTATCAAGAGTGTATTCACTATGTAATACTCTTGATAAAGGCCTAATAAGCCGAAACATATGTAGAGTATTTATAATATATTGATTGATTCATCTAAAAGCAGTGTTTAATTTATTAACAATTATTTTCAAGATGTTTCACAAGGAACCTACCACAAGTTCAGTTCAAGTTTTTTTTGTTTTCTTTTTCTGATATTTCCAAGCCTTTACCTTTCATAAATTCAATTATATCGCCTTTTCTTGATTGCTTGATATTTTTAGCAGACAACAACAACGCATTTGGAATAAAACTGTTTTTACTTCCAACATATAGAATTAGAATTCTTTTTCCCCAAGAACATGGAGCACTTAAATTACACTTTTTGGTGTTATCTACCAACCATATTGAACTACATCATGGGTGTCAAACCATGTTTCGTCAAGATAAATTATGTCTCTATTTGCATCTCGGTATTCTTATATTTTACGCAGGTACTTGTGTCGATGATCAACGATGCGTGCTGATTCCATAATTACAATTCGATTGTCCAATTTTTTTAATCTAAAACCGCAATCGAGCAAAACGTTTCACAAAGTATCTAATTATTTATAGTTATAATCAGGATAGTCGCGTAACTTATCGCTAAACATTTCTAATGTGGGCACCTTCTGTTTATTATAAAAGTCATACACAAATCGACGAATGACACCTTTGGACGCATTATCAAGTTTTTAAATTTTTGTCCAAGTCTTTTCCGTTTAACAGAGTGATCAACATCCCCGGCTCTAATATCCCTTTAAACTGTAGTACGGTTAAATTTGGTTAATTCACAAATCCTCTTCACAATTTGATTATATGAAGAATCAGTATCTTCGCCTTTTAAACACGAGTAAATATTCAAAATAACCCTTTGATTTAGAACGTGTAAGTCTTTATTTTCAAATTCAGCTTGTATAGGTTCTGTATCAAAATTGTCCGTTTCGTTGTCACTACTATCGAAAGGCCTCCAAAATGTCATTTTAAACAATTAATTGCCAAAAATCACTCAAACCCAGTAATAAAACTAATAATTTGTTCAAATATTCACTAGAATTAAGTAATTTATAAAGCTGTCTGGCTGTACTGCACTGCCTCGTACAGACCATACGATACAAACAGTTCATACGTATTTGTTGTTTTATATATTATGGCATGAAAAAACTCTGAATAAGGTTGGTGTTGACAAAGCAAATTCCCTAAGCATCTAATCCCACCTATATTTCTATGTGACAGGCGGATCAAGTCCACGTGGACTGTAGACGAGGAGTAGTGAATACAAATATGTAAAATTCTGTGCTTTCTCATTCAATGTGAAGCGATATATTGACAATACCCAAGATCCTCTAGTTCCGTGCTGTTCCAATTGAGTTAGTAAATACTATACTTATGCATGTCCGTTAGCACTGTTTCATTAGATTATGTAATAAAGACTGGCACACTTGATGCTCTCCTTCAATTCATTTGCATATCTGTAAACACCTTCTCCACAAAAGCAACACAAATTTAATCTAACAAAACAGCAAAACTCCCCTCTCGGATATTCCTAGTGCAAGACCTACATGGTTGATAAGATGTCAAGTGGCAGAAGGTCAAGTTATCGAGAAATAGCAAGGTTCAAGAGTCCCGGACGTGTATAAAAAGTGCTGGAGTAACCGTAAGAGTAGCGTCAGCACTACGTCAATTTAATAGCGTCCCGGTCTGGCCACTGGCCGGATTCTTAGTTATTTGTTTTTTCCGTTGTTCTTAGATAAGTTATAGCTTCTGTACACGCCTGCTTCGGCTTTACAAAGCTCTTCTAAAAAGTAAATTATAAAAGAGCTAGAGGTTGTAAGTAAGAAAACACTTAACAGGTTCGTAAGATAGATAATTTGGGGATGAATATATACCCAAGTTGGAAGGGCTGCGAAGTTGAATTCAATAAAAAAGGGGCAGTTTATTTTCCATTTGTTCGAAATGGGTGGGTTGTAAAAAATAACTGAAATGTTCTGTGTTATTAGAACTTACTTTTTTCACAATATGTACGATATTTAAACAAAGTGAATTATATATACAAAAAATTAATTTATATACATTTGGTGGGGTGGGCATCTAACTTTCTTATGATAATATAAGGAACAACAAAATTCTATTATAAAAATATTTATTGACGCTGACAAACTGCATCATGACCAGGATTCATATGCAAAACTGAGACAAATACACCTTGTCCACATAATGATGATAACACTTGATGGAATATACACAATACATTACTTACGACACCAAAACTATTTATTTGTGGTAGTACAAAATAAAATTAATAAGTTAAGAATTGTTGGAATACAGCACCTCACGCAATCTTGACAGATAGTTTATCTATAAGCAATAAATTAAAAATTGCATTAATAAATTGCTTAAGGTGACCATTCTCTAGAATGAGACATTCGATAGGGAAATATTTATTATTTTTGGCCACAACTTTTTTTTTTCTTAGTACCTACATTTAAAAAACTATAAGAGTACCTAAGTAGAACCATAACAAGACTATTACCATGATTTCTCACTCAATAATTTCAGTGCTTTGCAAAATAGCTAGATTTCAATTTAAAAATTATGTTAATCTTCCTATTTCGTAGTTTAAAATCTAGGTATTTTGCAAACCTCTGAAATTATAAAGGAAAATTAATAGCAATAGTCTTATTATGGTTCTACCTAGGTATTCTTATAGTTTTTTTAAATATACATACTAAGAAATTATGGGCAAAAATAATAAATATCTCCCTATCGGATGTCTCTTTCTAGTATAAGTATAAACTACTGAATAATGTCGCATTTAGACAAAGTTTCTCGACCTGAAGGGCATTAGGTCGACACCCATACCAATCAAAGTACATATTTTAAATAGCTCAAGCCGTTCTTGGAATTTTCTCTACCAGAAGGGCATTAGTTATGGAGTTGCTACCCATACCACGGGGTAGCCTTCGATTAGAAACCAATCAGAACAAGTTTCAGATTTTAAATATGGCTGGTATGATGCAGCATGCTGGCTACGACAATATAAAAGTTGAAAGTAGTGGAATATAAAATGCGCCTCATTTCGAATTCAGACAGGTATATCTCCCTCAAAGACCCGCATGCAAGTTTTAACGACATAAACACACTGGCCCACTACGTCCTAGAGATTTCACAAAGATATTACTCTTTCAAACTGGGCGACAGACTACTAATACGTAACATAACTCAAATTGAACAGCATAATACCTCCTTTCAGATAAGACGCACCCTGCCATACTAGGCGTTGCTCATTTTTTGGCAGGCTCACTTTCTTCTATCATTCACCAAAACTTCTAGCTTTACATCTATAAGTAAGTTCTTTCTGTCACCTCTCTTCGTTTCTGTTTGTTTCTCCTATTTGTATTCTAAATTTTCTTCTCAATCAATTTCTAAAAAATGAAAATAATTTTTTGATCACAATCTTAGAAATTCATACTATCTGATGGACTTGTTTCAAGCGGCTTCTGCGGAGTATTTCTTCCCACACCAACCACCAAAATTTATTTCACTGTAAAATTACCTCTACTAAATTTAAGGTTTGATTGTTTTAACGTATATTGTTAGTCTTGAATGGCATTATTATTGTTAATTCGTTATAATGTTTATGATGCTTAACGCAGTGGATGTCTGGTTGGATTCGGATCAGATCCCGGGGAAGCGACCACTTACAATGTTAATTATGAATAAATACTTCTTGAATTAAATTGAAAAGAATAGGTAGCAGTAGGAACAGTACTCATTTTTTGGATTACACTAAAGCTTTTAACAAATTACATCATAAACTGTTCCAATCAATCCTGCATTATTTCGGATTTATTAGTCCTTCTGCAGATCTGATTAGTAGTTGCCTCATTGGTAGAAAATAATAAATAGTAAACGAAAAAATGTCCTCTGATAGAGACACTAAGTGTAGTGCGCAACTTGGTTCCATTCTGTGGCCCCTGTTTGTTACAATGTATACTTTTAATTTAATAGAGATAGGATTGAAACTAATTTAGTTTCAACCACCTCCAGATGAGCCAATAACGTGCGTCAAATCATATTATTTGAGGGTAATATTGGAGTATCTTCTCTCACTACCACTGCAGGTTTTACGTTGATTATTTACCATTTTCAAATGATATATCTCTTTACTTAAAAACAAATGAGTAAACATTTTAATGTTACTTATTTATGTATATTTAGAAATACGTAAAAAATTTTCCAAAATTCTTATAAAATTGAAGTACTACTTTAATTTTTCTACACAACAATTATTCTTTTAATCTGTTTTAAAAGCCAACTTCTGGCCACTCTTTCTAATCTCTAACCTACTCTACATTAGTAGAAAACTAGTTAGCTTGCTTGAAAGCACAGATTCTCTACTGTTGTTATTATTAGTTCAGTTAATAAGTTGCATGACTCCATCTACAAGTCAAAAGCTGTAGGGATTTCCCCCACATTTAAATACGGGCAAGATCAATATTATCTTTTTAATATTTACTTTATATCTTCGTAATAATTACTCTTCAAATGTGAAACATGGTTATCAAAAACTAATGTTGCTTGTAAAACAACGTATTTTGAGGTATTTATTTAAGCTTACTTAATAACATACAATAAGATAATTTTGATAATGTTTATTTGTGTCTTTGTTTTAATTCAAGCCGTACATAAATACATACATAGAGAGCGGACATTCCGTACATCGACACCATTATCAAACACCAGGATAATTTAATTGAAAATTGAACCCTCTGGCTGTAAATAAGCCAGAAAACCATATTCTAACATTTGCTCCACCGAGAATTTACATTATTCAAGGATTATAAATCGGAGATTATTAAATTTTCATAAAATATTGCATTTTTATTCATCAAACCGGGTGAACCGATGAACAAAACAATTAAAGCTTATTCTACATGAAGTGGGCTATCAAAATAAGCTTACGAATGTCGCTGAAAGGGAACGAAAACAATTAAAATATACACGCGAAAAACAATTTCGATCTATCTATATCCTTTCTTTTGTTTGGGGCGTTCCAATTTATGCACGCTGATATAATTCAGTTCTCATCAGTTTCCTCTCTATTTCAAAACACTTTCTGTTTATGAGCTGTACGAGGAACCACTTGATGAAGAGAGATTGCAGTTTCTTTCTCTCAGACGACGGTATAAAGAAACGTATTAGGCTGGACACAGCATAATAGTTACTTGGCGGGTGAAGGGGTAAAACAGCAACCTATTTCATTAAGTGAAAGTTAATATGCTGCAAGTTCTAAACAAAATACAGGGGTCCTTAGCTGTAATGTATTTTATTTCTGCTTTCAAAATGATTGAAAAATGCTACTTTGGTGTGGATTTTCATACACTGTTCATGTACTATTTAATACGTGTTTCGTCACACAATGTAGTAGGTACAGGCTAGGCTAGATAAGTGTAAGAATTAAAAAAAATAGTAATAAGTCGTTACAGCAAACTTATAGTAGAATATTTTAGAACATCTAAAGAAGGAAAAATAGTCCGAACCACCTGCGATTTTCTGGGGTGAAATGGGGTGGGTTTTTAGGGGTGAAAAAATGGTTTTTGCGATTTCTGGCTAAACTGCGCATTCTATAGAAGAAAGTTTAATATAAAAGTTATAGGCAATAAAGAGACCTATAACTTTAGAATTTTTATCCTAACCTAACCATAATCTCTAAATGTTTCGAGAAATATACGAAAAACCGTTCTTTCGGTTTTTTATTTTTTTCTTCTACATCGAAATACACAGGGATTCTAGGTCGAGTCCCGGCTACTGATCACTTTTTTGAGGGCCTGTGCACATAGGCCCACACACTCAAAAAAAGTGATTTGTACCCGGGACCCAACATTGTAATCCCTACGTACTTCGACATGCTGAACACGAATCCGATGTCCATTTGGCTCCATCATCCACCAATTTTTTGTAAATCGCGAAAACAGTCTAAGATAAATAATTTCTTAGATTATTCTCGCGATTTCCAAAAAATTGGTGAGTGACGGAGCTAAACGGACATCAGATTCGTGCTCAGCACATCGAAATACATAGGGATTGACATGCCGGGTCCCTACTACAGATCACTTTTATTTTTTTTGTGGGAGGATGTTATAAAACATCCAACGAAAAAAGTAATTTTTTCGGATCTTTCGATTTTCCGGCAATTTTTTCCATTGCACTGTATATTGTATTTTTATTTATTGAAAGTAGATGTAAAAACAAAAACAAACGAGCCGTGTTCGAACTCTGTCGGATAAGTAGATTTATGAAGAATCGCAGTTGAAAATTTCACTTTTTATTCTTTTAAATTGAATTAAGCAACAACCGTTGAATATTTTGAATCACAAAAAATAAAACTTATGTGGAACACCAAAAGGTATACTTTCAGCCAGTTTGAGCTAAGTCGAATTATTTTTGTAGAAGAAAGAAATAAAAGACCGAGAGATTGGTTTTTTGCGTATTTCTCGAAATATTCTGAGGTTAGGATAAAATTGCTTTCCACAAAAGTTGTAGATCTCTTTATTGCCCACAGCTTTTATATTTAACTTCTTTCGACAGGATGCGTAGTTTAGCTACAAATCGTTAAAAACCGTTTTCCATCCCTGAAGATCCACCCCATTTCACCCCAGAAAGTCGGCGGTGGTTCGGACTATTTTTTCTTCCTTGGTTATGATATTTCACTATCAGTTTGCTGTAACTTATTTTGTTGTCCCACCCTTATCTAGCCTGGTCTAGTAGCGCTAGAGATACTTCTAAATTTCTTTGAAATCAGCAGTGAGGGCTTATAGGAGGGAAATATTTTAGTGTTCTTTTCTACTTAATGATAATGGCCGTTATTTTGGCGATATCTGAATTTTCTCATTCCCCTCCTCATTAAAATCAATCAAGGTATTATAGATATAAATCGGGTACAATTTGGATGGATCTGAACAATATGTGCCACCGAGCGGTTGAAATTTTAAATGGAAAACACATATATTATTTTGCATTTTTCACTTGAATATTTAAAAGTTTTTGACAAATCGACAGAAATGTCTGAAACTTGGTATTTAGTACATGATGGATTGTACAATACCTAATTTTCTCAGATTTTTTCATAATCATTATCATAATATCACGGGCTCTTTTAAAATACACGTTGTTACTATTTATTTATTACAGTCATCCTAACAACACCCTAGTAAATTTAAGTGAAACATTTTTTGAAGGTATTACATGAATACTATGTTGAGCTAGTAATGTTATAAGATGCAGAAAGTTGCATAAAATCCATATATGGATCCTATATGGGTTTTGTAACGAGGTAAATTTTCCGTATTGTAAATTATTATTATAGATTTCTCCTAAGTTTAGCTAGATAAACCGCGAAATAGATTTCTACTTTAAATAGATAATTTAATAAACCTGGCAGTAAGAGGGCTATGCGTAATATTAACATTAATTACAAAAATTAACATTGACGGCGTTGGTAAGAGAGCTGCGTAAATTAGTTTCATTAGAGCAGATTTGAGAATCACTTCTGTCCGATCCGTCAAACAGCCCAGTCGGGTATTATTCCGTATATCCAACACATGTAAGTACACCGTTTTATCATCGCCGCTGGTTTCTTGTCAGCCTTTTTATATTAACACCGATAAGAGTAATTCACTGAAATGCCTGTTTTAAAGCAATAATTTGAAACCGATTCCGTTTAAATGTATCAGAATATAACTATTATTTTCCGACTTAGCCGAAATTAAATAAATTTAAAGTTAAATTATTACAATAGTAAGAGAGTCCGAGTTAAGACCTGCCAACTTCTCCGATTTTATCCAAATAGTTATGTTCGCAAGAATTTCCAAATGGGAAAAAGAACATAGACGACATTTCGAGAGAAAACGGTTTACCGTTTACCGTTTATATTATTTTAATCGAGACCATTTGTGATGGTACTGCGATAAAACAATATGTTGTTCTACCAAATGTGTAGAAGTTATAATTACCGTACATTTTATTTTAACTAGTTCGTAGCAAAATAAAATCTGCCTTTGCAAAAACTATTTTTGTGAAATTTATTGTAGTGTTGTTGTTAATGTACCGTTCATTTTGTTTCCAATATTTCGTACTGATACGAAATGGAACAAAATTCCTTACTTTGAAATAATTTGTAGAAATTTATTATAGTCCGGGAATTAAGAATATAATCTAGGCTACCGTAAATAAATTAACTAATATTATATTCTGATACATAGAAATTTTCCGCATAAAATCCGACAAGACACCACGTGGCCGAACCGAAATGCATTTAATGAAGACACCCAGCTGTGGGGTTTGAGGCGCTTGGCAAACACCGCATCAAGTGTTGATGAAATTTCAACATTTCCGAACCGAACCGAAATACCACCGTTCTGATTATTGCTGTCCGTCCGTCTAGGCAGAATAATCTCCGCCGTAAGCTGATACCAAATCCGATAACCGTTTTATTTTCCGAGCCCAGTGTGATTTAAGTTACACACCACACCGAATCTGAAAACCGTTTTATTTATTTGGTATCAGTCTTATTTAGTTTTGCCTAGTTCTTCACACTTACACTCTGACCGTTCATTTAGGCATGCTGTTGATAACCGCTTGCTTTTGCCTGGTATTTGCATACTGCCTGCTTTTATTACTTACTGTGGTGTTGTTTCTTACCCTTTACCGTTTTTTTTTCGCTTACTGTTTTTCTACCGATTTTGTTTTTTTTCTTTACCAATTTCACCGCTTGCTTGCTTACCACCGCTTGCTTCCGCATTAATGAGTAACTAGTAGCTAATTAGCTTTTCACCGCCTGGTTACCCGTACGTCACAAAATGGAGCCCTACCTAAATCAAATTAAACTAAAATGACATATCTTAAGTTTTTGTTATTGTATTTATGAGTAACTCCGTATTTTGGTACCTAACCGTTTTTTATTGTTTTGTAAAAATTTCATTGTATGTTAATGAACTTTGTTATTTACCGACATCTGCCTTTTTCTGTTGAATGTGAGTGAAAGTCTAATCTGCCGTCTAGACCCCTGGACATACCGTGTCTCCACTGTAGCTATCTCAGCCCTACTGCAACAGGCTGCGTTTAGGAGGCTAATGTGGGACCTTTGCCCCACGTAAAAATTGCAAAGGTGGCGCTCGAGATTACCGAATTTAACCGAAATATAGTTCAGCGCCAAAGTGACGCTTCCACTTGCCTATGCGCTAGGCAACTGGATGAAAGCACGTCACAGTTTTATATAACCTTTTGCATCTAATAACATTGCCTGCTCAACATATAATCCGTGTCATACCTTTAAAAAAATGTTAATTGTCAATTTACTGCACCCATATATGGACCCTAATATGGGTTCAGGTTACGTTAAACCTTGTGCATCTTATGACATTACTAGCTCAACATAAAGTTCGTGGCAAAAAATGTCGAACAATTAGCATCTTTTCTACTACTATACAAGTCATATATTAAGAAATATTTACGGAAAACGAGGAAAAAATCAGATATGTATGTAAAACAGTAGCCGACATAATTTCAAAATTTGTGTTCTTCCTTTTTGATGTCCAAATACGAATAACCATTTCAAGATTATGATTGCTATTCCAAGACATTTTGTTATAAAATTCGGATATATATTTTGATGTCACCAATATTTTTATTCAAGATGTACGCATCTGCGTATAAAACATAGATTGCAAAAAGTGGAATATTTCTATTCAGATATATTTTTAATAGTTTCTTCAGAAATGAGTTGTTAAAAACTACATTCAACTTGGCTTCCGCGTGGTATAAACTCCTGCAAAAGCAGCCTGAGGCTATTTGCATTAGCTTGCTCCCCTACGAAATGTTTTGTTAGACGAAAATTTCGCTTAAAATTTGACGTGAATGTTATGTTAATTAGTACAGTAGAATCCTGCGTACTCTGCCATAGTTGTGTAGTTATTATTGGCCCAAAAATCACTAAAAATCGTGAAATAAAATTTCAATAAGTATTGCAAATACTTAACGGATGGTAACAAGAAATTGTACTTATATATATTTTATATTTAATACTAATCAAATAGGTATAATAATGACGTTAAACAATAACTAAAAACGTAGTAGGCCTTTGACTTAAAAAAAAGATGAAGGAGGTTTGGTTGTGCTAGTTGGTATTCATCCATTTTTAGATTTCTTCCAACCCCACTCAAAAATATTTAAAATATTTCCTTCCCACTGTTATGTTTGGTGGTACGTGCTTAAGCCGTAGTGGCATAAGAAGTTGGTGGCAAATGAGCTAGCTAGAGAAAATTTTGTGCTCTTCGATAATCTTTGAAAAACAGCTACTTAAAATCTTGGTCTTAATGCCATACAGAGAAATTACGTACGATGTGTTCAGATGCGAAACTGATAAATTTTATCATTCTTTTATATATTGGAGATCATCTAAATATCAAAACATTGAACAAATACTATTACTTTAAGAACTTGTTAATTACATAATGTGAATTAATAAACAATACATACGAACAAATAATAAACAAGTAATAGATATATAATGTAATCTTTGAAACAGCTATAAATTGGTACAGCATTAATTTTTTTTGTATCTAAGATCATATGAATATCTAATTATAAACGAATACTTTTATCATTATCACTGATAAACCGAAAATAATTGTTGAGAGTAAAAATTAAAAATAAAATGGTATTAAGGTAAAAAGTGGTAAAATCGTAAAAAAGTATGTAACTTTTAACGACTGTATCTCAGCCAATTTTTATCAAAAATGCTTTTCGGTCACCATTTTGACGAGAATTACGTCAGCTTTCATTTTTGTGAATCAATGCCTATACCTAAATCCATTCAGACAATTGAAACTTTTCATTGTTTTAAATAGTCCTTTTGAGTAATTTTGTTTAAAAAAAAACTTTTTGACTTTACATAGTACCACGTCGATAGGAAATTTTACTCTCTACAAAAAACTGTATTATACCGGGTGTCGCGAATTGCGCTCGCCACGATATTTCCTAAAATATTTGGAATAGAAAATTGAAATTTGGAGGCCTTATTACACGACTAAAATGCCATCTTTTCAATAAAAAATCAAGTTTAGTGCACATCCGGTTTGACCGGAAATGCCCACAATTTTCGATTTTTAAATGGAACACCCTATATATTTTTACATTTTTGGAATCTAGAGGAAATTTTGAATACAATACATCCATTTTGGTCACTTTTTGATAAACATTGAAAATTTTATTAAAAAATCCATTTCTGAATCCAGAGTGCTGTGAGTTACTATAAAAATAAAAAGAGCAATATGATTGCATTACTTAATTCTCTAGAGGCGTTTAAAATTTTTAAATGTGATTTTTACCCACTAACTCGGTTTTTTTAAATGGGAATTTAATCGTTCACCAACATTTTTAAATACCTCATTTTCATACGAATCTAATGATACCAAAATTTTGAAAATCCGCTCAGAAATATTTGAGATTTCAGCCAAAATACAATGCAACCAAGCTTTTAGAAACATGCGGCTAATAGATAATAGATTAGTGGGCTTTGGAAACTAAAATGGCACATTTCTGTATAAATCTGGTAACCTAATAACATTGGAAAAATCATAGTAGCCATTGAATATAATAAAACAATATCAGCTGTCAGACAGACTCGTGTAGTTATAGGCAATCTTGAGCTATCAAACATTTAATAATTGTGAGCGCAAAGAACTTTACAATTAAGTTTAGCATAGGTATGTGGAGGTAAACACAATTACATCCACAAGGACATTTGCAATAGAATGCGACATCAGTTCGGTTTTCAGAGTTTTATTTAAATGAACATAAATATCGGGCCTATAAATAAATAAAAATCAATTCCGTTTGAACAATTAAACTTAAACTAGGTAACAGTAGGTATCTTTAAAATAATTAATATAATTAAACCATAAATTGACATTTATAGATATTGTTCAAAATGTCCACCATTTTTTTCTATACACAATTCGGCTCTGCGTACAGTTGCTTGAATGGTTCTACGCAATTCAGCCGGCGTTATTTCATTAAGAGCCCGTACAGCTTTATTTTGCAGCTCTTCACGGGTATTTGAAGAAGTTTTATAAACTTTATTTTTGAGAGTGCCCCATACATAATAGTCGAATGGTGTTAAGTCAGGTGACCTAGGAGGGCACCTGATATGACCTTGATTTGCGATAAGGCGTTCACCATGCAAGTTGTTTAAATATTCCATCACTCTTCTGGAATTATGTGGGGGAGCACCATCTTGTTGGAAAAACAGATTTTGTAAATAGGCAAGAGGAAGTAAGTCAAGAAATTCTGCTGTCTGGTTTTGTAAAAAGAATAAATATCGTTCGCCAGTAAGTGTTCCATCAAAAAATATGGGTCCAATTATTCGATCTCCAAGTACTCCAAGCCAACAGTTAAACCCAAATCTTTCCTGAATATTCCCCCGCCCTACCAACCTCGGATTTTCTTGAGCCCAGTACCTAGTATTATTTCTGTTAAACATACCTTGGTTAGTAAATCTACTTTCATCTGAATATAAAATATGAAAAGGAAAACCTGGGTTTTGTTGTACTGCATTTAAGAACCAGTTGCAATATACTAGCCTCCTGTCGTTATCATCTCCATAAAGATGTTGGTGTATTTGGTATTTATAAGACCGAAACTTATGTTTCTTTAAAATTCTGCAAACCGAAGACTGACTAATGTCGCATTCCATTGACAATTCCCTTGTTGATGTTGTTGGGTGTACCATCACAAATCCTGATACATCAATTTATTTGTCCTCACTCACAATAAATGTTTGATGGTCATCTTGTTGATTGGGTTAGTTTCTTAATTCTTGTTCCACTCTGGCAAACAAGTGTCTGCTTGAATGACGTCTGTTGGGATATCGTTGCTGATACAGTTCTGCAGCTGCAGTTGAATTTTTGAGACGCGCTCCATATATCAGTAACATATCGACCTTTTCATTTCTACTAAAATTATTCATTTTCTTTAATTTTTACTCAAAGAGATTTTCGCAACGCGTTATTTTGTATCTGTCTGACAGCTGATATTGTTTTATTACATTCAATGGCTACTATGATTTTTCCAATGTTATTAGGTTACCAGATTTACACAGAAATGTGCCATTTTAGTTTCCAAAGCCCACTAATCTATTATCTATTATCCGCATGTTTCTAAAAGCTTGGTTGCATTGTATTTTGGCTGAAATCTCAAATATTTCTGAGCGGATTTTCAAAATTTTGGTGTCATTAGATTCGTATGAAAATGAGGTATTTAAAAATGTTGGTGAACGATTAAATTCCCATTTAAAAAAACCGAGTTAGTGGGTAAAAAACACATTTAAAAATTTTAAACGCCTCTAGAGAATTAAGTAATGCAATCATATTGCTTTTTTTATTTTTATAGTAACGTAGCACACAAACTAAAATATATTTTGGGCACCACAGCACTCTGGATTCAGAAATAGATTTTTTAATAAAATTTTTAATGCTTATCAAAAAGTGACCAAAATGGATGTATTGTATTCAAAATTTCCTCTAGATTCCAAAAATGTAAAAATATATAGGGTGTTCCATTTAAAAATCGAAAATTGTGGGCATTTTCGGTCAAACCGGATGTGCACCAAACTTGATTTTTTAGATGGCATTTTAGTCGTGTAATAAGGCCTCCAAATTTCAATTTTGTATTCCAAATATTTTAGGAAATATCGAGGCGAGCGCAATTCGTGACTCACCCGGTATGCATATACCAAAAATGTATAGTTTTTGAGCTATAGTTAAAAAAACTAGGAAGTGGACAAATTTACTCCTTTCACAAGCATTCAAGCCTAAACCTAATAGCACTTTATAGAAGTATTATCTCTCGGGTACAATTGAACATATGAAACAATAAAATACCATTAAGAATTAGTTCCTTTCACCCCTGTTTTTTTCGACACAGGCAATAGCCTATAAGTAGTATAACTCAATTCATCTCTGGGGCCGTTGATCAAGGTAAACAAATATTCATTTTTCAGTTAAATAATCGCAGCAATATACATTACATTCTCGTTGGCTTTAGGTGCATGGTTCAGTAAAATATATTTTACGTCAATATAGGCAAGTCAGTAATTGTGTGACTTTATTTATTTCATCAGTTCCTATTAATTATCGCTAGAGATAATGTTACACGATTTACTTTAAATAACGTGTATGTAATACAATCACATGTATTTATCAGACGAACTAGTAAACAACAATAGGCGTATAATATTTCCGCGGAGGTGTATCATCATTATCAGACTGTAAATTATTATTCGTTATACATTTTCACAAATAATATAATTATTTATATTAAATTTAATACATTCAGTCAATAGAAATACTGATTGATAAGTAAAATGAAAATTACAAATTGGAAGAAAACTATTCCCAACTAGCACCAAAGTGACAGTAACTGAGATAGGAACTTCGCATGAGTAACCATTACGTAACTGCCACTAAATTTACGACTTTGGTGTAAAAATAACTTCATTTGACAAGTCTACAGTCCCTGCCTCGTAGTTTCTACCACTAATGATTACTTTATAGTTATGCAACTTCTACGTAGCTTTCGTGGTACATGGAAACGTGGTAGTTACCAGTGTGATGACTTTTGGGTTTTCAGAACTTGAAGGTGGTAAACTATAGTAGCAGCGACTAACTCGCATCACTGAAATGTGACTTCAAAGTTGCAATCACCTTCAAGTAGCTTTAATAGTTGCCGAGACGTTCTGGGAACTTTCACTCTTTCTTTAAAGTAGTGGAACTTGTAAGTAATATTCATAGGTGTTAATGACGTTACTGCTACCTACAGAACTGTGTACGGATATTACAAAGTGCACATCACCTCTGAAATTTACCATGAAGTAAATTTCATCATCTAGTTCCCAATGTTGACCATAGATAAAGTTAATGCAACAAACCTAACCTATATAATATGTTTGCCTAACCTAGAATAGAATTATATGCTGTTATATTCATGCTATGCAACATTTTATGTTCAAAATAAGGCAACAAAATTTAATATTTCAACACAGTTTTATTACACCTACCTTTTCTTATATGTTATCTATCATTGTAATAGTATATTATACCAACAAGGTTTATGTTTATTAAGTCGTTGATATATGGCTGCATACAAGTAAATTGCAACAGCTGATCGGTTTTTCAATGTGAAGTTAGGTAAATGATAAACAGCAAAAGCTAGGAACGCGTTCAGTCTAGACGTCAACGTATGGCTAATACGTACGTTCCGAATCAATAGCGGATGAAATGTAACCATAAAGTAGCAGCGGCAACTTTGAAGAGGTAATTTGTGGTAGTCACAGCTACGACTTTAAAGTGACGCTACAGTTCCATTCGCAGATTTGTGGTAAATATAACTTTACAAGTTACGTATTTGCAGTTTTCGTCACTATCGCCAAGTAGCAATTACTTTCAAGTAGCATTTCTTGGTAAAAACGACCTGAAAGTCATATTTTCTGAAATAAGCCAAAATTATCGACGCCATTATTATAACACATGAACCATAATTTCACAATTGACTAATAAATTCAATTTATCGCAATTTCTTCACCAAATACAACAAATGAATACATAAAAAGTAGTATTAAGTTCCGAAGACCAATAAAAAATATGTTTCGGCATCTAGTGTGTCTTATTCTCGCATGGCATTACATATTTTAAAAACAATATTTTCATTAAAAATGCATATTTTAAAGGCGCGTGGTTAGATTCGGACGTTTTAGCATTATGTTTGTTAGTAAAATTTCATTCGTTTTAATTGTGACCCTTAGACCATTGGAAAATAGCACAAATTTTGCTAATATTATCTTCTGATATTCTATTAAATTTCTGAGTTAGGGAAACGAACAAGAACAAGAATCATATGTAAGAATGAAACATGAATATAATAAAATCGGTTACAAGACAAAGAAGGGGCAACATCGATTTGAAAGAGTAGGGAGTGGTAAAGTTTTCTGAAAGTTGCGGCGTCTACGCCGCCACGTCGCCGCTCCGGAGCAAGAACGTGATTGGAACGTAGCCAAACAAGTTCCAGGAACGTGGCTGGAACGTTATCGTCACCAAAAAATACCGTCACCATTTTGCTCATAAACACGTATTAGGAACGTTCCTATTACGTGTCTGTGAGTAGTACCAAAACACTTTAAAGTGCCTACAATAGTCATTGCTACGTTCCCACGACTAATTGTGCTAGTTGGGTTCTGGAGATTTTTCTGTCCAGACGTTGAAATTTATACTATTAGACCAGAAAGTAATGATGTGACAAGCCTAGAAGAGAAATTAATCACGTTTAACCTGTAAACTCGTATAATGACCGGTTTTACAATCGTTGGTTAACTACCGGCCTGCGTTATCCTTCAGGTTAGCATAGAAATAGCGTTTTACAATCACTGCTGATTTTTTAAAGCCGTAGTTGTCTATATTAACTTCATTAGTAGGTCAGCTATGGGTAATTTATATTTTTCCAAAGTATACCTACCATTCAATTTTATATGAGGGCTTAAATTTTACAGTTAAGACATCATTGTTAATACAGTTAATGTTTTTGGATCGTGCTTGGAAGAACTTTAATTCATTTATTTACAACATCTACAAGATAAAATTCCAAATGATATTTTTACAACATAATATCATATTGTACATAAATGGAGAAACATTAACAAGGTATACAATAACGCATATACAAATTAATGATAAAAGTCCGGACAATACAAATATACTATACCAGATTATTAGTAACACAGAAACAATTGAAAATTTTTGTAAATGAACAAAAACATCTAGACATGTATATTTGCTGATAGCTGATGTGACTTTTGCAATTTGAATAAAAATTATCAGCATAGAATAATCCTTTATTTCTTGTATTAAATCTAAGAACTTTAAAATTGAATAATTATAAAAGTCTATTTTACTATTGATAACCTAAAAACAAAATGTTTGCATACTTTTAAGACGCCTTCTCTTAAGAGACCTTAACTAATGCCTTTTTTTTCGTATGAGCAATTGAATTTATCGATATGCGACTTAAATAAAATGGTATTTACTATTTTCCATTGTACACTTTGGAGTCTATTAATGTCAGATTGATAATATGGTTCCCAGATAATGCAATAATATTTTAATATTGATCTGATAAATCACTGAGTCTGCTAAGTCATGTGGTATATTACCAGAAAACAAGAATAAGAAGTCAATTATGAAGTAAGATTTAAAAAAGTTCTTTTAATTACTGTTTACTTCATCTAACTCTTTGTTGGGAGTTCGGCTACCCAAAACCAACTTTTCATTTAGAAATACTGATTTCCAGCTATTTATGGACAGACCAGCGAGATTTATTAAAATTATTTAGATCTAAGAATTTCTTAAGGCAGGAATTTTAAATAAAAGCGGTATTTTGTTGGAATTTAATAAGTAATATCGAAATTGTATTTCTACGTTATTATAATTAAACTAGTTTAAATATTTACAAAATACACTTTTATATCGACGTACATATAAATTTTATTAATTTCATGTAAATTAAGATTTTTTAAATCAATAGGATTATATATTATATTGACTGTCAATGTCCTATTCCAGCATAAGTGTGATAATGTGTGAAAAGCATTCTTCAAGATAAGAAAAACCTTCCTATAAGCACGGACCTTAAAATCTGTCAAATGGGACTTTAACACTTCATATCTGAATGCGAAAATAGATACAGGGTGTAATTAGTTTCATGTCATTAAAAAAAACTGGTAATAGGTATCGACTAGACAAACAGAAAACCTATACGACCTTTTTCTCTAGGGGCACTTTGAAAAAAACTGATCGGGGTTTACATTTTTAATGTTATGGTAGGAAAGATTTGAGAACCGCTGTTTTTCAGGGACAATGGATGTTATAGTTCCGAATATTAGAAATAATAAAAAACTGTAATACCCGACTTGTGTTCCCGTCGGTAGAAGTGTGGCACTTTGATGGGATTATTTGTATTGAACTTTTAATACCACTAATTATGAAAATGTAAATAATTCCTTCTCTTTCGGCACAACGCAAGCATAGCATGGCCGCAGGGGTTTAAATAGGATTTGTTTACATGTGTTTTTTAATTTGGAACAAAGCTATTGTAGCTTTTATTGTCGTTTATAAGAATTTATAAAATTTAAAAGTGGCTTATTAACATTTGTAACAGTGTGTTAAAAGCTTAAAAAATTAGTAAATGTTTTATGAAATTGGAAAAGGAACAGTTAGATGTCCGAGATACGATAACAGAAATTAGTTGTGTATTTTAAGTTAGGAAAAAATCTGATTTTGTTAACGAATTGAGCGCATAATTTTTCCCAATCAGGTATCGAAAACTAAAAATCAAGTCTTTGGTCTCTATGAAAATCAATATAAACAATAATAATCAGATAGAAACAAGGCAACGAATACTAATAATAATAATCATACCTTTAATGCCCAATAGGTAACACCCAATAACTAACCAATTCTTTTGAATTTTTTACAAAAATTGTTCGAAATGACCTCCATCTCCACGTATACACATTTCGGTACGTCGAACTAATAACATACTTACTTCGTTCAACACATTTGGTAAATTAGGATAATTTTGTATGGTTTCTATGCACATTAAAATACGTTGTTGCAATTGTTCTAAAGCTCGTCCGCACCAGCTGCATTTCCACCACTTTCTCCATGTACCAAGTCCATATCCGCGAGCTCTGGATAAGTGTAATCTCCCATAATGTCCAAAATCTGCGTTTTAAAGCACCACACTAAACTGTGAATTACCGTTATCAAGAAAGTCAAAACAAAAAGAAAAACTTGGTCCAAAATCCAAACAGTAACACAAAAAGCACGAACGAGAAGTAGTGTCTTACGTAACCAAGCACTAACGACTTGAAAACGAGTCAATGAAATAAATCTTAACATAAGAAATAAATCTTAACATAAGTGGCACAAAATTCAAAAAGAAAACAGACAAAACCAAGGAAAGGGTACGTCGCGTCGTGCGTTTACCAAGTAAGGACAAAACTGAAATTATTACTTGAGAATATTACAGGCAATAAAACCTACCCCAATATGTCAGCAGTTCTCAAACTAGGTTATTAAGTATTTTGGAAATTTTTGTTTATTTTTTTTCTCCAATATTTTTGTTTGTCTTGTCGTTCCCTACCACCAGTTTATTATAATGACATGAAACTAATTACACCCTGTATAAATATTTAGAGTTTTCTGCAGAAAAAGTGATTTTTTGTTTTATTTTGATCATTATAATATTACAAATCTAGAGGATTTACGAAATTAGTTGTTGAATTGTAATTTGAAGTATGTTGGGCAACTGAAAAGTCCAATTATAATAAGATACAAGCAGCATATTGCTCATCTATAAGGAAATAATTATAGTACCAGAAAACTAAGAAACATTGGGGATAGCTACGAAATTATCATCTCCCCAGTTTTCGAGGGTGCTGGATATGTTGGCACCCTTCATTTTCCCCGCAGAGGGGCAACCTAATTGACCAAACAACACTTTTTTTGGGTTCTCTTGGGAAAAGTTACGAGTCGAGCTTTCTGCCTTTTCTCGTAGGTTATATCGAGGGAGGACAAGTAGGTAGTCAGGGCCCTCCCCCAGTGAGGGTGGAACCATTCTCTCAAGGGGTGGAAAAAGGATTGCATTTACTGCCTTGAGTAGAGATTTCGTGGAAAGGGTTTCAGATAAGTGTAGGGGATAATACCACTCCCCACCTCCTTCTACGAAAAAGCTAGTGATCGGGCACAGGCGACGCTTTTTTCAATAGAACTAGGGTTGTTAAAAAAATTATTCTCTCTAGATTAGATAAAAAAAAGCAAATTTGAAATACTATAAACCTGTACTGCTCTTTAGTGGCGTTGCCGTCCTGTAGTATATCAAATAATTACAAAACGCTTGTAGAAGAAATAGACCGATGTTATATAAATGAATAAGAAAAAATTGGTGATTGGTGTAATGGGTTAAATTGTTTTAGTAATTATTTGGTTGATTGTGATAGAGGTTGTTATGGCTTCGTGTTCGGTATCTTTGTTCAGATATTGGTATATGACACATGATCTTCTCTGACTCGTTTAAGTTAACTTTCTTCTAATAATAATAACAATAATATTTATTCAAGTAGGAAGAAACCCTAATATACTAATATTTCTTAATCAATACATATACTTACATAAAAAGATAAGCAGGTTTACCGCTTACTCACTAATTATAACTATAAGCTAAATGTAAATAACATTATAACAACATTGTTTGGTGTTATGCAATGTGTTTTTTCTTCTTCGTGTTTTATATATTTTGTTCATTTTTGTGTTTTAAATTTTATGAATTTCTTATGCTTTCGTAATATTCGTATTTCGTATTTTTATCATATTTTTTCAAAATTCAAGTAGGTAGATCAAGATCTAATGATACATATGGTGTAAAAGTAATTCATAATATTAAATTATTGAAGTGAGGGCACTCTAATAATGAGTCTTTGATTACCTTGTTAATGAGTTTTTAATTGATTTGGGAATACCCAGAAGATCGGGAAAAATCCCAGAGCTTTTGGAAATACCTAGCAGACGTGGGGAAGGCCCAATGACCTGTGGTAAAACCCTCGACATGTGAAAGTGTAATAACATAACAATCTGGCTGGAGTTTAGCGCAGTCTTAAGGAGAATATGTCAACCCAGCATGTAAACGGTACATTTTAACACAAATAACTAAATAAAACACACTACTATGTTTTCTACCACATAGCGGTGTGGCAAAAACACACTTCTATGTTTTCTACTACATAGTAGTGTGTTTTATTTAATTATTTGTGCAAAATGATTAACTACCACAAAGTAACGGCTCCTTTTGGTATATTTCAATTTATAGCAAATAACCGAATAATGTCAGCAGTTCCGAAAACTAACTATGTAAAGCATTAATGTCTTACGCATGTTTTAATACTGCATGTTTCCAATTTAATTCGGAGACTTTTAATATATAAAAAAAATTATTAAATATTTGTAATCTGTCAAATTTCTCTTTTCGTTAATGATCTTTAACTGATTTTTCAATTATTTACCGATTTAATTTTAATTTTTAGTGCTTCATTTTGTTAAAATTATCTACTGAAACAAATTTGTAAAATACACAGATATTTACGTAAATTTATTTTTTTTCAAATAAGTTGGGACAAAACATCCAAAAGTTAGTTCATTAAGTAAAATAATTAAATCTACTTAAATAATTAATTAATAATAAAAAATGATTTATTTATGTCTTTATGACAATAACTATTGGTATCATCGACTTGTAACCTTTTGTAATAATTTAATATGGAAAAGTTCCGATTTAGAATTCGACTTACTTTTGGTTGGGACTGTAACGCCTCAATCTCCTTAAGCAGAATAAGAACCTACTAACCTAACCTAAAGAAATCATAGAAAAGAATTTGTAAAAAAATATTAATCGTCACAAAATTAAATTAAAAAAACCAGCAGGCATAGGAATTTGAACTTTTCGCACCGTAAGCGAGATACATTACCTATGTGCCTACCGTTCGGCTGATGATGAACACTAGGGCAAGGAATAAATAGTGAGACAAATGATATCACGTTTCTCTATTCGTCCGCCGCAGCAGCACTAATGCGTCCCGGCCCGATGCTACAAGATTTGCTCTCTCCGTGCCGCCTCTTGTTGAACAGGCGTTACAATATCGATCGGCGCTGACCGACAACACCCCATCATCGCTTCCCACATAGTAACAGGCTCTCGCTCAATATTGCATCGTCTGACTTTGATACTTTCATGTCGACGGCCTTGGAAAAAACTCATAGCTTTTGTCCTATACGCTATATGCGAACATTAACATTTCCAATGTTAATAATATTTTTCTGTTATTATTGCAATAGTGATGACTCTATTTAAAAATATCTATTTCGCGCACGATTGGTGCACATAATGTATAACGTATTTTTTAAATTTCCATGTTTTGCAGACAACTTTTGATACACTCCATCTGGTAAAAAACTATTGTGAACCACATCTTTGTTGCCTGTAAATTTTCTGACATATATATTTGCCAGTTTATTTTAATATAAAACAGTGCTTAAGACCTGATAAATGATTAAAAGATATTATACACGTTTAAGAACTGGACCCCTTCTCAATCACCACAAAGGTGAAGTTCTTTCCTTTTATTTTTAAAAAGGCATAAAACACATTTACGTAACATTTTGTAAAATAATACAAAATCACGGCTATTTTGCAATGTTGTTCCTAACTAATATCTTAAAATTATTATTAAATAAAATTAATTATTAAAGAAAATCAGCATGATATTTACTAAGCACGGTTTAAAAGTAGACACTTAAAATGTCTGCCACTAGACCTCCTATAACTGGGTTGTATGCCTGCCTCTGGATCTCCACTGACAGGGATATATGGCGATCGTACTTTTGTAAAAACTAAGTGGTAATTAATCGATAATAAATAAATTGGCTTGATACTTCTTTGTCATGTCCAGTGACATATAGTGTATGTTTAGAATGTTTGTCGATAAAAAAATATTCGCTTGATACAAATACTTGTACCAAAGGCATTTTGAGTTAGTGAAGGTTCCACTACTAAGAAAATTATTCATACTTATCATTTTTCTTGTCTGTCATGCTCTAAGGTAAAGGACTTATCATGTTTCTAGTTTAGACAAATATGTCACGCTGGCTTCTGTTCTATAAATATAACAGTCGCTTTTCCTTAATACGGAGAAATCTGTGAATATAATTATAGTTTTATTAAAATATCCCAGGCAAGCGTCACTTCTGAATGGCGTGTTATTGAAAATTATAAAAAATGTATTTAATATTGTCACCGCATTAGGCCAATCCTCAATAAAAAGGTAGAAGTTTACAGGAATGCAGTAATGTTTGTCACCCACTCATCTTATTGATCAGTGACCACGATCACTTTCACAAATTACTTTCTTTCTCCGATATTTCTTAGTCATCTCGTGCCTATAGCCATAAATAGAAATATTCAGACTGTATAGAAGTCAAAAAAAGCTCACGAAAAGGTTTACCGGCACTCGGAAATTGATTTTTCATTGTGAATTTCCCTTTTGTTGTACGTATATTATATAGCACCTCTGTGCCGCATTGACATTTCCCTCGAGGCGGGATGGTTAACCACTGTCCGGAATTATTTTTTGAGAGAAATATGCGTTTAAATATATCCTGGGGATGGGATGATTAAGTATATTGTTTCGATTAAAATTTGCATAGTTTTGATTGCTAGTTTTGTTGATTCAATTTTAAAAATAGCTCTGTTAAATCAAATAACTCTTCTAAAATCTCTCATAATAGCGTTAATACACGAAAGGACGTTGGCACAATAAATTGATCAGGTTATGTAAACGATTAGTTCAATAAACTGCCAAGTTCCAATTTCCGTCTTATGCAAATTAAAAGCGTTATGGTTATTATATTACAACTTTAATATATTATACCTTGCCACTCACCCTTAGTCCCATGTCACGTATAAACTTATAATCTAATGAGTTGTTTCTACTCTTTCGATAAACATACATTGATTATTAGAATAAAGCTATTAATAAATATCTGTTGAAAGATCTAAAGATCATTATCATCCATTATTTCGAAAATACAGCAACGAGTCATCCTTACATATATTTTGTAAATAAGAAAAATACGTCCAAATGAATCTCTCAGTATAAATTCATATTTCTACATTCAAAACACTAAAATTTGCAATAGAACTCGTTAAATCGTTTACTACGCCAATTAATAATCTGCAAACCCTAGCTTACAATCATAATAACTTACCTAGCAATGCTAAAGTACCTATTCGATTTATTTTGTGACTCGAATTTTACATTTTTTGAACGAAGTCTTAAACATGGTAGAGACTATCCATATAATAATAATAAAACTAGTTATATAATTGTTGCACATTCTATGGGATACTCTTCGCAGTTTTTTTGTAAATAATATTAGTTTTAGACATTTGAACCTCCCCAAACATTTTTTTTGTAGATTTTACTAAAATTGGTCCAAAATCGACATCACTAAATATATAATTTCCGACTATATTTCAGTAATATGGACTTAGATTTAAATACTAGCTGTGGGGTGTGCAATGATAATCTCTGCACCTGTCCATTCAACGACTAACTACTATTTAATGTTTCACATATTTATAAATTTCATAATGAATTTTTACTAGAACTTGGAAATCGGCATAAGATTTCTACATGTTGAATGATCCCGAGATCGACACACCCACAACCCAGAAGGCAGGGGAGCATAGGTAATTAGTTTCTACTCTATATCAGTGAATTAGAATACTATTATTTATATCTCATAAAATTACTCTATTCTGTTATAGCATGGTTCCAATTCCACGCTAGCACCACTCCCGAAAAGAAAAGCGAGTGAGGGTTATCCACTTCCCAGTCTTCCAATAAAAAAAAAAAAAAATTGGACCACCACCAACACCAATGGACCAAAGGTAACTAGTTTTTATTATATACCATTAAATTACTAATTAGAAAACTATTATCTCATTAAATGAATCTCTTCTGTTATAGTGCAAGTATGGTTTCCACCGCTGCCGCTGCCACCATGATTGAGGATGTTTCCGCCCTCAGTCCCACGTGCCAATGACAATGGAATACCTATTATGAAACAAAGGTAACTAGTTTGCCAACTAGAAAATTATTATTCATTTTTTCATAAAATTAATCCCTTCTATTATAGTACAAGTATGGTCTCGCATCCGCTGCCACCACTAACGTCACTAGTTGAGGATTATCCACCTCCACTCCCCAGACCACATAACTGATGTCAGAAATGGATAAAAGCTATTGAACACCATCCCAGGCTGATGAAATTTCAAAATGATGAATTTTGATTAATGTTGTTCATTAAAGTGAAATAAATATGTATACCGTATTTTATTTGTTAAATACAGTGAGAACCATTTTGCTATTAAATTTCTATGCATGAAACTGCTCTGAGGAGCCTTTTGTCTTTCCCAATTCCGTAATTTTATTTTCCCCACCCCGCAACCTGGGTCCCCCACCCCGCAATCAGGCCCTCCCCTAGCCGCCTTCTTCATCTGCCATCTTCTTTCCACCAACCACTCCACACCATGTTCTTCTCTATACCTACAACCACGTCCCGCCAACCACCGACCATCATGTTCTTTTCCCACACCTCCACCAACTCCGCTCACCTGTTTCTGGTGCGCTCTTCCTCACTGCCATCCCCGTTCTTTAGCAGCCACCATGTTCACCTGTCTCAGGTGCAAGCACACACCATCCTCAGGTGTGCTCTTCAGCAGCCTACCATGTTCACCTGTCTCAGATGCGCTCTTCAGCAACCACACACCTGCCGCAGGTGCGCTTCTTCAGCAACCACACACCTGCCTCAGGTGCGCTCTTCAGCAGCCCGCCATGTTCTTTTCTCTTCACCAGCCTCTGGGCATTGCCTACCACGTCTCTGGATCGCTCCTGATGGACACATGCCATCGAGAGCTCTCCCATGTTAATTTCCCTATGTGAGCTAGTTCTCCTGTATTTACTTCTTTACGTTTTGAGGTATCAGGAACATAAAAAAGTGGTTTTTGAAAAATGTTTGTGTGTATGTGTGTTGGTATGATAGCGGCAAAACTACCTAACAGATTTAGATGATATTTTGCATGGGGGTTTCTTTAGTGCTCCAGAAGATCTAAAAACGTTTTGGTTGAGATTGGATTAAGTTTTGTGCCGCTTTAGCTCAACAAGTTGTTTATTTTATAATTACTTACAATTTGTAACCGAACCATTAAAAAACAGTTAAAATTCTGATTTCAACGATATATCACACTTGCACCTTTTCGATTTGGTTTCCGAGAAGAAAATTTATAAAACAAAGCAAATGTGGAAGCATAAGATCGCTTCTCGTTAGCTCACGCGCAGTCGTATTCAACAACTACAGAGTTCAGGATTTATCACCGCGGCGCTGGTATATTAAAAAATATATCACTAATTAATATGCTGGATTTCCCAGTACCAATCTAGAAATACTAATAAAAACATTAAAAATGAGTATAAACTTACAAGAATGTAATATTTGAGGTTATGTTAGTCATACAATGCTCGCGCCAAAACAAAGTGTTATCGAATTCGCAGTTTTTTTTGGAAATAATGTTAGTTTTAGATATTTTTAGTTTAACTACAAAACAAAACAAAAATATGTAAATTTTTTTTTTGATTTAACAAAACTTATAACTTTTTTATTTATCGATCGATTTTGCTCAAAAACAATAGAGTTCTTCTTCTAGCTAACACTAACTTGTTGTCCAAATCTCAATGCAATCGGACTTTCCGTTTTTAAGTTATCGTGCTTACAAGAAACGTGACGGACGGACAGACAGACGGACAAACAGACAGACGGACAGACAGACGGACGGACGGACGGACGGACAGACGGACGGGCGGACATTTTGAAAGTTGTTCAGAATTTGATCACAAACACACTGATATGATTTTTTTTTTCTAAGAACAATATTACCGGTTTTAGAAATGTGCCAATCGAATGCCATAAGCTCTTCGTTTTGTGTTTGCGAAGAGTAAAATAAAAAGGAGAAATCCTGTTTGCCGATCGATGTATCCATCTCAAATGATGTCAACAACGATAACCAAGATGTTATGAATAGAAACACAAATATTCAGTTGTTACGTACGATAGTCATTTGTTATATTGTTTGTTATAAGTAATTCCTGTACTCCGAAGTTGTGAAGCTCTATTATTTGTACTAGGGTACTGTAAACTAATCTTTTTGACCTTTTCTCTGAAACTGACTCATTATAAGTTTATCTAAATAGTAGATGTAGAAAGAAATTTAGGGCTAATATTGGAATCGAATGTTTAACTGCTTTTCCTATGTTATAGGTCTAGAGTATTACACTCGATTGAGTGGTTTAATTAGAATAATATTAAATTAAATTTATAAGAATATCTAATTTAAATAAGTGCGATATAAACCCTAGAATTTCAATATGCATGTTGTAGTAGTACCAAAGAATTATTTATCATACTACAAAATGTATTCTTTCTACAGAAGCAGGTCAACCTGATTAACTTTCCAAGCTCAGATCTCTCAGATATTTTTTGTTAAGTCTGATATCTGTGGTACATAAATTCTAAGTTGTCATCCATAAACTATGTACTGCATAGTGTATATCCAAACTCATAATGTACGTTGGAGAGAGCAACATATACCAGGTAATCAAAATATACTGCCGGTGCCAAAATTAATTTCCTGCTATACTGCTCTTGTGTAATTTTATGTGCAAGTTTTAGATAAAAATGAGACAGCAGCTTCTTTCTACCACGCGGTCACTTGATTTATTTGTTTTCCAGATTTGCACTTATGGCAACTTCTGACACAAACCAACAGCATTTTGTTTATTATCAATAACATGAGCCAATGTACGATTCAAATGTATTGACCCCTCACTTCAACCACGAATATCTCAGAAACGGAGGACCAGAAAAAATTAAAAAAATATGAGTTTATTACGAGTCTATTATAAATCAATCACTGAAATTTGAATAATCTACATTGAACGCTTTTGAAGTTCTGCTAAGTCATATTGAAAAATGTCCTACTTTTCAAGGAAATTTTGACCATATCAGTTTTAAATCATTTATATCTTGGAAATATGCCTATTATGTAAATGATATTTTAGACATCGATAAAGCACGGCATTTTTTGCATGAGAAAATGTTTTCATAATTTTTTATTTTGCAGTTATTCTCAAAAACGTGACGTGATGTTTATTCGGTTATTTATCAATGTATTTAAAAAAAAATTGCTACAATAGTTAATTATATAAAATGTAAGCATATTCGGAAAAAAATAATTAGTACATATCTCAAATAATAATTTAGTTATCGAGCGTAAAAGATAATATCATTGCAAGTTTACAAGAATATTATCTATTACGCTTGATAACTAAATTAATATTTGATATATATTCTATTATTTTTTCTTTTATATAATTAACTATTTTAATAAAAAAAAAGATAAATAACCGTCACGTTTTTGAGAATAACTGCAGAATTTCACAATAAAAATTTATGAAAATATTTCCTCGTACAAAAAAGGTTGTGTTTTATATTATTTACATAGTAGGCATACTTCCAAGATATGATGGATTTAAAACCGGTATTGTCAAAATTTCCTTAAAATGTTCAATATAACTTACCAGAACTTCAAAAGTGTTCAATGTATATTATTCAAATTTCAATGATTGATTTACAATAAACTCATAATGAACACACATTTTTTAAATTTTTTTTTGCTCCTCCATTTCTGAGATTTTAAAGTGAGGGGTCAAGACATGTGTATCGTATATTAGTAGCGAGCGTAGATGAGTAGCCAAAATACTTATATTTCGATACGGAGAATTAAAAACCGCTGCCTAAGGAATCACTACTTCCACATCCAGATTTTTCAACAAAGTCACTTTAAAGGAAACATCTTGACTAAATTTGCACTCTAGTATGTCAAAGTTTATGGTCATAGAATTTTAAAAATATTTGGAGCAGATGTCATAGAAAACTTTGAGGCGTTGGTTTCTACCAAATACGTTAAAAATGAAGTTTTTAGTTTACCCTACTTATTTTCCCCTATTCACAACCTACCACGACCCACTCCTTCAATGGAATCATCTCAATCAGATGTCATTACAACACATCCGTGTACTAACTTTCAAGTATATCTCAATTATATGTTATCAAACCCATTAATAATGGAGAGGAGATGGTGGTGTTTGAAAAATATTAGAAAGAAATCTGGGGCATTGGTTTCTAGTATATACACCAAATCCCATATTTATGTACTCTTACCAGCATGATTTACTTATTTTCCCCTATTTACTTTTATTCAACCCTCAACCCTTCAACGGAATCATCTTAAAATATAATCTAGTTCCAGATGTCGTTATAATAGAAATTTCAAGTGAATATATCAACCCCTTTTAATGATGGAGTAGGGGTGGTGGGGGAGTTGAAAAATATTATAAAAATTTTGAGTCTTTAGCTTCTAGTACATACACTGAATTTCAAGTTTCTGTACTTATACCAGCTTGCTTTACTTATTTTCTCCTATTTAACCCCCAACCCTTCGACGGAAGCTTTTCCAAATATAATCTAGTTGAAGATGTCGTGCACCAAATTTCAAGTGAATATTTCAGTTTCATTTTATCAACCCCTTTAATAATGGATTAGGGGTGGTGGGGGTTGAAAAATAATACAAATAATCTGAGACCTTGGCTTCTAGTACATACACCGAATTTCAAGTTTTTGTACCCTTATCAGCTTGCTTTACTTATTTTCTCTTATTTACCCCTATTTAACCCCCAACCGTTCAACGGAATCATCTCAAAATATAATCTATTTCCAGATGTCGTTATAACACATACGTGTACAAAATTTCAAATGAATATCTCAATTTTATTTTATCAACCCCTTTAATAATTTAGTAGGGGTGGTAGGGGGGTTGAAAAATATTTAAAAAAAATTTGATTCTTTCACCTCTAGTACATACACTGAATTTCAAGTTTCTGTACTCATGCCAGCTTGCTTTACATATTTTCCCTTATTTTACCATATTTAACCCCCAACCCTTCAACGGTAGCTTCTCAAAATATAATCTAGTTCCAGATGTCGTTATAATGCATACGTGTACCAAATTTCAAGTGAATATTTCAATTTTATTTTATCAACCCCTTTAATAATGGAGTAGGGGTGGTGGGGGTTGAAAAATAATGTAACTAATCTGAGACCTTGGCTTCTAGCACATACACCGAATTTCAAGTTTTTGTACTCTTACCAGCTTGCTGCCCCTATTTACCCCTATTTAACCCCCAACCCTTCAACGGAATCATTTCAAAATATAATCTAGTTCCAGATGTCGTTATAATACATACGTTTACCAAATTTCAAATGAATATCTCAATTTTATTTTAGCAACCCCTTTAATAATGAAGAAGGGGTGGTGGGGGGGTTGAAGAACATTATAAAAAAATCTGAGGCCTTGACTTGTAGTACAATCAAATTTCAAGTTTCTGTACTCTTACCAGCTTGCTTTACATATTTCCCCATATTTACCCCTATTTACCCCCCAACCCTTCACCGGATATCTTCAAAAAACAATCCAGTTCCAGATCTCGTTGTAATATATACGTGTAGAAAATTTCAAGTCAATATCTTAAACCGTTCCGGAGAAAGCGTGCGGACAAAAAAAAGTTACAGACAGACAGACCGACAGACAGACAGAAAATTTTTTTTCGCTCAAATTTAAAATCTCGACGTTTCATGACATTCTAAACCGATTTCAATGAAAAAAATTTTTGAAATTTTTTTTACGATTACTATACTTCCAATCCACTACGTGGATGTGGAAGTAAAAATAAATACACAAAAATTCTAAATAAATGTACTATCGAGCTAACCTAGTAGAAGCTTTCATCTTAGGTCTCTAGTTTTCCACCACGCCTTCCCATTCTAAATATATCACATGAAGTTGCACAGATACATGATTGTAAAACTAAAATACTAATGAGATATATAATTTTAAGAATGCAATGTTATAATAGTTAAATAAAATACAAATATTAAATGATAAACTGATATTTCTACATGAAAATCCAGCAACTTTAGGCGCAGTTAGTACTTGGATGGGAGTTAAGGGAAATACAGCATTCTCGCTCCAGCTTCTAACGGCTGGTATATTAGTACATATGTAAAAGATATGCAATTTTAGGCGGGAGCTGCATAGCGGATATACCAGAGAGGATGTAAAGTTGTCGGTCCTTTATCTATTAAATGTTAGGCAGGTAAAAAATCCTTACTTTTGGATAGAGATGAAACTCGGCAAGAAAAAATTCCTACTGTATGTTGAATAATAAATATCTTAGTATTTATAAGGGAGTGCATATATTTCATTTAATTTAGTTTTTGGATATTAGATTTAAGTTGCATGTTAAGAAATTGTTTCCTTTTTTTTATTTATTTATTTATTTAGGTACATCATCCAACAGTCAGAGACCAATTACTGGATGAGAATAAGTGTTAATAATTACATTTCACTTAGACTAATAATACTGTAATACAGAGATTATGGAGATAATAAAAAATCACACAAAACATAAAATAGTAAAATAAAAGAAAAAAGTACACTGGCATATCTATATAGAAACAAAAAAGTAAATGTAAGAATATATACATATATATAAAAAAAACAAAAATGCATAAATGATTTAAAAAAAAAAATATGTATAAAAATATATGCATATACAAAGGAGAAATTATTAGAGTTCCAGTTTTTTTATAGAGGCAACAGAGCAATTAAATATATCAAGTATTTCTTGTAGGTAGTTGTACGTACTGCACATAAAATACAGGGGGGAGAATGCTAAAACGTTTGTTCGAGGTGTGGTAAGATAAAAAGTTGTATGATGTCGTGAACCAGGATGTGGTACATGAAACGGTAGTTTTTCAAGTATCGCAGGACAGTTTATGTTGTTATGAATTATTTTATGCAAAAACACCAATGCATGTTTTTTTCTGCGGCTCTCCAAACTGTCTACTGAGAATCTATTTAAAAGTACGTCTTGGGAATATCCAATTGGCGGATATACCCCATCAATTTTATAAGACAAATATTTTAGAAAACGCCTTTGTATGCCTTCGAGTAAGTTAGAGTAAGTATTATACCCCGGGTGCCAGATTATGGATGCATATTCTAGTTTAGATTTAACGTATGTATTGAATAAGAGTGTTAGAATGTGAGTGTCAGTAAATCCAACCGAATTTCTAATAACGAAACCAAGATTTTTATTAGCAGATAAAACAATATTTTCAATATGCTTATTAAATGATAGTTTGACGTCAAATAAGACACCAAGATCTTTAAAAACTTCAGCTCTTTTTAGTGTTGTGAGATCAAGTTTGTAGTCATATAGCACAGTTTCCTTTTTCCTAGAGAATGATACAACATTACATTTGTCAATGTTGAGAGGCAGACCATTTTGATTACACCATCTTTGTATTTCTATAAGATTGTTTTGTAGTCGTTGACAATCGGTTATTGTATTTATGGCAGTGAAAATTTTTACATCGTCAGCATATAACAAATAATCTACATTCAACTCAACAACGATATCGTTAATAAATAATACAAACATTAAGGGACCTAGAACTGACCCTTGGGGTACACCAGAAGTTGCCGAAATTTCGAAGGATTTTTGACCGCGATATTCTACATATTGCGTTCTATTGTTAAGATATGAGTTAAAGAAATTTATAAGTGAATGTGAAAATCCAGCAGTTTGGAGTTTATGTAGCAATATACCGTGGTCAAGTTTGTCAAAGGCCTTCGAAAAGTCTGTATAGATTACATCAACCTGGGTGTTTTTATCGAGGTAATGCGAGACGTATTGTGTGACACACATTAAGTTGCTGACAGTCGATCTTTTCTTTATGAAACCATGTTGACTTGATGTAATCTGCCCCTCAACATGAGGGTATATAACTGCATGTATAGCAATCTCCATGACTTTAGCGAAATTGCATATTATTGTAATCGGGCGATAGTTTTCAATTTGATGCCTATCACCTTTTTTATGAACAGGACAGATTCGCGATAATTTCCAGATGTTCGGAAAAGTATTGGTTCTAATTGAGAGAGTAAAAATTATTCTAAGTGGCTCCACAAAAGCATTAGCGCAATCTTTTATTACAAAAGCTGGTACTTCATCAGGTCCTTTGGTGAATTTAGGTTTAAGCTGCTGTAACGCAGAAAGAACATCATTGGAGGTAAACTCACTAAAATGCAGAACAGCGTTATTAGTGTATTCCGTGTCTTGTTCATAACTTTGGGTTGGCAAATTATACGAAGTTTTAAAGAAATCAGCAAAACCATTCGCAATATCCCGCGGTTCACCAAGACACTGGTCTTGGTAAGTAAGATTATCTGGTAACACTGTTGTTTCTTTTTTAGAGTTAATGTAAGACCAGAAAGCTTTAGTATTATTTTTTATGTTGTTTTGAACATTATTTTGGTATTCTTTAAAAGCAATATCAGTGTCTCGTTTTATTTGTGACCTAAGATTTTTAAATTCATTTAGTGCAGTTATACTCCCGGTACGTCTATGAACTTTCAGCTTTCTTGCTTTTTCTTTTATATTTTGCACAATTCGGTTATTATACCAAGGAGGATATTTCCTAGCACGTGGTATGGTTTTAGGTACACAAGAATCAAAGATATCATAGATTGTTTTATAAAATTGTTCACAGGCTAAATTCACGTCATTGTGATTTTTTAGAATTGACCAGTCCGTATTGTAAATTCTTGCGTATAAGGTATGAAAATTAGCTTTCCGGAAATTATACACAGGTTTATTGTCTGCACAGAATCTTTTTTTTTGATTTTTAATACTTTCATTAAGATATATACATAATGCGGGGTGATAGGAATCTTCCTTGAGTAAAATATCATGAGCTCTCTCCACATAACACCTGATATTGGACATTACAAGATCCAATAATCTATTATTTGAATTCAACACGGTGTTATATTGTACTAAGTTAAAATAATTTAAAAATGACATAAGTGTTGCAGTAGTGCCAACAATATTATTCTGCAGCGAAAATTCTCTATAATATGGTATATTAAAATCTCCAATAAAATACATATTATCCTCGTATAGGTACTGCAGGGTTTCAAGTGTCTCAAAAAATTGATTGTAATAAGCTGGGCTCAACGAGGGAGGTACGTAGATAACGAATATGTAAATATTATTGTAATTTAATTGCATTCTTACACCAACAACATCTATTAAAGGAACTGAAGTTTTCATATCATCTAAGTTTAGTTCTGAGGCAACATATTTTTTGTTGATGGCTAGCAAGACACCACCACCCCTAGTTGTATCCGTAATTAAAAAATTTCGATCGGCTCTATACACGGTAAAGTTATCACTTATTAGTTCAGAGTTATTAACATGCGAGTCAACCCAGGTTTCTGTTGGTGCGAGGACATCATATTCACAGGTATAAGAACTATTCAGTAAGTCATGTGTTTTAGTATTTAAACCTCGCACGTTCTGATAATAAATGCAAGGTAGGGATGCAGAGTCGGGTTTAGGACGCAGGTCCACAGTGTCTTTATCCTGTGGCAGGTCCGCTAAACCGCCTACGTTCATAGAACTACAACTAGTACGAGTTTTAACAACAGGTAACGAGCCCGATCTGGTTAAGGCTTCTGATTGCTACGCCGCATAAATCCGAGATTTATACTCTTTTACTTTGTGACTATAGACATAACATCTAGAATCCCAGGCTGCATGGTTTACCTCTAGATTGAGATCCTTATCTTTTTCATTCAGTGTTAAGCAGTTTATACATTTTAGGTCTACAGCTTTACAGTCTTTTACTGGGTGATCCTCTGCACACCTAGGGCATGAATACTTTTTTGAAGAGCATTGATTAGAGTGGTGATTAAAGCCGTTACATTTAAAACACCTTCTAAGTTCAACCGAATCATAGACATCACAGTAATCATAGCCGACAAATAACTTACCTTCACCTCTAGACATCAGATTATTGTATGTAAGTACATCTACCTGCAGAATTACCTGAAATATATTGGAGTTTTTCTTTGTTGACCAAAACTTAATAACTTTGCACTCGGAGTTTTCACTAAATACTGATTTATTTTGGTACTTCACATATTCTATCAGGTCAGCTTCCTCAAGTTTTTCAGAGATTCCCACCAGCCGAATTCTGGGACTTAAGTGTTTTACATCGCTTATGTCATTCAAGTTGGTATACCTTGATTTTATTTTAATATTCATTGGAGGTCTCATATTTCAAAATTAGTATTTTAAAAGTGATATTTTAATATGTTATTAGATATTTTATTTAAGATTGTAATACAATTTCTCTAACATGTCATGGTAGAAACACTCAATAACGATGCATAGTATAACTTTAAATAGCCATGAAGCTAGTAGATATTGGTATGCATCGATAAACTTATTTATGTCACTAATTACAGATGATTTGGATAAAATAAAGTTTAGATGGATCTAACATAAGAAATTATATATTCTAAAATTTTACATTTGACAGTTTCTAAAATGTTTAATAAATTAAATAAAATACATTGTATATGGTAACTCTAAAAAGAAGATATAATTTTAAGCAACGGTTAAGTCGTTAGAAGAAAATATTGTATAAGGGAATACATTCAAGATAAGAGAATGTTAGGTTAGAAAATTTGTAAATCAAGTAGGTAAATTCGGCGAAAAGTCATTAGTTGTGGCAGTTAAATTAACATTTGAATGGTTCAGTTAATTTTGTACTATCGAATAGTAAGTATCGTTTTTAAAGACTAAAATAAGCTAAAATATTGACATCAAATACAAATTTATAAACGTCAATGAAATGGTAAGATTGTGAAATAAAATTTTGAAGACAATAGATACAAAGTTAATGAATAATTCATTATTTTCAAAATTGTTAATTTGTATTAATAATTTTGAACATAATGAATCTCATAATTGGAAATAGAGCAGTAGCAGCTGACGTCACAACATGGCCGCCACAGCTACTTGGTGGACAATAACCTAGTTTGCGTTTGTGTCAATGTAAAATGATTTGAGTTTCTAAAAGTGTTTTTAGTGCTTTTTTAAACGTTTTTCTTGTGTAAAATTATTTGTTACTGTTCTCTATCTATTATACATTTCGTGAGTTGCTGAACTCACTTTTATCTAATGCTTTATTTATATATTCAAATAGGCATGTCATCTTGTTCACATGTCAAAAGTTATTTCTTTTCCATATGGTAAGTGAATTTTAGCGAATTTATTATAATTTTATTTATATCCTTCATTTTAGGAGTCCCTCATCACATCTCTAAGCTGGAATATATATTAATAAAGTTAACCTATATGGGTTAAAAGAGGAAGATTCAAATTGCATCACTGGATGATATAACATAATATAACATATTGTTGAAATAATGAACCGTTGTGAACCTTCTTGGAAATAAAATTGATAATATCTATACTATAAGACTATTACTATTCATACTTATTTTTATAATTACCTATGTATAATGTGTACAATTTAAAACATTCAATTATGGTAGACGATGCTGTTAGAAGTGTATTATTTTAAGCTCTGTCGTGCTCTAGCTCACTTACCTTCACTGATATTTTATTTGTATCCATTATCAATATTTTGAACATCTGTGATAATAATTGCAAGAATCAAACTAGATATATACGTATAAAGTATATCGAGCACATTACGTTGCATATTTGCCTATGATTTTAATTAAATGGAAACTGAAACAGTCTTACAGTCCTGTCTTTATATTAGATTACTATTACACCTGCATTTCACAATACAAACCTCTGATTATTGTTATTAATGTGGTAAATACTTAAACTTATTAGAAACTTTTGAGCCTAATGAAAGTGAGATATAATCAATAAAAGATGATGGGAAATATTTTAAACTGTCTAAAATATAAGTTTCATAACAGGTTTATAAAACCATTAATATATGATTGATATATTGGCATAAATCAATGAATATTGTGACAGCATTTCTAGTGTAATAATACTACCTAATCTACATCATTGCTTAGTTGTAACTGAGCCTATATTAATTAAACATTTACTAAAATATGTCGTGATATTATATATGTACAAAAAAAGTAAAAAATACATTATAGCCTCTAATTTCACTATTTTATGGGTTCACAAAGATGTCAACGTATATGACATCAAATTTTACACTTGTAAAAACAACACTAATAAAGTTTATAAGAAATTCTTTCTCATACTAGGCTTTAAAAAAAACATTAATAAACATCACTATACATATCTTATATTCAGAAATCCTGCACTTTAATTTATATCGAACGAAAACTGACGCCTACTCTTAACTCCAATTTCGGAATTTTCCACCAGGTAACTGACAGCTGGCAAAACTGTGACGTCACTGTTAGTGCTCTATTTGAACGTAATAAATTTGGTAATTGGAAATTGGATATAAAGAGAAAATTGGAAAGAAATTGACATTTAGACGAAAGAAGTTAAAAAATTGTGAATGAACAGAAGAGGAGTATAAGGTATCTTTGCTTAAAGCCAAATAAAGTCTCGAGCAAAACAAATTTATATTTATGGATGTAATAGAATTACGATTATTTAATTATTACTGAAGAAAATTTTTATATCTGAAATACATTCAATCCTTTGTACGACTAAGTAATTGATTAACAGATAGTTTGAGAATCGACTACTGACTTAAGACTTGTCTCATAGAGGAAAATATTTGAAAGTAAATAAGAGAAGGCAAGATACAAAATAAATTCAATATTCATTAAATAAAGATTTATAACAAACTAAATTAACTAACTTTCATCTTTTATAAATGATAACTTTAAATTTTAAAAAGAAAGCATAATCTAATATTGCTACTACTATTAGAGGGGTTTTGATAAATTTTGATAAAAAATATATAACCCATAACCCTAACAAATCTGCATATTTACAAAAAGAATATTTTTTCCAGTATTTAGTTGACAACATTGCAGAGGGGTAATTCTGTTTCGTTATGCTCGTATGCCCATTAAATACGATTATTACTTGCTTGTACATAAACGGTAATAAATTTCCAGGCGTTATCTGGCAGATCCCGCTTGGGTTCCCTGTATTTTCTGACTTTGTCGTTTTCTGCCAATAAAACGCATGTACTATAACGCATAACCTAGATTTAGACCTCATACAATGCATTCAGAGTGGGGTAAATTTTTCGCCCTGCTTACCGCGTGCATTATAAATAGAGCTTTTGTTTCCGTAATTACGAAGCCAGCCCTTTGTAGGGCTTGAAGAACAGAGCGCATATTTTAAAGGACGCTGCTTAAGTCTATTTCGTTGTAAATTTCTTAACAACTCTTCTTGCGTACATTCACAAAAATGCTTATAATTTATGCACTTTTGTCAACATTAATTTCATTTAAGCTTAGATGTATACGACAGTATACGTATACGTGGTAGGCAATTATTGCCTATTAGTGCATAATATACTGGAAGGTTACATAAAGCTTATTACTACAGCGTGGTATTTCATGAGACGAGAGAAAATAATATACGAGGTTTAATATAATCAATGCTGTGAGATGTTTTGTTTCAATTGTGACAGAATAATGAAAACATTATTGCACAATCTCACTTTTAAATGGTTACATCATCTAGAAGGAATCAAGTACTATTACAGCTCTTTGAAATTGGAAAGCTCTGCTCTAAAAAATTATGTAATTTTTAGATTGATTTTAAATTATTATATTGAACTTTAAAATTACTAATTAAAATTGAAAATAAGTATCTGCAGTTGCTCTGGACATCTGGAGAAAACTCTACAGGTCGCTATGCTCAACTCAAGCTAACAAATAGAGCAAACAGTTGGTTTCAAATTATACTATGTTATTATGAACATAATGTGTTAATATGAAGACCAATTTTATTGAATACAGAAAATATAAGATAAAGCTATTTTCATAAAATATAAGAACTTGCAGGGGTAAATGTCACAAGCGGGAATCTTTTTTATTTCTCGAAATAGATGCCAAGCATATCGGGAAAAAATAAAAGTGAAGGATGGAGACAAGTTCTTCATTTGAAACTTTTCTTCGCCATTTATATAGAACTCCCACTATGCCATTAGGGAACACACTGGACACATTTTCCTCAAAATGGCACACTTAGTTTTTATTGATTTAACTTTTTAGAACTGTTGCTTATTGCGTGCATTGCTCCACTTTTGACAATATCTGACAAGAAAATTTAATCCAATAAAAATACTGTTGTTAAATTGAAATAAAATTGAATGTATGCATCGAGTTTGGTTTTAGTGATAAGAATAAATTCTAAATCACAACTTTTGCATTCTTTTCTTTTATATTAACTATAGTATTGACAATAATGGAACGAATTTTCTGTTGTCTTAAAGCCATGCTAGAACTAAGCAAAATTCCAAGTATTGGTAAAAAACCACCAAACACCTTGTATAGACTCAAGAATAAAATTGAAAATTAAGAATTGAAGCATAAAACTAACCTTTTCCCCTCCTCTACTTCTTTCGTTCCTAAGGCCCTGCAATAAAGCAGAGTTTTTAAATTAAATATTTATGCATGTAATATCAAAATAGAAAATAAGTTCTTACTTATTGCCTTATAGGCCTTAGAAATGGAAAAATTTAACGAGGTTTTTATATACTCAATGCACCACAATCTACATCTACAAACAAAAAGCAACGTACATTTTGATTAAAAATTATGCCCCATAAGGGAAGTGTGATAAAATTGATATTAACAATATAGATTAGGAATATATAAAATTATTAAAAACAACCATTTTACAATTCTGGTATATTTTTTATTTCATACTTCACTGAATAATATTTTGTTCTACAATATTTAATCACTGTTCGATAATGTATCAAGCTTGAAACTAATTTTTTTAAATTGATTTCAGTAGGTAGACAAAAAAGGAATTAAATTAAGAGAATTTTTTAGTTTAATAGTAATGAATAAAAACTTCCTTTTCCATCAGCTTTTCTTAAAATGTGTGTCAAGGGCATAATAATATTTGCTGTTAGATAAAAAATTTTAAATTAAAAAGTCCTAAACAAACAAAATTAAAAATGAAATTTATTCTGCCCTTATTGTCAAATTTATTACTCTCCTTTGTGTACATATAAGGAATGGAATTACATTAATGGGGTTTTTCATCTTGGAGCTTATATCGAGATTGAGTTTTTTTAAAGCAGATAAGTTGCCTTCTATATAAAATTCATGGATTATAATTATGCTGGACAAACATGGATAAACGATAAATAACTGTTTAATAAAACAAAGGAAAATTAAGCTTATTTGGGCGTATACATCAACATTTTAAAACGGTTAATTTTGTATTGAACGGTGAATGGAAATGTCACAATTATTAATTTATTAAATAAAATTTGTTGTTAGTGGGTGTATAGGTCCAATGGACCAAACCAATTTATTTGAATTAAATGCCTGCATTTCACAAAATGTGTTTTTTAATGAAACATATTCTTTAGAGGTATTTGCAAATAGAAGAAAAAACTATCTACGAGAACTAAATAGAAAAACTATCATAAAAATATAAAGAAAAAATAACAAAGGTAGGTAAATAAATTCAGTTTAAGCCCCTGTTCTCATGAGCGTAAGGGGTTATGTAGATACTAGTGTTACGATGAGAATTGTCAAATAAGAAATAAACAAATTCATTTGAGTAATTGCTAGCCTAATCAAGATTCAGGTTATCGAAAGAATGCAAAAATTGCATTAATATTTTTCTGACAGTTTCTCCTTTTAGTTCTTATAGATAGTTTTTTTCTGCTGTTTGCAAAATTTTATAAAAAATGTGTTTCATTACAATTATAAGCAAACAATTAATGATTCATTTTTAAAATGTATTTTTTAGTTTCAAAAGCTCAGTGTAAATCGTTGCAATAACTTTAATTTTATTAATTCTAAATAAATTTGCATGCACGAAATTGTTTTTTTATATTTACAGCAGCAGTTTACGGATGACAATCTCATAATATAGTAATCAATTATAGCTTTAAAAACATTATAACATTGAAAACAAAAGTTACTGCATACAAAAGTTAAAGCTTGTTGTAGAATAAACAATACACATTAGAAGTTTACTACAGTAACAAATTGATAAATTCAATTCGCAATATGATCATTAGTTCTCTGTATATACCTCATAATGGAAGGTAAAATACAGCGAGGATTACATTAAATTAGCATTCCTGAAATATGGCATAAATCAACAGAAAAAGTTACAATGTGAAAAAAATCTGTTATATAAAATGTACCTAGTATTTATATCAAAAGTTAGTAAAATTCTCTAAGAGACACTACGCCGATGAAGAGCAATAACTAAACACGTATACGCAGCTGCATTTTTGTTTCTTACTCTCGGTAAGAAACAAAAGGTAAGATATGTAAGAACTATTTTTCTTTTTCAGTTAGTGAAAGTTTTTGACATATTCAGTCAAGTCTTAAAATTATTATTTTTTGTGAAAGTATTCAAATATGTTATAATTATTTCAATAACTATATACAAAAACATTCCTCCATAGAAACGTCTGAGATATTGTGCACCTGTATTATTTGGCTCGATTTATGGATTAATCATACAAATGAAAAGAATAAATTGAATAATAAAGATCAATAATTATAATCAATAATATTAAACAATTAAGGCTATTTTAATTTATAATTTACGATAATCACATTACCAGCATGGCAGCATAGCGGGCTTTAGCGTGTTGTATAGGAAGCACACATGATCACACTGTGTACCTTGAACAGCGTTCGATCTTTAGCTCAGGCAATGTCCGCGGGTAATGGAAGTTGTCTGCATTTTTTTTAAATTATAAACCTCTGTCGAACAGCCTTGGCGTTGGCTTTGGTAGTTATTTATTATTAGTGGTTTTATGTTGCTATTATATTCTCCATACTATTGAATTGATAAGAAACAATAATTTATGTATTACATCACGTTAGATCATAGAGGGCGTCACAGGAACTGTATCTGATGATGAATCTTCTTCATATTTTTTTGGACGAAACGTTCAGACCAGGAAATCCGACGAGGACGTCATTTCCAAGTATAAAAGTTACACTTGGTAGAATTGGATAACTCCAACCGATTTCGAGGAAATTGCTGTTAAATATATTAATAATTATTTGAAAGACAAATTCAAATTTAATTAAACCAAGTGAATTTATTGAAAAGTGTGCTTTGTTACGTTTTAGTTAGTTAGTTTAACCATTTTATTTTGTTCTCGTGTTCCTCAAGCTAATTTCTTTAACTTCTTTAATTAAAATGCCTCGACTTAATAATTTTTCAAATAGGGATATGAGGGACATGATGTGTGTTTACGTACAAAAAAATTTTAGCTGACATGCTGCAGCGAGGAGATACTCATTTCAATATTCAAATAGAATACAGCCAGACCATAAAATTTTCAAAGATCTCTTTCGTCGTTTGGGAGAAATGCGTTCATTTTGCCATAAAAATGATGTAGGTCGACCGAAACGAATTACTCCAGATCAAGAACTAGAAATTTTAGTTCGTGTGAATGAAGATCCTCAAGTCAGTTCAAGTCGTTTATCAGAGGCAACAGGGTGTTCTAAGAGTCTTACGCAAAAAACGCTTCTACCTATATCACTTCACTGCTGTACAAAACTTAATTCGAAGGGATCTTCCACAAAGTCTACAATTTTGTCAATTTGTTCTAAACAAACACAACAGGGATCGAAATTTTGTTAAGAACATTTTATTTACCAATGAAGCAACTTTTACTCGCTGAGGCGTTTTTAACTGGAGAAATACCCAATACTGGGAAATGGAAATCCTCATGCCGTTAAAGAAAGGCATTTTCACCACGAAATTAAGATTGACGTTTGGTGTGGTATTATCGGCGATCAGTTATTAGGACCATTTGTCCTTCCTCCAAATTTAAATGGACAGTCTTATCTGTTTTTTCCTCAAAATACTCTTGCTGATATATTACATGCTTTCATGTTAGACATACGGAACAGAATGTAGTTTATGCAAGATGGAGCTCGCCCACATTTCTCCATTGAAGTCAGGAATTATCTTGATGGCACTTTCCCACGCAGATGGATCTGTCGAGGAAGTGAGTTTGCTTGGCCACGAAGGAGTCCTGATTATAATACTTTAGATTATTATGCGTGGCGACATATGAAGTCCTTAGTCTATGCAAATGCTATCAATTCAAGAGAAGAACTGTGGGACAAAATACAAGACGCAGCCAATTTTATTAGAGGACAGGAAAATGTATTTTTCAATGTAAGGAAATCTTTTATGAATAGAATTAGAAAAGGCACAGAAGTAGGTGGAGACCATGTAGAAAATTTGCTCTAAGTCGGCAATGGGGTTCTTGCATGGGGGGAAAGTTTATACAATAAATACTAACGTCATTAAGTCAAATTTTATGTTATTTTTTTCAATACCATGAAAATACTCCATTAGTTCATAAGAAAGTGAGAAAGAGTTTATGCTGTTATTATGATTTTGTTTCCCTTACGTTTTGTACGTTTTTCAATAAATACACTTCGTTTCATTAAATTTGAAATTCTCTTTCAAAAAATTATTCAAATGTTTAACGGCGATTTCCTCGAAACCGGTTGGAGTTATCAAGTTCTATCAACTGTACCTTTTATACGTGGAAATGACGCCCCCATCAGATTTTCTGGTCAGAAGTACCACAACGTTTCGACCAAAAAAATATGAAAAAAAAATCATCATCAGATACAGGTCCTGCGGCGCCCTCTATGATCTAACGTGATGTAATACATAAATTATTGTTTCTTAGAACATGGCTTATTATTAATGGTCCACCCTGTATAAGCGCCACAATGCCATCTATACCTCAATTTGCAGAATAACCGTCTTTACTAAAAACTGATTTCATATTTATATACTCTAGTGGATATCTTTTACATAATTCATATACCTCTCTTAGGCATCGTGAAAACAGTCACATATGTTTTAAGTAGGATATCTTGTACGGGAAAAAGTGAATTCGTAAAATCCTTAACATTTCTTACAATAAATATTTTTTGGCCAAAAATTACAACATATTCCACTCCTCATAAATTAGTTTGTATAATTATATGAAACAAATGATGACAAATTGCAAAACTTGAAATGTTTCACCTCATTTGATTTATCAACAATTAGAAATCAGTAATATTTTGATTTATTACGCACTGCTTGATTCCTGTAATTAAGATCTGTTTATTTTACCAGCAAATAATTTAAAGAGTAAACAAGAATAGAGTTTATGCACATAAAATGGTTTGTTTTAAGCACATGCATTGAAACACATTACATTGAAAAAATGTAATATATAATAGGACTGCCATCCATCATCCTTGGATCTAGCGTATGTCACAGATGGCTGGCTATGATGCAATGAAATGGCTTTACCGGTTGTTGTCGGCCATATATCCTTTACCTAGACCCACAGAGCATTAGCGTGTAATTTAATGTTACAAAATATCTACAATGCCCGTCAAAGTGGAGAATTAATTGACTTTTCTAATAAAGTAATGGAAGACATGAAAAGAAACACCACTTAAATTACGACACATCTGTAATAATATATTACATATTGTTAATATCTAAATTATTCGATTATGATATATGGAGTCTGACATTGAATTGGATCACTACATTTCTCGAAGATCGGAGGCAGTATGTAAGTTTGAAGCATAAAAACGAAAGCACTGTGCTTCTTATTTTATTTATTAATGATGTTGATGTTTTGATATCAATCTCTTATTCTACAATGTATGACCCTCGGAAGGTGCAGGCAGATGTGTGGAAAAATTGAGGGTTAAATCCCAAAATGGCCCTATGGTTATACACTAGGATAGTAAGACCAATGATAACCAATTGAGTAGTAGCATCGTGGACTAAGACAGTGCAGGTGGGAGTAATAAGGCTGTTAAGTGGTGCACAAAGGCTGGCTTGGCTGTGCATCACGAGAGCCATAAAAACTGCTCCAACTGCTGCATTGGAAGTCCTTCTGGACTTGCCACCACTACACATATTTATCCAGGGATAAGCTCGTTCAGTGCTGCATAGTCACAGCAAGGAACAGAGCACCAGAAGTTATACTTGGCTAGTACAGTGCTGCATAGGTTAATGCAAGGCTCTATGCCAATAGGGCAGCGGCACCTAACAGAGCACTAGAAGTTATACTTAGAGCTGAAGGCGGATCCTATTCTGGGAATGCCCACGGACACTACAGTCCCAAAGTACAACTTTAACAAGAATTTCAAAATTAAAATACCAGACAGGGAAAACTGGACACTGTCCTCCAGTACCGGCACAAACAGCCTGGTATACAGACGACTCTAAGACGGAACAGGGAGTCGGAGCTGGGATTTATGGAACAAGGTCAAAAACTAAAATCGCAATAAATCTAGGAAAACATACCACAGTATTCCAGGCTGAAGTGGCCGCAATACAGTGGTGCGCAAAGGAAATTATACGGCAAGAAACTGTTAATCAGTCGATTGCCATTTTTTCTGATAGTCCGGCTGCGCTGAAAGCAATCGGTTCGATGCAAGTCGAATAGAGATTTGTACGGGACTGCATAAATGCCCTTATAGACCTAGGAAGTCAGAATAAAGTGATCGTGGATTGGGTGCCAGGACACAAGGGACACAAGAGAAATGAAAAGGCTGATGAACTGGCCAGAGAAGGCCTAGGTAAAGCCTTTATAGAACTCTTTTCCGGTGTTGCCAAGCCATGCATATGAGCATCCATTAACAAATCGGTGCAAACTGTATCTCTGGAATGGTGAAAAAATTTACCACGGCAGAGACAGACTAAAGAGGTCATTAAAGAACGATCGGCACAATTTACGGAGGACCTATTATCCCAAAACAGAAAAGCTGTTAAAATAATAGTGGGTGTTCTAACCGGTCAGTGCCGACTAAATAAACATCTTGGTCTAATGTAGCAGAGCACGCAACATAAAGATTCTGCCAAGAGGCAGAGGAAAGCTCAGTCCATATATTGTGACATTGTGAAGGCCTTGCTGGACTGACATTCTAACTACTTTGTGAGGAAAAACTAAGAACTCGTAGCTATACTAAGGAACTCTTATCAAGGCAGTGAAGTCTGATACAACGGACAAAGCTGGATAAGTAGGTCTAAAGAAAATAAACAGGAGCACCACAATAGATTCATGGGTGTTCCGGTGGTCAACGCCAATCAACCAGACATTTTTGTGATAATATGAAATTCATCTGATAGTGTTTTGGTACATAATTTTAATGATGTTTAAAATCCATTAAATCATTGGATTTCCCATAATGCCTAATATTTTAACACCTACTGAAAAAATTCAAATTAACGGATCTCACAGTAAGAGAAAGAAATACGATATTTCAAACATTAAAATAAATAGTTTCTATAATAATAATAATAACAATAATGTTTATTAACCACTAATAATATTAAATTTTATATACGGTAAGTCAGTCACAGAACTTGAAAAATATTACATAAAACATGTGAGAGATAGAAATTAAAATTACTTGGAGAAATCAGATCAGTTTAAGCACTATACAATTATTGGATGAGAAATGATGTGAACATCAATACGAGTATGATACTTAGAAAGATCAATACATAAACAATAAATATAAAATTACATAATAGAAAACTGGTTGACACTAAAAAATAATTTTCAATTAAAAATATTTTAACTTTGTCATATAATTTATATGAATTGACACCCCTAATTATAGAGAGCTACTGCATTATAGTATGGGGATTTCTTGTACAGAGCTGTTCTGTGATAGCATTTTTCACCATCTTGCGTCGTGAGAGTGCTGGTTAACATTCATGATGAACTTATTTAAATGCAATTTGCCAAATTTCAACACAGACAAAATGTAAGTCAATGGACCAGTTAGTAATTTGTTGTTGAATTATTGTTTGCAGCTTTGGATTAATTTTAAAAATGGTTCTGAGAATTCTTTTTTTGCAAAGCAAACACTCTTTGAATATCGACACTTTAGCCCTATAGTATAATGTTATACGAGAGATGGCTATAGGCCAAGGAAAAATATATATTTAGTAAATGATTGATGTCCTTTGTAGATCGAAGTTGGTCTGTTGCAAAACACACTTTATTCAATTTCTTATATAGTTCATTTATGTGGTTGTCCCAATACAATTTGCTGTCCAATTAAGGTCCCAAAAGTTTAACATCTTTTGATGGATTTAAATTTAAGTCTGAAATGTGAACTGTAAAGCTGTTAGGAAGTATTTTTTTCTTGGAAAAAAATACCCATTCAGTTTTTGCCAAATTTAATATTAACAAATTTTTATTGCACCATTCGTGAAACTCTCTTACTATCTGATTAACCTTAACTTGTAGGGTTTCAACATCAGCTGCTACAGAGAATTGGGGGTACACCTGGATTAATGTCTAAACTGGAAGCATCATTGTGAAAGCAACCAAATTTCATTACTTATTTATGATTCTCCCAAGTGTCATTCTCCACAGATTATCAAGACCTAAGCATAAGCAATTACTAACTTTGTAAATGATATAATTTAGATTTTATCCTTAAATTTAAGAATATACAGAAAAAACGGCTATCAATTTTATTATTTCCTCAGCTTAACACTGACCTCAATTAATATCGATATTAGGTAATAAGGCTTAATTAACCAAACGATGGAGGCTTATATTTAATAAATTTTTGTGAGCGATTTTAGCATTTTTCTCCACTCTTTCTAGTGGACAAATTTCATGTAAATCTGTAAGAATTACATATTTATGGCAGCCCTATTGGAGTTGCCATTTTGAATTTTTTAATATCAGATTTGCATCAGATACTCCGTAAATACCAAACCAGTAATGTAAACACAATTTAACCCCGGCGCCTTCACCATAATATGGAGTAGACCATATTTTTTCAATTTTTGCTCAGATCTGATGAAACTAATAGGGAACTGCAACGATTTTCATATACATCGATTAAGCCCTCCTAGAAAAATTATTGAAAAAACATAAAAAATAATACATGCCTGCCGAGTTGGAAACCTCCTTTTTAGAAATTTCTAAAATGGGTTTAAAAATAATCTCAATATGTGTAAGTTGTCTACATGTTGTACTTCACCTGCATTTTACTAAATAGTTTTTAGCGTTATCTGAGAGTGTATATCAATTATAAAACTGTAATTTAGAATAATAGAAATCGCAATAATTAATCTACCTCCACCTACGGCTAGAGAGTCCTTGCACCACCAAAACCAAAATCCCTTAAATTTAATAAGACTTCATCAAAGCTGTCTAGTTTTCATTGATAGTCAGTTTATCAGTTGTTTCTTGTAACTATTCACACAACCAACTTAATTCATCACATAGAATTGGAACTGTTTCAATGGTTGCGGAAAGGAAGCCATGCATCATAGCTTCTCATCAGTAATTTACAGATTCCGAGCAAGGAAACGTAAGGCACATTGAAATGTTACCATTGGCGTACTCAGGGATTAGTGCTTTAAGTAAATCGAGTTAAAAATACTTTGATTGTCAGCTAAATAGCAAGAAATAATTGTCTGTTCCTTTAGCCATAAGGTCATAAAGAAAGTGTTCGGCTTCTTTAATTATCATCACAAAAAATTGTCATACATATTTCATAATGAGTTAAGAACGTGGGCCAGTTCCACCGAACTTAAATGGTTGAAATTTCTCGTACCGAATTGATGATTCGTTAAAATGAACTATCTAGTCAACGTGGACTTCCAGGGGTGGAGTAACTCTTTCTTTCTCATAAAAGTTTAATGGATAAATTTATTAATTTTTTCACACTATTGTTGAAATAAATAGTTTATCTTTAAATTAAACAGTAAAATTGAACTTCATCAAAAAAAAAATTGTTAAGATCATGATATGATGAAAATGAGAAACAATTGCACAAATACTCGAATCCCTTAATTTATTGTTTGAAAATCCATTTGAAGTCCAGTCCTGTGTGCTGCACGACTTGACGCCAGCGGTATATGAATCAAAACCGGTCGGTCTCCTTTAGGCTTTTTTGCGAGCTGACAGATCAATTTTTATGCATAAAGGAGATTTCAAACTATAAGTAAGAAAAAAGAGGTGTTATGAAATGTATTTTTATTAAAATCATTAATTAATAAAACAATAAATTATAGGAATTAATTAACAAAAATTGTCAGGCAGACAAGTTGTAATAGATAGAAGTCTGACAAATGTATTAACAAAAATTGTCAGTCAGACTTTTTCAAAAATGGTTCATTATTTACCACAAGTTGTGTAAATTTCAAGCAGGTGTTTTAAAAAGTAAAATATTTTTTTTAATTTAAATTGGAAAATTCATAAAAAATAATAATTAACAAATTTTTACTTGTCTGTCGGGCGTAACATGATTTTTACACGTTCTGTAACCATTTTCATTTTTAAGTGTTCGATGGGGTACCATTTTTGCAGTTGGAGCTTGGTCTACGTCCTCTCAACAATTATTTCCATTCACCAACTGTGGTTTTTTGTGTACTGTGATTTTAATTATTTTCTGCAGCCACCGCAGGATTGGCAAAAACTATTCCAGGACGGGAGGAGCCCGTCCTAGCCCACCTCTGGCTACAGGCCTGAGGTTGAGTATCCTTAAAATACCTGGTTATTTACCGCCAACCATAACTTTGAATATTTTTTCATAGAAAATACTCCTTCTAAGCTGTACCTTCGCTATATCTTCAAATAGTCTCTAATATAAAGTGCTTCTTTCTGACTTTTGCTCACCTTACTAGAAATAGCTTAGTTCCGTTCTACATCATTTTCTACCCCTTAAGTATCCCACTATACTCAGCCGTCTTATGCTTTATATACACAGATTCGGAAAATGTTCGTTTAGGTATGACAATAGTAGTGTAGGCCAACTAGGTTTTTCCCTCAGACTAATTGTAACCTCAGCAAAAAAATACTCACATGTAGTTTACAATGTCTGGAAGAAGATGGCATTACTTTGGAAAAGGAATTTTTGGAGGAATTTGCAGAAAAAATTGTGAAAAGTCGAGAAAAATAATTTTTCGCCTGTTAAAGGAAAAGTTGAACTTATACAAAAAAAAGAATCCTTCAAACGAACATTAAAAATTTAAATATTTTTTAATACGTTGTGAAGTTATTGTAACTGCAGATTTTATTTCATCAGAATTTATCAGTTTCTTGGAGTGGCAAATGCCATTTAAAATAAACACTGAAACCTTTCATTTCATTTTAATTTAGAATTCCTGAGCTGTGTAGTCACGTAGTTCTATTTTATTACAAGCAAAAGCCTTCATCCATATTAACTGTAACATAGTTTTGAAGCTCCGCTGCGGCTGGCTGTCTACATTAAAGTGTTCTTCGGCTGGAGGGTGCGAAACATCATCCAGTCCCTGAGTGCTAGAAAGGGATCTACCTTTAAACCAACATTTTTCTCTTGGGAGGTATACTTACACTAATGTTTGACCATCCCTGATATTATTAAAAGAGGGTTGGAATGATATTCATTTATCTGAATTTAAATTTTTTTATTTCTTCGTGCTCGATGGTGACATCTGTGAAACGTTAGAGATTAGGTTATTAAAAGATGATTATGAAATAATAAGGCATGTACATCTGAAATAGCTTTTGTAATATGCTGCTAAGGGCAATATGTCCTATTAGGTGAGCGGTATACCCTCAAACGTTATAAGTATAATCATAATTATATTTATAATTGGTATAGAAAATGCATTAACAATATTATTATATTGTTACGTGTTTCCACCCCTAGGAAACATTCTGTATGAATCCGTGGGTTCTAAAATAATTTTAACAAGGAGTAATCCACTAACACTTTATTTAATAATTTACTGATTATGCAAAACTTCTTATTAACTAAAATACCCTTTACACTTTGTTTACTTAATATTTAACCTCACTTAGCAAGCTAGCAAACTTCACTTTAATAGAACTTCTCCCCCTTCCGCCAGTAATCGCGTCTTATATACTCTAGAATTGCCCGCAGAGTCGTCCAGAACACAACCGAGAATCTTCTCCAACCACACTCTAGAAAACCCCATCCCTTTCTACAAGTTTCCAGTCACTATTAGGCTTAGGCGTATCATATGGGGTGTAATACATAACAATATAATACTTACTGTTGTTTATTTAAGTCTTGGTATTTCATATCTCAAGTTATTTACTGATTGCACATCCTTGACCTGTGAACTTTCCTTCCTTTTAGATGTACCAGCGGTGTAAACACTGCTTAAAAGCTTTGTTACTGAATTTAATTATATTTGTGTGGATAAAAGAACTATATTTGTTAAATCATCAATTTCGGAATTTAAAAGCTTCAAAAATCCAGCATACATTTGCCGTAGTTCAAAAAAGGTGCGTCTTTAAAAAGTAACGAGAGTTATAAAGCATTGAAAAGTGCATCAAAGTAATTAAAAAAGATTTGCGAATCGATTTCCTGTCACCTCCATAATTAATTCCGTCATGAAAAAATGAAATATTTCATACAACTTTGGTTTCAAATACCATGAGTACCAAAAAAGGTGAACCATATAAGAAACATGGTCTTAAAATATAAGATCATTTTCCAAAGAGAAAGTATAGAGCATTGGTAGAAGCTGAGAAGTAAATTTTAAAAAATGGCCACTTTCCGCCATTTTTCGACTTTTAGTCGCCTGTAGATCAATAATGGCGCATTTTGGAAAAAAATATAACGAGACAAAAAGTATTTATTTTGGCCTACTTAACTTAAGGGATGTGCTTGGAAAACAATTTTTTCTTTTATTTTCATGTTGCAACTTCTTTGTTAATAACAAATTACCTGCCATCGGAATCAAAAAAGTTTAATAAGGTTTTTTGTTGACAATAAAATAACAAATCGACTCCAAAAGGTTTCAATCTGTCGAAACGTCGAAGTGACTTAGGTTGCTTCTCCGAGCGTCTTCTTGAGATTGCTCCAACAAAATCATCGCAACTTTCATTATCACACTATGCGATTCTGTCTCTGCGATCAAATTGCACAAATTAAAATATGTTCTATTTTTCCGCAAAAAATAGCAACGACTTAGTAATGTTTGTAGGAACTTTGGTATTGTCAATATATATTTCTCTATTGGCATCGTTTAGGTAGTAAAAGCTAACATCACATCTCCTCAGTCAACTATAAAACTTCATTGTATATGCGTTACTGAGATTTGTGTAGTATTTTATTTATTTTTTTCAGTTTCATTTATTTAAAAAAAAAATGAGTAAAACCACGCTGCTAATTTCTTATTGAAGTAATTTCAGATATTAACTATTAACGTTGGCAATGACAGTTAAATAACTAAATATTGCAGTGATTGCATTGCAAAGACTGATAACTACTTAGAATATTATGTTTCGGCGACAAAATCGCCTCAATTTTGTTCCAGTGATAAATTGTCTGGAGAAAAGGTTTAAGGGGAAAGATTTTAAAATATGTTCATATAATTCCTTCTTTAACAAATGCATCTTTTTATGATATAACAGTAATTTATAAATATTTTAAAATACTTTTACAATTTTAAAAAATAGGAGAGTCTACCTGGGTTAAAAGAGAGTTGATATTAAAAATTTTGTATACCATTTGAGTCAGCAATGGATTCCTATAGGAAAGCTTCCGCTGAACAAGATTTTCTTATGAAAAATTTTCCTAAACCACGAAAATGTTTTTTGTTTTTATTTAATAAAACGAAAACGATTTGACGGATCCGAAAAAATCTTGATCGAAAGATATTTTCAATACGCGTCGTTTGGCGCCTGGCACAACTCATTTTGTCAACCCGTTCATTTGTTATAGCCAAAATACATTTCTTAATTAGCAGATTGATACTCCGAGTATGGTTCAGTGGTGGTCCCATATTAGTTATATCAAGTTCTGTCTTGTGTAAGAGGAATAAATGGAACAAATATCGAGAAACAGTTTTGGCGAAACTAATAGGGCCCACTTAATTGCATAACATTTGCAGATTAATGTGAAATTTTTACATGGAAACATTTCTTAAGAGGTCGCCAAAAAGGGCTAATAAAAATATTTGAATATAATTATTACCTAATATCGATATTATGGGTAGAGAAATTAACACATAAAAAAATATGTATTTTTAGTCGACTACAAATCGACATGGGTAATAAGGTTAAGTTAACCGAACGACGGTGACATTTTCTCCAATAATTTTTGTTGATTATTTCTCTGAAGGAGGTTGAATTTATTTTTTTAATATTATAAAAAAATTACAATACTATTCAAAATATTTCTTCGATAACGAGACCATTACAAAACATTTTAAATTTAGCAAATGTCTATAGTACGCCACTTTATTAATAAATAATGTAATTATGTAAACATTTTTATATCGGTATTTTACTCTCTCCGAGAAAATGCCGAGAGTATATCGGTAAGGAAGAACTTCAGATGGGAAGTGGGTGATTCTGAGCAATGCCCAGGAATTATAGAAGCAATCAGGACCACTCTAACTTGCACTGGGGGACATTCTTAGACTCACTCCTTTAGAAGTTGTAGCGGAACTAGAAGTCAAGAATTCAGAAAAAAATGGTTCAGACATTAAATCTGGAATACCGCGGCGGGGCAAATGTAGACTATAGGAACCTATAAGGGACCGATCATCACCTAGTCAGAGGACGACTGATGCACATCAGATTAAACACTTAGGGGAGCCGGTGCTAGTATGCATGGATGCATTCCATATATCGGAGTCCCTTGGTGTATTCCAAACAACATAGCTTATTAGGCCGGTCGTCCTAACCTTTATTTGGTCAGAAATTTAACAGCAATTTTTGTGACTATTCTTATAGAAAAAATTGCGCTGAACACGACGGTGACATCAAAAAAATTATAAAACACAGGCTTCATTGTTAAAAATAATGGTTTCTAGCGAAGATTCTCATTTTTTATGTTTTACTTCCCTCGCAGGCCGAAGGGAAGTATTGTATTCGAGAAAAAATCACCCCCCGAGATTTTTTCGGATTCTGACGTTTCAGAACACGTAGATTACGAAAATATAGGTTTTTCAATTCCGTGCTCTGTCTGTCTGTCTGTTGGTGCATTAATTAAAAAACTACTTGACGGAGAGCAGTCAAATTTGGTAGGTAGTTGACCCTACTGTCAGCGAAGAAATGGTTAAACTTTCACTGGAAAATATACAGGGTGGACCGTAAACGAAATAAATAGTGATTTTTTTTTGCTCAAATTTAAAACGCGTTTCATGGCACGCTAAACCTATTTCTGAAAAAAAAAAATTTTTTTTCAACATTTTTGGAAAATTATTTACCACTAAAAAAAGCGTTCTTTGTTCAAATTTAAAATTTCCACGTTTCATGGCATTCTAAACCTATTTAAAAAAAAATTTTTTTATGAACATTTTTTACCAACATTTAAAAAAAAAATTTTGACCACTAAAATAGACGGAAATTTAAAATTTTCACGTTTTATGACATTCTAGACCTATTTCAGAAAAAAAAATTTAAAAATGTTTTTCACGAACATTTTTCATTCTGGAATGGACTTTTATTTTTTGTGAAGAGCACTGATCTTTTCTAGGAGATCCTATTTGCAACGAAGGTACAATGGGTTCACAGGTCTGAGTTCTTCGAATCTTGCTCACGTCCCTTAATAAAAGCTATGTACACTTTCTTAAAGAACAACCTGTATATATCAAGTTTTCGAAAATGTGTATTACACATAGCGTAAAAATAGTTGTCGCTAATAAGATAATAATTAATAAACATATTTAACTTAAAATTTAGTTACACAAGGAATGTTATTAAATTTAAAGTGGCGCCTCAACAAGAACGTTATTATTTGTGAAGTGGCTTGATGTTCAAGGATTGCACCAATTTCACATTAGCATCTCACGTATTTCGACTATACAAAATATCCTCATATTACGCAATTTAGAGGATGTAATTTGGGTCAATGATTTAAGGTAGGATAGTGTGACTCGCAAAACAAACATTGTTGGAATTGTATGGTGTGGCATTATCAGAGAGATTTATTTTTTCTGTTTGCAGAATCCCTATAATTATCGATTTAATTAACTTTTTGTGTCACGGAAATTTATTACCGGGCCCTGTGGATCCAGATTATCTAGATCAATATTTCGGTAGCAATTAGCCTAGAAGATTCCCAAATATATACGTGTATAATGATATGAAGAATATTTTTGAGAATTTTTGTATTTTGCCAAATTTGAGCGTTTAAATATTCTAAAGTGGAATGACATTTACAACTATATAAAACACATGACGATATTTTTCCTTCCAGAGTTTTGATCCTTCACTTCAAAAGAATACGTTTCGTTGGAATTATTACCATATTCATTTATTCATGTGGCTTTTATTTTAGTCTTTGTTCTCTCCACTACTTGAATCTATTTTCGCATGTGAGACAATAAAGTAATATCTCTGAGATAATCTTCAACATTATTTTACTTGGACCAATCAGATTTGGATGTTTTTTGTGTTTTCTTCTTGTCTTCTCTGTCGGGTTATTTAAATTGTCAGACTTGCAATTTTTATTACTGTGCAACAGTTTATCAACATATAACCCGATAATTATATAAATATGGATGTAATTATAGTATCACTACTGATTATACCAAAAATAATAATATATTTCAATGTGCATCGGTCCGAAACATTACCTGACTTTGGCGTGATCTTTGAGAAGATAACGCATTTTTCAATGTACACAAACACGTCATCGTTTCAGACGTCAACAAAATATATGAGCCCACAGTTAAAAATTTTCGAAACTTTGCAAGCTGAGGTTTTAAACGTTTCTTTAAAACATGTTTTCCTAACCACCCCTTAAGTCATCGTGGTAACTCCTTGAAAATCCAGAGTGTTGTAAAAAGTGATGATGGCATATAGTTTATAGTAGAGTTCGAACTGCTTTTTGGGGATAGTGTAATAATTGAAATTATTTTGCAGTAAGCAGGGTTCAAACCCGCTTCGCTAGGTATCACAGCTTGCAAGCTAAATGCGTTAACCACTGAGCAACCGATTAACGTCTACTTTATTCTATAGTTGTCTTAATTAGACTATACGGACTATCTATTTCATGTCCAGGAGTTTGTACCCGATCGTCACCAGAAGTATCGGATTAAATTGACAAAATAAAAACTAATTTAAACCGTTGTTATAAGGCCGGCTATCAAATAAGCGGCGTAGGTTTGGCGCAGCACATCGGCGACGACACTAAAGGAACTGAAAGCTTTAGAGCATAAATCATTGGTTTCATTACAAATTCATCAAGATCCATCTTCTTAAGAGGCCTCTATGTACCCTGCCATGACATTACATCACTAATTGACTATACGTCCAGAATATTTCCCAGACATTTTTGGGCTAATCTTTCTTTATTTAGTGTTGTTAGTTGATTTTTATTTAGACCAATTTTACTAATTTTTTAAGTTGTCCAGAAAAGGGGCAGTTGCTAATGAACAAAAATAAAAAAATGTCATGACGAAGTGGTTGAGTGACTCGGGCTTAAAGTGGGAAGCGGAAAGTTGAATAATAGTAGCACAGAACCAAGTGCAGAATACCAGATACTACCAGAAGATGATCCTGAAACAGCCTCTTGGCAACTAGTGCAGGATATGCGACATGCCATAGGAGCATGTTAATCATGTGATGGTCAATTAATACCACTCTCATGTGCAAGCGCTGAGGGGCCGAAGTGGACATATCATTGAAAAAATTATGAACATCAATGATATGACACTTATGTGAGACCTGCTGATTATAACTACCTGATAGATGTGTTCATCTCAAATGGCACTAACGCTATGACTAATTAAATTAAGAAGCTGAGCAAATACAACAATATCGAAATATTAGTGAGCAGAATGTACAATGTAACGACCACAGTCCGACTAATAATTGTAAGAGCTCTGGGAATTGTTAAAAAGACCCATGATCGAAGTCTACAACAACGGTCTAGTCAACCGAGTGCTCAAGAAGTGAAGAAAGAAAATCCTAGAATAGAAGGCTATGTGATGTCCTGTTGAGATCTGGACCCTAAGCTGTTGGAGAGGGGACATTACCAACGTCGCCAAAATGGTTCAAAAACATGGAACCGACTCCAACAGGGCTGCAATCCTTGGTTTACGCCAGGGAATCCGTCAAAATTCCACCTTAAAGATGAGTGCGCAATTTCATAATAACAGGTATTAATAACTAATAAAAACTATTATTGTCTATATTTGATCTATCCACGATCTTCAGATTCTATTCAAAGATAATTATATGTTTTTGAATTATTCACAGTTCAAAACTCTTCTAACAAAGTTTGAAATAGAATTAGGTACAATTTATTAATCAGTTTAAGTCAGGCTGAAAAAATGCTATAGAAAAAGGGACTTGCTTTGCATGCACTTCAGTTGTCAACTTTTATAGTTATCTGAAAATTATTTTTAAAATATATAAACTTATCTTCAGTACCCTCAAATGTCAGCGCTTAGAATTATTTCACTATTTTCAGCGTTACTTAACAGCTTAACGTTATCATATTCACAAAGTTTCAGATTATCAAATAATTTTAACTCTTTCAATCGCCTCAAGAAAGACACGTAGTATTTATACTTTTAACACTATTTTTTAGTATATGTGTAACTATAATATAATCATATTTACAAAGATTTACAACTTTAAAACTACATTCAGTTCTCAGTTTCTCAAAAACCACCTCCTTAGTGTTAATAATTGTTTTCATATTTTTCCACCATTTTAACTCAGTTTTTACAATTTTGACCTTCTAAAAGTTACGAAACGGGGGAAATAAACTTGTAATTGTTTCTAGAATATTTGGATATAGCAATTAATAACTATTTACAAAGAGTAGTAGTAGTAGTTTGTTAATAAACGAGACAACTAGATAATCATTATTAAGGTGGCCATTCCCTAGAAAGAGACATCCCATAGGGAAATATTTATTATTTTTGGCCATAACTTTTTTTTCTTAGTACGTATATTTAAAAAAAACTATAAGAGTACCTAAGTATAACCATAACAAAACTATTACTATGAATTTCCATTCAATAATTTCAGCGCGTTGCAAAATAGCTAGATTTAAAAATTAAGTCAATCTTCCTATTTCGTAGTTTTAATTCGAGCTATTTTGTAAACCACTGAAATTATTGAGTGAAAATTCATAGTAGTTCTTGTTATGGTTCTACTTAGGTACTCTTATAGTTTTTTAAAATATACGTACTAAGAAAGAAAAGTTATGGGCAAAAATAATAAATATTTCCCTATCGAATGTCTCTTTCTAGGGAATGGCCACCTTAACAGCAGTTCTAATTTTTCTACACATGGCAAAACTCATTCATTGGCCAGTGATAAGATGTGAATTTAGCGACCAATTAGCGTTCGTAGTTCACCCGAGTTAACAATATGGTATTGGTCTAGTGGTTTTAACTTCGCTACTGATTTTCTACAAGCAATATAAACAGACAACACTGCAAGATCTCTGACCACTGCTTTCAGCGATCAAAGGATGCCAACGGAGTGCTGTCTCCTAATGTACTATTTTCTTTTACTAGTTGGAGACTTAATCACACGGCGCTACCCTTATCCTATTTAAATTTTATAGTCGATGGCAAACCTATGTTTTGTAACATGATGAATCTGAAATGAGATGAGTGAATTGAACAACTGGAAATAAAACTAGTAGATCGTCTACAAATACATGTGTAATATAATTAGTACTTTTGCTCGATGCATCATAATTCTGTATACATGGATTTTCTGACATTTGCATCATTTTTGTTTTACTTTTATGATACAAGTAGATATTTGATGTCACCAGCGCTCAACTACGACTTTCGCTCGTCTCATAATAGTCCCAATAAAATGCTCCTAATGGCGTTTTTAATTGTTATTGATATGTAACCTAATGTAATTTACGCAATGTTCTTTAGAACCTGAGAACGAGACTATATCTTACAGAATCCTCATCTTGTACATCGTATTTTTCTGTGCTTAGTAATCTTGCTTTAAGCTAATAATAAAATATGGTTTATATAAAACATTACTGCTTACAAGTTTCTGGCAATCACCGTGTGTGGCGGATATGATCCAATAGGGTGTTATACTAAGCTATTTTACAAATACATAAAATTTCATATAAAAATTTTTAAAACGTCTACAAGTTATCGTGTTTATAACAAATGATTTACACACATACGTACACACACCCACACAGACACACAAAATCCTTTTTAATTTTATGTTAGAGTACAGCACAATATAAGCATAAAACAAGAATATTTTATTTAATTAACTATTTGGTTTCATGAAACTTAATTTCAATTCCATTAAATTAATTTTTCAAACTATAAAACAATAAAACGAGTAGAAGTTGCATTCGGGTGGGACCGAAAGTATATATCAGTTTGATTAATGATTAATGTTCCTTGGAAACTGTGTCAGCTACATGCCGACCTAATTGCAACGAACAGACACAGAGACAGATTGATGAAATTGGAAGGCATACATTTTCGTAATCTATACAGGGTGATTCACGTAGGCCATTCATTAGAAGTTTTTCAACTTGCAGTTGGATTAGAAACTTGAAATTTGGTGTGCAGCCATAATCGATCATGCCCGTTCTATCTAAAATATTTTCAGTCCTCCAACTATACAAGATGTTCCAAAAATTGGTACCAACTTTCTTATTTTAAATAGAAACCTATATTTTTCTTTACATAGTTCGATTGGTCTTCTAATTCTAAGTTTAGAGAACCTAAGTTATGTTAACTTATCTATTACAATTTTTGACATATGTCCAATTTTTTGAAAAAAATTGCCGCTGTAATAGTTTACGAACAAATTTGTATCTCGCAAACCTTTCAAAATTATGAAACCAAATTTGTGAAGCAGTTAGCTGGAAGTCCAGGCTAACTTTTGATGTCCAATCGGTGGTCCTATTTTGTACCATATCGGCGCAGTCGATTTTCAAATGTCGCAATCAAAAATTGTCAAAAATTTTTTTCAAATGGCACCTACTATTTTTTTTCACACCATTCGAAAGAAAATTGAATTTTAGGGTGAGTTACTTAAGCATTCCCTATACCTAACTTCACCCCATATCGAGTTATTCAATAAAAATCAAGAAATACCTTATCTTGCCGAGAGATTCCTTACTTCATCAAGTATGCCATGGAAACAAAGGACAGTTGTAATAATTTTTAAAGAACAATATGGATTCTTATTTAATTACACACAACACCAACAAATTATTATTAACGAACAAGAACAATGTTGACAAAATTCTGTCAGTGAAAACGGTGCACACATTGAGCATTTGTATTGAAATAATTATTTTGTTAATCTGTTTATTTGTTATTTTGTTGTTATTATTTATTATTGCAATACGATTTTTGAATAAAAATTAAAATGAAATGATTGTTTCCAAAGCCTACTACTCTTGAGAAAAAAAAAAACAATATTTTTTTCATAATTCAAAAACGACTGTAGATAGACATACACAATGTTAATAAAAGTGGCCCTAAAATTCAATTTTGCATTGATTTCTGGCGTCAGAAATCGTAGGCGCAAAGATGTGCTACGCAATCTATTGAAAGTAGAATAATAGAATATTTGAACGAAAATATGGTGGTCACATTGAACATTTACGTCAGAATTTCGTCAACATTGTTCTTTTTCGTTAATAATAATTTGTTGGTGTTGTGTGTAATTAAATAAGAATCCATATTTTTCTTTAAAAATTATTACAACTGTCTTTTGTTTCCATGGCATACTTGATGAAGTAAGGAATCTCTCGCCAAGATAAGACATTTCATGATTTTTATTGAATAACTCGATACGGGGTGAAGTTAGGTAAGGGAATGCTAAAGTAACTCAGCCTAAAATTCAATTTTCTTTCGAATGGTGTGAAAAAAAATAGTAGGTGCCATTTGAAAAAATTGACTTTTTGACAATTTTTGATTGCGACATTTGAAAATCGACTGCGCCGATATTGTACAAAATAGGACCACCGATTGGACATCAAAAGTTAGCCTGGACTTCCAGCTAACTGCTTCACAAATTTGGTTTCATAATTTTGAAAGGTTTGCGAGATACAAATTTGTTCGTAAACTACTACAGCGGCAATTTTTTTCAAAAAATTGGACATATGTCAAAAATTGTAATAGATAAGTTAACATAATATAGGTTCTCTAAACTCAGAATTAAAAGACAAATCGAAACATGTAAAGAAAAATATAGGTTTCCATTTAAAATAAGAAAGTTGATACCAATTTTTGGCACACCCTGTATAGTTGGAGGACTGAAAATATTTTAGATAGAACGGGCATGATCAATTATGGCTGCATACAAAATTTCAAGTTTCTAATCCAACTGCAAGTTGAAGAACTTCTATTGAATGGTCTACGTGAATCACCCTGTATAGTCAAATGTGAAAACCTAAGGAAATCTCAAAGAAATTACGATTATAGTATTTTCCGTAAGGAAAAACCTTACTTTTTCTATTTAAAACTATAATAAAACAGAATATACAGGGTAAACCACTGACTCATCCTGTATACAAAACCTGACAATCCCATCTGACAATTACCGTGCATAACGGATATGTCCCAATTTCAGTAAGGAGTACTCTACCATGCTGGTTTATGTATGTTCCAAATTTTAAATTAAAGGTTTAAGCCTGTTCATAACTATTCGCCAACACCTAACTGAAACCTTCATTCGCTTCATAACTGTGTTAATAAAAATACCTCAATAAACTAAGTTTTAAATTTTAAGCTAAAATATATCTCCTAACATATAGGTTGTTCGAATCTTAGACATATTGTTTGTTGCATTTTTTTGTTCCTCTTCCTATTTTTGGTGCCAAGAACATTAGTAACATATTGTTTCAAAAGTATAATAAAATATAGTTTATTCACAACATGACTGTTTACACGTTTCTGGCGATCATCCTGTATGACCGATATGACCCGATCTCAATAGTGAGTATTCTAATACACAATTTGGATGTTATAAATTTTAAATAAACATTTTAGGTCTGAGATTATCGCATTAAATAGGTACTTTACATGACTTTGAAGATCGCCCTGTATGGCAGATTTTACCCAATTCCAAAGGGAGTATTTTGGCATGCTATTTTACATAGATGCCAAATTTAAAACTAAAGTATTAAGTCTAACAGATGGTGTTTACAAGAAACGGTCTACACACACATACACAGACAACTTGTTTTATTCCATATTTAAGTTTAGTGTGTTTTTATGAACTTCTGTACAAACAATTTTTTTCTGAGATGAATAGTAAACGTATTTGTTTAACTCATTCATGATTAGTTTGCAAACTCTGCCCCTTGGCAATTATATTTTTCGATTTTATTGTATTAACAAGAATCAGTTATTATCATTATAATATATACCATTACATTGAAAGAATTGTTTTAAATGGTCACCGTGTCACAATATCCATCAATAAGGTCAATAAGATTATACCAATGATCAGAGCTATTCTATTAGGATTAGAATCTTATGTATATTACCACGAATAAAAAATGTTGTTCTGGGGTACTCCAGATGGATCATGCGGGAGAACAGGGAGCAGAATGTCCTTTCGACCCTCATTGAGGACCGCATATTGAGTGATGGATTGTTACCTTTGAACCCTTATCTTATTAATTCTACTGGAAACTCCTTTGAACGCATCTGAAAATTGGAAGAAAAATGACGCGATAAAATTGACCAATGAATAACTAGTCTTGAAAAATCTGTCGTATACTTTACCCGCAGCTAAAATTTCATTTCAATTTCCGGATCCCTATGAATATACAGTAAATACTTTAATCATCACACAGCGTTTTTTTTGACACAATGTTGGAGATTAACAATTTATTTCTTGGAAATAAGATGTTTCTTACGTTTTGAAAGCGACCCGCAATGTTTTGAAACTCATATCGTTTCACCTTCAGACTCCAATATTATAAATTCTTACTTATTTTTATTTGCTATTTCTTCAGTAGATGGTAATTATAACTTGTTGAAGATATACAGAGTGCAAGTAGAGGGGAGGAATTCGCAATAGCAGGTTATTTACATCATTCTGAGACAAGAGATCTTAATACAATTATGTCGAAGCTCCAACCGTCTTCGATCGGGACGTGTTGCTGCTTTGCTGCAATTTGTACTTATAATGAAATAAAGTGTTTTTTTTTTAATTTTTAATCTTAGTTGTTATGACATTGATTAGAGTTTTCAATTTATTTTATAAGGAGTTCACGTAATTATACGAAAATATTGTCAATCAATAAATATACAAAATTTAAACCATACAATCCACTGCATTATTAGAAAGCATATATCCGCCTCGCCTGTTGGAAATCTCAGATACGAAAAATTGTGAGGTTAGAAATACTCAACATACATATTTACAGGACACTATTAAAGTTTCGAAACGAAACTGTACGATTTATTAAATTTGTAGGTAGGCGCTGTAAACAAAGTGAATTATGAAAACAAACAATATCTAGAATCTAAGGAAATAAATATTTTACTGGCAAAACATACAAGTAATATTTACAACTCTTGCTAGAGACTTATCATAGATAAGTACAGAAACAAATATCTTTCTAAACAAAATACTTTGTCGGCTATATGCCACGATCAACATTGGATTACAACGTACCGCGTACTGTCACAATAATATTATTTTTAATTTTAAATTATGTGTTTTCAATATGGGCAAATTGGCTTTTTTGATATTATTAAATGAAGTACTTGTTATACTAAAGCACTTATTGATATTTAAACAGCATTCTATCGTTCATCAAATTAAAATTTCAACAAATGAATAACACAAAGTTTTAGTAATTGAACGAGTACGCAAAATACGCGGTGACGTCATCGGTTATATTAGTTTCTTAAAAATTGTTAAACACAACACTTTATTCACTTTAATTACGTTTTACATGTGATTAAATAAGTAACGCCTACCTAATACGGGATTTGTGAATGCTATTTTAGGAAATTTATCTGTAAAATAGCGTGCTTATAACACAAAATGACACTGACAATATAACTGATGACGCCATGAGTGCATAGTGAATTGATGTATTGTTTTGGCGAAAAAATTTCAATACAAAATTAAAATGGTTTATTTTAAGGTATTATACGACTGTTTCTCAAAATTCAAGTGTTTTTAACTATAATAAAGCATTATTTTCACAGTGAAAGTTAATTTAAAATTTGTGAAAACACTTAATTATCCTTTTTTTGGTAAATGTTTTTGTGTTTAGTTGTTTATGGTTTTGTTGAGCAGGAAATTTAAAATTAAAAATAACATTATTGTAACAGTCACGCTCGTCACATCAGTACCTAATATGCATATTTCTTTCTTGTAATCCAATATCGTTCGTGGCATATAGCTGGCAAAGTATTTTGCTTAGAAAGATATCCGTGATAAGTCTTTAGTAAGAGTTGTAATAATTACTTGTATATTTTTACTAGTAATATATTTATTTCCTTCCTACATTGTAGGGAATTTGCATTTGCATTTAATTAGATTTCAAATAATATTTGTCAGTTGTGTAGTTTTGCCATTATTACGTTATTTAACATCAAAATGATTTACATTTCAGAAAACTGCTGCGAAATAATAATTATTTATGGTGAATGTGGAAGTAATTCTAAAGCTGCGAGAATATGCGATTCGAAGGTCACAATTTAAATGCTTTTTAAGACAATAAATCGTACAAAAAACACAGGTAATTCGGTTCTATCATATAAAAATGTATCTGGTTACTCACGATTGGGCCGAACCCCCGAAGTTCATTTATACCCGACGTGTGCCTGTCAGTTATGTATAGTCCCCAAACATACCTCTGCTCTAAATATCTTATCACACAATTCGACTAAAATTTTTAATAATCTGCCTGCCTGAACCAAGTCAATGTCGTCAAATATCACATTCAGAAAACACGTCAAAATTCATATTTTTTTCTTCTCGAAATTAAAATCTCAATCTCAGTCTCTTCTACTATTGTATTTATGTACATTACACGATAGTAATTATTCACGGCCTAAGCTGTAAAATCTTCAACCTAAATTGTGGTTAGTAATATTAAATTTAATATAATGTACTTAATAGTTTTATTGTACACATTTATACACATATAGATTACCAAGTCTTAAGTTTTTAGAAGAGTTTATGTACATCGTATATTTGTACACACATACAGACAGGAAAAAAGAACTCTTTCTCTGTCCCTAATGCACACATTTTATTCCGTGATCTGTAACATGGTGTTTGCGCCGAAGAGCAACACTGTTGAACGCCGCTACCTACGTAAAACTATTGGAAATCTGTTATTGTCTAAATAAATATAACACATTGTTATTGTTATTATTAAATACATGATAAGCATTCTGGCGACCATTTCTATAGAACTTCGAACAAATCTGGGGGGTCGGACAATTTTTTTAAATTTTCACTGGTATAATTTAGAGCCATTATAATGGTCATTAGATTACACTTGATTTAGGACGAATAACTAATTACTTTGATTTAATATCAACGCATAGTGAGCAACAAAATTAGAGAGGTTGCTAAACAATTGGGAATATAATCACACAGTAGATCGCTAATTTATAACCAAATACATAATGTCTACGTTGCCAACAATGAGAATAATACAGCAGGCTAATTATTATTGTTTGTTATTAACACAAATTAAGTCCATTACAACTGTTATTTTAACTTAAAATAACTCATCAATAGGAATTATATTTGTAACAATGAATTTATAATTATTGTAGCAACTAATGCAAAATTATGCAGAATACATACAAATTTTTACGTCGTCATGAAATACACTACGTACAATACGTACATATTGAATGTGTAGATTGTCTGCTGTTTGATGTGTTTAGTTAAACAACGGCTCAGTTGTATGGATATTTACAGAGAATTAACAAAACTAACCTATTTCAACTGAAGTGCCAGACAAACCTCATAGTTTTGTGCCGATTAAAGACAAACATTGCTTTGTGGTTGAAATGTTATTAAGATATTTTTATTAATAATATCATTCGAAACGAATGAAATTTGTAGTCGAGCAATCCCTATTGAGAATGTCTTAAATATTTAGTTAAAGAGTGGCTCAGTAGTGTGGATATTTACAAAGAATTAACAAAACTAACCAATCTCAAAATTGGAGTGACAGACAAAACCTCATGGTTTTATGCCGATTAAGGACAAATATTGTTTTCTGGTTGAAATGCTATTAAGATATTTTTATTAATAATATTATTAGAAACGAGTGAAAGTTATAGTCGAGTTATTGAGAATATCTTTAATACGGCTTATACTTAAACTTCACTGTACTGTATGTAAAACAGCATGTTAAAATACTCTAATACTAATTTAAACCGAGTCATATCCAACATAGAAGGTGGTCAAAAGGGGCCTGAAAACTGTACTGGTTTATATGAACTTTGCTTTATTGTAATTTTAAAGCAAAGTATTACTCTTCCATTTACCCGCTTTACAAACATTACATGATACATCAACTTTGTTGATACATCAAAATGTTTGTAAAATATTCTTAACATTTTTAAGTTGCAGTCGAGAGTTGCCATAATCGTCGTATTGTGTATTTCTTTATTTATACCCTAGACTAGCTCAGTAATCGAAGTGAGGATATTTCTCAGGGATAATTCTTTAGAGACACACTTTCGAAGTTGCTATCAGCAGAAACATTTTCAAGAAATTCGCAAAGACACAACTTATAGGCACACGGTTTTCTTTCAATGTTAGTGTACTTCATGTATCTATTGATTTATAAGATTTCACGTAATATTAAAAAAACCTATGATTCAGATGTCATAACAAAATTTCAAACCTTCTAGTATATACAACAAATTCCAAATTTTTATACTCTTGTTAGCTTGCTTCACTTACTTACTCCTATTTACCCCCCCAACCTTCCACCAGAATAAGCTCAAAATATAATCTAGTTACAGGTCTAATTATAATAAATACACGTACGAAATTTCATGTTATTATATCTTACACCATTACAGAGTAAACGTGTGCACGAAAAAGGTTGCGGAAATACTGATACACTGACAATCGACAGACGTTTCATGACATTCTAAACCCATTCCAACAAAAATAACTTTGACATTTTTTTCTTAACAAGAAAATCATCAATCGTCCAAGAAGGAGCTGCTAGCGAATTAAAAAAAATCTCCTTGTGTTCTATTTATGGACAGTTTTTTTTCTAATAGCTGCTACCTTAAGACCTGCATGTTAGAAAGAATGAAAGTCCTGATTCTGATTGCAGCGACTCCCTACAACTCGAATTATTGGGCACCAATTTCTTCGTTTCATAATGTTTCCTTTTAGTGACAAAATCCAATATTTCCAAGCAAAAAACTAGACGATAGATTATAAAGACCATAAGAAATGCTGATGTGCTGTAATTTTTTCGAGAGTTTCACCATTGTAAAATATTCATTTCAAATCAATTTAGAAGATGAAACTTGCAAGATGCTTTTTTATAGTAATTTCTTTTAAAACATTAAGCTATACATTTTTTTATATAGTTAACTATTACAAAAATCGAATTTACCACAATAATTGACTCAAAATTTTTTCTGTATCAACAAAATTATTAATTTTTATTATATATTTTAGAAATCATTCTTAAGCCAGCAAAAGAATTTTGGACATATTAAGATGGGCGAACAGTTTGAATTGCAAGACAAAAGAAATATCATGTACAACGCAGTTCGAGAAATTTTCAAGGTTATCAGCACGAAAATTATTTGGTCCTCTGGTTTAACCGCGACTGAGGTTGTTGAAGTCTCGAGGTTCGACTCATATCTTGGAGCCATTTTCAATTAAAAAAAAGGACGAAGCGAAACATGCATGAAAATGAATAACTGTCACGAATATCTACCAGTCCTTAGGACTGGTTCGATTCCGGAATTGACTGAACTACGACGAGAACCTGGAGATGGAGACTTCATCAAAATGTCGAGCGTCGTTTACATAACCTTTATAGTAAATAATGGTGATTTAGATTGTAATGAAATGAAATTATTTCCACTTCTAATTTGATAGAAAATTGCAATTTTTGTTTATTCTTTAAAGGAACACTGTATATTTTCATGAAAAATGTAAGAAAATATTATTTTGAGCATTTTTTTAAATGTCAGAAACTGTTAATAATAAAAGTGAATTTTTTATTATTTGTTTGTTTATAGCAATGAAACATATTCTTTATAAGATTTTGCAAACAGTGGAAGAAAACTGTATATGAGAACTAAAAGAAAAACTATATGTAAAAATATTTATTAAATTTTTGCATTCTTTCGATAACCTGACTTCTGGTTATGCTAGCAAATCAAAATTCTAAAATAAATTTGTCCAATTTCTTATTTGACATTTTCATTATAATACTAGCCCTGCGGTTAAGCAGACTAAACTCGTATCTACATGGCTCCCTACGGTATAAAGATTCAGTTAAAAATGAGAACAAAGGTCTAAAATGAATTTATTTATTTACTTACCTACCTTGTCTTAAAAATTTTTTATTCTAATGGATTGCATTTTCATAAAATCTCTCATTCATATTCTTGGAAATGCTTAGCCTTTGAAACGCTTTTCACCCTTATTCTGAGCTCATTGGAGTTTTTGATCAGTTAATGTCAAATATAAATATTTCATACTTATTCGAAGATATTGCCTTGGTTTTGCATGAAACATCGATATGAGCGGCTTTGTGCCTTTCTGATGAGCTCAGAATAAGGGCGTTTCAAAGGCTAAGCATTTCCAATAAACTGAATGAGAGATTTTATGAAAATGTAATTCATTAGAATCAAAAAATTTTAAAACAACGCAGGTAAATAAACAAATTCATTTTAGACCTCTGTTCTCATTTTTAACTGAATGTTCATACCGTATAGGTTATGTAGATACTAGTTTAATCTGCTTAGCGGTAGGGGACTATGTTGGATGCTAGTGTTATAATGAGAATGTCAAATAAGAAGTTGGACAAATTTATTTTAGAATTTTGATTTGCTAGCATAACCAGAAGTCAGGTTATCGAAAGAATGCAAAGATTTTATTAACATTTTTACATACACTTTTTCTTCTAGTTCTCATAAATATTTTTCTACCACTGTTTGCAAAATCCTATAAAGAATATGTTTCATTGTTAATAATAAAGTTAATAAAGTAATTTATGCAATGTATTTTGGGATTACTATTTAAAAAATGTTAAACGCGATTTTTATTATTTAAAGAAATTATATTACATTTATGCAAACAACATATATTTATTACTTCTTTAATGGATTAAGAATTAAAAATTGCTCGAAGTAAAAAAATTATGCATATTTTTTCTCCATACATCAAAAACTTTTTCAATTAAAACCAAAACTAGCAACTAGAAAGACCATAATTGGTAATAAATAATATGACAGTTCTTAAACAAAACTCTTTATATTTACTTTCTATTTGTCAGATCTGCAATATTAATAAAGTGTAAATGTTATTACCTTTCCAGGCTTTTCTTCGCATTTCAAAATTTAATTACAAAACTTAAAATTCAATGAAGATTATTAATATTTCAAGTATCGATTTTTATATTTATTAAAAGGAATACTTTTACGCAAAACAGTAGCTCTGTTATTAAAATTGCATCATTTAGAAAACAAAAAGTAAAAATGCAATTTAAATTACAAACTCTTCTAATGAGAAACAAAATCAAATCGAAGGGGATTTAATTAAGATCTGATTACGCAGCGTGTTTCGGTGAATCTCGTTTTTTCCGCGTATCCAATTTATTAAGGAACATACATATGCCATTCATTCGAGATTAGTTTATATCGTAATCAGGAAATTATTTGAGAGCAATTCTTCTAATGAAAATTCTTCAAATGCAACTATTCGACCGGTTAGTTGTTTGAATCTATATTTATTCGAAAGAATAATTACTTGATATGAAAACGGTTATGTAAGAAATAATCGGTAGTAGGTCTCCGCAAGTGTATTTTTGGAGCTCACCCAACTTCGATATCGAGGGAGGTGTGTGACATTTGGGGGAAGGATGACAGTTATTATTATGATTGACATTAGATAATTTTGAGACAGTTTGTTCTTATTGTCACGCAGTACTGGAAATTTATTTGGGACACCCGGTACACCATGTGTGGTAACGGATATGATTTGAGACATGAGATCGACTTAACGTATTTCTTTGCATTTTACTTTGTTTCGAAAAGGCTGAGTTAGCAGGTTCACCGCACTGCATTGTCGCCGGGGCAAAAGTGCTGTGTCAATTAAATTAATAACAATACCTCGCGCGGTAAAAAAGTTAGTTGGGTTTTGAGTTCGAAAGTAGAAAGTTGGCGGGGTACTGCGTGGGCCCAACTCCTTCCCCAGGATGGTCCGTCCCCAGGGGTTGTAATAACAAAATGTAAGTACACTCTTGTTTGTATTGTTTTAATCTAATAAACTTGTACTTTGTTTTCTACCTCTATGTTTTATTTAATAGAGTATTCATTCAATAATTAGTTTAAACCCTCTCGTATGCCAAGCGAGTAAAAGTGGCTTCATGGGTATCGCCGATAGGACTCCGGGCAACCGGATAATATGGGAGATACCTGTGGACGTCGCATATAATACTCAAAAATAGGTCTTACACCCTAATAAAAGAGGGGGGTTGTGACATTATTAACGGAGTTTTAATATTTCCTCACACAATGTTGATGTTTTTGATCTTTATAACGAATACTCTTTACTGAGAAGTTGCGTATCTACGTTTATTACTAAATTTTAACCTTCTATGTTAGAGTTATAATATAAAAATTCAACCAACTTTTGGTACTAGCATTTAAATTTTGACCGCGAAGATGTCTTATCTAATTCTCTGCATGCGTGTATGTGCCTTAAAATGGCCCTTGAATACAGAATGAGTAAGAAGTGTAAACGAAAATTGCGTAGATGGAATACGTATTTATTGATGACAAAATTGTTGAAAGCAGAATGTACAGAAAGTGCCAAGAGTTATCTGTGTTTTGCTAGAGATGCAGTGTGAATAACTTCTCGCTTATACACCCTTATATCTTCTTCAGTTCTTATCAGATGAACCTCAAACATTTGCTAGTTATGTTACCAACAACAATTATTACTTTCTAGGAAAAATTAAAATATCCTGAAAATAAAGTTTTGTAATTCTCTAACAACCTACATCTGGTTGTGCTAGACAACAAAAAGACCTAAACTGAATTAGTTTAAAGACCTCGTCTTTAAACATTTACATTCAAACGGATTACGTTTACACGAAAGATTAATTATCTAGCATTTTATCTCTTGGAAATGCTATGCCTTAGAAACGTTTTTCGTCCTTATTCTGAAGCTTTGCAGTTTGTAAATCTGAAAATTTTTTCTGAATTAAATTTTTCGATTACAAAAAGCCTATTATACTTCATATTTCCGTATCATATAACTGTTCTCAGTAGGCCATAATCGACGAAGTAATTTCTTTAGGAAGAACAACTGACAAAAATTTAAATTTGATATGAAAAAACTTAGGAACATATGAAGGTGCCTAGGCTAGAGGTAAGACACATTGTGTATAATCTGACGAAACTTATAAGGTTGCACGCAGTACCATCGCTCGGGCGATACACCACAACATTGGAACTGGATAGTTCGGTCTCTTCGGATTATAAAGGTAACGATGAAAGCATACAATTTGGGCCTAAGAACGTCTTCATTGGTGGTCGATTTCAAAAGTTACAGATGTTTGCAAGATTTTAATTTTTTGAGGTTAAGTCAAGAAAAAATTAATATTTTCATAATTGATCCACACCATCTTCTTGGGGACTATTTTCTATAACTGACATCAATCGCATATTTTCCCAAAAGATTACTGACTTTCAAGAAGTAAATCGATATCTACGTTTCTTATAAATCTTGAGGTTAGATTTAATTTTTTTGACATCAGGTTTGAATAAATTGATAGAAAAATATTATTTACAACTTTGATATCAAACAAACAATTTTATTTAACATTTTAGAAAAAAGCTGCTCCAAAATTTTGGCTGTAAAAAATTAAGCAGCCGGTTTTATTCGCAAATCTACGTACGTTTTCAGAACAATTTATTAAAGGAACTTAAAATCCAATAAATCGGAAGATTAAAGAATAAGCATTCAAATACAGGGTGTCCCAGAATTGAGTTCCGGGATGGAAACCTGTAATTCCTGAGGTCATTTTGGACCCATGTAACCCAACTTACCTTAAGCCAAAAATGCATTCCTGAGGAAGTACATCTCTTTAAAGTTAGACAGAAATAATTTTTTTCCAATAATTTCCGTTATATTGAAGATATTTTTTTTTTATTTTCATGCTGTTCTTCGGTTTGGGTACTTTTGCCTGTATCTCCGCTGAGAGGCTTCAGAATTATACTTATTTCTTCATATATCAAATGCATATCAACATATTCTTCATTACTAAATTGATTCATAATACAAAATTACAACCCAACTCGTTGCTGGTAGATTACCGAAGTTAAACATATACTTGCTATTTTCTGACGTACCTAATGAATTAATTTTTGTATCGTTATGAAAACGGGACCGGTTTTCTCTTTCACAAGCACCTATAGGGAAAAGCGATAAGTTTTGATTTTTGGTTAATATTACACAACATTTTAAAAGTAGAGAGCAGATTTAAGTGTTGTAGTGAATAGACGTGTTTTTTAAGATGCTCTCTAAAAAGCGGTAAAAAAGTGGTAGAAATCCCGTTAAACTCGAAAAAATTTCAGCCACCAGTAGATTCTGCTTAAAATGAAGAGCCCCAATAGAAAAACAGAGTACATATGGAATTAATAATTACAAGATTTTCTAATAATATTAAATCAAATAAAGCAAACAAGCTCAAGTGAAGTGCAGTGTCCCTACCTACGTACACCCTAGACGACCGAAGTAGTTCATGGGCAATAAATAATAGCATAGTCAGTGTCAAGATGAGGCACATATGTTTACAAAGCAATATAGCTGTGTTGTGAAATAAAGTTGTTGTATACTGTGGACAGTTTTTAATTGGGACAATATTAACTCAACCCAAGAAAGAAAAGAAAAGGAAATTAAATAAAACAGCAATCACAAGACGCTGCAGAAAGATAGATAAGCAATAAATTTATTTATTTTTATCTTTAATTGATATTATTCTATTCCATCTTTCTATCTGATCTTTACCATCTTAATTTTTATCAGCTCGATTTATTGACTCAAAACATAATATTTTATTATTAATTTGGAAGACGGAAATTGAAACCGATTGTCTCAAAGAAGAGTCAAGTGAAAAGATATTAAACATAATATATAGGTGATGAAATGGAAAAACTGCCCAAAATTGAAACCGATTGTTTCAAGGGAAACGACATATAGGGTGAGCAAACTATCCCTTCGGACCTCTTTGCTCACAACGCGCAAAGAAATAATAATAATGGTGATAAAAATAATAATGTTACCGCGACATAGGTCCTTCCCCAGCAACTCCACCGTAAATGGTTATTTACTTGTGGAGCGGTTAATAAATAAAAAAAGAAAGGAAGAAAAGGAAAAAGAAATACAAGAAGAAAATAAAAAATGAAAACTGTTAAATTCAGAGACACAAGGAGCAGAAAACTTAGAAGAAGAAAATAAGGAGATCACGATAGATGGAAACTTAAAAGAAGCATGGAAACTGAAAAGAAGCATCTCGCAAACAACTGCACCACACCCCAGCCGATGATGACAAATGGAAACTTATTAGAAGCATGGAAACTTAAAAGAAGAATCTCTCAAACACCTACACTTCCCATCCTATATTCCCACCCCATGCGTCATGCGGCTCTCGCTGCTGACAACAAGCATGTCCAATGTCCAACCCGGCGTATGCAGCTGGTCCGGCATTATATAAAACATCCGCGATTTGGTTCCGGCACGCGGTTTGGCCGTCCGTTGGGCGTATTCGACGGACGTGCGTGTTGGAACGAACCTCCATGGATGCCCGGAATTGGCAGCAATGCCCACCAGACGCTGGCAAATCAATCAATCAATGAATTACACAACATTTTAAAAGTATTAATTTGTGTACTGAAACAGGTGGATATTATGTGGAGCATTTGTTATGAACGCAATTTTTTTTTAGATAAGCCACTTTTCTGTTATTACAAAATTTTGATCTGGAATTGTAAATAAATGTTAAATACAAATAGAGGAAAAGACGAGAATTTCTTGTATTGTGATTACAAACAATTTTAAGAGTACCTTTTTTGCAGCCCTTTCAATGCTCTGCAAAAATGTTCAAGTATTCCGTAATTTTACAGGGCGATTTAAAAATAATAGCCAGTCAAATACTAATTATTATGAAAAAAATTGAAAGATGTTTGGGTGTTACCGAGTTTAGATAGAGCATTTATAGAGATACAGCTCCCATCAAAATTTGAAAACTTTATCTTCAACATAACGAACATTATTAGACAAATATGTTTTTTTGTGACTCACTTTAAGAGGATGTATCTCCTCAGGGATGCATTTTTGGACTAAGGTAAGTTGGGTTATATGGGCTCACTAGGAACCCAGGAATCGCAAGTTTCCACCCGGGAACTCAATTCCGAGACACCCTGTATATATGTACATTCAATTTAACGTCAATAAATATGCTTGATTCACATTTAGCATAATTTTGACAACAATAAAAACTGTGATAAAATTTACATGGACTTAAGTATATACATGGCCGTAACTATCAATTATCGTACAAATGCCAACAAATTTATTTCAAAAATACCGAGAAGCAGCAACAAAAGGAACAATATATATCCCCTAAATATAAATCATAAACGGATTTCATTAGAAAAGGAAACGGGAGGTTATTTCGGAAATTGAATCAACCGGAAAGAGTGCCATGAATAAGACCGTTGCGATATCGTTCTGAGCACACAAGTTTTGAGTTACCAAATAGGACTACTTATCTCTTATGTCTAGGTATTATGCAAAAAAGGGTTGTGCAGTTTCAGCACTATAGCAATCACAGAAAATCAACTTTCCGATTTGATTAGACTTTTACCCAAGTTCATTATATAAACGAGAGATTTTTTTGAATTAATGTAAAGCTGAATATGAGGATAAATAGCATTATTTAATAAATTTAAAACGTTATAACATCCAATCATAACTAATATTGTATTTACAATAATAAAATATTAATAGAATGACAAGAAGAATTACTGTTGCTCCATTTATAATTTAGCTAGACAAAAAATCTGTATAGTACGGGGTCTTTCAAAAACATGTAATTTTTGAGAATGAAAAATTCTAACATTAAAATTTCAACAAAATCATCACACATTGAGAATGAAGATCATCTTAAAGTTACGATTTCTTTAGTAGAAAATATAATTCTTTATATCGATGTCTAGATATTATATTGTAACTTTCTAGAAACCTTAATACTATTACTAACATTTTATCGAAGAAGTTTTCAGAAATTTCGTCTATATTTTTGAAAAACTATTATCTACCTATGTTTGGCCACAGACATCATAGATATGGCACATTCAAGATGCATAATGTATCGTTTATTTATTGGGTACAGGAAAAACAATGTTTCTGTTTCCATCGCGTTTCAGAAAATTCATCATCTTCAGACTAAAAAACATTAATATATTTTACAATATTCCTTTATTATTATACTTAGAGATGTATTTTTGGCTAATTTAAATCAATACAGAATTACAGATTTAAAGATTACTTTGAAAAAAGCGTTTTTGGTAACGTAACATACGGTTGACATGAAAAAATTCCGTTCCCCACTTTGCAACTAGGCAACCAAGAAAACAAATTCTATAAAACTCTCTCAATTCTCATCAAATCTCCATGTTTAAATTAAAGAAGACAATCAACATGTACCCAAAGAACAAGCAATTTAAGAAAAATGAACGTTTTGATACGACAAAAATTAAGAACTTTATAACAAAATTAAATACATTTTGTGTAATAAATCATACGACTTAATATATAAAATATACATAATAAATATACGAAAAAAGACTATTAATTAAAAAAATTTCACGATATGATGATGTGATGATATGATATTAATTACCTCAGTTTCCTAGTGGCAAAGTTTGTTGATTGAGGGGGAAAATTATTCATGTCAGCCGTGTTTTTTTAAAAAGAAAGAATGTGTAAAAGAAACGCTACCTATCTTTACAGTAGTGAGGAGGAAAGTGGTGACTTCGATTATTGTCAGAATGTATTTAAAAATACTTGGAAGAACTATGTCATTTCATCAATCGATTGTTTAAAAGGATGTTGAGATTCATGTTAATAAAACAGAAAGTGAAAGCGAAAAATTCTGACATAAAATCCAGACCACGAGGTAGACTAGCTATTGGAAAACTTGGAATACATGATAACCATGTCTATTTTGTTATGTTTAAGACTAGTATTATTGAGAAAGTCCATGCTTCACATGTAGCAGAAAACTAGAAAAAGCAATTGATGAAATGATGTAATTTTTACATTAAAATAATACCTAAGTGTTGATCTATCTACTGAAAGAAAAGTGATGAAAATCTAATGGGACTTCAAGATAAAAGATGACTCCGAAGTATACAAGCTAGGTTAGTGGCAAAAGGCTTTACCTAAAATCTGGAAATAACATTGAAGAAACATCTGCACCCGTAGCTAGGTTTGATACCAGGATGGTTCTTTTAAGCTAAATAAAATAAAATATTTCTCAATTTTACTTAAAAGTTGCATTCCTGTATGGCATAGATGAAGAAATATACTTGGAGCAGCCGAATATTTATGAAAATGGGACTGACGGCTTGAAACATTAATCTGGAACTGTAGGTTCGTAGATTTCCTCAAAAGTTGTGACTTAAAGGAAAATTCTGCGGATACTAAAGCTCGTTGAACGAAAAATCATTTGAGTATCAAATACAAGAGTTTGAAGATGAAATTTTCATTAATCAAGTTAAGTGTGCTAGAAAACTGCTAAGTAAATTCAACACAAGTTATATTCAGTTGGAACTCCCACGAAAAAGTGAACTTGCAGGGAACGCTGAGAAACAGAAACATTAACACTGTTTTAAGTATAATATTTCATTTCGTTTGGCTGTTAGAACTCTAATGTATCTATCCTTGTGACGAGACCAGACGTCACATATGCTGTCCATTTAATCTCATAAGCTGTTGCAAATCTGAAACTCGATTACCAAACGTATTTAAGTATGTACAAGGAGTAATATAGTATGGCATCTTTAACAAGTGCGAATCTGACAGTTTCAAAGCACGTAGAGAGTCTAGTTATGCGGGTGATATTATTATTCGCAAGTTGACGAGAGGGTTTATTTTCACACTCAGCAATACAGTTATTTCTCAGTTTTCCAAAAGTGAAACTGCAAAAGAAATGATGGAGCACAGAATAATCTGTTGAAACAAATATCCAGTGCAGTTAAATTTCACAAACAATCTGAACACATAGATAGATGTTATCACTTCGATATAGAGAAAGTTGCAGAATACGGTAGTCTACATCTTTAGCAGAGCAGATTGGGGATATTATGACAAAATACTTGGGAATACCTTGACTTGAGTTATTAAGAAATTTTCTGGGAGTTATTGGTATTGACAATTCACGTTCATAGGAGGAGTGTCGAAAAATTAACTTAAAATTATTGCTTGTTACACTGTTGCGTTATAATCATATCAATTGTGAGTTTGCAAAAATATATCAATTTTATTTTTAACTTTTATCTGAGATCCCCGCTAGTTATCAACAGATCGCTATCAGAAAGTATCTTCAGCCGTTTCTAACTAGCTGAAGCAAACATATAAGCATGCAGAACAATGTCAAAACTGCAAGACGAAAAATAAATTTGTTTATTTATAATTCAAGAGGTTTATTAAAAATTTTCCTAAGAAAAAAAAATGAAACCCTTCGAATGGAAAATTTACTGTTAAATAATTTAAAATAATATTATGAATTGGTTAACGCTAATACAGTTCGGTCGAACGCCAAGAAATATGTTACTGTATTCCTCATAAATTAAACTACTATTATAGGAAACTGCCAAAGTGCTAAAGATAAAGTCTTCAAGTTGTAATAATACATAAAAGTTAGCCGCTTTATGAATATGATATATTTAATATACGCATTTTTCATAATTAGTTAAAAAATATATTACATCTTAAAATGTTCGCGGATGAATAAATATATAAACTTCGTAGGATGGAGTCTCAACTCAGGATTATCAGTTAAACCTTTGATGTAGTCAGTTTCAGAAGATTTTCTAGAACTTTTGGTAGCTGCATACAGCAGTAAACACAATTATATTTACTTACTTTATTCGGCCGACTCCTGCTAGCGTATCCTGCTGCTCCATCGCCCTGGCCTCTCTGCAAAGAGAAATCAAATTTATCCTGAACTAACTTGCTTGAAAAATACATGTAAATTAGTTTACGGCAGACTACATGAGCTGTAAGTCGTTTACATACAAAGAAATCTAATTATCTGTACTGAGGAGGCAGCTTCCTTTTACATTACGAAAACGCGAAAAAACATTTCATTTTGGTATTTACATAACACAAAATAAATGAATTAAAGCGTGCTATTGGACTGAATTTATGTTTCTCTTCACATGTTTATTGGAAATTTATTTTGCAACATTTTCCTAATTCGTATGCAAATGTTTGAGTAAAAACGGGACCCACTTGAAAAATTAATAAACAGATACTTAGAAAAGTGTGAAAGACCATTTTAATCCGTTTTAGAAACATCTATTATTGATATCAATTTAAGGTCGGCGCAACAACGAATAATTTAAAAGACAAGTGTGTATTAGTATTATTTTTTTAAATAAACTGTATAACAATATTACAAAGAACCGTGCATATTTTTCGTTTCAAACACGAAACGCAAACCAACCAGATACCGTGTTACATCCTATGGATGATCTTATTTAGTTCGTATATATTCCTCAGTGCAAAACTTCACTTGGACCTAGATAAGACGTAAAGCTTGGTTATTAAAATGAACGTGGATTAATGGAGACCTCTCGTACTTACATCTTATATTCAAAGTTGAATAACGTAGGAAAATTATACATACGATATCTATAAATAGATATATATTTGGTGGGCGTTAATAATACCGGCCGTCTATTTTTTAATGAAAATAATGATAATAATCGACAGTATAATTCGAATGTCCTTCTCACTAATTCTAAAAGATATCCATAAATTGTTCCTTAAATCAAATTCAGGGATCGTATTTAAGGGTCCATTGAACCTTTATTAACATTTATGCGGCCACTGGACACCTTTCAAGACATTAATAAAACGAAAAAAAAAAAAAAATAATATCCACCACAGTTGAAAGATATATTAAGAACGTCAATACAATAGTATCCTTTAAGTGTCCCATTTCTATCGAAAACAGTACATAGTTTATAGACTTACTATGAATGTCCCTCTTATGACATGTCCAGGATGTCCACATGTATTTCCTTTACACCAAAGTCAGCAAATATGCATTTGAGGTCCACAATCCTTTATTAATATTTTAGCATGCACTGATGCAATGAACATTCATCGAGGGACAATCATTAGAGTAAGAAACATTGATATCCTCCAAAACAAAATGTATTTTAAGTACGTCAACAAAGCGACATCTATTTCTATCGAAAATAGTACATTACTCGATATATTATAAAGGTTGTTCTTATATGTCTTCTAGGAATCCACGTGTTGTTCTTCAAATCATATTCAGCATCCATTTCAGTTCACGATGTTTTACTAATACCTGAATATGTCTACTGAATATTCTATAATCCACATAGTACATAAAATATTCATTAGACGTTTACTATATGTCTATATGTGTTCATATCCATTGACACATTTTGTATAAATAGTGAGTGTCTATATCAACACATCCATTATATACCAAAAATATATTCACTGAGTGTTCGTGAACATACTTGGATATCCGGATAAATTCGATAGATGTACCTACTTAAAGAGTTGTCCAGTGCGTTCATATCCGAGTATATCTTTAGGCATCCAGTGCATAAGCCAGTGGATATCCACAGAACATTACTTTAATAAATTCCAGCTGCAAACAAGAACATGATATGGACGTCCAAGTTGTTGGTTGTTTCGCAATTAAGGATGTTCGATGGACTTACTTAGGACATCCCCGACCTAAAGTGAACCATCTTAAGATATACCTACTGCTGTCATTCTCTCGACCGTAAAATGCTCATTGTACCTGTACGTAAATTAGATGAGGTTCACCGTACACTTCTGGTTGGAAATTATGTAATCTGTGAGGTTTCCTTGTCGAGGCCGATGAGATATAAAAGACGTTCTATTGTGTTCCATTACTAAATCTCGTACAGATTTATCATGAGGAATTTGAAAATGCCTCATAAGAATCAGGCCATTTAGTATTATTTTCTAATTATATTTCTCTTCTGTCATAGTTTATAATCGACATTTTATCTACAAAATTTACTTGGAAATAACTGTCGTGTTACAATTTTTATTATAAAACTAATGTCAAATGGTACGTTTCTCATGGAGCTTTTAAGCTATTAGATAATAAGATCTAAGATATAAGACTAATGGGGTGGCGGCGAAATTTCAATCCATAATTTTCAGCGATCGTTTTCTTCAATATGTTTGAATTCTTTCTATGTTTTCTTAACGTTTTAAATTGTCTAGTATGTACTTTCTATATAGCAAAGAAAAATGTTTGATTTTTTTAAATATCTCAGAGAATCCTGATATCTTCTTGTACCAAATAACATGTACTTTTGCAATTATGGTAGCCACATTGGATTTTCAACTGGATTTTGAATTTTTTACTCTTGACATCAGATTAAGTATGAGCTACTCCAATAATTACTATCTACGAATTTTAATGTAATTCTGGGAAAAATTCCATTTGTTGACTTTATGAGAGAGAACACAAAAGTTCAGTTAAAAATAGCTGTGAAGTCGCGAAATTTACTCCCAACAAAAAAGCAAATAATGTAAAATGAAGTTTAAGACTGTGTGCTATGTAGTGAGTAACAGTTTTAATATCACAACTAACTTTTTTTAAAAGTGAATTATTATTTGTTTGCTTGTAATTGTAATGAAACATATTCTATGAGAACTAAAAAGAAGAACTGTATATAAAACATGAAATATTTGCATTTTGTCAAATTAAATAGACAAATTAATTTTAGAATTTTAATTGCTAGCATAACCAGAATTCAGGTTATCGAAGGAATACAAATATTTCATTCATATTTTTTACAAATAGTTTTTTTCTTCTTAGTTCTCATATATAGTTTTTTCTGCTGTTTGCAAAATTTTATAGAGAATATGTTTCATTATAACTTTTTTAAATTCACTTTTACGCAAGCCTTTCATATTAGACACCTTTCATTTAATATTTATTTTTTGCTGTCGGATGACCACTATGTATATTTTTTTGACCAAAAGTTATCATCTTTTCTTTGTAATATAGTAGTAACTACATTCCGATTATTATGCTCATATGTTGTTTCTTAATTAATAATTTCCGCCCTGTATAAATAAAGAGAGACGTTCTAAGTAAATACCTTTACACAGAAGTGATGGTTCAATATTTTTATTTCTTCTTTATATAGTAGTTTCCGTTGTACTTTAAATAATGTAACACTTGCAAACAGTTTCAACTTCAGTAATTGTATTTATTTATCTGCATAGTACATGAAACTTCAATATCCTGCGCGTTCAATGTTAAATTCTCTGGATATACTAGCAAGGTATTTGTAAGTAAAGTTTCTACCTAACAAGGGTAGGATTGTTGTCTCTTGTAATGGCATTACAAAAGCCCCACATGATTCGAATTTGATTAGTTTTTGGCATATAGCTTTACAGAGTTCATATAAAACAAGTTAACTTTAATATGAGTAGCTGTTGCAATTAGTTCAGAATCTATCTGCGCATCATTTAGTACTTAACTCGAAGGGATTTTCATGTGTAGTCTGTAATATAGCAGTAAAATCTGAGATGTAATCCGAGATATTTCCACGTTAATCTGATTCAGGCGAATTTTATAGAGTAAATCAGAATTCTAATCTTTGTCTTGAATGAATTAATCACGGCTCAAGGTATTAATTTATCGTTTAAGGAAATAATTTCCTCTAATACTCTTATAGACCAAGATCCCAGAGCCGCTAGACCTACGCCATTTTAGCAAAGCTAATATTTTGACAATAAATAGTGTGATATGTGGTTAAGAACGTATGCATTTTCCGAAGAACAATACCTACAATACTGTGAACTTACTGTAGCATTAGTGGAAAACGTTGCCTCGTCAGAAAAAATAATATTTTCGTGAAAGTGTTTATCACTTAATATATTATAAGGCTTCCATAATTAAAAACGCATTAGTTAACAATAATAAAATTATGACTAAACGACAAATACTTATAGTATGCGACGACCAAGGCAAAAGATTATGCTGGGAAATCAGAAAAATTATGGATATAAACAAATACTCCATCACTACCATACTGAAGCCAGGGGCACTATTACATCAAGTAATGGAGAATATAGATTCCTTAACACAAAATTTTACCCTTGAAGATTTTGTAATAATTATAGGAGGGTCAAACGACATAAAAAACAATAAAACTCCATCTTTCAGATATATATGTAACAAGTTGAAGTCGTGTACGAATACCAACGTTTTGTTTTCCTCTATTACTTTTAATAAATCACATAGCAGAATAAAACATGTCATTAAATATAATTTAAAACTTCACGATTTTTTGTACAAATTTAATAACTGTACAGAAGGCAGGATCCAGTATGTAGATATGAATATGGAAAATGGTTTCAAATTTAGCCGCAATGAATTCCCCAATTTATTAAAAAAGTGCATTCTATCTAATGTTTTTACAAAAAATTTAACATTTGTAAAAATTCAAGACGTGAACATATCAACGTTACCAGTGGGACAACTAAATGACCAACTGCAGGAAATTGTTCCTAGAGGTGGAGATATAAATCAAATCCGTGATTTTTTAGACCCAGATCCACCAGGGACAATTGTAATAAATTAGTGTTAGATAGGGACAATTCTGACAAAAGTAACGATCTTACTATTTTTCATTTAAATATACAATGTATGCGGAATAAAATTAACGAATTAGAGATATTTTTAGATGGAAATAATTTGGATTTTTTATGTATCAACGAGCATTGGTTGTTGAATGACGAAATTTCTTGTATAATATTGAATAATTATAGACTGGTCTCGGATTTTTCGAGAAAAAATGCTATACATGGGGGAGTTGCAATATATTGCTTAAATAAACACAACTCTACCCCCATTAAAGATTTAAACAGTCTGTCTATTGAATTACAATGTGAGGTAGCGGGAATAACTTACAATAATATTCATATTTTGTCCGTATACAGATCTCCCAACGGAGATTTTAATTTATTTTTAGAAAGGTTATCATTGGCTTTAGATATAGTCACCAAGAAAAATAAAAAAACCATTGTAACCGGTGATTTTAATGTACATTTTAACACGAATGAAAGAAACCTTAACCTGCTGTTGAATGTTTTTCGTTCGTATGGTTTTCATCATGTTAATACTGCTAATACTAGAAACAAATTTTGTCTAGATAACATTTTTATTAATTTTAACTGTAATTTTAACTGTGAGATACTGGACCCAAGACTTTCAGATCACCAAAGTGTTTTGTTAAAGATACATGAAAGTAAACCTAAAACTGTATATAAAAGAATAAACTATAGGCCTATTACAGACGCTGGCTTGTGTTGTTTAAATAACCACTTGCTAAACACTGATTGGAATTTTATAAAAAATAATGACATAACTGTAGAAAACAAATTTTATCAGTTTATTAATCAAATAACATCGGCTGTTGAACAATCATTTCCTGTAAAATCAAAATTAGTGAACGAGACAAAAATACCAAAAATAAACTGGTTTAATGCTGAACTACGACGTAGAAGGGACACATTACATTTTCTAGAAGATATTTATAAAGAAAATCCCACAATATATTTAAATAATGTTATAAAAACACAACGACATCAGTACAGGTCAAAACTTAGCAAAGCGAAAAAAGAAGCCAACTCTAAATTTATTGCAAGTTCAAAGAACCCCCAAAAAGCAATGTGGCAAATCATAAATAGCAATAAAAATCAAACAGAGAATAAATCAGATATTTCCCCAGATGATTTTAATTTACATTTTGCAAATGTCGCTGAGAAAGTGATAAAAAATCTACCAGCTACTGATAAAACTCATATCGATTTTTTAGACAGAGGGGCATCACGGATTAATAATCAATTTTGTTTCAGGGAAGTAACCTACATTGAGGTGAATGACATTATCACCGATTTAAAAAAAACTAACTCTAGTGATGCTTATTTTATCAATATGAAAATTTTAAATGCCATAAGATACATAATATTAATACCTCTTACAAATTTAATAAATATTTGTATTCGTACCAGTTCGTTTCCTGATATACTGAAACTGTCAAAAGTGTTACCTCTGCACAAAAAAGATTCTATTCACGACGTTGAAAATTATAGACCAATATCTATTCTGCCATTATTTTCAAAAATACTGGAAACCATTATAAAAATTCAGTTAACTCACTATTTTGAATCAAACAATCTATTCTCAACAAGTCGGTTTGGTTTCAGAGCTAAATTGTCAACAACCCTAGCCATAAACAAATTATCTGAAACAATAAGTAAAGGATATGAAGAATGTGAATATATACATGCTCAGTTTCTAGACCTCTCTAAGGCTTTTGACTGTGTGTCACATGACGTTTTAATAAGCAAATTAGGCTTTTATAATTTCGACATAAGTAGCATAAATTTAATACGATCTTACCTTACCAAACGCTACCAATATGTGACTTATCAAAATATAAATTCTGGCTTGCTAGAAATGAATCATGGAGTGCCGCAAGGATCCATACTTGGTCCTATATTATTTCTTATTTACATTAATGATTTAAGTAACATATCTTCCTCAACATTCGTTTTGTTTGCTGATGATACCACCATCATCAATTCACATAAAAATATAGAAACTTTGTACTCTAAGGTGAATGACTCACAGTCGAAAGCTCAGAATTGGTTCGTAGCAAACCGACTGAGTTTAAACCAGTCTAAAACCGAAACAATGGTTTTTAGTTTAAGAAATGTTGCAGTAAAAGACAATAAAGATAGTATTAAATTCCTTGGGGTTTATCTAGACAGTAAACTAACGTGGGAGCAACACGTTAATTATGTCTGCAAGAAAATTTCGACTAAAATATATCTTCTTAGAAATATTGCGAATAATGTATCCCAAAAAGTACTTATCACAGCTTATCATGGTCAAATTCATTCATCTTTATCATACGCTATTTTGGTCTGGGGCCATTCCAATCATTGTGTTAGAGTATTTGCATTACAGAGGAGAGCCATACGAATTGTATACGGTTTGAAATATAGAGACGACTGTAGGGATGCTTTTAAAAAGCTAGCTATTTTAACTTTTCCCTGTACATATATACTTCAATGTCTACTGTACATCAAGCAAAATCCGGTAAAGTATTCTCCTCATAGTGATGTTCATAAATATCCCACGAGAAATAGTAGTAATATATGTACAAATTTTTTACGTTTATCAAAATCTCGTTCTGGAACCAATTACTATGCCATTATGTTTTTTAATGCTTTACCCATACATATTAGAGAGCTAGAATATAACTTGTTTAAGAAAACTGTGAAATCATTTCTGACAGCCAATGCTTTTTATACATTTGAGGAGTACTTTTTGTCAAATTTTAATAATTTTTAATAATAATAACCCCCATTAGTGATTATAATATTATAAATTTATTTTATTGTATTTGTTTACAATGGCATTTTATAAAGTGTCTGTGTTTGTAATTATGCATTTGTGTATCCCGATGTTTTCCTGACCTGTGTAAATACTGTTTTGTATATTAACACCAATAAATTATTATTATTATTATTATTATTATTATTTTTATTCTCGCCAATCTAAAAACAGAAATCCAATCTTTTAGTGTCGTCATTTTGTTCAAGACTGTATACAAATTTTGGTTTATATGGATGAATTTTATTGGCCTTGTATACTTTTTGTATCACACTTTTAGAAATTTGAGTTTGAGTTGCTCTTCTTCTCAGAGATAAATTTGGGAACTCATTCAACGAATCCATCGCAATTAAAATGCCAGCATCATTTTCATTAAACTTCTTCTTTTTCTTTATGTTTAATACACTAGCAGTTCTTTTAAATTTGTCGACTATTTTTTTAGCACCCCTATCTGTTAGTAGTCCATTTGGCCAATATTCTTTGAATTTTTCTACGACAGCCTTATAGGAATATGTATCTCCCAATCCGTAGCACTGAACAATGAATATCTTTTGCTCTACCGTAAGCATGATTTTTAGTTAATAATTTTGATGCTCATCTGACAGTTGTTATTATTAATTTGACAGATAAGCACATACACGCATTTGCTTTTCATGGATGAATTGATGAATATGCATTGAAAGTTTTAAAAGATGAAAATTTCAAAAATTAATGTCCATGTATGTTACTCCTTCCAGGGATATGTATATATTTTGATATCGTTCACCATTTTTCTTTTAAATACCGCAAAAGTAATGTCAAAGTAAATGTAAATCGTATTTGTGTAAAGTATTGGGATTACCTTGGAAATAAATCGTAATACGTAGGATAAAAATATACGTAAATAACTAAATAATTCTCTCTCGATTAAATAATCGAGTAAAACTTCAGTAAACCGACATACAATTTTTTATTTTCGTAAAATGCAATTCTATTAAATAAATGAAAATCATCAAAGTAGGCGTATATTTTTGAAATTTTGTACAGGACTATAACGTTTTAATCTGAATAACTTTCCTTAATGACATTTTGCTGTAACTTTTACAGAAAAGGTACTTTACCTAACAAGAAATTCATTTTTGCTTAACTGGCATGGCCTACGTGATTTAAAAAAAAAAACAAAATTACACCCAAAATAACTTTTTAGATAAGCAGGGCCGAACTCCCAAATATGAAAAAATAATTCGAAATGTTTTTGTCTATTTGACCTATAGCGAACTCAATCGGAGGACACGCTGTATACTAGAATCCAAGGTCTCAAATATGTTTATGCCATCTGCCACCCTCACCACTTTCGTGTAAAGATTCTTGGATATGAAATCTGAATGTGGAAGTAGTGATTCCTTAGGTAGCGGTTTCTCCATTTGTTACGGGTTAAAGGAAAGAACAGTGGTTAAACTACGATCCCGCACGATGTCTTGTAATATTGTATTAGTTAAATAAATTAATAAATATGATTATTATTATTATGTTAGAGAAATAATAAATAACCTCTATGTTTGTGCATAAAGGTAAGAAAATATAAATAGTTAGGTAAAGTAATGAGTATAATATATCACATTATAACCTACAAATGTCGTATCTACTCCACGGTATAATAATATCAATAGCTAAACGAATATGATCACTAGCGAAATATTTGCCGAATTAAAGTTCAGTTGAAAATTTAGCTGTTGAATTGTACAAGTCGTTACTTTGGGTGGTAATTAATCACGACATAATAAAGAAACTAAGAATACTGTGTTTTTCCTTTATTTATTATAAATTTTACTGTATTGCAGTTTCAGCACTCAATCTCCTTCAAACGATTTAGAAAACGAATAAACATATAAAGGTAATTATAGAAGACAACAATTTATAAATTTGAAAATAGGGCTAAGGGAGTTATTGGATATGGCGGATTTAACGAAAAAATTTTCATACATGTGTTGCTTCCGCTTACTCCGGATGTAGCACCTAACTTTGTTACTTTAAATGGAACAACCTATATTTTATTTCAAATTTGGATTCCTCATAAAATTTTAGCTTGGGTTTATGTACCATAATATGCTCTTAAGCCTACCAGTTTTCGACATAATTAATATTGTTGGAGATCTTTGATGGTCCTTACCTTCCAAGAAAAAATCGATTACTTCTACCATGTGTCCGATTTAGAGACTCTCTTTTCAAACTCATACAAGTACCCCATGATCTAACTAAAATTTGTCTTATGCTTTCACAATATCATATAGGGTACTTTATTTTCACAGTCGAACATTGTTTTAGTTCAAACGTCCAAAAGTCAATTTTTTCAAATTGGACCCTGTATATTTTCAAGGAAATTAATAGAGTGTTGAACTCTGGTTTTCCTCATTATGGACGAAGTATTGTGAAATGATTACAATCAGCACTGTATTATGTACATATAGCTACATACAATTAATGAATTTCAGAAAGTTTTCTTTTTATCAATATAAACACCGTGTTCGTGTTGCCGAGTTGTCGCGATAGTACAGGAACGTAGTATTTGTTCACTTAGAATAGATTTCTTTAAGCGTGTGAACGTACGTCTTCAATTCATAATTTTTTTGAACTGACGAAGCTAAATTTTCCAAAGAAAAAATTTTTAACAGACGAAATGTATACCATTGGGCACAACAAAATTTAAATTTCCATGACAAATTTAGTTTTAACGTTTTTTGCTTATTAGTAGATAACAAGTATAAGTATCATATCTACTGGAAGAATTTAAATAGCAATAAATACGTGAAAATTTTGTGAACAGAACAACTTTTGTTCACAAAATTTTATTGATAATATGCCCCTAAATATCTATAACTCTCTGTATTATCAAATTGATGGTTGCGGTCCACATAATACATGGGAAGTGTATGACGAATTAGTAGTACCGTTGGAATTTAGGTGGTTTGGCTAAAGATGATCTTGGAGATGACCAGCAAGGTCCCCTTGATTCCCTTAGACTTTTACTTTTGAGGTAATATCAAAAATATTTATGAGTCACCTCGGATACTACCAAAGAAATTCTAAAGAACAAAGTACGGGCTGCATTTAAGCAAATAAATTCACTGAGCTACTGTAAGCGCTATAAATTTTAGGATATTGGCTTTATATTCAATGTGTTCATTAATTTTATCAATTTTGTTCCAAAGTATTTGTTGTAAATCTAATATAAAATGATCTCTTGTTTTTGATGTTATTATCTTGATAATAGACAAATAATGATTATTCTAGTTTATGATTAAAAATAAATAAGTTAGGTATGACTTGTATTGCCTCCTAACAAACAGTGCTGATTTTGTATGTACATTTTACAAAAATTCTTCATAATAGAAAAACGAAGAGAGATAGGTATAGGGAATGCTAATATCGATTGATGCAGAATTTAATATTCTATTAAATTATGTGAAAATATGCAGAATGTTCTATTTGAAAAAAATGATTTTTGGACCTTTGAACTAAAACAATGTTCGACTGTGAACATAAAATACTCTGTATGATATTGTGAAAATATAAGACAATTTTTAGTTAGATCATAGGGTACTGGTATCAGTTTGAAAAGAAAGTCCCTAAATCGGCCATATGATAGAAGACATTAATTTTTTTTGGAATAGTAGGAATCGTAGAAAATCTACAAAAAATATTAATTACTCGAAAACTGGTAGGTTTAAGAGCATATTGTGGTACATAAACCTAAGCTAAAATTTTATGAGGAATCCAAATTTGAAATAAAATATAGGATGTTCCATTTAAAATAACAAAGTTAGATGAGACATCCAGTGTAAGCAGAAGTAACACATGTATGAAAATATTTTCGTTAAATCCGCCATGTCCATTTTCAAATTTATAAACTGAACGGATCCCAAGAAACGCATAATACCCGTTTTCCGTAAATAATCCAGTATAACCGTACACAGCTATTAAAAAGACACTAGAGATGAAAGGTATTACTTTGCCATAACGCCGTATAGACGACTTCTTCCCTTTGGTCGTCATACAAAGACAAAGTTTCAAAATAAAATGCATTAAGAAGCAACAGACGTGGATTAAAATAAAAGTGGTTTCACAAAATTTGTTGAAAATAGCTTATTATTATTACTCTTTACATATATGAAATCTGTATCTACCTTTTTTGAGATTTAACACAATCTAAGTTTTATAATATATGACCGTGACGTTTGCAGCAGTAATTATCTTGCTTTAGTTTCAGAGTAAATAAATGTAAACATTCAGATTTTTTTTATACTAAAAAATATATTTTTTCCTTGTGTGAGATAGCTTCAATTTCGACGCAGTAGACATACAATAAATTAACCAGTTTCATTACTACCTATTTGTTGGGAACTAAAGCAATAATCTGTTTTGTAAAATATACAAGCACATACATCCTTTAGCGCGTATTTCCCTATTTACGTATTAAAATTTGTTAATGAAAGCGTTAAAATACATCGGTATATAACCAAGGATGCCAATTTATATTCACTTTGAACGAGTTTCTTGGTAGTTAATAAAGGATTACATTTGGTTGGCACTATTTACATGGAAACAAATCAAATATTTGGGAAACCAAGGGTAGTATATTTTACACAGTTGTTTAATTATAATTATAAACTTATGTAATTACAGATTTACCAATTCTAGAAACCAATTAGTGTTTAACATGATCCCGTAATTCCAAATTAACGAGTTGCCAGTATATAATCCACGTTTCTATTTTATTTAACAAATAACGGGGAAGTGTATAATTTTAAACTGATTTGTTCATACATCAACGTTGTATAATTAGTATATTTATTACGACATAATGAAAATAGAACACTGAATTGTTTTTTACGCTTTCACAATATGGTACGTCAACATGACACAATTGTTTGGCTAAACGTTAGCCTCTTTAGATTAACGTATAGCATCTTTTAGAAAATGAATTATATGATCTTTAAGTACATGCAATTTTATTATCTGAAAACTATTTTGCATTTAAGTGTAATTATTTTATAATTTTATCTAATTTCTAAAAACTTTCAATAGCAAATGGAATTAGAATAGATTTACAACTGGGGAATTATTTGTGTCTGTTTGATCGTTAAGTAAAATATTAAATTTTAACATTGAAAATGTTAATGTTCGCGTATAACACATAGAACAAAAGTTACGAGTTTTTTCCAAGCCTTCGACATGAAAATATCAAAATCAGATGATGTAATATTAAGCGAGAGACTGCTACTATGTGGGAAGCGAATGCGGTGTAGTCGGTCAGCGCCAATCGATATTGTACCGCCTGTTCAACAAAAGGCGGTACGGAGAGAGCAAATCTTGTAGTATCGGGCTGGGAAGCATTACTGCTGCTGCGGCGGATGAATAAAAAAGCGTGATGCCATTTTTCTCACTATTTATTCCTTGCCCTAGTTTTCATCATCAGCCGTACGCGCATAGGTAATGTTCTCGCTTACGGTGCGAAAGGTCCCGGGTTCAAACTCGTATGCCTGCTGAATTTATTTTCTTTAATTTTGTGATGATTAATACATTTTTTCACAAATTATTTTCTATGATCTTTTTAGGTTAGGTTAGCAGGTTTTTATTCTGCTTAAAATAAATTCATTCTTTAGTGTGATTTATTTAGGTTGGGTTACTAGGTTTTTATTCTGATATCTAATTATTAATAATCATTAGCGCCGCAGGCAGTATTAGCGTCGCAGATTTTTAGTTATTTTTGTAACAAGTATTTAAAATCATGTTTTTTGGGACGGATCGTAGCTGTTTCCAGACAAGGTGCAGCCAAGTACGGAATAATTTTATGTTTTATGTATGGTGTTATGGTTTCCAATGTTCCGATGGTTGCAAGGATTGCGAACGTCCAACATTTATATATTAGGACAAGTTCCACAAGTCAGCCTATACACTGAAGAAATTTGTGGGACTTGCTTTACTGCGATTCAATGTTTAAAATATAGAATAAAATTAAGAGAATTATCTTGTATATTCCATTGTAATTGTAAATATTTAAACGATTGTTTCTTTATGATTTTATTAGAATCTGTTTGAACCAATCTCTGCGTATGTCGTTAGCGCCAATAACAAGAAGTTAGCCATCTTACCATATTTGTAAATACACTGTACCTCAATCAATCTCAACACAACTCGATTTTCTCTTCCTTGCGTAATTCTTCCTTCTAGTACATATACCGAATTTCGAGTTTCGGTGCTGTTACCAGCTTGCTTTACTTACCTTCTCCTATTTAACCCCCAACCCTTCAACGGAATAATCCCAAAACATAATATAGTTCCTGATGTCATTATAATATATACGTAATATATACGTATACCAAATGTTAAGTAAATATTTCATTTTATCAACCCTGCTTAGTAATGCATGAGGGGTGGTGGGGGTTGAAAAACATTTAAAATATCTAAGGCCTTATCTTCTAGTACATATGCCGAATTTCAAGTTTCTGTACTGTTACTAGCTTGCTTTACTTATCTTCCCCTATTTAATCCCCAACCCTTCAACGGAATAATCCCAAAATACAGTATAGTTCCTGGTCTCATTATATACGTATACCAAACTTCAAGTGAATATTTCAATTTTATTTTATCAATCCCTTTAACAATGGAGTGAGGGGTGGTGGGGGATCGAAAATATTTAAAAATATGGCCTTGGCTTCTAGTACATACACCAAATTTCAAGTTTCTGTACTCTTATCAGATTACTTTACTTATTTTCCCTTACTTACCCCTATTTAACCCCCAACCCTTCAACGGAGTCATCTCAAAATATAATCTAGTTCCTGATGTCGTTATAATACATACGTGTACCAAATTTCAAGTGAGTACATCAATTTAATTTTATCAGCCCCTTTAATAATGAAGTAGGGGTAGGGTGGTGGGGGGTTGAAAAATATTATAAAAAATCTGAGGCCTTAGCTTCCAGTATATGCACCGAATTTCAAGTTTCTGTACTCTTACCAACTTGCTTTACTTATTTTTCCTTATTGGTAGGGGTTGGGGGGTAAATAGGGGTACCTATTTACCCCCTAAATATAATCTGGTTCCTGATGTCATTATAATATATACGTAAGTATACCAAATTTCAAGAGAATATCTCTATTTTATTAAATCAATCCCTTTAATAATGGAGTGGGGGTGGTGGGGGGATGGAAAATATTATAAAAAATTTTGAGGCCTTGACTTCTAGTTCATACACCAAATTTAAAGTTTCTGTACTCTTACCCGCTTGCTTCACATATTTGCGCGTATTTACCCCCCAATTCTTCACCGGATATGTTCAAAAATCCAGTTCAAGATCTCATTATAATATATACGTGTACAAAATTTCAAGTCAATATCTTAAACCGTTTCGGAGAAAATGTGCGGACAAGAAAAGTTACAGACAGACCGACCGACAGACAGAATTTTTTTTTATCGCTGAATCTCGACGTTTCATGACATTCTAAACCTATTTCAAGAAAAAATTAAATTAAATTTTTTTTTACGATTACTATACTTCCAATCCACTACGAGGATGTGGAAGTAATTGGGGTATCTGAGAAGGTACATAAAGATAAACCTAATAATTCTAGAAAAAATACGAGTTATACGATTTATATTCATAAAAAATTATAAACAATACACACCAAAAAATATAGATACGTCTGCCTATACTACCTTTTCTCATACGAAAGGGCAGCGAAGTTGGGTGCGGTTAGTATTTAGATGGGCATCCAGGAAAATATAGCATTATCGCTCCGCCTTCTAACAGATTGTATATCATCGCATGCGAAGACGGTATATAACTTTACGCGGGGGTTACATAGTAGATATACCATCCTTCGGAGGGGATGTAAAGCACTTGCCTATTAAATGTTAGACAAGTGAAAAATCCCTACGTGTCCATTAATAAGTTCGGTAAAAAAAAAAATCAAAAACTTTGTTTTGCATATACGCTAATAAACGTTTGATATTTTCCCGACTATTTATTTCAACAGAAACTAAGTTAATTAGTGTCTGCCTATACGGAGATCAATCAATAAGTATATATTGACTCGGAAAATTACTACATAAAGTTTCTAGTATGAACTTGTAAATTATTGCAATCGAGTCTTCTCTAGAAGTTGCAACTCGTTCGCTTTTATCTCAATTATTAAAATGAGGATAGGAATCATCCGAATACTTTGTTCCTTTTTGTATGCTTGAGTTTTTACTTTGTCTAAATACAGTTATTACTAAAATTAAAGAAAGTATTAAAACTTCGATGCAATGTAAAATATTTTTTCCAGGCTTCAAGCGGGAATATTAATTTCCAGAGAAAAGTATTGTTTCTTTGATGATTGCTCATTTATATTCGTTGAAATTTATAATTTTATGATCACTGAAGTGTTAAACTTTTCTTTGATACTGAAACGTTACGTACAGTTAAATGCTTTCTCGGTAATTAGGTACGAAAAATAATAAAAAGAACTAACAGTAGGCAAAGAGAAAAATACATTTCATTTGATATAAACAAATAACCGAGTTAAAAAGGAACTGAAGTACTTTAAGAAGAACAAAACGTTCGTGAAAAATGACAGATGTTCTAAAACAGAGACGTGCAAGAGGGGGGAATTTTTTTCTTATTCAAAATATCTTTATGGACCTATGAAGAGTGTTTAAAAGTGAATAATTTTTTATTTGCTTATAATTGTAATGAAACATATTTTTTATCGGATTTTGCAAACATCAGAAAAAACTATCTATGAGAACTAAAAGAAAATCTATCTGTAAAATTGTTGATATACAATCTTTGCACTCTTTCGATAACCTGAATTCTAACAGATATCATGAAAATGTAATCCATTTCCAAAAGACGGGGTATGTAAATAAATTCATATTAATTCTTTGTTCTCATTTTAACTGAATCTTCATGATCGTAGGGGCTATGTAGATACTGGTTTACTCTGCATAACCGTAGGGGACTATGTGGAAACTAGTGTTAGAATGGAGATTGTCAAATAAGAAAGACAAATTCATTTTAGGATTTTAATTACTAGCATAACCAGAATCCAGGTTATCGAAAGAATGCAAATACCATAGATCAATAATTTCTTTGCTATTTGCAAAATCCTATGGAGAAGATATTTCATTACTGTAAAGAGTGTGTTAGTCCAAGTTTCCACCATGTGCGGATGCTTACTTTGGGTTGCGAGGTAACATAGGATGTCGTGCTCTGACGCTAACAGTAGTTGAATGATTTTAAATGATTAGTTAAGTTAGGCTAATATCTGTTGAAGCTTTGTTCTTGTAGTATTGTTGTGTGACAGAGTTCTTGGTTATATTAGGGTTTTTGATGACGTGTACTACTTATTGCGTATCATGACACTTTTAATAATACTATTTATTACTTCTCTTCTAACAAAAACCTTTTTTTTTAAGTATGAGTGGCAAGTTAATTGGCAAAGAAGGCTATGTTCTGTCATTAATCCTCTTTAACATCTATAGTACACCTACTGGACAACCCTCAATTAAAAATCTCTGAGTACGACCTTAGGGTTTTATATGAGTTTAATTTGACCAGAAATTATTAATTCCTATTGATTTGTCAATTCCCGAGAGCGAACTTGATTTCTATTTCAATAGATTTTAATGATTGCATAGCATATTTATACAAAAAAAAGGATTTCCCGTAAGAAATTCGTGAGAAACTTCATGGTTTCAGGGACACTTGTTAATGTCAATCAGTCTAGCTCAAATTAGGAGGAGATAAGATTTCGAACAAATTTGAGTGGTCACTCAAAAAATAAATAAACAAAAGATGTCAAATAGAGCTTAATAATTAATTCAAGGGGAATAATTTACTAAGGGCCGGTTTTTCAATGTCCAGTTAAAAGTGCCTGATAGGTAGCTGCTAGTTACGCTTAGCTAGCAGTTTTAACCATGGTAGTGTTTATCAACAGTAATTTAACTGCCAGCTACATATCCATGAGTTTAATTATTACTTAGTTATGTTGGCACTACTGATTCTACCTGAAGTTGCTTTCAAATTGCGCGCGTGTTTTAGTGGCAGTTTATCTAATTTAACCTCAAAATTCATTGCGTTGTGTAGCGTGTTCATTGATGTTATTTCTATACTATAAATAAGTCAAGTGGAGTATTTAAATTATGTGAATGCTGAGTACCCCTATCTGTCCATAATAGTTTCAATTTCTTTCTCTATCATCTCAACAATATATAAAACCGTTTCTTACGCAGTCGAAATCTTATAAAAAAATCTTTATCATTACAATTCTCAAAATTATTTTCTCGTTTCCTTATAGTATAGGGTCTACTTTCATACTCTATACATTCTATAATGTCATCATCGTCATCACTCATATCTAGAATATTATTATTATAATTTAGTATTGGCAGTAATATATAATTTAATATAAATCACAAATTAAAAACGAACATATCAATCAATCACATTATTTTTTAGGTTAGAATGTTTCAGAATTGTCAACAACTGAACCAACTGCGCATGTGCAAATCCACTAACAGTAGAATAAATCCTTAACTTTCAACTCTCTGCTAAATTTACTTTCAGATAGTGAGCCTAACCCTCTGTTAAATTTTACCTGCACATTGAAAAACAGTTTACCTGCCAGATAAATTTTATCTGACAGTTAAGCTATTTAACTGGACATTGAAAAACCGGCCCTAAGTAAGGTACACTTAAGTTCAATTAATCATTGCTATTATTACATTATATTATATTGTTTTAAATTATTGATTATTATTTGTCATCTAAAATGCTAAATAGATGATTAATACGTGAACGTGTTAAAATTCTTTCTTGTTCCTTTTACGATACAACCAGCATTGTTTCAATACATCGAGTTACATTATTAATCCAAATATAGCAATAAGGCAAGACACGTACCGACTGACTTGAACTTATGTTGAAATGTTTAATTCACTCATCATTATTAGTGGCACGTCCAGACAGAGATATTCCTTTCCACAAGATTCAAGACCCATTCATTGGGTGCGTCCACACTCCACAGCAAATCGTGTAAATTCTCATTTAGTCTGCTGATAGCCACTTACATTAATTAATCGGACTGTGCTAAAAAACCTAACTAGTTTATTGGTGCGGTCCATAGAAATATATGCAGCATGCTATCTTCTCACCACATTTTTTACATTACATTGTGGACTAGTGTGTGGCACTCTGGATATAGTTTACTTAGTGCCGAGGTGTTATATCATCGATTAGGAATGAACCGTACAAACACATTAAATTGTATACAAAACAATTGTGAATTATATTTGTTGTGTTCTGCACGGTGCGTGGTGTTTAAAAAAACATACCAATACTTCTAGGGTAAATAATAGTACATAAAAGAATAAGCAAAGTTTGCTTAATGTGTAATATTTTGTGAGATATTCAATGTCTTTAAACATTCTTTAATCAAAAATCAAAAATAAAATACACATCGGATTAAAGTTATGTACAGATACGTTCTATAGGCCGACGATTACGATAGTTTAATTATGGTATCTCATTGTAGAACCAAAGATGAAAATGAGCTCGAAAATAAAGCAAGGTAATTGAATATGATAGTAAACACCTCATGAAACAAGATAAGAAAATCATTCCCACATTACAATTAAAACGTTCATTAATTTTCAATTAGATAGATATCACGAAAAAGCAGGGGTTGGTGCAGGATTGTTTAAGGCGGCAAAAAGAGCCGCAGATGAACTTGGTTTCGTATTTGATGAGAGGCGAGGAGGTCGGTGCGGTGCTGACCCAGAGTCACTCTCTGAACTTCAGCCACCTCGCCTGAAAGCCCAAATAAAAGCTGCCGAACAGGAACACCTGATATTAACTGCAGGATCTGCCGTCAGGCGCCGGAGTCGCTCATGCATTTACTCTCTGCATGCCCGGTATATGCGATTTCGACCTACATCCATTGCCATAATGCGGCGTTACGGGTGCTTTACTATCATCTACGGCACTCGTACGGAGTATACCAGACACCAGTGTTACCGCACGTCTCACATCGAATCCGTTATCGAGAATGAGAGGTGCCGAATTTATTGGAACTTCTCTTTCCCGACAGTCAGGCTGATTCAAGCCCGATCGAGTTCTTGGCACCTGTTGAACCAAACATCGCTTTGAAAGAGGAGATGAAAGGGACCAAATACCATGCTCTCTGGTACCAGCTCCAAGTGCTGTACTCAGGCTACTCGGTCAAGTTGGTCGTCCTAATAATCGATGTACTCGAAGGTATGAAGCCTACGTTACTCTCAGAACTGTAGACCATACCGGCCTGTCAGAAATCAGCCGACTGGCTGGCAGGCCAAATGCAGAAGGCAGTTATCTTGGGGTTCCTTCGTCTACTTAGGGCACACGATTCAATAATTATCGCCGGCGCGGCTACCGCATTGTATTAGTCGGAAAGCACGGGAGCCTTGTTCGGCCACGGATAAAATTATAATAATAATAAAGGTCTTTGTAATGAAATATATTCTTTATAGAATTTTGCAAACAGCAGAAAAAACTGCCTATGAGAACTGAAAAAAAATCTATCTATAAAAATATTAATGAATTACGATAGTTTTTTTTTTTAGTTCTCACAGGTAGTTTTTTCTGCTGTTTGCAAAATCCTATAAAGAATAAAATTATAAGCAAACAAATAATAATTATCAATAAAATTATATGCAGATGCAACTTCCTGGAACTGTAAAAGCTCTATAATAATAGAAACAAATGAAAACATATTACCAGAAAATGCTAGTAATTATTCAATCTTTTACAAAATACTTATCACAGATAAGTTTAAAACATATATCCTTCTTATAACAATTATCAGAAAGAAAATATGCCCATTATGAACAGTACAACTGTTATCATAATGCTATTTTTTATTTAAATTATCCTGCTCAATGAAACCCAAAGATAATCAAAACAAAAGCCTTTACCGATATAGCAGTAACACAAAACTTTAGAACATCCACAGACACGTGTTTCGACATCTATGTCTCTTCGGTGCGGCTTTTTCTAAAGTTCACAATCAACTGACATATGTAAGCAAATACTCGTGTTATAACTATCAATGGATTACCAAAACAGTATATCAAAAATTAAAATTGGAGTTAAATAGACATCGGATTCGGATTCAGCGAGCCCAAAAACATGTAGTGAGCATGGCCGGATCCCCAGGCCAGAAAGAATTTTTTTCTTGTATAGCTGTGTAACCTACAATATCATAATCCGTGGTTCTAATTCAAACCTTCCCTTTATTTCCATACACATGACCAATTTAACAATTTTTATTTCATTGCATTAAAACATTTTTGAAATCATTTAAATCCTATTTTAAATTAGTTCATTTTTCAATGAATTTCACCAATATATCTTTTAAATCATTTTGATTATACCGTGTGTTAAAATGATACAGGTGAAATTTAAAAATGTCGATTCATAGAAATATCGTGCAGGTCAATGATTTCCTCAAATGAAGGGAATATATATTTTAAAAAAGCATAAATTTTAAAATTAAATAAATCTGTAAAAATGTCTGTACAAGTTCGTCAAAGTATGAAGTGAAACGATAATTTGAATGTACTATTAGCGTAGTTTCATATTTTATTACAGCATAAACAGGTGATTAAAGGAGTATTCAGGCAAAGCAGTAACATATATTGCTGCCGTCTTTGTAGGTAACTGCTTATTATAAAGTACCTATATTTTACCACGATGTTCCTGTTCAAATAATTACATCGATGCAACAGAATTGCCGTCGGGCATCCTGCACGATCCTTTGAAGTGTAAGAGAAGCCTTTCCCATAAAGTGATTGATTTCTTCTTGTTTATTTGTAACAAAAATTTAATACAAATAAATACTAACTCTTTGCCGCAAATGCGAGATTAATAGAATATGAACGTCGACAAACAAGAAATGTAGCTACATCACTTCATGGAGAAAAGTGATTCTGCTTTGATATAAGGATTTGATGTGAAGTATGGAATTTATCATCGCTTCATAGGAGCTGATACTTAATTATCTGGATTACCAAATAGTAAATTGTTATTAAGGTATAACTTTTACATAAAAGTATAAATTATTAAATCAATATTAATTATTTATATAAATCACTCATATAATTTAATTGTTATAGGTATAATAGAGTAAGATCCCAGAGCCGCCAGATCTACGTTGTCTTAGCAAAGCTAATATCTTCACACTGTCTGATATGCGGTTAAGAACGTATACATATTTGCATTTTGTACTGTAAAAATGATAGCAATAATTTTCATGAATACTTAATTTGCATAGTTTACAATCTTAGGTATAAATTTTTATGTAAATTTAAATGTAAATACTGTGTAAATCCTTTTTTTTTCATTATACGATTTTCTATTCCGTAAATGTCACTTAAATCTGATTAATCAGCTTTTTTATAGTAAAAAATATAGTAGTAATCACTTTTTTCTGGTTGAAACCATTTCAAACCTAATATTTAATACTTGCAAAATTAACTATTTTCGCATGTTTTTGCAAACCCATATTTCAACGATTTCTAATTACTGAGTTTATTAATACAACATTATAAATTAATTAATAAATAATGAATAATTTTAAACAATGATTGAAAAATAACTTTTTAAAATCTAGTTTTTTCAGTTTTCCGCATTTCCTGGCAAACTTTCCCATAGTAACGTTTATTTTTTTACACCATCTAAAAATAGATGTTTCAACGAAAATAAGGACCACTGGCTTTTAAAAAGAAAACTGTTTCCAGTACATGGGTATTTTCCTGTGAAAATGAAGTCTCTTTTTTGGTTTAAAATCACAATAAAATGTAAAAGTAAATATTTTGATTCAGAAAAATTACAGCGCGTTTGGCATATAAAAGGGTAAGTATCCACCAAATTTTGTGAAAAGAAAAATTCTTTTGTGGGAGATAAAAATCAAAAACCAAAAAGCCGGTTTTTCGATTTTTCTCGAAAAATTTTAGGTTATGTGAAAAAATAGTTCATACAAAAGTTACAGACCTTTTCATTGCCTACAACTTTTACATTTAACTTTTTTCGATAGATGGTCTAGTTTCGCTGAAAATCGAGAAAAACCATTTTCCACCCCTAAAGTTCATTTCACCCTCGTAACTCGGATCGACTTTAATTTATTGCGCTATATTTCCTTCCTTTTCCAATAATTCTCATGTTGTTACTAATTTCTTTTTTTAAAAATTATTTGCACTGGTCTATACAGGGTGTCCCACCGGGAACTGAATTGATCGATATAGAGAAAAGCACGCATCAGAAATATTTCAAAATTTAGATAGTTACTAATGTCGGTATGGCGAATCCAACTAAAATAATTAGAAGCATGGGGTACTTCCGATTATACCGGAAGTCGATACCAACTTGCTTATTTTAAATGGAACACCCTATATATTTTACACTTTTCCAGATGAAAATAAAATTCTGAGTTCAGGCATGTAGCACACTCTTTATCTAAACCCAGCAGTTTCGAAGATATTTGACATTTTATAAAAAAATTGACAGTTGCAACGGTTTGCAAGAGCCTTTATAACGTTTTCTGTGTAGGACATCCTCATTTGCTCTTTGGCACGGAGTAAGAACACAAGGAGAACTACATTATACAACTGAAATAAATTCAATAATATCATACCAAGTGTTCCGCTTTTCGCGTTACATATTGTCAACTTCAAACCGCGAAAACTTGTTTAGGTTAAATGGAACAACCTGTATTCTTTTACAAGTTGTGTAAAATTGAATTCCCTTTTTTCTGATATTAGCATTGAGGGGTTAAAGTTTTCAACTTTTTGAAATATTTGCGATTTTATTAGAAATGTATGAATTGTTGTAATCATCTCATCAAAATAGCCATGATTAGAAACAATCAGTCATTATCTTATGTCAAAAAATTCCAGCATGTTTAAATTACACCCACGAAGACTTTTTAAATTTGTTTATTATTTATGGAGAATGTGATACGGTAATATCAAGAACTTGCAGCACATTTGCTACTCGATATCCACAAAAACGGAAAATAACACTAACACTGTAACATGCATATTAATCGAATTAAAGATATGGCATGAACTAAAATAGCAGAGATAAGATCAATTTAAAACACGATTCCATTTTAATTTAATAATTGCTCAAAATTCCGCCCTCGAACCTCGACACATTTTTCGCACCTTCGGATTAGTTCCACATGGGTAGCTCTTCTAATTGAATCCTGTGATATGTTTTGAAATGCATTTCTTACTCTCTGCATACAATCTTCAATGGTTGATAATGGGCTCTCATAAACTTTATTACTTCCACATCCACGTAGTGGATTGGAAGTATAGTAATCGCAAAAAAATTTTCAAAAATTTTTATTCGTGAAATAGGTTTAGAATGTCCTGAAACGTCGAGATTTTAAATTTGAACGAAAAAAAAAATCTTGCTGTCTGTCGGTCTCTGTCTGTCTGTCTGTAACTTTTTTTGTCCACACGTTTTCTCCGGGACGGTTCAAGATATTGACTTGAAATTTTGTACACGAATATATTATAACGAGATCTGGAACTGGATTATTTTTTGAGGATATCCGGTGAAGGGTTGGGGGTTAAATAGGGGTAAATAGGGAAAAATAAGTAAAGCAAACTTGTAAGAGTACAGAAACTTGAAATTCGGTGTATGTACTAGAAGTTAAGGCCTCATATTTTTTTATAATATTTTTCAAAACCCCACCACCCCTACCCCATTAATGGGGTTGATAAAATAAAGTTGAAATATTCATTTGAAATTTCGTACACGTATGTATTATAACGACGTCTGGAATTAGATTATATTTTGAGATGATTCCGTTGAAGGGTTGGGGGTTAATTTAGGGTAAATAGGGGAATATAAGTAAAACAAGTTGGTAAGAGTACAGAAACTTGAAATTCAGTGTATGAACTAGAAGCCAAAGCGTCAGATTTTTTTATAATATTTTTCAACCTCCACCACCCCTACTCCAATATGAAAAGGGTTGATAAAATAAAATTGAGATATTCATTTGAAATTTGGTACACGTATGTATTATAAGGACATCTGGAACTAGATTATACTTTGAGATGATTCCGTTGAAGGTTTGGGGGTTATTTAGGGGTAGATACGGGGAAATAAGTAAAGCAAGCTGGTATGAGTACAGAAACTTGAAATTCGGTGTATGAACTAGAAGCCAAAGCGTCAGATTTTTTTATAATATTTTTCAACCCCCACCACCCCTACTCCAATATGAAAAGGGTTGATAAAATAAAATTGAGATATTCATTTGAAATTTGGTACACGTATGTATTATAACGACATCTGGAACTAGATTATATTTTAAGATGATTCCGTTGAAGGTTGGGAATTAAATAGGGGTAAATAGGGGAAAATACAGTAAAGCAAACTGGTAAGACTACAGAAACTTGAAATTCGGTGTATGTAGTAGAAGCCAAGGTCTCGGATTATTTATAATATTTTTCAACCCCCACCACCCCTACTTCATTATTAAAAGGGTTGATAAAATTAAATTGAGATATTCATTTCGAATTTGGTGTACACGTATGAATTATAAGGACATCTGGAACTAGATTATACTTTGAGATGATTCCGTTGAAGGTTTGGGGGATATTTAGGGGTAGATAGGGGGAAATAAGTAAAGCAAGCTGGTATGAGTACAGAAACTTGAAATTCGGTGTATGTACTAGAAGCCAAGGTCTCAGATTTTTTAATAATATATTTCAGCCTCCCACCACCCCTACTCCATTTTTCAAGGGGTTGATAAAATGAAATTGAGATATTCACATGAAATTTAGTACACATATGTATTATAACGACATCAGGAACTAGATTATATTTTGAGATGATTCCGTTGAAGGGTTGGGGGTTAAATAGGAGTAAATAGGGGAAAATAAGTGAAGCAAGCTGGAAAAATGACAGAAATTTGGGATTTGGTGTATATACTAGAAGCGAAGGTCTCAGGTTTTTTTATCAGTATTTTCCATCTCCCCACCACCCCCACTCCCTTATTAAAAGAGTTGATAAAATTAAATTTAAATTTTCACTTCAGATTTGGTACATTTATATATTATAACTATATCTAAAACTAGATTATATTTTGACATGATTGCGTTGAAGGAGTGGGGGTTAGTAGAGGTAAATAGGGAAAAGTAAAGCAAGCTGGTAAGAGTACTGCAACTTGAAATTTGGTGTATGCCCTAGAAGCTAAGGCCTTAGATTTTTTAATAATACTTTTCAACCCTTCCACTACCCTTACTACATTATTAGAGGGGTTGATAAAATAAAATTGAGATATTCACTCGTAATTTGGTAGACATATGTATTATAACGACATCTGGAACTAGATTATATTTTATAGATTTTTTCTGCTGTTTGCGAAATCCTATAAAGAATGTTTCAATAGATTATATTTTGGGACGATTCCGTAGAAGGGTTGGGGTTAACAGGAGGACTAGGGGAAAATAAGTAAATCAAGCTGGTAAGAGTACAGAAATTTGGGATTCGGTAGAAACCAAGGCCTCAGATTTCTTTCTAATATTTCTCAAACTCCACCACCTCCGCTTCATTATTAATGGGATTGATAACATCAAATTGAGATTGAGAAAGTTAGGACACGTATGTATTGTAGTGACATCAGATTGAGATGACTGCATTGAAGGGGTGGGAGGTGGTAGGTTGTGAATAGTGGAAAATAAGTAGGGTAAACTAGAAACTTCATTTTTAACGTTTATGATAGAAACCAACTCCTCAAACTTTTCTATGACATCTGCCCCAAATATTAAAATTCTATGACCAATAATTTCCACATACCAGAGTGCAAATATAGTCAAGATGTTTTCATTAAAGTGACTTGGATGAAGAATCTGGATGTGGAAGTAGTGATTCCTTAGGCAGCGGTTTTTTTAATAGTTTCCCAAATAAAATAATCCAGAACTGATAAGTCAGGCGAGCGAGGAGGCCATAAGAACGGTCCATTCTTGGCAATCCATTGATCATAAAAAGTATCCTGTAATTAATTATTAATTAAACATGCGTTATGTTGGGCAGCACCGTCGTGCTGATAAAAATTGTTTCTATGTTCGGCGAGAGGTAAATTTTCTAAATAGTTATTATTCAAATTTTGTCAGATATTCAGATATCTTTCACCAAAAAAATAAAAAACAAAAATTTACCTATACATATTAGCAGAAGAGAAAATTTAATTTACCGTTTAAATTTTACTGATAAAATTGTAATGCTACCACTCCATCGTTTCTTATGGCACAGTAAACATTGAAATGCTAACTTTCCTGAAAGTTTCGCTCCCTGAACATATGAGGATTTGAGTCACTCCAATAATGTGAATTGTGTCTATTAAAAAGTCCATTTTTAGTAAATTTTGCTTAATCTGTCCATATATTGTTTCCCAAATAAGAATCGTCACCTTATTAGAATAAACTCACAAAAATTCTGTCTTCTTAGAAAATCTGTTTCTTTTAATCCTTGAACAATATGGAATGAAGATGGGTGAATCTTATGTTTTAATAAGATTCTGTGAATTGAATCCTTGCATAGTCCCGATTCCAGAGCAGCTTGTTTTAATGACATCCTTGGAAAGGCATGAAGATATCACAGAATGACTATTTCAATGTCTTCGTCATCAACCATAGGCTTTCTTCTTTGCATTTTTGCCTTGACAGAGCAATAATTTTTAAAATTTCCTAGTATGCATTTTACAGTGTTTGGTGATGGTTTCAGTTTTTCTGGATATCGAGTAGCAAATGTGCTGCAATTTCTTGATATTACCTTATCACATTCTCCATAAATAATAAACACATTTAAAAAGTCTTCATGTGTGTAATTTAAACGTGCTGGCATTTTTTGACATAAGATAATGACCGATTGTTTCTAATTATGGCTATTTTGATGAAATGATTACAACAATTCACGAATTTCTAATAAAATCGCAAATATTTCAAAAAGTTGAAAATTTTAACCCCTCAATGCTAATATCAGAAAAAAGGGAATTCAATTTTACACAACTTGACGTAAAAGTACAGTTCCATTTGACCTAAACAAGTTTTCGCGGTTTGAAATTGACAAAATGTAACGCGAGAAACGGAACACTTGGTATGATATTATTGAATTTATTTTAGTTGTAGAATGTAGTTCTCCTTGTGTTCTTTCTCCGCGCCAAAGAGCAAATGAGGATGTCCTACACAGAAAAAGTTATAACGGCTCTTGCAAACCATTGCACCTGTCAAATTTTTTATAAAATGTCAAATATCTTCGAAACTGCTGGGTTTAGATAAAGAGTGTGCTACATGCCTAAACTCAGAATTTTATTGTCATCTCGAAAAGTCGGAAAATGTATAGGGTATTCCATTTAAAACAAGCAAGTTGGAATCGACTTCCGGTATAACCGGAAGTACCCTATGCTTCTAATTATTTTAGTTGGATTGGCCAAACCGACATTAGTAAATATCTAAATTATCGAAAATTTCTGATGCGTACTTTTCTCTATATCGATCGATTCAGTTCCCGGTGAGACACCCTGTATAGCCTCACCGACTATGAAAAATTGATATTTAGTGATATGGCAATTTAACAAATTTTTTCTTATGTTGCTGTTATTATGCCGTCAAGTATACTTTTTGTTGCTCTTCTGTTAACAGAATTAACATTAGCAATTAGATCGTAAGAAATAAAAATGTCTGTGGAGTGTTTGGCTGATGATTATAAGTTGTAAAATCGAAATCATAGTCTTGAAAAATGGTAATATTAACATAAATTAGTTAATCGTAAATAAATCGTTTTTGTGACGTTTCAAACCCCACATATGTATCTACGTAAAGCTATATATCTATTCAGGGAAATGCTCACTCTTGACATATGACTTTATGTATCATAATCTAGAAACTCACAGGTTTTATGTATCCAATTTGCAGTCCTGTAACGGAACTGCCTCAAATGAGTTCCTTTATTTACGTGCGCACAAAAATTGAAGTGTCTTTTAATGAAGAAATAAAGCAGAACTGTTGCAATTTGTGCTACTAAAAATTCGTTACTGTGTTGAATAGCTGCCAGGTACCCACTGTTAAAATATACAGTGCTGTCCTATCCTTGCTTTTGTTGTAGATTTTCCTAGTTTATTGCTTATTGCACTCTTTTAAAAATTAACGGAATAGTTTGCAGTGGCAAGTAAACACAATGAAATTCCTGTTAAAGGAGGTCAGTGCATATGAGAATTGATACATTTTCATATGATGAAAAGGATGATACTGGGTGATAATTTATTACAGAAATATTGTGGATGGTTTTTTAAATTTATCGTTGAAAGTAGAATATGTCGTCATAATGGTTGAGTATTAAACTTTATATGTATGCAATATTTCTAGAGAAAATGCTGAAAATATTCCTAAATATCTTTTATTCTCTTTAGAAAATACATATTATACAATTTTTCGTTTTTTTGTAACTAAACATATTGATACCGCGAGAGGCATTTCCTATAATTTTAAATAAGTTTCTCTAATCTTTTTTTAATTCTCTTGGTACAATTTGTAAGGGTAGCGAACTCTTCTTTTGTCTAATTCTACTGAGCTAAATACTAATACCTAATAATGATTAGACATTGAGAGAATAATAAATTAATATTAATATAAAGTTTAATGGTAAATACAAACAAGCTAACCATTATATCTTCGACGAGTAACTGCACTTTTTATATAATTTTTGCACATTCTATAGGATACTCTTCGCAGTTTTTTGTAAATAATATTGGTTTTAGACAATTTTTGTTTAGTTACAAAACATGAAAAAATTGTTATTTTTAAATTTAGATAATACTTGGCTTTTTGATTTATTCATGAATTTTGTCCAAAAACAATAGAAATCTGCCTTTAGCTAACACTGACGTAGCTACTGTCAACTTTCAATACCATCGGACTTTTTATTCTTAAGTTATTGTGCTTATAAGAAACGTGACGGACAGACAGGCGGACGGACGGACATACGGGCGGACAGGCGGACAGACGGACGGGCGGACGGACAGACAGACAGACGGACATACATTATGAAAGTTGTTCAGAATCTATCACTAACACAGTCATATGAACATTTTTCTCAGAGAGAGAAGAAATATCGTCGCTGTTGAATAGAGACAAGTTTCTTAACTATGAACGTAGTGCAGTCGGAGGAAGAAGTTTAAGTAAAAGGTGCCCTCTTATTCACCAACAATCCGGGTATGTCATAGGCCAATTGATGTTTTCGATTGAACAACAGTTCTTTGTACACGTAACATTAATGTTTATAAGTAGATACTTCTAATAGGTACCTATGTGTTAAATATAAGTTATACACTACAAGCGCTTTTGTCAAGACTGTACCGATGTTTACACGAGGAAGGAACATAAACAAGTGAGCTCCGTAAAGGTGGGGTGGTTTAAACAACTGCGCATCCTAATCTCGTTGGTCATTCTAGGATGGTCGACCTGTACGAAAAGTATAATAACTATGTGTAATACACCTCAATATAATACTAATAACAAAAATCATGTGTTATATTAAAATGTACAAAAAACAAGAAAATAATGTATCCATTACTTCAAATTCAAAAATTGTAGTTAGATGAAGATCTGCTCCATATCAATATCAACTTATGTTTACTTGAATTAGGGTTATCGTTTTATCTGAGAATAATAACAATGAAAAAAAAAATACAGACAGACAGACAACCTTATAGAATTTTAGGTTTTGAAAAGATGCTATGAAGTGATATTTGAAGATATTTCTAACTACTTAAAAGGTGTTTCATTTTGTGGAGTAAAGACATCAGTAAATACTGTATCTAGACATTAGTTGACTAAATACGCCGACATAACAGTTCACATATTATTATATCACTCATTGATTTAAACAATGCTACAGTATATTGTTTATGCTCCAAATTAAATGTTTTATATCACTTATAATATATGATAGAAATACTAAATTTGTTAGGTGTTCTGATATTGTACAAGGTAATGAGATATTTTACTTCTAATAGGGAAAAAAGTTGTTGCTATAGCTCAGTTATTACCCTGAATTTTTTTTTAAAGAAATCCGATAATATGTTCTGCGCCCTACACACCCTTAAAATAGATATGCAATCTGAGAAAAATTAATGGCACCAACTGGTGTTAAGTGAGGTTAAAGAGCAGCGTTTTGTTTAAATTTAATAATAAATCCAGAATTCGCCACGAGGAGAGAGCCATTATGTGACTTCGATCCCACCCGCTCCCTAACCACCTTAGGTTAGGTTTCTATTGAGTTATATTTCTTCCATGTTAAAGGCTTCCATTGCTGCACTGGATTCAAGACTAACTCTAATAAAGCCATCTCGGGCTTGTGCTTGTGAATGAAAAAGACAATTGTGTTGTATTACTGGATCAACAAAATTTCCTTATGTTTTCCAGTGTTGACTTAGCTGAATTGCTCTTCAAACATATTTGGCACCACTTTATCGCAAACCACATTGGCGAGGAGATCATTTGAGTAAATCAAATCCTTAATTTGGATTTTTTGTGACAATATAGGTAGTCACAATCTTCGGTTAACGGTAATTAACCACCTGGAATCAGGTGGTAAATCCAAGGGTCCATTTTAAATGAATCTAAGGGGGTTTATCAGTAGAGATTTTAAAATACATTTGGTAGCGATATTTTTCATCTGTGCTTAATTCAGAAATAACTGTGTCGGGCAAACTACAAATCTATAACTGATAAATTATGGCAGGTTTCCAGTAATTTCTATAAATGCCCCACCAATCCAAGAGGTCCAGTTGTGTCATCATCAAGGAAGTGGAAAAGATGACTTAAAGGAAGTTCGCTACCATACGACTGACAAATAAACCACTACAAGGGACATTTCGACTATGCCTTCATTTGAGATATGGAGTATCTTTCGATCCAGTGTTTACCACTCTCCTATCAGATCTTACTGCTAACAAACTATCTAGTTTAAAATTATTTGATTCAAAGTAGGATTATAGACTCCGTAATATTTTTAGCAGATCCCGAAGTAGATATGGTATGTCCTATATAAATAGATCCAGGTTCTTCAGTCAAGGACAAGTTTACTGTATTTTATGACGAAGTGTGATCACAGTAGGATTTGCTTTTGAACATCCCCAGTATTGAACTCAACACACGCTTTGTCTTAGTGCAGTACATGTTCCATTTAATAGGGCGCTAGAGGGCAAAAGTTATTAATATATTTAAACATATTTTAGGTTGTTACTTTCTATATATAATAACGACTGTTTTCGCTATTATTTATCTATCAATAATAATAATTAAAAATATCACTCCCCTTTGAGTGATGGTAGAGGGCAGAAGATATATTTTGTTTGCAAATCGGTTTCGGAGCAATGTAAGTAAGTATTGATAGCAACTTTTTTCTGTTATTACAACTTTTAGTAACAAAAACTAAAATTTCGCATATAGTAGCGCTCCACCTTAACGTACGTATTATAACTAGATCTGAAACTAGATTATATATACGAGTTCATTCCGTTGAATCGTTGGGCGATAAATAGGAGTAAATAAGTAAAGTTAGCTAGTAAGTGTACAGAAATATTTGTTTTGGTGTACATACTAGAAGCAAATTTTCTTTATGACGCCTGCCACCCTGCCTGCCACACCTACCACCACCTCCAACATACACACTCCATTATTAGAGGGATTGCCAATATAAAATTGTGTTCCAGTGTTCTATCCCTATTACCAATATGACGTCGGTAATTTCAAATATTATATTGTTAAAATTCTGTGAACAATCATTTCCACTTACTCTAGTGCAAAAATATACTATCAAGATGTTTTCGTTTAAAGAAACTTGAATGGGAAGTCTGGATGTGGAAGTAGTGATTCCTTAGGCAGCGATTTTTGGTTCACGTATACATATATTATAACGACACGTGCAACTAGATTATATTCTGAGATGAATCCGTAGGGAGTTAAATTGGGATAAATAGGGAAAAACAAGTAAAGCAAGCTGGTAAGAGTACAGAAACTTGGGATTTGGTGCATATACTAGAAGCCAAGGCCTCAGATTTTCTATAACATTTTTCACCCCCTCCACCTCCCCCAATACATTATTAAAAGGGTTGATAAAATAAAATTGAGATTATAATTTGAAGTTTTGTGCAGGTATGTATCATAATGACATCAGTAATTAGATTATATTTTGAGATTATTCCGGTGAAGGGTTGGGGGTCAAATAAGAAAATAAGTAGAACAAGCTAATAAGACTCCAGAAACTTAATTTTTGACGTATATGCTAGAAACAAACGGCTCAATTTCTTATAACTCCTGCTCCAAATGTTATTAAAATTATATGACCATTTATTTCCACAAATTAGAGTGCAAATATAGTCAAAAAGTTTCCCTTTAAGGAGACTTGGATGGAAAATCTGGATGTGGATGTAGTGAGTCCTTAGGCAGCGGTTTTTATTTGAATCTCATATTTTTTGTGCCCTCATATTTTTTATATTTCTATAGTTCTGTTCTAAATTTCAGCTAGCTATCAATATCATATAAGTGTTCGCTATGTTCATAGTCTGAAGTTTATTGCATCTATCTTTAACATTATCTTCGAAATATACGAAGTACTGATCACAGCGGCGCTTTTTATGTTATTTGTAATGTTTCACTTGTTATAAAACAAATGATATAAATAACGCTAGTGTCACTACCGCAAACTATTAGAGACACATTATGCAAACCAAGCACTGCTTGACCGTGAGATGAATTATTTCTGGCTAATAAGTTAGTCGATCAACCTACCAACTCATTAATACGACGCGGGCCTTCTCGGGTCCATACACTTGTTATTTTGAATTAAACCCTCACGTCCTCCTCGGTTTCCGGTTCCGGTTTTGCATTTCTCTGACACCCTTTCATCTTCACAGACTGTGAGTTATTACCACCCTATCATGCGTCCCTTACCTCTTACTCACATCTTCACTTTATAAGCTGCAGTTCAATTTCATGTTGAAATTACCCGATACAGGGTTAGTCTGGATGAATAATTTGTGAGTTAATACAAATTTCCAACATTTTGAAAATATAGAATTTATTTATTTATTCACGGGACTAGCCTCTTTTCAAAAACACAATAATTATTATTTAAAGTAAGGTAGTTTGAACACATAACATATATCAGACATTGTACAGGGTACCCCAAATTGCTTGATTTTGGCTGGTTTTCCTATTTTCAGACCAGGTAGAGAAAAACTGACGTATGAGTCGAGAGCTCGATTTTTGTGAAACGCCGATTGGTGAAAACCGCATTTTGATATCTCTAACCGTTTCTGAGATATCGGCAAAAATTGACATTTGGCAGATTCCGAAAAACTGTCATAACTTTTTTATTTGTGAATATTTTTTCAAAGGGTAAAAACTTTCTATATGCACTTTTTAACGTAGAATAAGATTCATTTGTCACAAAAAATATATCGCTTTTCAATTGTTCGATATCAAAGCTAACTTTGTTATTTCAAATCGAAACCATAGTTGGCTTTGACTTTAGAAAATAGGAAAAAAAATAAGCTTTGTCTAGTCATCCTTGCTGCCAATATAACACATTTCTCTTTAAAAATTACATATTTTTAACATTTAACATTTTAACCCAGTTGGCCACACAAAAACGGTTGGTTTGCATATCTAAAAGTTAGTTTGACAGTAAATAAAATAAGTGTTAAAGTTGACATCTGTTATAATCTCTCTGCATTATTCCAAAATGTATGAAAACTTTGAAAAATGCTAGATGTTTATATGCTATATTGAATCAGGCCGAAATTCTGAAGATGCATTAAATCTATATTTCGAACGTTACCCTGAACGCCAGCAGCCAAGCGAACAAATATTTCCTAGATTGGAAAATGCTTTGATGAATTATGGATCATTTGTCAAGCCCAGACCTAAACAGTATGCTATTGAAGGTAGAGACGAGGTGGAGGCAGAAGTAATTGGAGCGGTTTTAGAAAATCCCTAAATTTCTACCAGAGAAATAACTGTAACTAAGGGTGTGAGCAAAAGCCGTAGCCTCAAGAAATATAAATATAAACCTTATAAAACCAGGCTCACTCATCAAATATTCCCTGATGATCAAGAACGCAGGATTAAGTTCTGCAGCTGGTTCATCAGAAAATGCAATGAAAATGAAAATTTTCACCGAAATGTCATTTGGACCGACGAAGCAAGAGTAACCAGCAACGGAATATTTAATCGACATAATCGGCATCGTTGGTCGGACCATAATGAACATGTTTTCCAACCTAGAAATATGCAAGGACGATTTGGTTTCAATATTTGGATTGGAATAGTGGGGCAACGAATGATTGGACCTTTTATTTATGATGAAAATCTTAACGCCCAACGGTACGTTAATATTTTGGAAAACATTGTTGAACCATATTTAGAAGATTTGTCCCTTGCCGATTTGGTACGAAAGTGTTATCAACAAGATGGCGCACCGGCCCATAACGCGGCGGTTACAAGGAACAAATTAAATCAAATGTTCGAGGATCGGTGGATGGGAACAAGGGGGCCCATACCATGGCCTGCAAGATCTCCGGACCTAAGTCCTTTGGACTTTTTTATTTGGGGTTTCGCCAAAGACCGGATATATAAAACCATACCAGAAACGCGTCAAGATTTAGAGCAACGAGTGAGAAATACAATCGCTGGGATAACACCTTTACAACTCTTAAATGCCGAGAAATCAGTAAAGAAGAGATGTCAATTGTGCATCGACCAAAATGGTAGACAATTTGAACACTATTTGTGATACTTCAATCGTTAAAGATTTGTTACCTACTTAATGAAACATGTTTAATTAATAAAATTAATTTAATAGAAAAACTATTGTTTTCATTTGAATAACTGAAACTCTTGTTTTCCATGGCCAACTCTGCTAAAATGTCATTTTTAAAGAGAAATGTGTTATATTGGCAGCAAGGATGACTAGACATATCTTGACATATGTATTTTTGGAAAGCTTATTTTTTTTCCTATTTTCTAAAGTCAAAGCCAACTATGGTTTCCATTTGAAATAACAAAGTTAGCTTTGATATCGAACAATTGAGAAGTGATATATTTTTTTGGACAAATGTATCTTATTCTACGTCAAAAAGTGCCTGTAGAAAGTTTTTACCGTTTGAAAAAATATTCACAAATAAAAAAGTTATTACAGTTTTTCGGAATCTGCCAAATGTCAATTTTTGCCGATATCTCGGAAACGGTTAGAGATATCGAAATGCGGTTTTCACCAATCGGCGTTTCACAAAAATCGAGCTCTAGACTCATACGACAGTTTTTCTCTACCTGGTCTGAAAATAGGAAAACCAGCCAAAATCAAGCAATTTGGGGCACCCTGTACAAATAATGTAAAGTGGTTACACTTGTTTTAATGATTTCTTAAAAGATAAAGTTGAAAATCCAAAAAGTTCTACATTAAGGTGAAGTGGGGTAAAAGTAATAGAGTTTTTTAATAGTGTCACTTTACACATTCACCAAATTTTAATGATTATAGTAAAAAATTTGATAAAAATGGGTAACACTCTGTAATCAACTACCAAACGATTGCAATGGTCAATATTTGTTAGTAATGTTTTACAATAAAATTGCCGTTTAGTCGCCTAGAATATCTTATATACCAACAGTACAAAGTTGATATGGGGCAATTGTAAAGATTAATAAATGCAGTTAATTTTGGTACATTTATTTTAAAAACATATCAATTTTCAGCCGAGTTATAAACTTTTACGTAAACTAAACATCTTCTACAGTAAAATAAATTAGGAATACTTATTCTTATGCAAAGTAAGTTTTAGACTAAGCATGTATTGTATTTATCAGGTCAAATTAAAATTGTCAAACGATATATCAAATTGAAAACATCCCTTCTGGTAACTCGAGGGTCTGATAAGACCATTATAATATCTTGGTCAACTATTACATCTGTATCATCAAATTTTGGACATATAAATTGTTTCTTATAAAATTTTCTAAACTTAGCTACCCAGCTTTGTTCATTTTTATCAACAACTTGCCCAACGAAATGTTTGACTAGTTTTTTTCTACAGTATTGTACTGATACCCAGCGGTTTAATTCAGTTCGAAAAAAAGAAGTGTCTTCATCAGACTTAGAATTCAGAAACTCTTCCGAATCTATATCATCGTCTGTGTCTATATAAACTGGGCTATTATTATTTAGTTCATCGTTCATCGTCTGTATCAGAAAAATATGTTACTGGTTATTTTTTAGTGTTTTTGTTTTAATTGGAGATTTATTTTTTCTTTCTCTCTTAAAAGAAAGGTTTCCTCGCATACCAGGAGAGACCTTTCTCCCGTTTTCTTTAGTTGGGGTTGGTTTTTGTTGAACTTTCATCAATAATAAACGTTCAAAACAAACGTTTGCCTCTGATGCATCTAGTTTTAAACTGTGTTCATTCGATGGTCCAGCTGGATCTGTATTTTCTATAGGCATCGGAAGTATTGCGATAGACGTTGAAGAAATAGTAATATTTGTATTAGATGATTCAGGTGTCGTAAAGCTTTGTACTGGTAATACAGCTGTGGGTTGTGAATATTTCAGATCAGTATGATCATTCCAACTCTTTAATGCTTTTTTTGGGAACTGACCTTCAGCTATTACATTTCAGTTTATTGGTACTATACCACCTTTTCTAAATCCATGTTTCACCACTTCAGGTGAAACTTGTTTCCATGTTTGACATAGAAACTCTGAAAATAATTTTTTTGCTAATATCAGCCCTATGGTGCTGTTGCCATGAAACCAACTTTTCATCCCATTTTATCTTGAAACTTTTAAAAACTGCCAAATCAAGGGGTTGAAGTAAGTGACTGGTGTGCGGGGGTAATTTTAAAATGGTGATATTTTCTTGCATGGCCCTTTCAATTAGGGATAAACTGATATGTGTAGAATGGCCATCATAGATTATTAGAACGGGTCGTTCATCTCCAATTGTGGGTAAAATTGTTTTGAGAAAATAATTCATGGAAATATCCGCTTCTATCCACCCTTTCTTAGAAGCTGAGTACACCATACCGAGATATCCGTTGCCTTCATCAGCTATCCATTGATCCCATATGTTTTCTCCCCAACATCATTACCCATTAAAAGGACCATGGTATTTTCTTTCCCTGGAGAACTTATACTTGGAGATAATGAAGAACCCATGGCCATTCCATTATCTCCAATATTAAGTAACATTTTCATGGAAAATATTGAGGAAAGTAATATTAATAATCTAGCTAATAAACTCATTGTATGGTGGAGATATGTAGATGACATTTTTGCTATATGGCCTTGTAGTAAAGAATGTCTAAGTAATTTGTTTAAGCAGATTAACGAAAAAGAACCTTCAATTAAATTTACAATAGAAAATAATAATGAATTACCTTTCTTAGATATTTTAATCAAAAAAAATTTATAACACATACCAAACCAATGTGTACAGAAAACAAACACACAAACAGATATTTAAATTTCAATTCAAAGCAACATATTAGTGTTGAGAAAGGTGTTGTTAAGTGTTTGTGTGACACATCCAAAATTATTTTTTCAAATGATGTAATATTAAGGAACGAAAAGCAATTTATAAAAACTGTCTTATTATTTAATAATCAATGTCCCGAGAGTTTCGTTGATAGTCAGTTGTTGCACATTGGTAGGAGAGAGAATATACTATCACAACCTGAGGTATTTAGGTTAACGGCAGTAATTCTATATAAACATGGTTTATCGGATAAATTACGAAAAGTTGGGAATGGGTTTTCCGTACGAACTGTTTTTCAAACGGGCTCCACACTAAGATCGGTTTTATCAAAAACCAAACCTCTAAATATTGTTCAAAATTCAAGAAATTGTATTTAAAGTGTTCCGTGTGAGTGCGAAAAACATTACGTAGGTGAACCATCTAGACCTTTCAACGTAAGGCTTGGTGAACATAGAAATTATGCTAGAAGGGGAGAATTTGAAAAATACAAAATTTGTGAACACGCTGGGATAATAAATTTTGGAAAAAGAGCAACGAAAGTAAAAGAAAACTTAAAGAATCCGCGATTATTTTATTAAACAAGGATAGATGCGTTTCAAATTATTCAATAGATTTTTGTACTAGTCGGTTGCCCATCCTTAGAGACGAAGTAAGTAAAAATAAGATAAATACAATTTAATGTCTCACGTGACTATGGAAATACCTAAACAACGAACTGTCACGGTTGACGGACAAAAAAGTTTTTGAGAACGGAAGTACATTTTTTTCCGAAACGTTAACTGCCTATAGCTTTCATTTTAATTTTTAGTTTATAACTTTGTTCTAGTTTATATATTTTTAGGTGTGAGACTTTTTGAAACAATCAAGTATTCAAGATCCAACATCTGTCTGACCCGTTTGGCGCAGAGGTTTTTTCATTAAAATTTTTAAATATTTTTCAGTGGCAAAATACCCAACAAAAAGTAAAAAAAAATCTCAATATATTTCTACAAAAGAAATTTTAGAAATTTTTCGTGATAGTTCCACTTAATGCATATAATAGCCCCTTTTGTTTGTAAGTTCTTGACTCACTTTTTAAGTAAATAATCAGTTTTCCATATTTAGAAGTATCAACATTTTTATAAAGTTTTAAAGTTTCCCTTAGCATTGAATGCTTTTTCTGCATTGAAGAAGCTGCAAAATTTTGACAAATATAATTATTTTCTAATTTTAATTGTAGTACTAATAATATAAAGCAAAGTATTCTAAATCGCCCTTAAAATAGTCTTTAGTTCCTACTATATCATAGTTTAGTTCAAACTATTTTCTCAGGTTACTTTGTATTTTCCATTTTAAAAATAATAATAATTTATCTGCTGTAAAATATTTAGTTTTAAGATTGTACTCTGTACGGTGTACATATTTTATTTGTATATTTCCTGCCCTGCAGTTGGATGCACATCTGTCTGAGCAGCTGTATTCATAAAATAAAATAAAAACTTTATTTGTTGGTTTTGTGTATAAACTAGTAAACAGTAAATATCAATGAATACCATAGCAATGATTTTTACAAGTAAAAATTAGTTTGTCAAGTCAATTGTCAAATTTATAAACATATTACTTAAATAAAATTTCAAAATTTTATATTGCACACGTGTGTATTGCACATTAGTCACTTACGAAAATTTAACCTCGAGATCGTCAAGTCGAGTGACTAATGTGCATAATTACACACTAGTACAATAAATAACTATTTTTTCATATAATTCACATAGTTTGACATACAACATTTTTCAGTATTTTTCATAGTTCATTTTTGCTTCAATGCGCAATGTAGCTAAATCTGTTCAATATTCCCAACATTCCTAACAAAACAAAATCAGCACTATCTAATTATTTCATTAGCTGAAGTTTAATCAGTATAAATATTTACCAGGTTTACTTATTTACACACGGTATCCTGGAATTATCAAGTAAGAGCTAACTGCTCTCTGCACTGCAGTCAGCTAAAGCTGCGAACTTCTTAACTTTACTAATAGTCTTTTCGTACTTTCTAGTTGAGATTCTAGTTAAATGTAGTATAACGACTATTAGAATTATTATTTGAACGAGACTTTAAAGCTTGAAGTGTTTCTGTAGTGGTAAATATCAGTATGTTTTTAAATATGTACATATCAAATGTTCAATTAAAACTTTGTCGAATGTACTTATGAGATTTATCTAGAAGGAAAACTATGTATGTATTAGATGAGAAATTTATTTGAAGTTAACAAATTGAAACATTAATAATGGGAGATGCAGGGAAATTAAAACACAACAACAGTAGTTAAAAATGTTCTAGAAGTCAAATTCCGTATTTGTCCAATTTATCGACGAGAGTAAAGAATAATATCGCCACATGTATTGACAAAATTTTTGTAAATGTAGATTTGGTCGAATTTTTTCTATAGCAAAATTACAACAATTTAAATATGAACTCCAACAAGTAAACTGGCATGAAGTATATAGTGAAAATAGTGTAAATAAATCATATATAAACTTTTCAAATAAAATAAAATATCTTATAAATGTTATCTTTCCCCTCAAGATAGTTAAACAGACTGAAAATACCGCAACCAAATCATGGATAACACGAGGAATCAAAGTATCCAGTTTAAACAAAAGAAACCTATATGAAAAAATGATTATAGGGACTGTAATGCCAGAAAAGTATAAAACATATTCAAAAATTTTAAAACAAGTTGTCAGAGAAGCGAAAAAAATGGCAAATCAAAACTATATAAAAAAGGCAAAAAATGCCGGGAAAGCCATTTGGTAACTAGTAGATAGATATACTGGCAAAAAATCAAAGAAAGAAAATTCAATTTTAAGAAACCTTCAACAACGTAACCTAGCGGTAGACTCAAAAAATATTTTAAATGAGATAAATAGTTTCTACATTAATGCGTGCAAAGAATTAATCATCAATTATAATACTGTGGATAAAAATATCAAAAACCACAACAAAAGTCTGTTCATGTATCCAACAAGTAATGAAGAAGTATACAGCACTATAATGAACCTGAAAAATAAAAAATCAGTAGATCATGATGAAATACCGGTCAAATTACTAAAATATGTGTCCGCTGAAATCTCACCTCCCTTAACACACATCATAAATCTGTCACTTAGCAATGGTGTTTTTCCTGAGGAACTCAAACTGGCCCAAATAAAACCCATCTACAAAAAAGGGGAAAAAATTCTATCAAAAACTATCGACCAATTGGACTGCTAAGCAATATAAGCAAAATTTGGGAAAAAATTATATACGAGAGACTGATTCAGTTTCTCGAAAACGAAAACATTCTATGAGACTATCAAAACGGATTTCGAAGAAAAAAATCTACAACAGCAATTTACCAAGCCATCAGTAAAATATTAGAATCCCTAAACTCAAGGAAAGATACCATTGCCATGTGCCTCGATCTTTCAAAAGCATTCGACAGTGTAGATCATCACTTACTTTTACTTAAACTATCGAGATATGGCATTAGAGGCGCTGCATTGAACCTCCTGAGGTCATATATGACTTATAGAAAACAATGTGTTATTGAATATGATGAAATAGGTAATCTTATAACATCAGATTCTGTAACTGTTAAAAAAGGAGTCCCTCAGGGATCAATACAGGGTCCGCTTCTCTACATTGTGTACACAAACGAACTACCTAAGGTAATAACACATAATCTGATACAATTTGCTGATGACACGTCTATTATATTTACTTTTGATCAAAACATAAATACAGACAACGAAATATTCGAAACTCTGGATACATTAGAAACATGGTTTTCCTCTAACAATCTTCTCCTAAATGTAGATAAGACAAATTTGTTTAAATTTAGTTATCAAACACCAGAAACCAGAATAAACTTTGTTAAAGATAATAGTACACTAAAAACATCGCAAACAGCAAGATATATATGAGTCTGTGTACAGAATCTTGGGACTTGGTGTAATACTAGAAACCAAGGCCTCAGATTTCATTTTAATACGCTTCAACGCCGAACGACGCGCGACGCCTAGGGTCGTTTCGGTAAAATTTGTGTATGTAATAAATTTTGATACCTAGATTCATATTTTTGCATTTTTACGTCCAGACGCTGACCGACGCCAAGCGTCGTTTTTGTAAAACTTGTGTATTTATTAAATTCTGATATCTAAATTTATGTTCTTGTATTTTTACGTCTCGACGCTGACCGACGCCTAGCATCGTTTTTGTAAAGCTCGTGTATTTGATAAATTTTAATTCCTAGATTCATATTCTTGCATTTTTACGTCTCGACGCCGACCGACACATAGTGTCGTTTTTATATAACTTGAGTAATTGTTAAACATTGATATCTAAATTTGTGTTCTTGCATTTTTACGTTTCGATGCCGACCGACGTCTCGGCTCGATTTTGTGAAACTTGTATATTTTATCAATATTGATACCTAAATTAATTTTGCAATTTTACGTCTTGATGCCGACCGACGACTAGCGTCGATTTTATAAAACTTGTGTATTTGATAAATTTTTATACCTGGATTCATATTCTTGTATTTTTGCGTCTCCACACCGACCGACTTCTTGCGTCGTTTCTGTAAAACTAGTATTTGATTAGTTTTGATATCTAAATTCATGTTCTTGCATTTTTACTTCTCAATGTTGACTGTTGCCTAGCGTCGTTTTTGTAAAACTACTGAATTTGATAAATATTGGTACGTATACTCATATTCTTGAATTGTTACGTCTCGACGCAGAACGACGCCTAGTCTCACTTTTGTAAAACTTGTGTATTTGATAAGTTTTGATACCTAGATTCTCATTTTTGCATTTTTACGTCTCGACACCGACCGACGCCACAGTGGGGTATTTGCCTCGCAAACCTGGCCAAAATTCGATTTTACCAAAGTTGGTGTACTATCACCAAAATTTCACCTGAGGTTATTAAAAGGATGGAGCATAATGGGCAGTGGTTACTTTGTTCATCCTAATACTCATAAAGCAGTCAGATTAGTTCAAAGTTAGCCGTTGGCAAGCTTACGCTTATCGTTTCATAGCGTGTTGTGACATACCTTATTATAAAGTGTTTAGTTTGAGTTTTAAAGACGCAGTGGAGTGTAATATAGGATGGATGCATCTGAGCAAGGTATGTAGACTACGTTTTTATAAATGTCTTATTTTTTTATTATTTGAATTAATATAAATTTGTTCTTTGAACATAGCTGAAAAATGTGAATTATTTTATATAATGTGAAGTTTTGTAAAGCATTTTGTTATGTTTCCGTGTGAGTCCGAGTTGTTTTCTTTGCACGATCATGAACGGTATAGATATACTTTTTTAACAAAAAAAGAATTGGTTGCGGAACCGCGTGGAGATGGTATTCGTTTTTATTTTTTCTCGTTCTGAATACTGTTTGTAAATATCTTATTGATTCTCTAAATTATATTGTTCATTTCTAGGGCCATCAGGAGTCAAACTGATGACACGAATGCAATTGTATAATATTATGCAAGAACGGTCAAACTGCAACATTAATGAAAAATTAGACTATTTGGAATAATTCTTGCTTAATAAAGAAAATTACCCCGAGGGACAACAAAAAGAATTTAAACATACATTTTCACATATAAAATCGGAATTTAAGCAGAGGTGGGCAAATGCACATAGGAAAAATGAAATTTTTATAAAAAATAATAAACTGTGGCTACGAGGAACTATTGAGATACCCTCTGTGGTATCACCTCGAGTAGGGCGTCCATTAAAATCCTTCAATGACATAAGTGAACGAAGTAAAAGAAGAAGAACTGAAGAACTTCGGAAGACAACGAACTAACTTTTGCCACACAGATGCAGCTAAGAGCTTCTGGAAGAAGTGAGGAATCCAAAGTTCTGAAAGAAATTATGGAATCTCCTAAACGTGCAGCAAAATACAGAAAAGCATATTTTAGTACTTTACAGGGGAAACAAGAGCAATTATCAGTTTTACAAACATTGTGTATATTTGTTGAAGCAGGTAAGGTTTCAAAAGCCTTCTTTTTCATTCATATACTGAATGTTATTTATTTTCAGGTTTGTCGCGAAGACAATATGAAATCATTAGAAGCAGTGATAAGAAACGTTATCCGTGTTATACTTTGTTACAGAAAGCCAAAAAAGACTGTTACCCTGTGCCAGAAGCCTACAGAGTGACAGAGAATCACGCTGAAGTTAATCTGCAAGAGCTAATGGATCATACTGCTATCCGATTGTTACTCTATTTAGAAAACGTAATTGCAACTTTAAGTGAAAGTGAATGTAGCACATTGCAACTAACAACCAAGTGGGGATGTATCCTAATCCCTTTTTCCCCTTCTAATCTAATAGAACATGGATAATTAAATTAACATTTAAATATAATTATATAAGTTTTAAATCATTAAATTAAGATAAATAATCTTATCTATTGGGGCAAAAAATCTTACATATTACATTAACTATCCAGGTATAGTGAGTGTTAACTACCTCTCCAAAAGTGCCTTAAGACTTTCTTTACATTGCATGGTAATGAATAATCTTAATTTATATCAAAATAATTTTGACCAGGTTTTCGAGGCAAATACCCCACTGTGGCGACGCCTAGTATCGTTTTTGTAAAACTTAGGTATTTGATAAATTTTGATACCTAGATTCTTTTTCTTGCAATTTTACGTCTCGACGCCGACCGACGCCTAGCATAATTTTTGTAAAACTTGCATATTTGACGAATTTAGATACCTAGATTCATGTTCTCGCAATTTTACGATACCCATCTTTTTGTGGAATATTAATGTAAAGCCTATTACAATTGCTCCGAGTTGTGTAGCTTTTTAAATTTTTTATCCGCAGCTTAATAAAAGTTTGAAAATTTCTAAAAGTTCTTTATTTCTATCCCCTGTACATTTTGCAGATTTTGTAAATATCACGTTAGACTTGAAAATTAGCCAAGTTCATTTTCAATGTCTTAACGAAGCTTCTTCTGTAAATTTTTTTATGACATCTGCCCCAAATATTATTAAAATTCTCTAACCAATTATTTCCGCATACTAAGTGCAAATATAGTCAAAAACTTTACCCTTAAAGATACTTGAAAGGTAAATCTGGATGTGAAAGTAGTATTAGGCAGCAGTCTTTTAATTTGATAAATATAGAAAATACGGTTGTAAAGAATACGTTTTAGAATATTCGAGAATACATTTATTAACAAGGGATTTAAAAGAAAATGGAATTAATACGGCTCAGGTGTAATTTCAATCGCGACGTAAATTAAAATAGAACAGTCCTTATTATCCGAAAATTTAATAGTTAAGATGAGCAAGATGAGCTATTTTAGTTACAATGTAAATATTACTTTGCATACAATTTATTAAAACATTCCCTAGAGGATTTATATTATACAACATTGTTTATTGTAGGTAATATTATAACTTCTGCTTGCGTTATGCATACATAATAGAGAAAGTAAGTTAACTGCATAAACTAATTTAGTTCCGTATCTGTATATTCGGAGACGCTGAAGAAAATTTAGTAATTTGGAATACTTGAAGTTATAATTGGTTTTCGCATTATTACAACATAAGTCCAGAAGGTTAGATTATTTGACACTTTGCTTTTGTCTTATACACGAACAAGTCTAAAAGAATTGATATTTTCAATTCATATTAAATTCAATTTTTTTAAAAACAATTTTCAATTTAATTTTCAAAAATCTCATATTCGTAGTGCTCCATTCGCAAGGAAACTGGAAGAAATTGCAGGCCGTGTCTGTTTAGAGATTAAAGGGACAACGTATTAATATTAAATAGCAGCTATGGAAGCAATGCTGAACCTATTTCTTGCACATTTGTCAAGAGACAGCACTTAATTGGAGTTAATGTTGTGCTACTTGAGAGCAATCAAAAGAGTAGGCTAAAAGCACTGTGGTTGTAGAAAGAGCCAAACATCTGATACACAGATGGAAGGGGTAGGTTTGGGCGTACCGAGGCATAACTGCAGGCTATCTAGAGCTCTAGGTAGAAACCATTTTCTAGGAAATGCCCACAACTTTCGATTTTTAAATGGAACACCCTATATATTTTTACATTTTTAGAATCTAGAGAAAATTTTGAATACAATACATCCATTTTGGTCACTTTTTGATAAACATTAAAAATTTTATTAAAAAATCTATTTCTGAATCCAGAGTGTTGTGGTGCCCAAAATATATTTTAGTTTGTGTGCTACGTTACTATAAAAATAAAAAGAGCAATATGATTGCGTTACTTAATTCTCTAGAGGCGTTTAAAATTTTTAAATGTGATTTTTTCCCACTAACTCGGTTTTTTTAAATGGGAATTTAATCGTTCGCCAACATTTTTAAATGCCTCATTTTTATACGAATCTAATGATACCAAAATTTTGAAAATCCGCTCAGAACTATTTGAGATTTCAGCCAAAATACAATGCAACCAAGCTTTTATAAACATGCGGCTAATAGATAATAGATTAGTGTGCTTTGTAAACTAAAATGGCACATTTCTGTGTAAATCTGCTAACCTAATAACATTGGAAAAATCATAGTAGCCATTGAATGTAATAAAACAATATCAGCTGTCAGACAGATACAAAATAAAGCGTTGCGGAAACCTCTGTGAGTAAAAATTAATAAAAGTAAAGTAAAAGTGACCAAAATGGATGAATTGTATTCAAAATTTCCTCTAGATTCCAAAAATGTAAAAATATATAGGGTGTTCCATTTAAAAATCGAAAGTTGTTGGCACTTCCGGTCAAACCGGATGTGCACCAAACTTGATTATTTATTGAAAAGATGGCATTTTAGTCGTGTAATAAGGCCTCCAAATTTAAATTTTCTATTCCAAATATTTTAGGAAATATCGGGGCGAGCGCAATTCGTGACTCACCCGGTATATATATTTATATATAGTTTTCGAGTGCGCGAATGTTCTAACACTTGTCCGGCTTGGAAAGGGATGTACAAATATTTGTTATATAACTATATTACTCTATTGATTGATTGATTTGCCAGCGTAAGGTGGGTATTGCTGCCAATTCCGGTGCATGGAGACTTGTTCCACCACGCAGCCCGATCGCCCGCCGAACGTCCATCTGCAGTCGACCAGTCGTTTATTACATATTCATGCGGCTCCACCCGACCGACCAACGGATCATCCCACCGCGTGCCGGAACAAACCCCCGGTGCTTTTATATACCTCCAGACCGGCTGCATACGCTGGATTGGACATTGGACATGCTTGTTCTCAGCAGCGAGAGCCGCATGACGCATGGGGTAGGAGTATAGGATGGAGCTTGTAGGTATTTGTAAGATGTTTCTTCTTGTTTTCCTTCTGTCTTCATCGGATGGAAAGTGTAGGCGTTTGTGAGATGCTTCTTTTAGATTTTCGTGCTTCTTTTTACTTTCAGGTTTTTGTGAGATGCTTCTTTTTAGTTTCTGTCTGTGATTATCTTCTCTCCTATTCTACTTCTTAGTTTTCTATTTCTTCTGTTTCTGAGTCTGGCAGTGTGTATATCCTTGATATTTCTTTATTGTATTCCGTTTTCTTTTGTTATGCCGATTTTTCCCAGTGTGCATAATCCTTTCCTAGCTTATCCATAACCCTCTCGATTGTTGTTATCCATGTGTAGCATGGCCTCCCTATTTTCAGTTTGTTGCTGTTCAGTCGCAGCGCTTTCTTTAGTAGGTGTGTCGTGTCTCGTCTTTTTACGTGTCCCCAATATTTCATTGCGTATGATTCTATTCTTTTGATTATTGTTCTTCCCTCTACTAATGTTGACGTTTTCTGTCGTTTTTGAGGTTTTCCTGTTTTTGCCAGCAGTTGGATAATGTCCCTTTCAGCTCTTCTCAGGCTTCTTCCTCTGTCGTTGCTGTCCCCAGTATTTCATTGCGTATGATTCTATTCTTTTGATTATTAAAATTAATTTAATATATAGTATAGTGTATTTAAATAATACATTTTTGTGTATCAAACATTATTATAGTTTGTGTCTATGTAGTTAAATAAATAAATAAAATTCTAAATAAGCTTTAACCTGTTTAATTTTGGTACTTTAAATATTTGAGCCTGTTACTCTAAAGTTCACAAACCTTATTAAAAGTTCAGCAGTGGTGTTGTCCTAATCCGATGCAATTTCTCGCTATTTTACTGTTTCACATGCAATAGATATTTCAAGTGAACAGTAGTCGCAGGCTAGTTATTTACCCACGCTTGTCGCCCGCAATCAACTTACAAATCTGGTGATATAAATTTAACGCAAACGGGATGTTTAACTGCTGGACAGTTTTTGGATATGTAGTTAAATATTCAGGGTAAGCTTTGCCAGAAGCACTCTATTTTAATTCTAGAATTGAAATTATATAAAACTGTTTATCTGGGTAATCGGTTTAATATTTAGTCAAAGTAGTTGTGGATGGAGAGTATAATTATGTTATTTACTGCTTTGAATAGTGTGGTACATATTTTCTGCTTGTCTTTCTCTTCTTATTCACAGGATCTTGATAGATAGCCTCACGCCATATATCGTGGTTACCTGTCAGGCGCACGGACTCCACAGATTTCTCCTCTTTGGTGATATCAGCCCAACGTTTTCACACCTTTCGGCTCTCGTTATCTGATTTTCCATGGATTATCAAGCTGTTTATAATGTTCTCGCGCCGATTGATGCGGCCAAAAATAAGAGGATGCAGGAGAATACCATGCTAGAGAGTCACATTGGGTATATATTTCTTGGAGAATTGAACTACTGGTGCGATGGGCTGTCCAGAGAATTTGTAGCAAATGTTTTCAGACCCACATTTCGAAAGAGACAATGTCACGCCAACTTCTAATTAACTGGTAAGTTTTCGATTTTGCTATCTATAGTCTGCATCTCAACTGAGATCCTTATATTATTTAAAAAATGTCTGCAATTTATACATTTTCGAAATATTTCACTTAAAATCTTACGAAACATCTATCAATATTGTCAGGCAATAATTTGACATTTTCTAGTTAGGTCAAAATTAAATGTACTCCCAATGCTAACAATCTAAGCTAAACGTGGCCACAATGAAATTCTTCTCTTTATCGCTAATCGCTATCTTCTGAACCTAAATAATACTAAAACTACCAATGAAGAATATAGGATTAGTCTCAAAACGTTGTTTCATTGGAAAGAGAAAGAAATAAACAAGAACAGAAAATTTATGTGGATATACCAATGTGTGAAAGAGTACTCAGGAACAAAAGTCAGTAGCATCATTAAGAAGAAGAAATTATGAAAGCTGCTGGTCCAAAAATGGAACAAGAGTTTCGAGAAACAAGTTCGTCAGTGGCACATATGTCTTCAAAAAAAGGTTTAGTCCAATTACATCTTTTGCGAGGCCAAAGTTGGACAACATTACAGTCGAGTCGATTAAGGTTTTTACTTCTTAATATTCAGGAACAAGTCCGATTTTGATATATATTTTTGAAATGTGTGTTTGTTAATATTATTCAAAATCATAAATATCCCAAGTGACGCAAATAATTATTTATATTGTTTCGGGGTGGATGTCACCCCTTCTCGGGGGTGGAAATTAGTAAAGTCAAAGTAACCGCAGAAATCGATAGGGGGATGAATTCTAAACAAGAAATGTTCTATGAAGTTTTTTCGATAAATCAATATTTTTCGAGTTAATCGCGGTTGAAGATGTTGTTTTTTCATTCAAAAATTGCATGTTTCAGAGCGATTTTTCACGAGTAACTCAAAAAAACACCAGGAACGAAACTAAAGTTTATAAAATAACAAATCGGTAAGTTTTTTTCTTATTTTTGTAGATGCAATAAGAACCGACTTATGGTTCGTTGAAGGTGACTGTTTGCTGAAAACTGAATATGAACCTTTCAACTTTAAACAACGGAAGAACGACGAATATATGGAGGAAAACTTAGTTTTTAGATCTTTTTTAAAGTACTTGAAAGTACGTATAAAATGAGCCATAGTAATGGTCGCTGGTATAAAGGAGTTATGATGAAAATAAATCGGTTGTCTCATTTTCTCGGAGAAAATATCAGCAATGAAACCAATAGCTTAAATGCAAGAATTAAAATGAAACTTAATTCATTCACAATTCACTTTATGTCGATACTAACAATATGTTCTAGAAGTTTGAAGGGTTTAGAATGCGTAGATTTGGAGAAAAGCTTGATTCAATTTTGAAATGATTTTTGAAATTTTTGAAAAAAATTTTCTTCTTTTCACAATAACTCAAAAACTAAAGATGATACTTAAAAAAATGCGAGGGTACAATAATTTAGGTTCTTCTTTGCAAGCAATTGGTGTTTGTTTTTATGTCTCTAGGATGAAAATTAATTGGGACATCACTGTTTTAAGTTCACATTTAAGTGCGAGGACCACCTTCCCCGAGCCTTTTAAATTAATACATTTCAAAAACCAAAGATTCAAGGAAGTTCAACTTTAAAGGCTCTTGTAGCCCTTGAAATTCCTTATAAAATGGTTTTTAAAACGATCAGATGTCTTAAGAATTAAGGAAGTTATCGTTAAAAAACCAATACGAATGTTTTGTCACAGCTACTGCAAGTGGGCGGTCCAACTAAGTGCATTGCCTCCCACAAAAGACTAAGCCGCTGAACATTTGAAAAGGGTCTATTTACAAGTTCAGTTATTGCCTGGAAATAATTTAATGCATGAAAAATGTGGTTGAAAGTATAATCAAAATATTCTAACGCCGATCAAAACGACTCAGCCTCCCGCTGAAATCACTTTTTAACTTCCCTAATTCTTAAGGAGTCTAATCTCTCCAAAAACCATTTTAAAGATCTTTTCAGGTATTTTAAAGAAGGTCTAATAAGTTTTCCTCTAAAAAGTCGTCGTTATTCCGTTATTTAAAGTTGAGAGGCTCGAATTCAGTTTTCGGCAGTCACCTTCAACGAGCCATAGGTAACTACCTACTGCATCTACAGAAATAAGAAAAAACCAATCGATTTCGTATTTTATAATCTTCATGCATTTTTTGGATGAAAAATCATCATTTTCAATTGCGAATAACTCGAAAATATAATAAAAAAAATATTGATTTATTGAAAAAACTTTATAGAACATTTTTTGGTCAGAATTCAACCCCCCATCGATTTCTGCGGTTATTTTGAGTTTACTAATTTCCACCCTGAGAAAGGTTGACAGCCACCACTAAACAATATAAATTATTATTTGCACCACTTGGGATGTTTCTGATTTTGAACAATATTAACAAACACACATTTAAAAAAAAAATCATCAAAATCGGACCTGTCCCTGAGGACTAAGAAGTTTAGACGATGTTTAGGCTTCATCGACTCGACTATTACAGACAAATGCGGGACTAGACACAGGTGAGAAAATGTTCAGAGATGCGAAACTCCAAAGATGCAAACAAAAGAACACTTTAGCCTAAACTATTACCTCAGAATATGAATTGGCCCTCAAGTCAACTTGGAGGACATCAAGCAAAAACAAGAATTATAAACAATAAAGCACCTGCCGCCGACATCATACTAGCTGAACTGATTAAGTACAGTGGCCACGAATTAGTCACCACGGTGCATAATGTTATTTATTGCTGGCAATCAAAGGTAATCCCGAAATAATGGTAGAATGCCATCATATTCCCTATTCATGGGAAAAAGACAAACTGCAGTGTGAAAACTATTAAGGCATGTTCCTCCTAAGCATCGTATATACATAGCGCTTACTAAAATAAGGTCAACAATACAGCAATTCTTCATGGTCAGAGAGGTACTGGAAAATCACTGGTTAATATTGATATCCACCAAATCTTCATTGACTTTGAACAAGCATATTTTAGTATCGATTATGAACAGCAGTATGCTATTCTGCTGGAAACTAATATCATATCCAAAGCTGGCCAGCATTATATGATGGCTGTAGTAACCAGCATATACCACAAGTAAATATTAGTAACAACCTAATAGTACCTACTGAACTCTCTCAGTGGCTGGAGCAGTTTGATGTAATGACTTCAATTGTATTCAACAAGGAAACACGGATATAAAACAGGATGTTCAAGGAAGATCCACATACGAAAGGAGCTGTAAACTGCGGTGGAGCGATAGCGTTGGAATGGACGTTCTGGAAACACATTAGAGCCCAAAGTGAACAGGAATAGTAGTAAACAGGAGTATGTGGAGGCAGGAAATCAGGAAGGCCGTGACTTTATTTGAGTTGTAACCTGGAAGGAAGAAATATCTAGAGATCTAAACTTGAGATTTGCAGATGGTACCATCTTACTTATAGCAAACGAAGATGAGATCATACACTTGTTGGACTGTTTTCGGAAAATAAACTGTAATTTTGGTTTACTTGTAAATTAGAACAAAATGAAAATTATGTTTGCATATATTACAAAACTTCCTTATTATAAAACTTCCTGTATGGTTTAATTAAATACAGTTTTTGGACATTTCAATACCAATTACTCATCTATTATATAATAATTCTGAGAAATTGCAGCTCAATTAATTTTAACCAGTATATTTAATTAAAAATCCAATATCTGCTTGCATTGTCTGGATCGACGATACTGAAATTATCGTGAGACAGTATGCTGGTTTAATTTTCCAATGAAAATTTTAGTATCCCCAGATGCTATTGCTTTTATTGACTAAATACTGAATGCGGCCTTGTGAACTCAGATAGTGGTTGTAACTAAAAACAAGAGAAGCTTTCAACAATGGGGGACTGGCATGATGCCTTTGTTAACGTCAAGACCGTCTACTTAGCTTTGCATGTTTTTCTTGTTGGAATTGTGCGTCTTTGTGTCACTTTATTGTCTTCACATCACAAGACCATATTGCTCTCTAACGCCTACTTCGATAGCGTTTGATATTGGATACATAAACCAGCCACATAAATAATTACCAAAAGCACTGAACTTCTTTTCATTCCATTTCTAGATCAGCAATTAAGTTAACGTTTTATGAAGGCTTGTTGGCTTTGATGTTAATTCAACTTTCGCTGTCTTTAAATATAAACCTCATATAATAATGGTGTACAGTATGATCAATAAATGAAATATGGAGTTTCCTAGTTGGTTCTAAATTTTACTTGAAATATACATATACTTTCGATCTTTATGAATTCGAGAAAACGATACAAAAAATAGTCGTCCATAACTCGTTTCACTAGCATTATGCTATTTATGAAAGGGAATTAGAATATTGTCGTTTGCCTAGGTCCGTTAAAAAAATTTAGGCCATTAATTCTTTTTCTCTACTCTTCTTTTTAGGACTTCCTGCCATGTATTTTCACCTATAGAGTCCGAAGAATCTACAAAATAAAAAATCTCTACCCTCTTATGTCAAAGGTTACAGTTTCAGTTTTTTTTAATGACTAAAATAAGCATAAAAATATAAAAATAATATATTTTGCCGGCGTTTTGAAACCTATTCTGTTTCCCATTTCAAGGCGTTTGTCTTAAAAATATTTTGTGCTGTGCTTGTAAAATATATAACTCTAAGTATGCGTTATTATATTTAATATCCATATATAGCTACTTCTTACATATGATTGTTGATATAATTAACAGTTTTATTTTATACAATGTGTAACGTGCGGAATGCGCAAAAGCATCCTTCGTTACATTTTCTAACATTTATTAGAAACATTTTTAATAATCAAACGTTTTATTATCCTATGCTCTGGTACTATAACGAACATTCCTATACAGATGAGAAGTTGGTGGTAGCTTATGCTTACGCATCGGTGTGTTGAACAGCGCACGCTCGATGATATTCAAATTAAATTAAGCAAATAAATCAAACTAACTGAAAAATGAAGTTGAGTCGAGTATTTATAATAAAGTCGGATAGTCACATGAAACGTAGAACTATCAGTAACAATATAGATCCTTCAGCTAATTAAATATTTCACTAAAATAAAAGAACTACTTTTTGGGGCGGAGCCACGTTACTGTCGGTCCGAAACATATGTCACAATACGCCGCGTTAGACTAAATTCCTTCTTTTTCACTTGAGCCGTCCTGCGAGGTGGACGTAATAGAAATTTTGTAAGAATCTAATGGGGATATTAAAATAGGAAGGAACCTTATAGACGTATAAGGTTCTTTTTCTTTTCCTATATAATTACAAATTTCATTTTAACTTCGAAGTGATCTCGATGTTACACCTTTGCTTCGTGAACAATTACCTATATTCAGCTTTTCTTAATAATCAGTAAATGAATTCTACAATGCTACGCTTCTCTTTATTATGGAATTTCTCGACATGACGCATTTTTAAGATTTTACTACTAAGTAAATCATTCCAAGTCAGCAAAATGGAGGTACCCAACATCAGCCTACATAAATCCGTATTCATCCCAGAACACGAGCGCACTTAGGAATTTCTCTCACCAGGACTTTCAAAACAAAAGATAAGTACTTTTGATTATTATCTCACATAAGAGGGATTATTTTCACTTATAGTAGTTCTCGCTTCATGAAAGCAATGTACTTAGTTTTGGTTCATAAAGCCAAGTATCTTAAGTTTAAATCGTAGAATCAAGCGTCTTTTGTAAGATTTTGTTTTGTGAATTCGTTGTAATATATTTTAATTCACAGTTACCTTTATCTTGATTCATTGTTGAAATTTTCCATCGTAGTATCGTGTATGCACATTTGTTTGGTTATATATGGTAATAGTCATGGTGCATTTTGTGTAACGAGTATATATAGAGTTGATGTGGTAAAGCCATGGGGCATTTCGTGAGAAACCATTACGAGACATTTTTTTTGTAATATAGTTATTTTGTCTCTCGTAATATTCTCAAGTAGCCCCCAGGCCTTACTTTGTAATATATTTTGTGTTGCACTTTAGTATATCTGGTGCTGTGGATAGTTTGTTTGTTGGATTATTTGCGAGATACCTTTGTATTATAGTTCGGTTTAAATCTCGTAAATATCTAGTGCTGTAAATAGTTAGTTTGTCGGATCGTTTGCGAGATACCTTTGTATTATAGTTCGGTTTAAATCTCGTAAATGTTCATATCTTGTTGAAATATATGATTTTTAGTATTGAGGTAACGTTGCGAGACGTATCTTTTGTAATATATTTTTTTGTCTCGTAAACACCTCAAGTTTATCTTGCTGTTGAGCAATCTGTAATATAGTGTATCTTGTAATATAGTTTTCTTGTACATATTTTGGTGATATTTTGCTATACAGTATCGCTGATGCTGTGATAGCTCATATTTTTGTAATATACTATTTTGTAATATAATTCTATTGTACATATGTAACATTTGTCCTTTGTTTATCTTTATCTTCAATTTTTCTTGATTACACTCAGTAATCAATGGCGCCCAAGCCTTGAACTCGACGCCCTTTTGCTCTCCGTATCTTTACTGTACTAGCCAGGTTACACCAGTGACGCTAACCACGTCGCTCGTAGGGTGGCCCACACTTGAACACTTGGGCAAACTAAAACCTTCCAAAACAACGCCACAAATGTTACGTTTGTGAAGTTCTTCTTTCAACATTGGTAATAAGGTTTTTTAATCGAGAAAAAACATCGGCTCGATATTTAAATTGTAAGAAACTATTTCATGTTTATTACACTCTTCGCAAATAAATTTCTAAAACCGGTAGTACCGCTCGCAGGGAAAAAAATTCATATCACTGTGCTGGTGATCAAATTCTGAACAACTCTGAAAACGTTCGTCCGTCCGTCCGTCCATTTATCTGTCTGCTTGTCTACCTGTCTGTGTGTCTGTCTGTTCGTCCATCCATCACGTCTCTTGTAAGCACGATAATTTAAGAACGAAGAGTCGGATTGTAATGGTAGTGAATGATTTGGACAGCAAGTTAGTGTTAGCTAGAGGAAGCTTGGTCCATAATCTTATCTTATTTGTGACAAAAATATTTTTTTTATTTTCGGTAAAAATGCAGAGAATATTCTATAGAATGTGCAACAATTATATAAAAAGTGCGGTTTATTTTGTATTATCGCATATATTTACCAAATCAGAAAAATGTATTTATTATTTTATTTTTTAATGGTTAAAATGGTTGTTACTACTAAAGACAGAATTTAAATATGCTTATATATAGCTTTATCAGTTAGAAAACCTAAATCTATGTTTATCTCAGTTAAAATAGAAAAAATGGTCAATGGGCTTACTTGAATTAACTATTATGCATAAAATTACAATTTCTTAAAATAAATTTCGAATCGTAGATCGCCCCATGTGAGATACAAACTGAAATATTTTATATTTTGACGCAATATCAAAAAAGTATTTTTTTCCTCAAAAATTGGATCATTAAGAACATACATAACTGTATTACCTTAGTTTGAAAAAATTATGAATAATTTGTCGAAAAGTGCAGAGCAACACAATAAAATAATGAGGGAAGCAAAAATTCGAATTTTCTTAATTTTCTTTTTAAAGAGTTGGGGGCCTCCAGAACTAGCTTAGAAAAATATACAAACTAATTTTTATGTGGAACTTCCGTTTTTACATATCGGTGAAAAGTTTTAAAGAACCAACTTCGGTTCTTCTGGGCAACAATATACAATGTATATCAAATTTCAATTAATATTAACGATTCTTATTCCTCCTGTATCTAGAAATGCTAGTTGTCTTCAGTTTTCGATTTCGCAGAATTATTTTACCTCTGTGAAACAAAGTTGTTTACATTTATAACTTTGGTATAAAATATCACTTTAGTATATCACCATACCAACATATCTCTTTCATTCCATAAGGAAACATTCGAATTCTATTTTCATTTCTGTTTCAAACCTATTCACGAAGAGACTAGCAGCACTCAACAAATTTTGTTTATGAATTTGAATGAAATTTGAATCCGTAACTTTTAAAAGATCTTTTTCATTTCGGGAATCAATATGCGTGTTAATCTTTTAATATGCATTAATACGTTGGAAACTAAATCCATTGCAGGATAAAGTTCCGAGTCCTGTAGCTAAAACAGTTATACATTTTTATGAAACAAATTTTACCTTTTCTCTTATCTGAAAACATGAAATTATATAAAATAAATTTTAAAAACAATATCCGTTTAACTTATAGCGAGAATGGATAAGAGAGTTTTGTGGTCGGAAATAAAATTATGCACCAGCAGCAATGTCAATTTTCACTTTAAGGTTTTTGCGGTTTTACTATATTTCTGGAATTATTCAATTCTTTATTTAGTCTAAGGGCCAAAGCTAGCTATGCTGTGCTGTGTGCATGCATAACTTTAAGATTTATATTAATAAAGCTTAAAGTTATGCTGTAGCACAAATTCCAGTACGTTCTACGGACGGACGGCAGGTTTACTTATGATAGAGCTATGTAGAGATGTAACCAACGGACTGCATATTACTAGCCCGATGTTTCTGAAGGCTAGAATTCAGTTGCGATACGTAAATAAAACAAAATATTACATTTACATTTTAGTAGATCAAAATGTCGAAGGAGGGGATTCAGTCAAGGCATACTATTGTACATGTAAAAATGGTGCCTTTATTATATGTCACTTTACTGTGGGATATTGTGCACATATTCTTACGGTCAGTTGGCACCTGGGTTTTGCTAAGCATCAAGAAAAACGCCTGAAGCTACTTTCCGAATACATAGAATACATTTTTATAATGTTTTGATGCCATCGATGAAAAATAAAGATAAAGGATACTAGAAACAAAGAATATCCAAAAAAGTCAGTAGAATGTAAATTTGAGTCTGAAAGTCACTTTTCGTAGTACTTCCGATTCATCCGGAAATGGAATTTTTATGACTATAAACTGTTACTCGCCTAAAAATTTAAATAACCATAACATATTTGTTCCCACATTCATTTATTTTATATGAAAATGCAATAGTTTAAGACAAGATAGATATAGGGTGTGCTACACATTTTATAACTAGAATTTCTTGAGCAATCTAAACTTCGAATAATATACAGATTGCTTCATTAAAAATAACAAAGTTTATACTGCTTTCTGTGAAACCGGAAATGAAAATTAGAAGTTAGAGCAATGAAAAAGTGCAACTGATTCAATCGTATAACTTGAAGAATTTTGAAGAAGTTTGCTAGTAATATCGTAGACACTAGGAATAAGGATCGCAAGAAACATGATTGCTTTCCCAAAACGGCTGTTCTTAAGAGGAACGACCATATCTCTGGAAGGAAAGGTATGATTTCAATATTGCTTTTTTTATGTCGAGTTTTAAAACATGATCCATATTTCATATTGTTTCAGGTATTTGGAAATATGCTACCGTTATTATTATTATTATATTATTAATTAGTAAATATTTTGTAACTTTAGAAAGCATTTCTCTGTTTACCGTGAATTAATGAAAAATCGAGACATCTGGAAAGAGAGCAGTAGAATTCTTGAGATAAGATATTTGACATAAACATTTGTTTTTCAAAACGATTTAATCACTTAAATTATACACCTTACATTTACTTTCTAATTTGTTATTATTATTACTTTTAATTCCTGTCGTTATCTATTAATGACACAGCCACACAAAAAAATCTTTCCGGCCTGGGGATCTGAGCATGCTCAGTATATATTGTCTAAATGTTATTTGTGGCATTATCTTAATTTTTTTCCTTCTTCAATTCTTTGGGACTTCCTGCCACATGTATGTTTTCTTTTTAAGCGGCGCTCGGGGAATCTACAAAATATCACAATTAACCAGTATATTACTGGTAAATAACCTCTACGCCTGTGACTTTTACGCCAAAGGATCAGTTAAAGGTTGCTTTTTTTAAATAAACAATACAAATAGGTATAAAAACTTGAAATTAAATATTTCGCCGTCTGCATTATCCACTTAACAGCTATAAATCTGTCACAAATGCGATAAGATTATGGACCAAGCTTTGGCGGCTTTCATTCATCTTGCAGTTAGACAAGGCCGTCATGCGTCACTCGCTAATACAAATTAACATTATTAAACTCTTCGCAAATGTTTTTTTATTTACAATATGAATGTGGAGAGTATTTCATAGAATGTGCAACAATTACCTATATAAAAAGTGCAGTAAATGGGGGAAGAAAATAATGGTTAAATAACCCCCCTTTTTATATTTGTTATTTTTATACTTCCTTGATTAGAAAAAAAAACATTATAACCAGACAAATAGTTAACAATCATCGTAGAACAATATTTTGAACAGACATTCATTTCATAATGCGCAAATGTAAATCCCATATGCAACACTGAATAGGACAGTGATATTTTGTGCAACACTAGCAGAGATACATCCAGGTTAAATAGTCGAGACTCATACGCATGTTGTACAATTGAACGTCAACTAAACAGTTTAGCTGCAATAAAAGATTGAATTTTCGTAAGACGTACAGATTTCACTATTATTTTAAAATAAGCCTTACAAATGATACAAATAGGTAATGTAAGGAATTATGCGATGTAGGTAAATGTATTATATGATGAAGATATTATAATTATACGATTAAAATCCTCTATTACCTACTTCAGTCAGGTACTAAAATTCCGATTCGGATTATTCGAATCATCCCGAGCGTATTTAACCTTGACGTGTCACATCCAGAGTAAAAGTCCGAGGTCATCGGTGGCATTTCTGCTAGATCAAAGGAATATCGCATTTACATGTGGTATAAATAAAATAAAAAATGTCTGGGTGTACGTATGTATGTGTGCAAAACTGCCTCTTGTAAGCACGATAACTTCTGTTAGATTAAAGAAAATTATTTCAGATTTGGTACCTACACATGTACAATATTTTCTATTGAAACTGGTGCATGTATTATATATGCTGAATTCCAGAGGCATGTAAACTATCATGTTTAATGTTTTATTATCATATTGGAGCAAGGTCTTGTGTTTCTTTTTTGCTTTATTTTGAGTAAGGTTTTTGATTCGACATTTAAAATACAAAACAAATTTACAAGAGTTCGAAAATTGTAAAATAGTGTTTCTCTCAGATTAAAACAGACCTTTGCGTTCAGATATTTTAAAATGCTATTAACGCACATTACGAAACCAGTTGCAATCGAGTTTTGACTACTGCGATGCGGATGTTGCACATCTACCGTTTTGAGATGACAATTAATATTTTTCATCACCCTTATAGGTCTTATACACTTCCATAATTGTGGTACAAAGAAAAATCATACCGAAATATTGATTAGCCCATAGACTAATTTATTAATGTTAAACAGTCGAATTGTTCTAATTTTCAGTATACGTTATATATCCATGTATTATAATAAAATAATTAATAATGCTGTATTCACACCGCTTAAATTAAATTAATTTAAATTATTTATTTAATTTTCAGAGCACCTACGTAATTTTAATTATAAAACCCGTATCGACCATACTTTTGACGCTACCGCTGCCAATTATAATACATTAAATATTCAGTTGTAATCAAACAGAAAAAAAGGTTGACAGAGGAAACGCCGCATGATTCAATAGCCGTTCCACCCCCATCCCCTCTTTGTTAAATATGCTTTCACAGGTCATCATGAAATATCAAACAGCAGGAACATTAATAGTAAATGCAAAACAAACTAGAAAGAATATAATTCTTTTATATATAGTGTACCTATACTACGGTGGCCCATCTTTTTCGAAATGGAAATGTTTTATTTCTCACCCCTGCAAATGGTTCCATTTGAAGAAAACATAATCCCCTTAAAATATTATCGAGACAAAATTAAGGCAAGGGGTGCCGAGGACGCACTATTATGCAATAATAGAAGTAAATGAAATTATTTACACTTTGATTGATACAATTTTTTTAAATCAGCTATATTTATCTTTAGAATAACTAATCAAATCATATCAATATCAAAGATTTCATCTGTAGCGAGTATAAGATGTCATACTACTGTAAATACTTATTCTAGGAAAAATGTTTTTAAAATAAGAGTCTCGTTTTATCTTGCAGCTTCCGACTGTCAAATGTCACTTTTGACATCGGCGCTCGAGAGGAGTAACATATCGTTATATCGATTCTAGCGAATTTCACAGGGGGCCACTGCCTCTAAGAAATGTACCCCCTTTGCACCCCGATATCTGGAAAACTGTCCATTTTCCGACCTTGTTCACATGAAAACTTTGGATCAGGAGCTCGAGAGGAATAACATATTGATTTCAGCGAATTTAACTATGGGCCATTTTTCATAGGGTTAGTGTGGGGTTCTTTCTACTCGGTGGCAGTGTTATTGAACCTAGTAAAACGATCCATTTGAAAAAATATTTAATTTACCATAAAAGTAAATTCAGACTAAAAATTCCATGAACAAAATCATATTTGAAACATTAGAAAGACTTATAACCACATTTGGCATCATATTGAATCGAAATCTGCGTAAAAATTTATTTCACTAAAAATGACCAAAATATTGAATTTTTCATTTCGAGGACGGTGGTAAATCGCCTTTGGGCTCGTCGTCCGAATGTTCGAAAGTACTCAAAAAATTGATTTAAGGTTGCATGGAGCGGAAAACCGCTCCGCCCGACGACCTTTTAGTACCACGAATTTGATTTTTTGAAAATATCAAAAATTAATTTTTATGAAAGTACGATAAAGAGACTTGCACAAAGCAGAAAACCGCTCCTCGAGATGAGTTTTTCGAAAGTACCACGAATTTAGTTTTTCGAAAGTACCACGAATTTGGTGGTTCACAGGTCGAAATTCTCAGTCAGGATGTAGCGAGTAGCTATTTTAAACGTCAAAATTTACGAAAGAATCAATGGGACGGTTTGTTCAATAAAAACCAAAATCCCCATTTAATTATCCTCAAAGTGGGAGAGCATAATCCTTATCCAAACCACTAGAACGTACAAAAAATTAGTCAAAAAATTCAAAGTCGAAGGGTCGATTCCGATGAACCCAAATTGGTTTTTGTCCCGGCTCAGGCGGACAGCGCCATATTAGTCGCTCGAAGGCGAGTCGAGGGAAAAAAAGCATATTTGGGTTCGATGCCGTTATTACGTTTAAAAAAGCAGGAAAACTATCGAACTCACATAGATTGCTTCTTTAATCATCCTGACAATCATTTCGACAATTTCAGTGCAAAATTAAAAGTCAATAATTTTCAAAAAGTTCCTCACACATTTTACAATCATTACTAATTGGGAGTCTCAATCTTTTTCTATAGTCGATTGTCATAGTTCTCTCGACGCTGGATGAGTTATACTCCTACGGGAGGTAACGGCTTGCCGAGTGGTGGTGCTCTTTGATGTTTGCCTTATATACATTAGTTAATTATTGAATATTTATATTTTTTTACATTTTATGAATTATTTCAATAAATGAAAACATATTTTGAATTTCGATTTCTTATTGATCCACTAATTATAAGATTTGTAACTAACGTGCGATTCTGTGGCGTGAGTCCGACAACTACTTACCGCGGGTCACCTTTGATCCCGCCACGTCTGTGTATTTGTCCGAATACTCATAGAATCCATTGGCGGTCTTAATTATTAAGAAGTGTTTCTGAGAAAGTGCTAATTATAAGATATATTCATTAAAAGTGCACCGCCCGACATAAGATTTCGACGGAGAGAGCAGACTGTAGCAATCACAGTAAGTATGATTTTGTCTATTTTCGTCTTAGGGAGTCTAAAGGGTAACTTGAATCCCCCTTGTGAGTAGAGTAAATAAGTATCGTAGCAGCGACACAGCTCCGACCTAAATTATATAAAATCCTTGTCGTGTCCATCAGGCTACACGATACTAGGTACATTTACAGCAGCACGGGTTACCGTTCTCCGAATTATCCGAAACTTTGATATAAGTTATTCCCAATTCAAAGGAATATTATTGTAGGGTGAGATGTAAAAAATTCAGAAACAAAAATTCACCCAATAGTTGTATAAGTTTGGAGAAATAGTTTGACTTCCAAATAGCCTTGTCCTCCCTACCCATCTTTGTTATGGTTAGGGACTCGTATTATGAATTTAAGAGCTTGGCAAAAAACACTGGCCCTCCTATAGAGATGGGCCACCCTAGTGTATACCAAATTTGATTGATTCCACACTATATATAAAGTGTGGTGTAGTAGGCTCCAAAATATAAAAACAGAGGAAATAAAATAAACCTAATATTAAAAGGCACATGTTGTCCACTATATATAAAATACATTAGTTTTTAATAGTTTTTTATTTCTTTAGAATTTTAGCTGTATGTATAAACCCTATAAGCTGTGAATAATTCTACTTCGAACACGTTTTGTTTTCAGATGCCTATTACGTCACCAATTGTTCTTTAAGTATGTCAATTTATTCTTGCAAAAGTATATTTTAAGCCTCATCAGTCTTAATATATTTTTTATAACTTGTAGGCTTATCTTAAACTCTATTTTAAACCATTTGAGCACATAATACAACTGCTTTAAAACCTATAGAATTTATGGTGATCGGATAATATAACTTAAAAAGTCAGTTTGGCGAGATGCTATTTGTTATATGTCCACTAAATGCCACAAAATGCCGACGAATATGTATATATCTTATCACAGTTTTAAAACTACCTATTTTAAAACATTATAGGGTGGGTAAACTAAACCCTTTTATGTTTAAGATTGATTTATTACAGATGTTTGTTTGTTTCTTTAAAACTCTAGCAAGCAGTTGGTTTTATGAAGGTTCGACCTGAAACTTGGTGATTTCAAAGCATGTTAGATTATAGCCCAGCATTAACAACCACCTCAAATTAATTTAATAAAGCAATGATAAAAGCACAACATTCGCTTAATCTCTATAAACCTTGATCCTCCTAACTTGAACTTATAAAGTTTTATTGAAGGCTCGACAAATACCTTGATAAGTCAATCATAAGCTAATAAAAACTAAGCGATAATTTAGTAAGTGCATTCGGAATTTAATAAAATTTTCATAAATCAGTGGTTTATGCGGCCATTATAAAACACAGATAAAACCTAAATAAATCTAAAAAGCATTTAAATTGTTACTTGGGCTGTTGAGTTGAATCATTTATATTAGTGAGCCACAATATAACCGAGGGCTGCAGTGGAGGGTTTGACATAAGGCAACTCTCATATTAACCTAATCTAGAACAACCACACTCGAGTATTTAGAACATAAAAACTCATTAATTATCTCAAATTGAAGCCTCGTGAAGCTTTTGATGTGATAATTATTATATAATGTATGCAATGGTAGTATAAATCTAAAATCCATACTACTAGGTGGTAATTAACTGATAACAAAGAAATCAGCTTGTTACGTCTTTGTCATATCCAGTGAGAGTTTACAAGTGTTGCGCGTCTGCCTTTGGACCTTTCTTAACGGGGATTGAAGCCAAATAGTATTTTTGTATTCATTAATAAGTAAGTAATAAACAAAAATGTATAATATTTGTATCAGTTGTGAAAGGTAATTTGAGTTATTTAGTGAAGTTAGCATTGTCGACATTTCTCATTTTCATATCACTTTTTGTCTATCACAAATTCTGTCACAAATTCTGATACAAATGGGTCAGGTAATTGTACGCGGGCTCCTGTACTATCGCCAATGTTTCAAAATACTAACGCTTATTGAGCCGTCTCAATAAAATTCATTTGTCTGTATCTCGAATTATATCTTCTTGAATAGAGTATATTAAATGATTTAAAGAATATTTCGATAAATCCATTCTGTTTTATATATTAGTTATAAATCATTTAATAATCTAAATCGCACTAAATTCTTATGGCTAGGCAATAAATGAACTAAACTAAATAGAGCCAAACAGCTATAATAATAATTATATAACTTTCATTTATATATTTTCTCCCAAATTAGAAATTTTATTATCTCGTGCTGAGTAATTTAAACTAGTGTGTGTATTTTATATACGGTACTAAAATTTATGTGCGGTGGAGTATTATGTCTTAATTGGCAATTTAATCACTTTGGTTTTTGCATTTGATATAATGGTATATAACAATGGTAATAAATCTCTCTTGGTTAATGGCGTTTATAATTAGATGTACTTACAAGCCAAAGATTATTTGCCATAAATTCATTAATTACTAGTCAATGATTCTATGCACCTTAAAAAAATAACGTTAGTTTCATTGACTGGTATATGAGGGAACGTATGGTGTACCTACTATTAATTTTCAATAGTAGTAAATATATATTGCTATCTGTAGTTCATTAGTGCTACTTCACAAAAAAAAGGACAATGTAACTATTTGTTGTAAGTACGGACGGTTGCTAAAGGATCATTTTATAACTATTTAAAGCAGCATGTTTAGTTGTAGTACTGGATAAGTGGAAATAACAGTAATATTTAGACATTGCTCGGAAAATGGAATATCCAAATATAGTATATTTTGAGAATAAGAGTAGATAGTTTGCATAAGAGGAAGACAAAGAACAAGAAAGAGAAGAAGAAGATAAGGAGGAGGAAGAAGAAATATACAGTTTAAGTTTATCAATTTTTACATGTGCTAATATATGAGTGGTGCAGTGTGGCAGCGGCGCATAAGAGTGGTAGTGGCGCAGTGCTAAGGTGTTTGGCTTGCGGCCATAAAACCCCGGGTTCAAATCCTGGCCAGAGTAGGAATGTTTAGTGGCGTTATTAATTTGTTGCCAAGGCGGTAGCAGTGGGATAGAGGGCTGCTGAGTGGCACAACATGTCTAGTCGCTATTATCTCTCCGGGGATCGAGTCTTAGCAGCGGTAGATGACAGTGTGGCAGGGAACGGTGGTTGTGATTATCTCCATGTGTAAGTATCCTGGATAACTGGTGGTGCAGCAACAGGTAAACTCCGCCAGGACGTTATTATAAATATGATGATCACAAAAAATACCGTTATCTGGAAGTGTGTTTGTTACTCAACTTCGCAAACTACTCTGGACGGATCCGTTTGGCATATTTTATGTAATTAGACAATGTATTTGATTAATATTGACCGACAATAATTTATCTCCGATCAAACATATCTGAGACATGATTGACAAAAGAGTGGGAAATTCACTATCCCCAGAAAATTATAATGAACTTCGGCATACCTCATGCCGACAGTGAAAATCTCATGTGCAATACGCTTAACATTCGAAATCAAGGTAGACATATTCATTACTAAAAACTTTTTAATTCCGCATACCACAATTTTTAAATTTGAAAGACTTTCTATTTCATATCAGAAGACAAATTTTATGAAAATTGCAATAAAAGTATTCAATAAAATCATAATGAAATATTTTCTATTCAAAGTGGTATACATTTTCTGTCAGTTACAAATATAATAGACACATTATTCCAGGAAAGTTGAAGGAAAGATGAAGCTACTTCTAACGATCGAATTACGGCCAGCACGATATAGTAACATTAACGGAAGTGCAACAATAATTGTTCGTGTGTTTTCCTAATTCTTTAGGTAAAGATATTTTTTTTATTTATGTATATACCAAGGTTAAAAACAGCAATTGTAAGTATGTAATTAAAATGCACACCTAAATTTTTAATGTATGTTGCAATCTTCTTTTTGCCTTATTCAAAAACGATTAGTTATTTATAGTTTATAACGAATACTTTCAGTTAAGTGTTAGTTTAAACGCTGCAGCTGACATTTCAATTTATGTTCAAACAGTTCGAAATTATAGATATAAATATGCAGATCATCCTGCAAAGAGATAAGTAATTCAGTGAAGATTCGATGTTCTATTTGAATTAATATAATCAGAGGGCTGCAAAAGTGTGCAGAGAAATGGTTTATTTGAAATAAACGAGATAACCATATAAAATTTTAATAAAATTTAGTACACGCTTTGCTATAGTTATTGCCTTTACTACCAGGAGATATAAGAATTAACAGTGATATTTTACTTGTCACGTTAATTATTTTATTCGTAAATATTTTTAGCATTTTTAACACAACACAGATTTGATCAATGGAACTTTTTTCACACTATAAATTCGTGACAGCTCTCTGTGCGAGGAAGATAGGGATAGCCCTGTATAAGAGCCACATCCTCAGTACATACAAGAGTTACTACAATAGCAAGCTTTCGAAAATGATTACAAGATATGAAATTTCTCAAAATAAAAATTTGTGTTTGTCAAATTTAGGAAATGCTTTCTCGGAATATTTTCTATTTGATGTTACATTTTTATTGACCTGTCCCTGATGGTACGTATATGCATATAGGAACGAATATCAATAAATTTAATAATTTTCTACCTATGTAATACCAGTCAGTATGTAATCGGTAGCCTACATTTCCCGTATTTAATCTAGCAATCATTTGTGAAAGCCTGTATTTATTCTAAAAGCAATACAAGTGTTAAAAATAATCAAATATACATGAAACTAACAAATCTAAACAACCCAATCAACAATTCCTATTATTGGAGAAATGTATTAATACACAATGATTACTACCCTAGGCTAGGTTAATAGAAACTAATATAAACAGTGCAGTGAATGCAACTGTTTGTATTTAATAAATAAACATGTGCGTATGGTGCCCAATAATGAATGTTTGATGATTGAGTATGGGGTGAGAGAATGTCTGGGGGATATTTAGCAATAATAGTGAGGAAAGTAAAACATCAATATTCAGATTTTAATATTGCACCTGATCTATATATTGACAATTATAGAAGAGGTGAGTGAGTGAAAAAAATAACTATAAAACTGAAATCTAGTTATTATTCAACCTCACATGTTTATCACACAGTTTAGGTCAAAACTTTCAAGTCAATTTCGAACCACTTCTGTTTAATCCATTGCCTTGAAATTTTGCAAATACAGTGTGTCCATGGACGGACTTAACTATAACTGTAAAAAAAATATTTTCACTTTTTCCAAATAAGTCATTCTTCGCAATTCCTTTTGCTAGTGATATAAATAAGATTCACGTTAAGAAATTTCAACATAAAAAATACAAAAGTGTAAATTTTGAAAGTTAAAATTTTTTAAATCATTTTGAAGCATTACAATTAAAAAGCTTAAAATGAGGAAAGGAACAGTTAACGTTCAATAAAGTAATTGATCCATTTTTCCTAGAAGGAAGGCTGAACGCAAGTTATTATTAGAAAATTCGCAGTGAATACTTTTTGCCTTGAAAGGGTGAGGAAATTTGGAGTTTAGAAGAAATATGACATTCCAACAAGATGGCTGCCCATTGGATAGTGTAATGATTGTCACAAATTGGCTTCATGACCATTTCCCCTAAAAATGGATGGGTCGCCATGAATCGGTATACTGGACAGCGTGGTCTCAGGATCTCACCGTAATGGATTATTTTTTGTTGGGGTACTTCAAGCCAATAGTGTGTGCCACTGACATGCAAGATAATGTTGTGATTTTGCAAAACAGAGTGACTGATGCCATTGCTACAGTGATACCAGATATTATTCACAATGCTTTTAATGAATTTCGAAAAAGGATGCAGAAATATGTTGACGTCGGAGGGTATCAAGTCGAATAAAACTGTTCTATTTGTTACATACCTAATTGTATTAAGTTATATAAATACATTTTGAGTTTGTCCTCATACTTAATTCAAAGAAAATCCGTCTTAAGTCTGCTTTTAACACGAATATCTTGGTAACAATAACTCCCTCGAAAGAAATGTATTATTTATTTTCGATTACTCCTTTTAAACTCTAATATTGATGCTTCAAAAAGTTTAATATGAAATGTTTAATTTTAAAAATCTACATTTTTATGTCTCTTGCGCACTCTGTACAACAAAATCAAAGTTTCTTAACGTGAATTGTATTTGTATAAATAGCAAATGAAATTATGAAGAATGGCTTTTTAAGTAAAAGAAAACAAAGTCGTTATTTTCCCCGGCGACTCCGGCAAAAGTTAAAATGCCAAGTGGCAACTAGATACATTTTCTATGAAATGTTACGTTTATATCTCAATTTGACATGTTTTTGTTACAAGCTTTTATTACACTTCATATGTCTGTCAGTTAGTTTAGATCAAATATTGTAAGTCAATTTTGAACCACTTGGACTTGATCTATTGCCTTGATATTTTGCACAGATATACAATACAGTACCGGTGATAATGCAATTATCTGATAACCACGACCTAATGCAATGCACGGCAGATATGCCGTGACTAAATCAGAAACAAAACATACATAAAGAAATTTGTTAAAACAAAAGTCAGGTCAGGTCAGGTCATCAACATTGATAAAAGATTTTATTTTCTTGATTCGATAAATCTAATTATTTTCTTCTTTTTAGTACATTTTCATAAAAACTTGTTTCACTTATATTTTTATTATTTTTTACTGCCATGGATTGGCTCTGAATATAATCCACGAGATTCAGAATTGTTGATACTACCGATGATAAAGAATAATAATTAAGAAGAAAAACAAAGGTAAAACACAGGGAACACAGTTCATGTTGAGATGTATTTTATAATGAGTTTGAAGGCATAGAACGTGTAGATTAATCAACACAGGATATAAACAAAGGAGAAAGTTAAAGATATTTAAAATCTTTACCTTACACAGCTTATTGAACTTAAAAAAATTTGTTTTGAGACGATGACTTTCAACAATATATAAGAGTGGCCCACTATTTTGTGATAAAGGTTATTTGTCATCCCGCAAATTAAGAATTTAATTACTGTAGTATAATGCAGCCATGCAAACGCCCATGTATGATACGTCCAACACAGTCTCATAAGTGATTCCAGATCTGGTTCATTTCGCATAGGTGAGACTTAAAAAAAAAGCCCATACCCAAATGGACACCTGATATACTTGACGTAGAGTGCAAAAAATGTCAATAAAAATGTTACAAAATGGAGCGATGGAGCCTCCACAAAAACTAAACGTTGGATGTGGTATTTCGTTACAAATTCTTAGTCAAGAAAAAGTGTTAGGTTTAATAGGGCTTCGTTACATTTTCTTTTGAGACAGGATTTGAATTTTATAGTCAGAAAGTACTATGTATTTCTCATTCCTGTGCCAGAATAGTTTGCAGTGCAATAATATACAATCCAAAAAATACAAATTTTTAAAATAGGAACAGGAGATTTATTCAGTTTTACTCAAGAGTTACTTCCTCACTATAATTACTGAGTTTAATTGTGAAAACATGAGATGAAAAAGTGCTGTGACATACCGTACTCCTGGCATTGCGTACCTTAGACGACCCTATCTCCCTTGTAGAAATGCCCATTTTTTTGTGCTGGCGGAGTTGAACAGGGTAAATGATTTGGTAGTAATGGGAGCCGATGTTCCTGACCATCTCCTGGTTTTGCGTGTACTCTCTAAGGAGCCTTTCCACCTCACCTGAAATCAAAGAGTAACGGTTTAATTTAGAAGCAAACTGAGAACTTCCTGCTTGAGTGCAGCCAAAATTTAACGGACGGCAATATACAGTGTGTTTTTTATATAAGTACATTAAATTTGTGAGGTGATTCATCGCATCATTTCAAGGAAAAAGTTCATATATCAAGAAAAGATTTTTTATCGAATGCACTTACTTGTCAAGCTTTTAATGAAATAAATAATTATTTTACTTCGGTGTCTACCACAAGATGTAATTCTGTTGTAAGTCAGTAGACAAGTGTCTACCACAAGATGTAATTCTGTTGTAAGTCAGTAGACAAGTGTCTACCACAAGATGTAATTCTGTTGTAAGTCAGTAGACAAGTTTATAAATAATAAATAGCTATAACCAGGTATAGGTAATAATGGTATAATGGTTGTCTTTCATTTACATTTAATCTACAGCTGAAATTGGTACTTTTATTACTAATCTAACCTCAAATAATAGTCGCTGCAACTGTTGCAATGGTTTACGTTGAATCTCTAATATAAGCACATTATAAACTGCTGCTTGGAAGCAGAATATTTTCCAGAACAGTGAAAACTCATTAATTAGTTCACTTTTTAAGATAACAAATCCCCAACATTACTATGATCTTAGACCAATCAGTATTATTCTATCTTTGTCGAAAATAATTGAGAAATTCAAACAGCTGCAAGTTTACGATTGTGCTATTAACAAAAACATTTGTCTAATTTTCATTCTGGCTTTCAAAAAGGCTATAATTCTAGTACACTTACGCTTGCCACATATCTTTGGTGTGTTAGACAAAGGAAATGCAACGTCCCTTTTGGACTTTTCAAAAGCACTCTACATGTTGGATCATGATTTGCTTGAAATTCACGTATTATGGTTTTAACTCTACTTCTATTAATCTCTTGAAATATTATTTACATAAGTGTTTGTGTGTGTTTCAGGTTTGTTGGCTACGGTTACAAAGAGCATTCGCCAAGTTTCCTAGCATAATAATTATTTTTTTAATTTTATTTCTTATCACATTATTCCTTGGTTACCAATGTGTACTTTTTTTTTAACTACATATTTTTCTATTGTATATACCAAGCATATAAGTATTTACGTAAACGAATAAGTACAAACATACAAACATATATCTTTTTTTTTTGTGATATTTTTTTCAGTTTTTTTTTTAAATATATATTCTTTTTCTTTAATATATGTATTTTTTTCAATTTTTTTTTTCGTGAATTTTTTAATTTCATTTAATAATTTTTTTTCTCTTTTTCTTCATTTTTTTTTTCAACTTATAATTGGGAACTGACAGTGATACAGGTACGTCTATGGGTCCGTATACACGATTTCCACACATACTGACTAGACCTCGGATAACATGGATTAACTTTGAAGGAAAGACGATAGGAAACTTAGTTACAAATATTACATATTTATTATATTTTTAATTTTATTTTTTTTATATGGCATACTAAATGATTATATATAAAAATGTTTCTTGATGCTAGCAATTGCATCAAATTAAACGGACATGGTACAAGATTTGATTTATAAATTACATTCAAAAAATGTTTATTATTATCTTCGTTCAATTTACATTCTAAAATCATATGTACCGTATCCCCTACTTCTCCACAATCACATAACGCGTTATCTCTCTTATTAATTCTAAATAGATATGATGGTACCAGTGCATGATTGAATCTTAGTCTACATATTTTACTAATTGTATTTTTTGAATAGCAGTTTTTGTACCAGTGATCTTTTGAAGGCAATGGCTCAATATACTTATAATAAGCCCCTTTTTCGGAATTTTGATATAAGCTGTTCCATTCTCGTAAAAATATTTTTTTTGTTATAGAAGTTAAATCTTCAAATGGGCAAAGGTATTCAGTCACCTCTCCCAAATTTACGGCCTGTTTCGCCATGTTGTCAACTATTTCATTGCCTAAGATACCGCAATGAGCCTTGACCCATGCTAAATGTACAATTTTGTTTTGTTTTTGTATTTCAATTATTAAATTTATTATATTAGATATTATATAGTTGCAACTAGAGAAACTTTTTATATTTTTTAATTTATCTAACGAGCTTTTGCTATCAGAAAAAATTAAAAATTTTTGTTGTTGTAAATTTCTAACCTGTAGTAATGCTTGCCATATAGCAAAGAGTTCCGCAGAGTAGTTAGATAAATTATCATTTAGTGCAAACATAAATTGAGTGTTAGTATTCGAGTAAAAGAAAGCACACGCTGTATTTTCTTCGTTTTTGGATCCATCAGTATATATAAAATGATAATCGGGGAAGAGCTCGTTTGTGTCATGTATAAACATTTTGTTTCTAATTTTTTTCGGGAAATAATGACATAAGTGTGTCAGCTAGTTCTTCTAGATGAAGTAAGCTCTAATGCATCTTCCATCACACCAAGTGTACCGCAGGGCTCCGCGCTTTTGGACAGTGCTATTTTTAATTTACACCGACAATTTCCATCAAGTTAGATACCTACTCAAAAATCAGACACCACGCACCTGTCATGCTCACTTTATTCCACTGATTTTATATTGTCTGTACGGAACTAAATGCTGTCATCAAAGCTAGATTGAAATATAAAAACCGCCGCATAAGGAATTACTACTTCCACATCCAGATTTTCCATCCAAATCTCTTTAAATGGAAACATCTTGATACTATATTTGCACTCTAGTATGTGAAAATAATTGCTTATAGAATTTTAACAATATAATATTTGATATCATTGGACTCGAAGTGGCAATGTGGGTGGTTAATGTCCAAAAAGATTTGAAAATTTTTGTTCTCACACACGCATTAAAACATATTTTTTTTGACAACCCCTCTAATAATGGAGTGGAAATGTTGGAGGCGGTGGTTCGTGGTGGTGGCAGATGTGATAAAGAAAATTCAGACCTTGATTTCTAGTATATACACCAAATCTTTAATTTCTGAACTCTTACAAGCTTGATTTACTTACTTACTCTTATTTAGCCCCCCCCCCCAAACGGAGTAAGCCTAAAATATATTCAGACCTCGTTATAATACCAAATATTAAGTCAATATCTTAAATTTAGTTTATTAACTCCTTTACTAATGGAGTGGGGATGGTGGTAGGAGCGGCGTATGTCATAAAAGAAGTTGAGACCTTAGCCTCTAGTATATACACCAAATCCCACGTTTCTGGACTCTCGATACTGCTAGATTCAGAAACAGATGAAACAGAAAACGAGAAAACTTAGAAGAATAAATAGAGAAATGATGATAGATGAGAACTTAAAAGAAGCATGGAAACAACTACACTTCCCACCCGATGATAATAGATGGAAACTTAAAAGAAGCTTCGAAAATAAAAAGAAGCATATGACAGAGAGAAACTTAAAAAAGTATGGATATTTAAAAGAAGCATCTCAGAAACACCTACATTTCCCCCATGCGCCAGATGGCTCTCGCTGCAGGCAACAAGCATGTCCAATGTTCAATCCAGCGTATGCAGCCGATCCGGCGGTACATAAAAGTATTCGGTCGTCCGTTGGACAGTCGCACAGTGGAAAAAAATACCTTTTTTTGGACAAAAATCTGCCTACAACTCAAATCTTAATCAATTTTGATCTACCTTGGCTTAAGATGTAGGTTATTGGCTACACTTTCAGAGGATACTGCCTAAATTGTAAACCCCGATTGTCTAACCTCAAAAAATGTATCAGATATGAGATTTTTTTTTCGCATTAGGACAGTGTCCATACAGTCAGGAACTACGTTACTATTACGTTACATTTTTAAACCAAGGGGAAAAAGATAAAAAAAAATACAAAAGCACCTGCGCCACCTAAACAACCTTTTTTCTTCTTTTCTTTTTTAAATATGAGAATAAGTAATCACTTTTTTCTATTTCTACAAGTCAAATCTTAATCATTTTCGATCTACCTTGGCTTAAAATGTAGGTTATTGGCTACACTTTTAGGGTATACTGCCTAAATTGCAATCCCCGATTTCCTAAAATAAAAAATTCAACAAAACATAATTACCCTACTCAAAATTTATTAACAAGTTTTATAAATTACTTTCAGTTATTACCATATTTAGTTATAAAAAAAAAATGTTTTGGTACGTTTTTTGAGGTTAGAAAATCGGGATTTGCTATTTAGACAGTATACTCTGAAAGCGTAGCCAATAACCTAAAATTTAAGCCAAGGTAGATCAAAATTGATTAAAATTTGACTTGTAGAAATAGATAATAGTGATTACTCTCATATTTGATACATTTTTTGAGGTTAGAAAATCGGGATTTGCAATTTAGGCAGGATACTCTGAAAGTGTAGCTAATAACCTACATTTTAAGCCAGGGTAGATCAAAATTGATTAAGATTTGACTTGTAGGCAGATTTTTGTCCAAAAAAAGTTTTTCTTTTCCACTGTGAGTCGGGTGGAGCCGCCCAGTCATGGCATTAATACAGAGTGTTGCATCATGAAAGGGACATGGCTTAATAGGAGATAGAGAATATCAGTGGTAATCAGAACCTTTCATGGAAATTTCTCATTGGCGCTTCATTACGAAGTTACAGGGTGCTTTGTCATTTTTGGCAAAAACTACTTTTTGTCATTACTTTGACAGGGAATGGAATGATGAATTCATATTTGGTACAGCTAATACAGTAACGATCATTCAGAGCTACATGTGAGACATGAAAAAAATTCCAGGTTCGGGGTCACTAAAATTTAGGTTTCTTCTTTACCTCTAAAAAACATAACCCTGTATACACTTTTTTGGAATTTCTGTACGATATTCGAAAAGAACACAAAAAAAATAAGCAACATGGCCTAGTTCACTTTTTTGTTACACCTTTGTAGTTATTTAAATATGGTGTTAAATGTACAAGAATATGAATTTCAGAACGGTATTACATAACGTCACGTGAAACAAATAATTTTGCAACTAAAATTTGCGAACATTTTATTGAACGTGGGTGATTCCAAATTCCGGTTCGTAATGAAGGACCAATGAGAAATTTCTATGGGAGGTTCTGATTAGCACTGATGTGCTGTACCTCCTGTTAAGCTATGTCCCTCTCATGATGCAACACCCTGTATATCATAGCGAGTGAAGGATGTAACAACAGAAGACAAATCGACTGCGTTTGGCCGCGCCGGCGATCGGGGTGCGTGTTAGAACGAACCTCCAGATTGGATGTCCGGATTCGGCAGCAACGCTCACCCTATGCTGGCAAATCAATCAACCAATCAATCAAAAAGGAGACAATAAAATTTCAAGACGACAGTTATGGAGTAATTCGGCACAATTACCATATTAATAAGCATATTCTAAACACTCACACGAAACAGCCCCCTTTTCCATTTCTGTTATTTGGAAAATTACAGTCGTAAGTATCAACTGTTTAAATCAACTGAATTGCATTAAAATGCTTTCCGGAAAATAAATGTTTAGATGTGTCAGGGAAAGTTATGGATGAAGCTGTTGTAACCTAGTTACAAGCAATTTTCCACGACAAAAGTCCACTCAGAAGAAAAATCCTAATATGAAAGCAGAATTAATTGGAAACCGTCTCGAAAGTGCAATAATCTAAAATTTTCCAGAGTAATTCCATTTCAAGAGCTAGCCGCTTAAAAATAAAGCACAAGCTAGTGGCTGTAATTTCTCCTGTATACTAGAAACTTCCGTGAAATTAATTTTTCTTTAAAATCATAGCACAGCGAGGAAGGTTAAGTTATTATTCTGTTGTGCTGGTCTGCATCCGATGGTAAATTCTCAAAATTTATGTTACTTTTCGCGCCTTCCTGTTTCGCACCGGCATGACAATGAAAAATGCTCCGAGGCAATTTCTTTGGCCTGTTATTTATGGAATAATGAAGGAAGTAACATATACTATGAACATATTTATTTGCTCTTTATTTTCATTTATCATCTCTGTTTATTACACCTGTCACCTATAAAAAGGATTTTTCAATATCACCGCAGAGGAAGTGAGACTAACCATGTTAGACCTAATATATTACAACCGAGAGGAGATAATGAAGATTTTCCCCTGGAGCCTGAAACAAAAATATTAGATGCCAGTTCAGTATTAATAATAGTAATGATGATAAATTTTATGTCCCAGGTAGATACAATACAAAATGGTATGTCACAAGATGTTGTATAATATAAATGTTTCCATAATAAGGTTAGTGGTGACAATACCAAAGAAAACCTATCGATAAAGACATGACATTTCAATATCAACATTTAAATAGTAGCATGTGAAACATTTAAAAAATAAACATACCCACATAGTTAATTTCAGGAGACAACAGATGGCGCATATTGCTCTAGTTTCAACTTTTAGGAGAACACAATTTTACAATTTCTAAGTGAATTCAAAATAGTCGATATAAAAACTATAAAAATATGGACAAAATTTTAATCACTAAGGGAGTGTTCTGAGGCATTAAAAAATAAATGTATTAATAAGGTAGTGAATACTATATGAATATGATTATATTATAGTTATTAATACACCTTAACATGATGAAAGCTGAGCAGTTTTATGAAAGTTGTATACTATACTACAACATATTAATTAACACATATTTATAGGAAACGACTACCAAATTATCCGTTTCCTATAAAAATATTAACAGGAACAAACTAGCGTCGAAAAAAGCGGTTAAAAATAAAAATAACCGAGAATTGTTGGCTTAGTGGCACAGTATTTATGTGTTCTACTTGCGACCACGGAGTCCCAGGGTCCTGGCCAGGGTATGGATGTTTAGTGGTATTCTTAATATGTTACCAAGACGTTAGCAGTGGGCCAGACCGCTGTTGAGTGGCATAACATGTTTAATCGCTGCTATCTCTTCTGAATTCAAGTCTCAGCTGCAGTAAATGGCAATATCGCAGGGAATGGTTATTGTGTTGATGTCTATGAGTATGTGTCCTGGTTTAGTGGTGTTTAGCTATAGCTAAACTCCTCCAGGATGCAAATATAAATAAGACGATTAAAAAAAAACAGAATAAAAAATAGCTGTCAGAAAGCCGCCGCTTGACAGGATGAGCCACCGCGGATTATCGATTTAAATATCAAATAATCCTATTGAAGAATAAACCACAAATACTAAAACATTTATAACTAAATAAATACGTTGGCCGTAAGGCTACATAATGTATCTACGGAAACATGCAAACTGACATTTTGTCGGCATCGTACATTGACGAAATCGAAAATTCCGCTTGATATGAATAAACTTTTGTTTATTCATATCAAGCGGAATATTTTCGGCATTTCGCTCTGATTTCTGTATTGCAATCATTCCAGACTTTTAATAGCTTACTTTACATATTTTCCCCTATTTACGCCCCAACCCTGCAACGGAATCACTTCAACATATAATCTAGTTCCAGACGCCCTCATAATACATAAATTTCAAGAGAACATCTCAATTCTATTTTATTAATCATCTAATATTGTGGGTACGGCACATTTAAACAATCGACAATTCAATTTTCGATGTTGTTATTTTTCAAGAATTGTTATAAACAGGTCAACTCGAAATTTGGGAAGGCGACTTAAAGAGGTTCTGATAAATCTACCTAAAAATTTAATTGGAATATTTGTTTTTCTCTACATCAATGCGGGCTCTACACCCAGAAATACTGCAAAAGAACATAATTTTGACATTTAAAAATCCGTTATACTAAAGGTAACACACTAATAATGTACAATATTAATCATTAATTTTAATTCCCATTTCTATAATTTGTTGTGCAGTGAATTGTTACTATGGAAAATATGGCTTTTATATATAAAAATCAAACCGAGTTCAGCCAACGACTTTGATTGCAAAAAGGCTTTGATTCGAAATACTGTTTTGTAGATACATAGGGAATGTAGGCTAAAGCATTAAAGGACGAAGGAAAATCTCATCTGGAAATTTAGAGCTGTTTCTCAAGAGCACTTCTTAATATATGGCTATCTTTGATATTTACGTTATGTTTCTCTAAGTTTTATGTTTCCAAATATAAATCTCTTAAAGGGTCTTTCAGTCCCTGCTACGTTTAGTACCCACTGCCATTTCAGAGAATTCGCTCAAATATTAGTAACAATGCAGGGATGATATTAATTTGAATTAAACCATGTTTTAATAGATATTGTGTTTATATTTCTATGTAAATATAGACTTAAAATTCGCGTGTATGTTATAAATGATCAGGAACTTTAAATTAATTATCATTGTAGTGAAATAATTACTGTACAGAACTCCATTTCATCAATATTGAACTGAAATATTGAATAACAAAATTGTCTATGTGTGTATGGTATGTATAAACCGATCATTGTAAACACTAGAATTTCTTTTAAACTTAAAATTTATGTTTGAAATTCGGCACGAATGTAAAATAGGATAGTGGAGTACTCCTTATTACGATTGGGCGATATTAATCATACAGGGCGAAAACCAGAGACCCGTTGTATATAAACTATGTATTATTATAATTTTAGAGCAAAATGTTCTCAACATTTTTCATTGTGCTCAATAATTCCCAATCATCCTCAATAATTCCCACAATTTCCCGATAATCACAATGATTCCCGATTCCCTATTGACAAATCATTAGAAATAATGAATTGTCATTGGCATTGGTTTGGAAACACAATTTTCGCACTGTTGTCTAGTAAGTTTATTAATACGCATAATATGAAACATGAAAATCCAATGACATCGATCAATATTTTCCGAGAAAAGTAAAAACTAGAGTTAAATTCAGTTCCAAAATTATAATAAAATATATTATGTAGCGGTTCTGACAAATCAAGGATATTTTCCGTTCAGTTTTCAGTCTCGGCGACGAGACGGGAGCGAGACTAAGATTTCATGTCCGAGACTAAGAGAGAGATTGAGGCTACGCCCGCTCTCGAGAATCTGGTTCAATCCCTGTCAGTACATATTTTCTCAAGCGGTTGTCAATCGTATATTTTCCTAACAATGAAATTATGTGAATCACAAATGGGCACAACATTACTAAGAACCACATAGGTAGAATATTCCTCAGTTTGCATTTGTAAGTACTTATACTTACTCTTCATATAAGGATATACGAGCTCTTGTATCATCAAGAGACATTTTAATTCTTTGCTTTGGAGCATGGCAGATAACAAAAGTGATGTGAGAATTCTTCTTGACGGTCCCACGCTTTGCTTCTAGGTGGGGGGGCACCCTTATTAAAGTACATATGTACAAAAATTTTTTAACCCTCAAAAATTGACAGGTATGATTTTTGATCTGAAAGTTCGTATTGTAATATGAAGGGTAGCAGATTATAAAACTTTAAACTTCTACTTTATTTTACTTGATATGAAGGCCCTGAGCTCAAATCTTTAGGTAGCTTTGTTCTGTAAGCTCTAGATTTTTTGAAATTCGACATTCATTTTCTCGAAATTTGACGTGACATGATGGTTTAAAAAGCAGTTGCGGAAAATGAAATACATTTTGAAAAGGGTCTTAAAAGTGACCACAGTTCAAGATGCTACCCACAAATAATAACTATTTATTTATTAGAATCCAGTCCTAACTTAGGTACAGTTCCTACTATTTATTTTTATTCTATGAAATTTTAAAAAAAGTTGAGCTACCAATTTGGCACCCCAGGACTCTGACTTCCTGAGTTGGTCGCCTCAACGTCATCTGGTTATGCAAAACAAAAAGAGCTTAAAATAAATACATGTACAAAAAATACCTATCCAGAAAACGTTTTAAATTATAAAAACCACAACAACGGCGAAAAGGTGTATGAATGTTTCAAGGTGTAAGCGAGTGGAAGGATTGTTATTTTGTACTTCAAAAAAATTTCGGGATCAGTATTTCTTGGAAATAAATTCATTTTAGAATTTTTTGATGCCTTGCATAACGAATGTCGGCTATTATATTAGAACAAAGATTAGGTATTAACTCTCATTGGTGATTGATGAAGACTGACTCCAAGGTGTCTCTTTTGTAATTCAAATATTTATAGATGGGTGTTTTGTAAATAATTTTATTCTATAGCTATTTATTTTCTTGTATAATCACAATGCAGATTATCAGAAAAATTCGAAGATTAGATATTAATATTTTAATGGGCAGATTTTTATTGTTGATTAGTCATCAATAATTTTCTCTACTTTTTGCTAAATCCAAAAAATTTTTTTTTTAACTTTTGTAACAAAAATGATTTAATTAATTGTTCTTCCCTATGATTTAACAAGAGAAATTGGAGTCAATTAGTGCTCGCTCTGGGGGGGGGGGGGTATGGCCCCCCATGGCTCCCCTCTTATGACCGCCAGTGTATTAGTGAAAAATAGTCAATAACTGAAATGAAATAGTAAAGAAAACGGATTGGTACTTATTAGTCATGGCTTAAGAGTAGACAACGTACACGTTCAAAATAAACTTTATACTTGTTTGTCATACACAGTGAAATAGCTTGTATGTTTAGAATTTCTCCCTCTGGATCTCTATTAGCCGGGATATATGCCATGCATATTTTTGTATTCACTTCATAGTAAGTATTCAATAGGAAAAACATTAGCTTGATAAAAACACTTGCACTAACTATAAAAGACATTTCGATTTATTTAGTGAGATTTCTACTGCTAAGAAAAATTCTCATATCACTTTCGTTGTCTGCCATGATTAACAATGTCACTAGCTCATACAAATGTTTCAGGTAATTGCATACTAGCCCATTTTGTAAAAGGAAATAAGAAAGAGCAGTTAAAGTAATGAAAACAACTTAATGTAATGTGCTCAACACATAATTACTTACACATTCTCGTAGTGGATTGGAAGTATAGTAATCGTAAAAAAAATTCAAAATTTTTTGTCCGCAACGGTTTAAGATATTGACTTGTAATTTTGTACACGTATATATTATAACGAGATCTGGAACTGGATTGTTTTTTGAACATATCCGGTGAAGGGTTCGGAGTAAATAGGGGGAAATAAGTAAAGCAAGAGGGTAAGAGTACCGAAACTTGAATTTTGGTGTATGTACTAGAAGTCAAGGTCCCAAAATTTTTTATAATATTTTCCATCCCCCCACCACCCGCACTCCATTATTAAAGGGGTTGATAAAATAAAATAGAGATATTCACTTGAAATTTGATATACGTATATATTATAGTGACATCAGTAACTGGATTATTACGTAGAAGGGTTGGGAGATAAATAGGGGTAAATAAGGGAAAATAAGTAAAGCAAGTTGGTAAGAGTACAGAAACTTGAAATTCGGTGTATGTACTAGAAGCCAAAACCTCAAATTTTTTCAAAATATTTTCCATCCCCCCACCAGCCACCACTTCATTATTAATGGGGTTGATAAAATAAAGTTGAGATATTCACTTAAAATTTGGTATTCTTAAATATTATAATGACATCAGGAACTATATTACATTTTGAGATTATTCCGTTGAAGGGTTGGGGGTTAAACAGGGAAAAATATGGTAACAGTACAGAAACTTGAAATTCGGCGTGTGTACTAGAAGACAGGGCCTTAGATTTTTCAAATATTCTTCAACCCCCACCACCCCTACTCCATTACTAAACGGGGTTGATAGAATAAAATTAGATATTCGCTTCAAATTTGGTACGCGTTTGTATTATAACGACATCTGGAACTAGATTATATTTTGAGATGACTCCGTTGAAGGGTTGGGGGTTCAATAGGGGTAAATAAGAGAAAATAAATAAAGCAAGTTAGTAAGAGTACAGAAATTTGGGATTTGGTGTACATACTAGAAGCGAAGGCCTTAGGTTTTTTTTATAAGATTCTCGATGCCCCCACAACCCCAACTCCCTTATTAAAAGAGTTGATAAAATTAAATTGAGATTTTTACTTGAAATTTGGTACACGTATGTATTATAACGACATCTAAAACTAGATTGTATTTGAACACGATTCTGTTAAAGAAGTGGGGGGAGGTAAGTAGAGGTAAATGGGGAAAAAGAAGTAAAGCGTGCTGTAAGAGTACAGAAACTTGGGATTTGGTGTATATACTAGAAACTAAGTTCAAAGATTTCTTTCTGATATTTTTCTGACATCTGCCCCAAATATTATTAAAATTCTATGACCAATAATTTTCACATACTAGAGTGCAAGTATAGTTAAAATGTTTCCTTTAAAGTGACTGGGATGAAAAATCTGAATGTGGAAGTAGTGATTCCTTAGGCAGCGGTTTTTTGTTTAATACATCAATATAACGTGCCACATGAAATTATAAAAAAATCAGTTCGCTGTAGATCTTTTCAAGGTAAGCAAAATTATTTGTGATATTTTCTGCCATTTCACAAGTGATAGTTTCAAATGTCACTATGTCTGCTTGCATGTTATCCCCACTAACGCAACGGTATTATGAAAGTGGACCATATTTTTTATATGTTCCAATAGAAGGTAGTCCATGAGATTAAAATGCAGAGAATGCGAATGGTGAGTCCAATATATTGAATCATTTCATCCAATTGAGCGGTCTGGAAAACTTAGTCCAAATGACGCCTTACCAGCATACTAGTTTGTGGTACTGCTAATTGTCGACAGAGTCTCTCTTTTGTAATATTAGTCACGAAATCATATTTAAGTTCTAAACCATTAAAAATGAAATTTAAAAAAGAAGTAACTTAACTATCCGTTGTTTTTCCGTGTGTTGATTAAATTAATCTTGATTAGTAAAAGAAAAAGCTTTAATAATTCAAAATCCTTAACCAAATTCATAACGTTGTCTCAGATTATTTTCGATATACTCAGTAAAAACCTATATTTAGGCGCCATCGTTAGAGGGCCCGCAGCTTCCCTTATTTAAAAAGCACTTTCGGAAACAAATTCATGGGGAAGTATTCTTACTATTTTCTCTTGTAGAATCAGCAGAATATGGGAGTTTCAGGACGCCCTGTAAGAGTATAATGTTCCAGATCTAACTACTATTAAGTATTTGCTACAAGTTACCTTTGTTTCCTTTATGATATTTCGTATTATAAGAATGCCACACGAAATATCAAAAGAAAAGGAAACAGAAGCAATTAAAAACTGCTTCTATTTCCTTCAGGACCGGTTGCATCCAATTCACACCGTTTCGCTATAACTGTATATATTTAAACACAAAACTAATTCATTAGAAAATTAAAAAAATTTATGCGTCCATTCTATTTATATGGGTTGCACTACGTCATGTACAATATTAGTAGAATACGTATTTGAGACGACAACGCCCATCTGCAACTTTTTCTCGTTTATACTTTAATTGAAAACCTTCCAAACATCGAATAAATGCAAACTATAAACATGACCTGGAATACATATTTTATAAAAATGTTGGATGGTAAATCACAGAAACCCGGATAACGATCTCCGTCTATGATCTGGGCTATTTCGAACGCATAACCGAGTCGACTGCGCAAATTGTCCGTTTTTTGTCCATCCATAGTAGTCAGTCAGGTGTACACAACTCTGATAGTATTTGGAATTGAGTTCCATAGCATGCACCGATTTCTGGGACGTTAAATTTATATGTCCAATGGATGAAACTTTTATTTAAATAGTTTCTGATTTCCACTGGAAATATTCACTATGTAGCAGTTTGTACATTTCCCTTATTTATGAATTTTTTGTGAAAATGTAAACTGGTTACAATTTTCTAAAATTATACTATTAAGCAGTTTTACTTTATGTGTTCAGATAGGTACAGAGCATATCAAAATTAATTGAATACTTTACATTAACAAATACATATATAAATGTAAGTTAAAAGGTAGCGTAGGTAATGACATATAAATAATGATGTATACAAAATAATAATCTTAAACGACGCACGCACATGTTGCTTTCAGTTGAAATTCCACTTTACAACTGGGTGGATACGTAAAGGACTTACACTCAAATGATTTTTTAATCAATGTTAATTATCTGTGATCTATGAATTTATCTATATTTTAAAATGTGAAATCAAAAACGTACCTTAGTCTCCTGATCCACACATTAAAACTTTAGTAGCAATTGTAGTGATATATTTTTACAGTGCGTTATAGTTCTCTTTTTCATCTTTCTATAGAATTAAATGTCGTTTGGTGTACAATATGTTGTTTCGTTTGCAATATTCAGATGAACATCGTGTAAACTAGGAATTCTATTCAAAAAATTAAATAACAATTGGGTTTTCCTATTTCATGTGCTACACATTCTTTGCCTATACGAAGGGTCATATAGTTAATTCATAAATTGGTAGCTTGCTCTCTGCATAGATTTAAATTCTGAATGCACGGTGTTGTATCCTCAATATGGAATATTGATTTTCAGCACCTGCAAAATACCAATTGGTCACTTATTTACATAAATAAGATCTGTCAAACCAGTAACTTTGATTCTATTTTTCAAATAAAAAGGATGTTTGTAAAATTTTATTTCTTCTTATTCTTAACTAACTACTACTTTCTTTAAAAAAAAGAAGCAATGTCCAGTAAATTCCTTTCATATTCTTGAAACCTTAATAAAAAAAGCTTGTATCAAATAATAATTGCAACATATTTACATAAAATTAAGAGTATCTAATAAGTTTAAATTTTTATGTAAATATAAGTACAGGATGTTGCAGATTTAAACGGACATACTCTAGTGGAAGGTAGAGCACACGCAGCTGAGTTCAAAAGACCCCTATACTTACCGTTGAATGTGAACCGTTTTTGAAATACGGGGTTTTTTATGGTTTTTCACCAGAACTTCAGTCCGCCATATTTTTGAAATGACTGCAGATATTTAGATAAAATTTGGTATACATATTATGTATACTCTTTTAGGTTAATGAATAGCTTAAGTAATTTTGAAAAAAATCCAGGACCGACCTCCATTTTTTTAATATGGCTCTTAGAGTCGTTAACATCACACTGTATATGATTTTTTGGTAAATGTTAGTAAACTTTTAAAAATTCTAATGCCATAATATTTGATGGCACGTTTACAGTTATTCTTCAATACATTTTCAAAAGTATTGAAAGACCAAATTTGACATTCTACAAATAACACAATCCAGTTGCTAAACATCATTATTTTATTAATTTTAGCTAAATACCTCGTAGAGGAGGTTGTTATTCATTTTTGTTTTGACATTCAGTGTTTTTCCGTCCAAAATAAAGCACATTCCATTTATTTCACGAATAAGAAATAAGTAATGCGATTATCACATGACATTGTTACATTAATAATCCCAAGTAGGCACATATCAAATGCGTAATTTTACAAATAGGAATTGCTGTTCGCTCTTAGTAATTATTAGAATAAGTGATAAAAAACCAGTTATTAAAACAAAAAATTTTAAAATGCCGTTTCAATTTAGTAGTGAAGAATATTATTTTTGTGTATGGCGTTTGCGACGGAAATGGGAGAGCTGCAAAAAGAGCAGCGTTTTCCAAGTCGCCGTATACCAGATCATAAAACGTTTTCAGAGGTATACCAATTTAGTAGGAAACATGGACAATTTGCGTCAATGACAAAGCATGGACATGTTGCCAGAGCTCTTCCACAAGAAGAGCAAATATTACAGGTCGTGGAAAATAATCCATCCATAAGTGTTAGAAAAATAAGTAATGAGTATGGCGAACATTAAAGAAGGAACATTTGTATCCATTTCATATTGAAACAGTTCAACGTCTAGAAGGCGGCGACGACGTTCCTCGCTTAACATTTTGTAGGTGGATTTTGGATCACAGAAGAACAATATCGAGAGTTCTATTCACGGATGAAGCCCAATTCACACGTGACGGAATTAACAACTGTAGAAATCAGCAAGTTTATGCAACCGAAAATCCACATGCAGTGATTCAGAAACATTCCCAATACAGATTTAATATTAATGTGTGGTGTGGTATTTACAATAATCATCTAATAGGGCCCCACATTTTTGAAGAAAGGCTAACTGGTGAAGTTTATTTAAACTTTCTTAGATATATCTTGCCAGATTTATTAGAAGGCATCAATACTAGGGGTTTGTGGTTTTAGCACGATGGCACTGGATCCAATTTTTCTGTACCGGTCCGGGATCATCTGAACCAGCATTACACCAACAGATGAATTGGTCGCGGAGGTCCGGTAAACTGGCCACCGAGGTCTCCTGATCATACACCTAGATTATTTTTTATGGAGTCATCTCAAGTCCGTGGTATACAATGAAGAATTCAATACACGAGCATTATTATTGTGATAACATTAGAAATAACCCGGAAGTGATTGATAGGTCAGTGAAAAACATGTTGAAACGTTTTACAATTATTTAAAGTTCTAGATAAATTTATTTTGTCAAAACAAAACTTTAAACTTTTGTCTTTAATATTTTCAAGTTAATCTCAAAAAGTGTTTAATATTATTTTAAATTGTGCTTGTTAATTCAAGACTCTTCACTAATATTATTTATCTTTCACGATTTAAACCAAAAAAGCTTAGAAACAAAAACAAATAACAACCTCTTCTACGGGGTATTTAGCTAAAATTAATAAAATAATGTTGTTAGCAACTGGATTGTGTTATTTGTAGAATGTCGAATTTGGTCTTTCAATACTTTTGAAAATTTATTGAAGAATAACCATAAACGTACCATCAAATATTAGGACATTGTTTTATAAACTGGTCCATAGGCTTTTTAAAAGTTTACTAATATTTAGCAAAAAATAATATACAGAGTAACCTAAAAGAGTATATATAATATGAATACCAAATTTTATCTAAATATGTGGAGTCATTTAAAAAATATGGCGGACTGAATTCTGGTCAAAAACCATAACCCGTATCTCAAAAACGGTTCACATTCAACGGTAAGTAAAAGGGTGTTTTGAACTCAGCTGAGTGTGCTCTACCTTCCTCTAGAGCATGCCCGTTTAAATCTGGGATACCCTGTATATGCTATTTGATACAGTCTTTTAAGTAGGCTTCAAGATTGTGACAGAAATTTACTCGGTACTGCTTCCTGTTTTAAGAAAGGAGTAGCTGAAAGAACAAAAAACAATTATAAGAGGAATGTTTATTATTACATTATGCATTCTTTCGGCAATATATAATCTTTGGTATTGAAATGTATTTTGCAGACATGCGAGTGCCTTTTTGACTCAAATTTATTTCGACGAATTGCTATCAACCATTTTCTTTAAGAAAGTTTTATCGCAGGTAAATTTGTGACCTTCTTTTGTTGCGGAGCAAAGTGGAGCTGACCAACATTGAGGCATTATTACTTTTTTAAATAGCATAAAGAAACTGGAAAAATTTAAATTTCTAGCAATTTATACACAAATTAAATAATTCATACGTTCATAACATATAAAATCAATTTTGACGAATATACCCCACGCTTCAGTGGTGCCAACTGGTGAGCCAAAATATGATAGCGCTCATTCGACGCGTATTGGACACAAGTTACTATCAGAATTGTTGATGTAGATAGCTTTAGTTGCTTCCGTGGCAATATTGGAGGTTCCCTTAAACTCTAATAAGGATCAACAAGACCGAAACATGTGTCCACGATTGTGCTTTTTCTCTGTGGAATTATCCATGACGTTTTTTCTAGCCGGTAAGCGATTTCCACGTAAATCTTTTGCAAAATGTGTGTAGCCTTGCGATAATACCATATTAGTTTCATCAGGATGTGACTAGTTTAAAGTGAACAAACATCGGAAAAGGAAATCATATAGGAAAAAATTCTAGAATTTGGTAAAGTCGCCAGGAATATAACTGCACTTAAATGAATTGTTAGGTAATTTCGGAGTAACCAATAACAAAGTTAAACATTTAAAGCGGGGAATTCATTAGGGTCAAAATCGACCATATAACGTCGAATTTTTTCAAAGATTTTTTATCCCGCATTACACAAAGTTTTTTATCTAACTAGGCTCGAAGAAATCTTTTTTTTATCCACGTGAGGTGACTAGTAGATAATGAGCAAAGAAGACATTTAAACCATAATGGCCACTTATTTCCACTCGCATAAAAGCGATATATTGTTAAAGACCCGTAATTTCTAGATTACTGGCATTTGGCATAATAAAGACATGGGCTTTGTCTCAGAATTATATCACATATAATTTGTTCCAGTAAACAAATCTCTGCCCGTGCTAAAAGCGAGTTTCCGCGCGCTTCCACTCCATTAACATTTAAAATCAAAACTTACCCAATAAACGTGAGGTAACTGCTGTTAGAGGTTAATTTAATTAATCATTAGAGCCGTAATATTATCATTACTAACCGTATATTGGTCTATTGGGGCTGCCAAAACTTTTATATTAAAAATCGATACTATTAAAGTACCTTGTTAAGGTGTGTTTATCGCTGAGGATATCGTGGGGTTGACCAAAATGTCAGGCTAAATGGGTTGTCGAGAAATGTTGATGGGAAGGGCCACAGGAAATGTTATAGTTATTATATTCACTACGCGTGAATGAAGCTGTACGCAAGGATATTAATTTTGCTATGCGATTATTCTAGTTTTTACGTCATTGTACGAAATGTGTTAAAACAACCAATAATGTATTTATAGTGAAGTAAAATTAGAGTTTCTAGAGAATTGTCCTACTATACCATTTTTTTTTGCTGGACCCTATTGAAAACATTTCAATAACTGTAGGAAAAGTTTTGTATTAAATCCGTGTGGCGGAAAGCTTTTGTTTAAATAAAGAAATGTTTAAAATCGCGTTTTTCGCCGTTTCTTTTATATATCTCTGGTTGTATAATTCGTATCACAATAAAGAAAGAAACAAATTGCTCACATCGAAATTGTGAAGAAAACTAGATTCGTCCGAAAATTCTTGGACAATATGCCAAGTCGCAAAACGTAAAGACATTTTAGAGAGGCCATTTTAAAAAAATTGATGCAAAATGGAACAATAACGCAAATATATTAAAGAAACTTTAGAAGAATATATCCCTTGTAGAGCTTAAACTATCAAGACAAGTTTCAAATCAAAATAGCCCAAAGCCTTTTCCCTCTTAGTGGAATGCGACAAGTTTATTTGTATTTGAAAAAATAAGTGTTCCATATTTTTTTTATAAAAAGATACCGGACTTGGCGATTTTAATTGATTTCAAATATTTTTGGAGGGAACACATTTTCTCATTTTATGTATTTGTAAAGAGGAAAGATGTTTTTTTTGAACAGAGTGTACTTGGACCTATTATTTTACAGATAATCTGTTTTTGTGGGTATTGATATTACGCAATAAACTTCAATCAACCGAATGTCGCGATGCGACACTTCACCTCTGGAGCTAAGCCTCCCGATTGAAACTTGATCTAACTTAGGCTCAAGATGTAACCAACAATTTTTCATTTATGATCCTCCAGATTTAAACTTGAGCAAACTTAGACTCAAGATACATCATTTGACCAGCGTAACTAACAATTTTTCATTTATCAGCTTCCAGATTGAAACTTGAGTCAACTTAGGCTCAAGATACATCAGTTGACCTGTGTAACTAAGAATTTTCCATTTATCAGCCTCCAAATTGCAACTTGAGCCAACTTAGACTCAAGATATATCACTCTGGAGCAAAGAATTTATCATTTGTGAGCCTCCAGATTGAAACTTGATAATTCATAATTTTTAGAAACCGGTCTTCAAAGGCGATTTAGAAATCTTGTGAACAGTTATCTTTTTGCCAGTGACATTGAATTACTTAAATCAACACATATGTGTCTTAAATTATTAAGAGACCAGTGATGGTCTAGTGGTCTAGTGGTCTAGTAACCCGAAATTCTAATATTGTGGGTTTGAGACTCAAGCAGGTTGGGTATACTCTTTTTTTAATTAGGCTCACCTAAGGTTCAAATTCAGTAACAATATCAGTCTAATAATGACACACCCATATAAATTTTTTTTTTCTGATCTCGGGGTTTGATCATGTTTACTATATGTTCTTGGGGCTGCTGAATCCAAATCCATCACATCAAGATTTTACCATAACCTTCGAAAACCTATAATTTAAGAGATTTTGACATCTCCTTACATAAATCGCTGTAAATTTTTGTAGACAAAAATGGTCCCCTTTTGTTTGTGCTAGATCGATTGTAAATTAAATTTACAATCCATTTATGGAGGGGGGGGGGTACGATATTTTTCGGCACTTTTTAAGTGAGAGGTTCGAGGATGCTTCTCGAGCGACACGGCCCAGCTTCGAGGGCCATTTCTGCCAAACGAAAGCTAGCCAAAATCTGAACAAATTTAAGAGCACGTAGAAAGACGTGAAAAATCGACTGGCGTATATCGAAGGTCGGTGCGTGCCTCAGTTTTCGAGATATGGTGGCCGCTCGAAATCTCAGGAAGGTGAAAATCGATTTTTTTTACACTTCCCCAGGTCACATCTCGAAAACGAAATGAGATTCAGAGCTACGGTTTGCGCCATTCGGCTTCTCTCGCCCTTTTACACACTCCTGAATTGTTTAAAGGCTTTACCTTAGAAATTTTGCATAAAAATGAAAGTGCCATCAAAAATCTGAAAACATTCAGGGTATGTACGAAGGCGTACGTATCTTACTAAGGGTAACGGCCGTGAAATTGAATTTTACGGACTGTTTTGAGGACGTGAAATATTCACTTCACGTACGGCTGCACAAAAAACAATTTTTTGTGTGTGACTGTGTTATTGTTTTATTGAAATGTATTCTTTATAGGATTTTGCAAACAGCAGAAAAAATAACTATAGCTATAACTAAAAGAAAAACTATGTGTAAAAATATTAATGAAATCTTTGCATTCTTTCGATAACCTGAATTCTGGTTATGCTAGCAAATTAAAATCCTAATATTGTCTAATTTCATTTCCTATTTGATAATTCTCATTCTAACGCTTGCATCCACACAGTCCTCTACGGCCATGCAAATTAAACTAGTATATACATAACCCCCTACGATCGTGAAGATTCAGTTAAAAATGATAACAAAGACCTAAAATGAATTTATTTATCTACATTGTCGTAAAACTTGTTCACTCTAAGGGAGGTAGATAAATAAATTCATTTTAGGCCTTTGTTCTAATTTTTAACTGAATCTTCATGATCGTAGGGGGTTATGTAGATACTAGTTTAATCTGGATGGCCGTAGGGGACTGTGTGGATGCTAGTGTTAGAATGAGAATTATCAAATAAGAAATTAGACAAATTCATTTTAGGATTTTAATTTGCTGGCATAACCAGAATTCAGGTTATCGAAATAATGCAAAGATTTCATTAATATTTCTACATATAGTTTTTCTTTTAGTTATGGATATAGTTATTTTTTCTGCTGTTTGCGAAATCCTATAAAGAATATGTTTCAATACAATTATAAGCAAACAAATAATAACTCATTTTTAAAGATGCGTAGAGTATATAGGCTCCAATACTACTTAGTTAATAGATAGGTGAAAAATCTGTTGTTTTTGTCAGGCAATGTCAAATACAATTATTTCACACTTATTCATAGAAATTGTATTGGTTTTGCATAAAACAGCTTTATGAGTGGCTTTATGTCTTTCTGATGAGCTCCAGAATCAGGCGAAACACGTCTCAAAGGCTAAACATCTCCAAGAAACAGAATGATAGATTTCGTGAAAATGCAATCCATTAAAATGAAAAATTTTTAAGACATGGTAGACAAATAAATTCATTTTATGCCTTTGTTCTCATTTTTAGAATCTTCATGATCGTAGGGGGTTATGTAGTTACTAGTTTAATCTGCATGGCCGTAGGGGACTGTGTGGATGCTAGTGTTAGAATGAGAATTGTCAAATAAGAAATTAAACAAATTCATTTTAGGATTTAAATTTGCTAGCATAACCAGAATTCAGGTTATCGAAAGAATGCAAAGATTTCATTAATATTTTTACACATAGTTTTCCTTTTACTTATAGATATAGTTTTTTTTTTTTACTGTTCGCAAAATCCTATAAAGAATATGTTTCAATACAATTATAAGCAAACAAATAATAACTCATTTTTAAACATGTGTTATTGTTTAGCCTCATTATCATTAAATTTTGTGATTTGTATTACCTCATACCGTAAATGAAAACAGAGCCGTCAGATCTGGAATTAATCCGATTTTAAATAAACTAGCAAGGTTCGCGTTGTGCCCTGTAATTCATTCTAATGATACCGGTGGAAAATATCGTGGGTAAATATAGTCATTAAATCCCAAAATGAAACAGAATTTTACAAACTTTACGAAAATATATATAATTGGCAGTTAACGATAATAAAACATAAATTCGATAACGTCTCAACAACTCCAAGGAAACATGGGTTGAATACAAACGGAATTTAATTGAATTTACTGAAGTAATAAAATAGTACTGAAATTATTGAGCAATTCTTGTTATCATAATAATAAGACAGGCACACAAAAATAAAGATCATGTACTTTCGAGTAGAGCATGATATCCCCCTGTATTTTAGGCGGCTGAATCCGATGCCGCTGATGGAGAAAGTTTGAAATTGACAACTGTCAGATTTGACAAATTGAAAATAAACTGGGATTGTTTGTTGATTGTGGCCTTTCTTGGAGAAAATTTAGCGATATTTTCATTTCTTTTATTGTCATCTAAAGTCTTGTCAACGAGTAGCACTCATTCTATTTACTTGGACCCCGCACCAAATGCATGGGTAGTTTTGTTGTCGACGGAATCATTGCAAATTCATCGCATAGAATCCTTAGGCCATTCTCAATGAAAACTGTTATGGATAAAGTTCCAGTCTTTATTTTAATAATAAAGCAGGTCGAAGTTCCAAAATTTAAAATTTAAAAAACGCGATTTAACGTATTTTTTTTATAAGACCCCATTTTGTAAGAGTATTATAATAATGTTTTTCCTGTATTGCACTGAATATCAGTGTAGCTATTGCTGATAGAATTGTGAAAAATGCATATTTGAGGCACGCGTATGAAAGTGCCTTAAACGCATTTTCATACGAATATCACACAAGACTTTTTCTCTACGAACGTACAAAAATTTAAAAAAAAGTTATTGAAAAATATTAAATATCTTGACGAATGTCAAAATATTTTGAATTTGCATTTTGACGTTTCTTTGAATAATCAATTCTATCAAATGTCAGAGTACGATATTTTGAATTCGTAATCACACCATCTAAAAAATTATCGTACTATCGTTTCTTAGGTAATAAAAGTTTGTTTTTATTAATTATTGTTTACAAGCGACGCTCAAACCTCGCATAGTTTAAACAATCTTTATTTATTGTGATTTTATTATTACTATTAAAACCCATTAGCGCCCAGTGATCTATTTATAAATCACAAGAGGCATTTTTTTTTAACATGACAATAGCATGTTTAATTTCGTAAAAACTGATTTAAATTAATATCTATAATTACTACAATAGTAGAAGACCATTTTCTAATAATTTATCAAATTGGAAGTATTTTTTTTTAATTCTTTAAAATCTTGAAAAAAATTGTCGTTTACACTAACAAATTAATTTATTTATAAACAAAAACGCAAAGAATATGAAAATATGATATATGTCATAATGAGTCCCTGAAATATAATAGTTTATTATTCCATAACTCATTTTAAAATATTTTCTTTATCAGCATAATTGTAAACAATTTTATTTAGCTGATCTATATTTATACCACTGGGCACATATAATATCTAACTGGAGCATTGAGAGTTTATCCGCATCAGATGTGTTAGGTCATTGTTATTATTATAGGTCAATCTTAGTCAGTGTGTGAGATAAAATCTTTCAGTGCTATTTTCACTAAAATATCACATGTTTCCGTGGTATTGATAAAAAATATAATTGGTAAGTAAATCTTTTTTTCTTTTGCGTTGATACAGTCAAACATTTGTAAGTGGAAATTAGATATGATAAAATTATAATATAAATAATTTAAACATGGTGATGGTTTGAATAATAATAATAATAATTTACTTTTAGAGGACATGGATTCCAAAAAGGGCGCTTGTCTATGATAGAAGATAGAAGAAATTATTGCCGATCGCAATTTTTATATTGACGATGATAGTGCTACCCTGGACATTGTTGTTTTACCTCCAACAGCAGATTATCGGACAGATGAAGACGAAGTGGATGATGACGAATTGGGTATAGCGGAGGTACAATATGTTCCTGGTTAGTTGGAGGTATAATACGGTCATGAAGATCAAGATACATTGTTGAAGACCAGAGTACCAGTGTCATCTCTGAGCAAAAAGGTTCGAAAAAGCAGATATTTTCTAATTCTCTACCGAAATGGAAAATGTGCGATCCCAAGCATACCTTTACCGATACAGACTTTGCTACTATTGAAAAAGAGAAAATAGAAGCACTGATAAAAGAACATGGAGCCCTCACCCCGTTGAAGATTTTTGAGATGTTTCTTTCAGATGATATAGTAGATTATATAAAGGAATAAACTCTGATTGGATTATTAGTAAATATTGAATCTAGATTAGTGGAAAAAAATTATCCTGGCCAATGTACATTTTTATTCTGGATGTGGCACTAACAAATGCCTGGATTCTATATCGCCCATGCATGGTCGTGAGGCTATCAGCGTCTAGAATTCCGTAGAGCGTTGCAGTTCCATATATGAAACTCACTTCCTCTGCTAAAAGGAAAACCAAAGCTGCAGTGGCCCCTGAAGACTTTAGATTCGATGGCCTAAATCATTTTATGCAATATCGTGATGATCAGAGATGCCAAAGAAAAGATTGCAAGAGTAGACCTAAAACCTATTGCATCAAATGTTACTCTTTGTGCCAATTGTTTCCTACCTTACCACCAAATATAGCTGTTAAATTATTATTATAATTTAATGACATTTTACTGAGGTTCTAATGGTGATATTCTTACATAATATATAAGTAAAAGTAAAATAATTATTATATATTAAAATATATATTACATCTGCCCAGTGCTCTATTTATAGATCACCAGTTTTTTGATAAACCACATGATGAATATTTTCTTTGTTATTTTTTACGGTCATTTGGAAGCAATTTGAACATACATACCGAATATTTTTGCAAAATTCAAAAAAAATTGTCTTGGGCGCTAATGGGTTTTAAGCAACTATGAGTGATTTAGATACCGAGAATAGTGACAGTGTTGCGTCCGACGTAGAGGAGTCTACAAGAATGGCAATTGATGCACTATTACCTGCTAAGTCCAAAACTCAATATGAGACGGCGTATATACGCTTTGAAAAATGGTGCAATGAGAAGATAACGAGGCACCCCACGGAAACTGTATTGTTAGCATATTTCCAGCAAAAATCAAAAATACAAAAGCCACCGTCACTTTGGAGCCATTACTCAATGTCGAGGACGATGATATCCAAAAATAAAAATGTTGACATAAGTAAATATAACGACCTAATATCATTTTTAAAAAGGCAATCTGGAAGCTAAGTAAAAAAAATATCCAAAATTTTTTAACGAGAGCTGATGATCAAGATTTTTTGATGATGAAGGTATGTCTAATATTATAGAATAAATATAGGTTATTTCTAAAGTGATTACTTTTAAGTTTACGTTAATTATAAGAATCGCGGGGGGATGTAGGAGAGACGAGCTAAGCCGCATGCAAGTTGAAAACATCGAAGATCAAGGAGATGTTTGCCAAATTATTATCCCCAGTACTAAGACGAAATGTCCTCGGGAATTCATAATTACTTGTGGGAACATTCAAGGAGTGAACTTAGTTGAAATGATCCGCAAATATGCACATTTACGTCCTTCACAAACTCCCCATGCTCGATTTTTCATTGCTTACAGAAATGGTAAATGTACAAAGCAACCCATTGGGATTAACACGTTTGGTGCTATGCCCAAAAAGATAGCTTTATTTCTAAGAATATCTGATTCTTCAGGATACACAGGACACTGTTTCAGAAGACCTTCTGCATCATTGTTGGCAGATTCCGGAGCAGATATTTTAACGCTCAAGCGTCACGGAGCTTGGAAATCGTCAAACGTTGCAGAAGAATACATAGAAAACTTTGCGGAAAATAAGCGGAGGACAGCTGTTAAAATATTGGAGGGGGGGGGAGAAATAATTGGTCTCCAAGTTCGAGATAATATAGCCGAACAGTCACCAGAGGAAGTTGGAGATGCAATTCTGATGGAAAGCACAATTTTGTCCCATCAGCTGTCGTCGGAGATAACTTTCAACAACTGCACGAAATGCATCCTAAATATATATATATAACAAATACACTCTTAATGTTATTGTTCCTAATGTATAATTTCAATAAATTTTTGCAAAATTATAATAAATTTTGATTTGATTTTTTATGTTATAAATTTCTCTTTATACCAATGCGAAATGTGACAGTTCTTTTCGCACTGAGTGTGAAAAGTGACAGTTGTTTTTGCACTGGTCCACTGGTGCGTTAAAGTGACGTATTTTACACTAAAATGACAGTTGAAAAGTACGACATTTCGATGGTGAGTTAGAAAAAGTATTTTATTCTTAATGTAAACTAAATAATAAAAGTAAAAGTAAGCCTTTGCATACTAATAACTTTTGCGTCTATTGTATTCTACTGGTATATAAATAAGGGCAAAAGTAATGAATATTTATTTACATAAGTATAAATAAAATATATTATTCATGTAACTGCTTCATATAAATTAATACATAAGTTACTACGTAAAATGGCGTTTTCAAAATTTTGAATTTTGGAGCTTCGACTTACTGTATTTTTGAAATAAAGACATTTTGGAACTTTATCCACAACAGTTTTCATTGAGAATAACCTAAGGATTTTGTGCCTTGATTCCGTCGACAACAAAATTACCCATGTACTTGGTGCGGGGTCCTTTGAACTGTTTGAAAGTTTGCAATATGTAACTGTCACAGTTGATAAAACTAATATTGAATCACCACACCACCGAGTCATATTCTATAGTTTGCAAAAGATTCCATAGAAATCAGGTGAACTCAGTGGCGCAGTGCAAACGTATTAGGCTCTCGACTACGGAGTCCCGAGTTCGAAACCTGGCTAGGGTCTGCATGTTTAGTGGCGCTTATTACGTGCTGTTGAGACAGTAACAGTGGGCTAGACCGTGTGAGTGGCAGAGTACAGCTAGTCGCTTATATCCTCGAAGATCAAATTTCAGTTGCGGCAGATGGCAATGTCAAAGGGAATGGTTGTTGTGTTGATGTCTTTGTATGGACGTTCTGGTTGCCTGGCGGAATAGCTAAGGATAAACTCTACCAGGACATTAATATTAATAAGACGGAAAAAATCGCTTCAGCCGTTCTATAGTAATGACTCAATGAACGAGAAAACATACAGCTCGAACTGAAAACTTTTTCCGTTTTAACATTTTTTAGAGTCGATTAAAAAGTAATGAGTCAATAATTTGGTATATTCTGCGTAGTTCTCACTTGAAACAATCTTCATTAATAAATAATTATCTTTTACTAACTTATTACCCTTCCTTGAAAAGTTACTTGAAGCGTGTGGCAGAACAAAAGTTCAGAAAAATTGAAACAAAACTTACTAAATAATTAATAAAGCCAATCAGTATACATTCTTTAAACCCTACTCTTTATATTTGATGATTAATTATTTCCTATTATTATTGTAATTATTGTTATACTTTCCATGATGGCATATCCCCTTGTTATGAAATAAATTAAGATAGGTATCATCGGAATTATATCGTCTACCTCAATTTGGAACAGACATAAATATTTCAATGGATTTATATGAATTATTTTGACAAAGGAACATAAAGAGAACGATTTTATAAATGTTTTAGTCCCAAGTCTGTGACATTTATTGATGGGAGTAGATTGAATTCCACTGCTTTTATCAACCATTAGGTTGATTGGACGCCGCTTTGTTGTTATTTATTACTCTTAATTTTAATATTTCTCACTCAAAACTTATATTTTCCTCTCATTTGTTTTTAAATTAGACATGAAGTAGGACTCTGTGGTTGTAAACTCAGCAATTAACACATCGCTCTTATTGTTTTGTTTTAATAAACAAATAATAATAATAATAATTGGACGAAGATCGCAACTCCTGGAAACATAACACTCCACGGAAGACACCCTTATGACCTGAGCCAAGAACATGTTGACAAAGAAGCGTCAAAATACATGATCAGACAGTTGCAACAAAAAACGATCTTAAAGTTATCGCCAAAGACCTAGGCACATGTAACGACACTTGCAGAAAATGTACTAGCGCATCCAAGAATATTTAGCACATAGCAGCGGGCTGTCGGATGATGACGGCCTCTGATTACACCCACTGACACAACCGGGTAGCAAGGATCCTGCATCTCAAGCTAGCTCTTCAGTACAAACTCCTGATCATCAGCACACCATATTACGAATACAATTCGTTAGCTGCCTTAGAGAATGAAAACTGCAAGCTATACTGGGATAGTTTGATTATAACAGACCGCACCATTCTCGCCGACAGATCGAACATCATACTTATCCTGAAGAGACAAAAGCACACCTTCTTCATAGACGTTGCAGTACCCAATACTCGCCAAAGAGACCAAGAAAATGTGGTAGCAAGATACAATCACTATTCTCCCCATAGTTATATCTACAACACAACAGGTGTAGTTTCTAGAACTGTCTTCCTAAACCTCCATCAATTTAAAATCAACTCTCATGCTATCAAATAAATTCGAAAATCCCTCTTCCTAAATACATGTAACTCAGTCAGAAAATGCCTTCATTTACCTTCAAATTAAAACAGAAGTCACCATCTTGTTGTAAGCCGATGGTTGGTACACCAAACATCCTTCTAGGGAAAGAAGCCGACCAAATAATAATAACAGTATATCATCCCTATCTTGAAGAAGCAAAAGTACACCATTATTATAGATGTTACAGTTCCCAACAGTCCTATGGCGAAATATTAAAGAAATACGGTGAACTTGCTGAAGAGATAGAGAAAATGTGACACAACACGATGAAACTGATATCCTTCCCATAGTTATATCAACAACAGGCGTAGTTCCTAAAACTCTCTCTCGAAATCTACAACAGCTTAATTAATATTCACCCTCATGCTGTCACTCAAATTGAAAAATTTGTCCTGTTTAAAAATACACTTAACTCCGTTAGAAAATTCCTGAACGTTTCTATAAATTGAAATTAGAAGCCGTAATCTTGCTAACAGCCGACGGATGGTACACCGAACCCCCCTCTAAGGAGAGAATATTATAAATAACATCAAAAATAATAAATGACGTTATTAAACAGAGTTTGATCTTGATCATCAACTTAGAGTTCTGTTAGTTATCAAAAAATTAAGATCTTCATTATTTTCATAATTTTCACTCAGGTAAGCTACAAATAAATTAACCACAAATTAACATAGTGGAAGAAGTGAATATTTTCGTGAAAAAAGGAATGTTTTTGAATAGGGAGATTTTTTAAACTAATCTAGTCCAGCCGTAAAGTAAAAAATACACCAGAAGCTCGCAAAAAAATGTTATCTGAGATTTTCCTTCCGTAACTGTTAGTGCGAGGATTAAACATCACAAAACCACAAAAATCAGTTCTGGGGGTGCCCCCCCCCCCAAAAAACCACCCCTTCGGTGAAAAGAGCCTTATTTTACTGATAACTCGTTAATCGTTGAAGATATAAAAAATTGCTCAGCATAAAAAAGAAAGCTTGACTAATTGCCTAAAGAAAAGTCTTCTTCTAATTTTCTTGTATATGCCAGGGTTTCCAGAAAACCAATATTGACAAAAATTGCAAAATTTGTATTTTTAATGCGCGCGAATTTTCGTTTATTTGAATTTTTTTGCGCGTGACCTATAGAAAAATTGAATTGGTCGAAAACCAAACAAGCTAGGAAGAAAAATCAAAATGAGTTTTATAGGAGATATACAATACTCTCTTGTGGGCTACTGATATATATTAGTATATAGAAATAAAAATATGATATAGTTATCTCTTAATTTTTTGTGAATTTAACTATTCACAGGCCCATACAAAATAACTGACCCTAATATAAGTTATGAATGCATTATTTTTTAGTTCAAGATAATACTTCAATGCAGAAAAAGTTAGGAATAAAATTATTCACATTTACAAATTTAGCAGCATGTTAAAGTTAGCCAAAAAAATCCAAAAAGGACTGCATATTTGATGATATTTTAATTTTATACAATTTGTCTAACTGTTAAATGATTAGGAACAATAGTTATGATATATAAATTGAAAAAAAAAATCAGAGCTAAATTTTCAAGATGTTTGGGTCTTTTTTTATTTTTAGGAAACAATAAAAAATTGGCCAAAATTTGGTGAACTTCAATATTCTGGTGAATTTGTAAATGTGAATATTTTTATTCCTAACTTTCTCTGCTTTGAAGTACTATCTTGAACTAAAAGATAATGCGTTTATAACTTATATTAAAGTCAGTTATTTTTTATGGGCCTGTGAATAGTTAAAAGTGCAAAAAATCAAGAGGTAACTATATTATATTGTTATTTTTATATACTAATAGATATCAATAGCCATCAATAATGGAAACACAAAAGAGTATTTTATAGCCCCTTAAAAACCCATTTTGATTTTTCTTCCTAGCATGTTTGGTTTTCGAGCAATTCAATTTTTGCTATAGGCCGCGCGCAAAAAATTTCAAATAAACGAAAATTCGTGCGCATTAAAAATACAAATTTAGGTTTTTCAATAGCGATTTTCTCGAAAACCATGGCATATACAAGAAAATTACAAGAGGACTTCTTTTTAGGCCATTAGTCAAGCTTTCTTTTTTCTAATATGCAATTTTTTCATATCTTCAACGGTTAACGAGTTATCAGTAAAATAAGGCTTTCTTCACTGAAGTGGTGGTGTTTTGGGGGGGTTGCGCGATTCCCCCAGAACTGTTTTTTGTGGTTTTGTGATGTATAAACCCTCCACTAACAGATACTGAAGGAAAATCTCTGATAATATTTTTATTATAGAAATCTTTATAATTACTGAACTAATCCTGTATGTCTGGACTATCTGTGGATGAATTCTTTATTTTGTTCGCGATACGGAAGACACATGTTTCTCGGGTTTTTTGAAAAAAAAATGTTTTTTTGGTTGGTTGGTCCAATCATAATAGGTCAAAGAAAACTGCAACGTCTAAAGTCTTTTGAAACAGTTTAATAGGCACGAGTAATTAATTAACCCTAGTATTATACTCTTCGCAAATACAAAACGATGAGTATATTGCATTCGATCGGCACATTTCTAAAATTTTTCATATCACTGTATTGGTGATCGAATTCTGAACAACTTTCAAAAAGTCTGTCCGTCCGCCTGTCCGTCCGTCACGTTTCTTGTAAGTCTGATAACTTAAGAACGAAAAGTCCGATTGCATTGAAATTTGGACAGTAAGTTAGTGTTAGCTAGAGAAAGAACCCTATTATCTTTGAGCAAAATCAATTGATAAATAAAAATGTTATAAATTTCTTTAAATAAAAAAAAATATATATTTTGTTTTGTTTTATAATTAAACTAAAAATAACTAAAACTAATATTATTTACAAAAAACTGCGAAGAGTATCCTATGGAATGTGCGACAATTATATAAAAAGTGCAGTAAATCGGCGAAGAGTGTAACGGTTAGCTTGTTTAAACTTCTTATGCTGAAGTGGGCAATGCTTATAAAAATACTAATATTAACTAATTAATTAATATTAGCTACCAGCTTTTGTTAATTATAATTCATTTTAAATCGAATAATTATAATTTTGGTGCGGATAAAATAACTCTTGGAAACACAAAAACAATAAATTTATTTTACGCTAAAAATACGTTTGGTTTTTTGTATTTGATGTTAATAACCAGTGCATAGATCAGCTTACTCATAACCAATTAAACAAAAAATGTCAAAGCAACCGAAAATAAAAAAATATTTATTGAAAAGCTTTGTAGAACTAAACTAAAATTACGCTTAATCTACCATAGTAATTCGATAGAATCAGTTGGGAGGACGCAGATATATATTCGCAATTTTGTCTAGGCAAACGCAAACATTTTACAGTTAGCGATGCGCATTGTTATAAAACGTAATATTGCTGAATTCAAATCGAACAAAGCCAGCTACAATGGCTGGATCTGTTATTTTCAACAGCATGATTTGCTCCACTTCCTTGCTACATCATGTCATCGGTGTATTTTACTTCTTTTGTTACGTTTCCATTATTACTTTGCCATTTGTGTGACGTTTATCTCGGTTAATACTATATACGAAATAAAAGATTCGGCTTCGAGATGGGGAATATGTATAAACCGTAGAAAAGGTAAAAGTCGGTAAGAAGGACGGGAAAGAATATATTTTAATAAATTGTATTGTTCTAACATTTGTGGAGATTATGAAATAGATCTGATCAATGTAAGAAACTAAGAAAATTACAGTGTACCCATTACCGTTTGTGATTAGTTTGGCGTTACGTTAAAAAAATACCTATACGCTCTAATCAAAGCGTGGATTGGGATTAGTAAAACTAATATATGATATGCTTATTTTTAGCGAATGTGTTGTTGAAATATTCCACTGGCAATCAATTTATAACACTTGTTTCTAAACTCTGTTGTAAGTAATTTTTTAGTATGTCCCCAATTCGGAATGAAAGTGCAGTTGTGATGATAGAGATACAATCACATACAGGGTGATTCATAGTGGATGTAGTATTAGAAGTATATGGAGAACGGGCTACTAAAATCAGTGTAGCCAATCGAACCAAAATAATTACAACCATGTGGTACTTCCGGTTATACCGGAAGTCGATACCAACTTGATTATTTTAAATTAAACACCCTATATACCATGGATTTTTCAGAATGACCATCAGATTCTGAGTTCAGGCATGTAGCATACCCTATATCTAGACCTAGCAGTTTCGGAGATATTTGACATTTTATAGAAAATTTGACAGGTGCAACGGTCTGCAAGAACCTTATAACTTTCTTGTTGTAGGAGATCCTCATTTGCTCTTTGGGATATAGAAAGAACAAAAGGCGAGCTACACTCTACATTGAAAATAAACTCCATAATGATATACTAAGTGTTCTATTTCTCACGTTACATTCTGTCAAATTTAAACCTCAGAAACTTTTTTATTTCAAATGGAATAACCTGTATATTTTTACATCAAGTTACTTAAAATTAAATTCCCTTTCTTCTAGTATATGCATTGTAGGTGTTAGAATTACAACTTTTTAAAATATTGACGATTTTCTTAAATATTCAATACTTTTTGGTAAAAATTGCCATTAACTTAGCCATGATTAGAAACAATCATTAACGTCCGTTATTCGCATATGTCAAAGAATACCAGCACGTTTAAATTACACCCACGAAAACCTTTTAGATTTATTTATTATTTATGGAGAATGTGATAAAGTAATATCAAGAACATGTAACGCATTTGCTACTCGATACCCACAAGAACAGATACCATCACCTTACGCTGTAAAATGCATATTGGATCAATTTATAATATTTGGATCTATGAAGGCAGGAATTCTAAGGCGGAAGCCTTAGACATATTAGCTGAAAAAGAAATCTTTTTAACTTATTATTTAAGTTTTCCTCAAAAAATTGTAATGTCACTCTATCGTTTCTCATGGCACAGTAACCATTAAACTGCTAATGTTCTTCAATATTTCACTCCATGAATACATTAGCCTTCGAGTCATTTCAGTAATGGGAATTGTGCCGATTATAAAGTCCATTTTTCGTAAATTTAGCATCATCTCTTTATATATTTCCCAAAAAATAATTGTCACCTTCATGTCGTATTAAAATAAATTCACACAAATTTTCTCTCATCAGGAAATCTGTTTCTTTTAATTATTGAGCCATATGGAACTGGCCACGTTGACTTTAGCAACTCCCAAAATTTTCAAAAGGATATGTTTATCGTTCTCCATATACTTCTAATACTCCATCCACTATGAATCACCCTGTATATTAAAAAGCATATAGCATACTACAACATTGTTTATTTTAAATAACGTACAAGATTTTGCTACTATTCTTTTATAAAATTGTTGTTTTGTAAAGATGTGGTCAGATAATGGTTTTGCAATTTAGCTCTACAACAAAAAACATTAAAATTACTTTTTCAAAACATAGTAATGAGCGAGGGACGATGAGTCTTGACTGTACTCGTATTTCGATACGAAATATTAAGATACGCCAATTGAGGTTAGCACTTAGACGAATGAACCTCTAAGGAAATACAACGATCTTGCTCCATCATTTAACGTAGTGAATATTAGCGTATCGGTAGAAGCTAAGCAAATTTAGGCGGTAAATGCATAGCAGATATACACTCCGACGAAGGGGATGTAAGGCAGTCAGCATATTGCCTATTAAATGTTAGGCAAGCAAAACATGCCCACTCTTCGATAGAAAAGAGATTGGGTCAAATTTAAAAGTTAGGGGTAACTCATCTCTTGGCGTAGGTGACTGGCTTTAGAGGCAGAAATAGGCCAAAGTTAAATGAGTAAATTAAAAAAAACGAATTCTGGTTTGACGTATTTTAATCATTCTAAAGAGTGGTTTCATTCGTTAACAGAGTTTTGAGGAAAAATTTGAAATAAAGGTATAGAATATTTAGTATAAGAACACATTTTTACACTTAACCAGATCCAAGACTCGGAAGTAGTACTAACTTTTAAATAGCACTCTCTATGTTTTTTAGTCCTATCTGCTGAAGGTTTGGATTATCTTTATAATGGTTTTTCTCTATCAACATCGAACAAGAAGTGACTTTGAAAAATGGAATATTATGTAATTACCCAGTGGTCATGAAAATCACATTTTTAAGTGTATGATACTTAGTAAGTGCCCTCAGTATTTACTCGAAAAGTACCATTGAACACTTTTGACCTAAAACAAATTACTGGCTTGGCAATTTAAATCATTTATGTCGTTCTTTAGAAATCACGATTTCATAAAAATAGAAATACCTTTTTTCAAATAATATCCTGTACACGTTTTACATGCAGCCAATAAAGATTTAAATTAGCTCTCAAATGCAATTTTAAAATTTTAAATCGGTCCATAAATGGACGTAACGCTACAGTTTGAAGGTGATTATGACAATGAAGATTTAGCAATTTTGTCAGTAATTAACAATAAGAATAGCATTTTTGGGTTATCTAAGACTTGATTTTCATCTAAAATAAAAAAAGCACTGTCGAAGTAAATGAAACCGTTATCAGATGAGTTTAAAGAATGTATAGGGTGACATTTGACATTTAAAATTGAGTAGTACTTCCGGCTAAACCGAAGGAGGTTATATCAAAAGAATCTATTTTTGTGCCTAATATCCTCTATCCTAATTTCAAAATTTTATCTCGAGAAATAAAGAAATAAATGAGACTGTATCTGATCTCATAAGCACCCGGTATATATAATTAGTCCTGAAAAATAATACAATCACCCATAGGGGCTCATAAAGCTGAGCTCAAGTAATTCAATTTTTCTAATACTAAAACTTCACAAACATATATTTCTTTTTTTGTACCGGTCGATCGTTATCCTTACTCTAAGCCTTGTATGTAGTTTGGATTAGACTTATGGGGATATATCCCAAACTTACCATGAGTGTTATGCCTTGACTTGTTCTATGTACATAATCATGCGTACACCTTTAAATTGTTTATATAGAGCAGATGGGTAAAATTAATCTCATCTGTGATCCGTATACTTTCTTTTGTTTGTGGATAGCGGACTGTAGGCCATACAAAACCATGGCTTCATTCTCCACACCATCATATATTGCTTTGTTTTTGAGATATATCATAAAATCAAATTAGTAGCGCGTTTACCTCCCTCCACTTCCTCACATACTTTTTGTCAATTTTCCCCGTTATATTTCCTTACTTTATTGAACTACTGACAACGATTATATATGTCTCAAGCTTAGGTAATAATAAAAGACAAATATAGTAATTAGACGCCATGACCATTAATAAATGTGACTGTTACCTTCGTCAAATACCAAATAAAAGTTAAACAACCTACGTTAACTTTATTTCGGTATTTGAATATAATTAAGCAGCTTTGTTGGTAATTTATATCACGGACTCATGAAAATCGGCTTACGGTTTTATGTTTGTATAAAGTCAGAGCCCCAGATCTGTACACTAATTGCAGTTGCACTCATAATTGTGAACAATCTTAGACATTGTACAGGAGAGCGGCGATTATTGAAAGCTCCTTAACTCGAATACTGCCAGTTATATCTGATAACTGTTTTATAAAGTGCACTTTTAACTCCAAGATTTTTCACACTGAGGAAGTGCAATTTGGGATTAATTTGTCTCATAAGACGCATTGTTTTCCATTACTTACGGTAAGATATTTTTACACCAGAAAAGAAAATTCACAATTTCCTAGAGACGGTGTACTGGAAATACGAATTTCTTAATTGCTTTCATAAAACATTGTATTTTGCATTATTTGAATAGATTTCATTGAAGATTTATGTCATCTTGTATATATCAGATTAATCACAATATAATTACAAAGTGTCTCATAGGTAATGGGTACATATTTTAACTGAAGATTTCAGAGAAAACACCGCTGCCTAAGGAATCACTACTTCCACATCCAGATTCTTCATCCAAGTCACTTTAAAGGAAATATCTTGACTATATTTGCACTCTAGTATGTGAAAATTATTGGTCATAGAATTTTAATAATATTTGGGGCAGATGTCATAGAAAAGTTTGAGGGGTTGGTTTCTACCATATTCGTTAAAAATGAAGTTTCTAGTTTACCCTACTTATTTTCCACTATTCGCAATCTACCACCTCCCACCCCTTCAATGAAGTCATCTCAATCGGATGTCACTACAATACATACGTGTACTAACTTTCAAGTGAATATCTCAATTTGATGTTATCAATCCCATTAATAATGAAGCGGAGGTGGTGGAGTTTGAAAAATACTAGAAAGAAATCTGAGGCCTTGGTTTCTAGTATATACACCGAATCCCAAATTTCTGTACTCTTACCAGCTTGATTTACTTATTTTTCCCTACTCCTATTAACCCCAACCCTTCTACGGAATCATCCCAAAATATAATCTACTTCCAGATGTCGTTATAATACATACGTCTACCAAATTACAAGTGAATATCTCAATTTTATTTTATCAAACCCTTTAATAATGTAGTAAGGGTAGTGGAAGTGTTGAAAAATAGTATCAAAAAATCTGAGGCCTTGGCATCTAGGACATACACCTAATTTCAAGTTGCAGTACTCTTACCAGCTTGCTTTACTTATTTTTCCCAATTTACCTCTACTTACTCCCACTCCTTCAACGCAATCATGTCAAAATATAATCTAGTTTCAGATATAGCTATAATACATAAATGTACCAAATTTCAAGTGAAAATTTAAATTTAATTTTATAAACTCTTTTAATAAGGGAGTGGGGGTGGTGGGGAGATGGAAAATACTAATAAAAAACCTGAGACCTTCGCTACTAGTATATACACCAAGTTCCAAATTTCTGTACTTTTACCAGCTTGCTTTACTTATTTTCCCCTATATACCCCTATTTAACCCCCAACCCTTCAATGGCATCATCTCAAAATATAATCTAGTTCCAGATGTCGTTATAATTCATACGTGTACCAAATTTCAAATGAATATATCAATTTCATTTTATCAACCCTTTTAATAATGAAGTAGGGGTGGTGGGGGTTGAAAAATATTATAAATATTCTGAGACCTTGGCTTCTAGTACATACACCGAACTTCAAGTTTCTGTAGTCTTACCAGCGTGCTTTACTTATTTTCCCCTATTTACCCCTATTTAACCCCCAACCCTTTAACGGAATCATCTCAAAATATAATTTAGTTCCAGATGTCGTTATAATACATATGCGTACTAAATTTCAAATGAATATCTCAATTTTAATTTATCAACCCTTTTCATATTGGAGTAGGGGTGGTGGGGGGCTGAAATATATTATAAAAAATTCTGAGGCCTTGGCTTCTAGTACATACACCGAATTTTAAGTTTCTGTACTCATACCAGCTTGTTTTACTTATTTCCCCCTATTTACCCCTAAATAACCCCCAAACCCTTCAACGGAATCATCTCAAAATACAATCTAGTTCCAGATGTCGTTTTAATTCATACGTGTACCAAATTTCAAATGAATATCTCAATTTTATTTTCTCAACCCTTTTAATAATGAAATAGGGGTGGTGGGGGTTGAAAAATATTGTAAATAATCTGAGACCTTGGCTTCTAGTACATACACCGAATTTCAAGTTTCTGTAGTCTTACCAGCTTGCTTTACTTATTTTCCCCTATTTACCCCTATTTAACCCCAACCCTTCAACGGAATCATCTCAAAATATAATCTAGTTCCAGATGTCGTTATAATACATACGTGTACCAAATTTCAAATGAATATCTCAATTTTAGTTTATCAACCCTGTTCATATTGGAGTATGGGTGGTGGGGGTTGAATAAAATTATAAAAAAATCTGACGCTTTGGCTTCTAGTACATACACCGAATTTCAAGTTTCTGTAGTCTTACGAGCTTGCTTTACTTATTTTCCCTTATTTACCCCTATTTAACCCCCAACCCTTCAACGGAATCATCTCAAATTATAATCTAGTTCCAGGTGTCGTTATAATACATACGTGTACCAAATTTCAAATGAATATCTCAATTTTATTTTATCAACCCTTTTTATATTGGAGTAGGGGTGGGGTGGTCGTGGTTGAAAAATATTATAAAAAAATCTGACGCTTTGGCTTCCAGTACACACACCGAATTTCATGTTTCTGTACGCTTACCAACTTGTTTTACTTATATTCCCCTATTTACCCCAAATTAACCCCCAACCCTTCAACGGAATCATCTCAAAATATAATCTAATTCCAGACGTCGTTATAATACATACGTGTATGAAATTTCAAATGAATAACTCAACTTTTTTTTATCAACCCCATTAATGGGGTAGGAGTGGTGGGGGGTTGAAAAATATTATTAAAAAATCTGAGTCCTTAACTTCTAGCACATACACCGAATTTCAAGTTTCTGTACTCTTACAAGCTTGCTTTACTTATTTTCCCATATTTACCCCTATTTAACCCCCAACCCTTCACCGGATATCCTCAAAAAACAATCCAGTTCCAGATCTCGTTATAATATATACGTGTACAAAATTTCAAGTCAATATCTTAAACCGTTCCGGAGAAAACGTGCGGACAAAAAAAAGTTACAGACCGACAGACAGACCGACAGACCGACAGACAGAAATTTTTTTTTCGCTCAAATTTAAAATCTCGACGTTTCATGACATTCTAAACCTATTTCACGAATAAAAATTTTTGAAAATTTTTTTGCGATTACTATACTTCCAATCCACTACGTGGATGTGGAAGTAATAAAAACTTAGTCAAACATACTTTAGTAAATTATAGCTTATGTATAGAGCGGTAAAGCAACTTTTTAATTTCTTGTAATGACAATAAATATATTTTACATCACATTCGAAATTTCCGGACTCCTACTAGCTTGGTTTACTATTTTTTTTGTATTCACCCCAATTCACCTCCCAACCCTTCGACTGAATGATCTCAAAATAAAACATAGTTCGATATAATACATATGCGTACCAAATTTCAAGTGAACATCTCAATTCTATTCATTAACCCACTTAATAATGGAGTGGGGATGGTGGTGAGGAGGTGACAAGTGTTATAAAAAATGAGGTCTTGGCTTCAAGTATATACACCAAATTCCAAGTATCTGGACCCTCCCCATCTTGCATTACTTATTTCCCCTACTTAAGAATCAAGTTTTTTAGAAATAACTTTTAAACTACGAAAAATACAAAACTATCATAACGATGAAAATTGAAGAATAAAAAATTGTACAAAAAAATGTACCTACAAAAAATTTCGTACATCTAACCGTTTTGTGTAAAATAAGAAACAAAGTAATAGGGTTGTCGGTCAATACGTGAGCATCAAAATTAGCGTTTTCGGCGCTGCGAGCGTGGCCTCCGGCGGTGCCGTAAAGATAGTCCTAAACATTATAAAAACAACAGCGAATTGTCTTTTTAAATAACCTCATAAATAAAAAAGTTACGGTTTCTCAAACTTTAAGATTTCCGGTCGTACCGCAAAAATCACTATAACGTCACGCGACACCAGACGAAACTAGGACATGATATTTTGCCATATGGTCATACTGGGTTTAGCAGCCTACGGAGCAGTATCGCGTTTACTCCGTTCCTGGTTTCGATTTATCATTTAAATAGGAATGAATTTATGCCTAAAAGTAAACCAAAAAACTATAAATATTGCAATGTACCTAGATGTATAAGCACGACCATAGAAACGCCCGAAAAGTATTTTTTCGACGTGCCGAGACAAGAAAAATTGCGAAAGAAATGGTGTCGAGTAATAAGGCACGATGATTAGGTGCCCTTTCTTCTAAATCTGTGCAACATAGTTGTGAAAAAACCTTTGATGTAACTACCGAAAATAATAATATGTCTTTTATAATGATCTTAAGACATTTAGCTTCACATCCACGTAGTGGCGTGGAAGTGCGTAATTGTAAAAAAAAAAAAATTGAAAATTTTTTGTTGTTGAAATAGGTATAGAATATAATGAAATGTCGAGATTTTAAATTTAAGCGAAAAAAAATGTCTGCCTGTCAATCCACGGGATTTCGCAAACAGCAGAAAAAACTATCTATGAGAACTAAAATTAAAACTGTTTGTAAAATTATTGATTTACAACCTTTGCATTCTTTCGATAACCTGAATTCTGGTTATGCTAGCAATTAAAATCCGAAAATCAATTTGTCTTTCTTATGGGACAATTCTCATTCCAACACTAGTTCCCACGCAGTCCCCTACGGCTATGCAGAATAAACCAGTATCCACATAACCCCCTACGGCTATGAAGATTCGGTTAAAATGAGAGCAAAGGTCTAAAATGAATTTATTTACATAACTCATCTTTCGGAAATTTTTTTCATTCAAACGGATCGCAATTTCATGAAATCTATCATTCTATTTTTTGGAAATGCTTAGCCTTTGAAACATTTTTCGCCCTTATTCTGAGCTCATCAGAAAGGCACAAAGGTGAAAATCTCTTTCTTTTTCATTCAGTCAGTGTCAAATAGTGATGGGCGATATATCGCGAACTGTGATTTAATCACTGATATTAAAAAATCACAAGTAACGACTGTGAATAAAGTTGGAAGAAAAGCGTGACGTGATCACGACTTTCCATATATCAATATATTTTTGACGATATAAATATCTTGTTTGCCACCTTATGTATAACACGTAAAGCAAACGATTCCGTGACTTAACGATATTGGGTAGGTACGCGTTTCACAATATAGACTGATCTTGTGCGTCTCATAATATATAGATATTTATATACTTATCTTTTATATATTTTATTCACTGGCAATTAAAGGCAGGGTCGTGGCGGAACATTTCTGTTACAAGAACACCTACTAAAACCATGCATTAAAATATTTTTTTGGTTAAATATACTAGCAATTTTATTGCAAATATTGAACATCCACGTCTCGGTATGGCATATAATAAAAATATGGAATTCGACAATTTTGTATTCTTTTTGATTTTTAAAATTGTGAAATGCTTAGCTCCAAAACATGTTTTTGTTGGAGAGAAATAACCACAACTTCTACATCGAAAACACATCGACTAACCATAGCAGAAATCATCTTTTCTCAAAGGGTTTGCAATTTTATAATCAACTGCGAAGATGAGTATCCTATAGGTATATATAGAATGTGCAACAATTAATAAAAAAGTACAGTAAGTTGGCGACGAGTATAATGGTTATAGCTTGTATAGGTTAGAAGTGCTGCCTTATGCCGTTGACCAAAATTGTAAGAAAGAAGTAGGTAACAAATTTTTGATAAATATTTGAATGGGAGAAATACTTGGACTTTATTAAATAAAATGTTTGCCATTAAATAATAGCAAATAAGAATAACTATATAAATAAAATATTATATTCATTATTTAATTTGTACATTTTTATTAAAATCCGAGGCTTATATTAAAAAGGTTGCCGCACTATATTATAAACAATAACCCAGCAAAAATTAAAATCCCTGATTGATAACTAGCAAACCTAAATAGTTTATTGATCCTTCCGAAATGTTTACATATTTGTATAACTTTACAAAAATATGCTATTACGAAGTTCAAATAGGCGTCCCATTTAACACTTTAGTGTTTTGGCTTTATCACCAATCCATGTCAGGTTAGTTGGATAAGCAAATCATAATATCAATATGCATGTATATGTAAATATCATACGTATTATATATCTACGGCTGCACAGATTACCAAAGTAGCGAATTCACAAATTCACCAAAATTAATAATTTTTCCTATTCGCCGTATTGTGAAAAGTCGTGATCACATCACGGTTTAAATTCACTGATATCAGAAATTCACAGTCACGATTCACATTGCGATTGAAAAATCACGATATCGCCCAACACTAGTGTCAAACAAGTTAGTAATTGTCTTGGTTCTTGCATGGAACATCATATGAGTGGCTCTGTGTCTTTCTGATGAGCTCAAAATAAGGGCGACAAACGTTTCAAAGGCATTTCCAAAAAATAGAATGATAAATTTCAGGAAAATGCAATTCATTTGAATGAAAAAAATTTCCAACCGACGAGGTATGTAAATAAATTCATGTTAAGCCTTTGTTCTCATTTTAACTGAATCTTCATAGCCGTAGGGGATTATATGGATACTGGTTTCTTGTGCATAGCCGTAGGGGACTGTGTAGAAATTAGTGTTATTGGACAACAATAAGAGGGACAAATTAATTTTAGGATTTTAATTGCTCGCATAACCAGAATTCAGGTTATCGAAAGCATTCCAAGATTGTGAATCAATAATTTTACAACTGGTTTTTATTTTAGTTCTCATAGATAGTTTTTTTTCTTCTGTTTGCAAAATCGTATAAAGAATGTGTTTCATTACAAGTATAAGCAAACAAAAAATAATTCACTTTTAAAAATCAATGGGTCAACAACCTCTTTTGTGCGCACGTTTTGTCTAGAACGAGAAGTTATTGACTTAAAATATGTATGTATAACAAGAGAAAAGAATTATATAAAAAAAAAATATTTAAGAAAAAGCTTTTATTTAAAAAAAGTGTACTAAAAACTAAAAAATATATTTTTTTTAAATTCATACACCTGGAAACCAAAAGCTTTGGGGATGGTCATATAGTACTTTGTTCAATTGACCGCCCCCACAGGTTTTGGTTTCCAGGTGTATAAATTAAAAAAAAAAAAAATACTTTTTTTAAGTCTTTTTTAAATAAAAGAATTTTCTTAAAAATATTTTTTTATATAATGTAATTACTCGAAATTCGAAAAAGAAAATATTTATACATTTTCTCATAAAGTCCCTGCAATAATCATCTGCATCTAAAATTATACAGTATTCAGTTGCTTTAAATTGGTAAAATATTCGTAATATTCCAGCAAATTGCTCAATTAGATTATTTACAACGGCGAATGTTAGTTCATAGAAAACATCTAATATGTCTTAAAATGAAACAAAAAATGGAGAGACCTTGGAAACCTTATGATTATCTAAACGTTGCAAAGAAATTTAAACTTTTATTTAAAGAAAGAAAAACTACCATTTTTAAAGACACGGAATATTTCATATATTTGTCTGAGTTTAAGTAAAAAGTGCAAATACGCCATAAATGAATGGATACTGTAAACTTAGATTATAAAATAATAAAAGATTATTGTGCTATAAGCACTTAGAAAAGATTGCCTTTAAGAGCCCATAATGGAAATCTGCTTTGTTAGAGATCAGATCTGTTGCTACTTTGCTGGTGTCGTTGGAACAGCTAGCTCTGTTAATTTCAAAACTTTCTTGATAACCTCACGCTGCATTACCCCATCAACGATCTATTAATACAAGTCTCCTTCGAGAAAATAATATAGTAAACCCTGTGAATGCTATCTAAAACTTATTTTGATGGCGTGCGTTATTTTCACCAAGATGGGCTTTATTCCAGAGATTTTAATGACATACTTGAGAGCAGATATCACAATTATTTATAAATTAATTGAACTTTAAGTTTAAACAAAGTCTGGCATTGTGATTACTTGGTCGGAAGCAATGAACCATAAATGTCCATGTCCATGCTTTTTCGAACATTATAGCTAAAAGTAAATTAATTTAAATTCATGAAAGATATGAGCTTAAAGATGTACTAGATCCTACACATTTTTTTCAATTAGTATGTATGGCATTATAAAGGAGAATGCGGTATGAGGGTGCGGTATGATATCTTTAACACATTAAAAAATGTATTAAAAAAAAACTTTTTAAAAACACTAAGTTTCAAAAAGTAAAAAGTATAAAATAATTTTTAAACCGTTTTTATTAGCTTGACCTGTAACTTTGTTTGTAAAACAAAATTTGCAATTCAATTTTTCCCACTTCCAGATGCCGTACTGACTTAAAAATTTGCATGTGTATATGCTTCACATCACAATACATTTTAATATTCTTTATGTAAAAATCCAAGAGGACGCACAATGGTCAAGTTCTAGGGGACAAAATTCTACAAATTTGCCAATTAGTAGAAAATATTCGTTAGAGAAACGGAAAAATATTGAAAAAAAATTAGACACAAAGGGGTGGTTTTTGAGGGGGTTTTAGAAAATTATTCAGATTTAAAATTTTGATACTTTGTAGATACGATAATATTGTACCCGTGAATACATAAAAAATATAAAAAAATCTAAGGAGCAAAAGGATGGCTTTTAAGGGAATTAAAAATTAAATATTATTTTAAAACTACCTAACCTTTTAAATAAGATTTGTGAATCTACAAAAAAAATGTAAATGTAGTGAAATAAATGTAAGCTCTTAAAGGATGGTTTTTGAAGGGGTGCAGCAGACAATTTTATATTTCTAGGAGGACGAAATTATTTCATTTATCTTTATTCTGTTTATGATGCGAAATGGTTTACTTTATAATTTTAGATTGTTCTTGAAATAATATTAAGAAATTGACTTGTGTTCAAAATTAATTGCTCTAAGTAGAGAGTTGTAAAAGTAGGGAATTGTAATTTTTTGAATATCTACAGATTCTTGCAGGTGTATAGTTTTATTTACCTCGATTTATGTTTTGTCGTTTTAAGAACTATAAATACCTATTATTACTTTATCATTTTATGAAAAAAAGCTGCTACCATCTGCTACTATAATAATGACTTTACTTTATAGTTATTTATGCTCTATACCACGGAGAAGTCTCTTTGAGTTATGGTCAATAGAATCTGATAAATTGGAAAAAATAATAGAAATTACTTGCAAGTCCTTAACGTACAATATTGTAGAGGAACTTCAGAACAGGCAATAATGGACAAAATTTAAAAAATTGGGACTGAGGTCAAGTTTTTAAAACTAATGATTCCTGGTTAGATGGAAAATTAAATTTAGTGAATTGAAAAAATTGATAGAGGACACGCCTAATCAGCCATCAACTTCCAAATCATCTAGTCGGCCAAGGAAATTGCTTGATAAACTTAGTGATCGAGCTGAAAGGTGCATAGCATAGATCACCAGATGTACAGACAGTTAAATACAAATATAAAACCTTGTGCCGTGTTGAGGTATCTTTGTCTATATATACGAAATTAATACAGAAAATGCAGCTTTTGTTAAAATATTTCTTACACTACTTACTTCCTATGTTGTTGGTGGTATTAATATTTTCTTCTCAAAACTGAACACAATATTTCTCTCATACCTTAAAAAAAAGTTTATCTAAGAAAATAAATTGTTACGTTTTTATTAAAATAACGACAATATTGCAGTTGTTTACATGTCCTTGTATTTATCAAATATAATACCAGGTAGAACGAATACAAGTTTAGTTCTAAGGTAATTGTTTATTTAACTGTATTAAATTTTTTTTGCTATCCGTCTTTTTACAAGTGTAAACAAACCCCCATCATGTCACTACTATGAAGTTTAAATATAAACTTATGAAATTATCGATTAAAGTTGCCTTCATATTTCTAAGTCACATAAAAAATTCCCGTCGAACGAGTCCGCGCGGCGGTATCATTGAATAGGTAAAGATGCCGCCTGCCCGCTTTGTACTTACCGCATTTTTTACATGTCTTAGAATTATGAAGACGACTTTAACCTCCTTTTTAAACTGCATTCTGTAAACGGCACAACACCTCACCTCACCAGTCATTCTAGGTGAACAAAAGGTTAAACATCAAGCTAATTGTAAAATAAATAAACTGAGGTTTTTTAGACTTGGAATAATATCCCCAACAACACATCAAAAGGTAACCAAAATCTAAGTATGGAAAATCTGCCATATTGGCCGCCTTTTTGGATTTACTATAGAAATCTATAAAATGCATATAGTGATTCAAATATGTACCAAATATAAAGTTCTCTGAACCAGGAATCATATAAAGGCTTTATCTAATTTTGTTTCTATCATGTTTCATTTATTAGAAAATGTTAATAATAAAGCAAGGTAATTTATGAGGATTATAATGATACGGTATAAGTTTTGAAATAAACTTTATTAAACTACTAACACAATTAAAATACTACTGTCATTTCCAACAAGTATCACTTTCCATCAGAAACACCAACGTCATATACATCTTCTATATTTGAGTTACTGCAGAATATACCTTGACATTCATTGCAAGCTGATGAACATTCCAAATTATGTTTTCTGCATGAGAACCTTGAAGTACTACAATATGTCTTACGTTTACATGTTATGATATTGAGCAGAATTGGTGGTGCTGGTTGAAGGTCAGTGAGTACTGGTAGGAGTTGACCACCCTGTAATGGCCAACACCAATCCTCAGGTAGAAGAGATGTATTCCCTTTCCAATCTTGAAGTTGGTAATAGATCCGTAAATTATGGAATTATGTCTTCTTCCAGACTGTTTGCATTGTTGAATACTTCAGCATACTCCATAAATGGTATATTTTTCATAATCTTCATTAGACCTTTGCCTTTGCCAATCCCAAACAACTGTGACATGGTGTCACACCCCAAAATGGCGTGAGTAAATAGCAAGCCGTTGCAGACATTTAATCCCAATGACAATCTTGTAGTTTGAATGTTTCATTGCTGACTGACGGTTGTACCATGCTTTGGTTCTGGTTTGAATATTACTTTCTATTTTCCATTTTAACATAGAAACACAGAAGTATCAGAACATCTGTGTCGTCTGCAGTGACAACAATATCTCTTTGTTCAGACGCACCAACTGTTGTCTGGGTGATCAGAAGGTCTGCATCTCCACGTGCATGTATTGTCTGACATCCAACAGTTTCAAAGCTTTTACTAAGCATCATCAAAAAAACGCTGCTTATTCGTTTTGTTTGATAGAAAAATATCCTTCTTCATTGCCGGTTTCATGTCCATAGAAATTAAAACGTTACAGGAGCTTTTACCTTTACTTCTTTTAATGTGAGTGGCATCCTTAATGGAAGGACCATCCAAATATCCATCAAACACAATCACAATCGATTTACCATACCTTGTAAAAACGTAGTTTGTACAGCTTTTACGGATGTCTGCGAACAGCATACCAACCGACCATGATAATCGATGCAGTAAAGCATCTCCATAGAGTGGATCAGAAAGTGGTGTTTCTGCTGCAGCTATCTGACATTTCTCCGCCTTGGCCCACATGGTATTGGCCACAGCCGATTTATTTGCCTTTCTTGGGATATATATTTGAAGTTAATCAGAGAAATATGTGCATTTTATAGATTTCGAGATTAAATCCACGATGGCGGCCAATATGGCGGCATTCTCATACTTATATTTTTCTAGACTTTTGATATCTTGTTGAGGATATTATTCTAAGTCTTAAAAACTTCTACAATTAGTTTGATGTTTTCAACTAAAATTACTGGACTATAATATGTACATTAAAAAAAGTGCAAAACAACACTTTTACAGCACGAAATCGCTGTTAAATACTACAAACACCCGAACCGATCTTGCCCGAAACGTTACGGTTGTTTTCAAATAAAAGAGGTGAATAGATCAACTAGCCAATCAGGAACTTAGGGAATGTTTATAACTAAAGTACCTTTAGTGTTCCTTAAAATGCAAATTGAAATTTTGCACAGTTGTAGGAAATTGTAGCACAATTACATACGTGAAATACAAAAAGTAGAATTTTAATTTTGCGAGTTAGTTTCGGGGGATAAAACGGAAAGTTAAAAAAAATAATTTCAAGGCCAGCGTCAAATGGAAGTTTGTTTCACTTTTCCGAAAAAACGCTTAAAATTGCTGTCCACCCACCCAGAATAAAAGGATCACTCAGAAAAATCTGCAAAAATCATGAATACTGGAAGTAACGAAAATTATCAGGACTGCATTACCTTACTTAATATATATTGGTACATAGAAGAGAGCTTGACGACAAACTTTTTTTTGTAACATAATATGTAAAAATTTATTTAGAAACAACTGATCGTTGAAATTACGTCACTTTCAAAACTTATTCGTCATATTTTCATATCAAAGGAAATACGATGAATGGATCTTTTATGAAATTCAGCTAAGGTATTTATTACACAGTGACAAAAAAATAAATACTAAACACGAGATTTTTGTAACTTAACAACGTATTATATTAAAATCTCTTAAAGAATGACAAAACTTTGTTGGAGCTTGTTAATATTTTGTACGTTATAAGAGTTTGATTATATTGACTGGAGAGTACAACAAACTTCTCTCTTTATAATTCAAAAAGTTTCCAGAAGACATCTTGACAAAGGCGGCGGCATCTTTACTTGAAATAAGTTTTCCTTTATTACCATGTTTTTTATCAGTTAACACAATCACACGTTTTCGTGTACAGAAATAATAATGTCTGATGTCTGTCCTTTCATATTTAGAACATCTCTTAAATTACGCTAATAATACAATAGTGAGACACAGGTGTATAATATATATTAAAACTATACTTATGCAAGAAACGACGTGATGAAATTGCATCAAATGTACGTAGTAATCAAATGAGGATCTCATATGTAAGATAACTACAGACCTCTGATCCAAAATAAACTGGTGGCAGCAGAAAATCATCTCATCGATATTTCTATGACTAGCCTACTTGAAACTATGTATAGAATATACAACAGAGTGGTCCCTAAAATAACGTAATTTTTCTTAAGGGAGTCGCATCGCTTTGTTACGAAAAATGTTAAAATGTACAAGTATTATTTTCAGAATTTTTAAGAAACTTTACGGGTCGCTACCGAGGCTTAAAATACAGGTTGTCCCGAATTGCATAGGCCAAACTTCACTAAGTAATACAACTTTTCAAAAGAAGAAAAAAGTTCCTATAAACATGGGTTGGGAAGTGATTAGTTTCCAAGACACAGGGCGCGCTCAAGTAATTCTCCTGAAAATGTTTTTTTATGAATATTTTCGAAACGTCTAAAGATAAACAAATGATACACAGGAATTCAACTTTTTATGCTTTTTAGGAAAAAATTATAACTATGTGCGAAAATCATTCAGGAGCGGGTGAAACTGGGGGGGCCTCGGTATAATCTACACAAAAAAGTCTCTCTAAAATTATCAGTTTTTGAGTAAAACTTATCTGAAATTTATTAATTAGTAACCATTATTACCAGCATTCCTGGTATGCAGGAGTATGCCGTGATTGTAAATGAAAAATAATCTAGCATGCAATGCCAGAATGACAATAATGACATTGTTGTTTTTTTGTTTTCTGTAGTTCATTGTTCTGTAGTTTTATTATTTCCTTTTGGAAAAAGTGTTCTATTGAAAAGTAAAAAATGGTCATCATTAGTAATGTGGAGTACGCGGATATTCATTTTATTTATGGATATTGTAAAGGAAAAGCGAACGCCGCGGCACGCGAATATCGCAGAAGATTTCCTAATAGAAGGAAACCATCTAAAGATGTTTTTATTCGAACCCTCCTAGAATTTAGAAATGTTGGACTTAACAGAGGTCCACCAAATGAAGAACAGCGAAATGGGCGATTTAAAAACATAATTTTGGCCAAATTTAACAATAATTAATTTATTATTATTGTATCAGAAAAGCGGCCCAACAGGTGCGTGCGCAAGCTGTGCATGTTTCCAAAAACAAAGTTTTTCGGATTCTGAAAAAAGACTACAGAAAAGCTTTTCAAATGCAGCCAGTCCAAAGCCTTCTACCAGGGGATCCTGGTTCTGGGATTTGGACTGATGATTCTACCTTTAACCATAATGGATCGGTTAATTTTAATAATTTAAGAATCTGGGCTCATCAGAATCCTCATATAATTGGCCCTAGGGCATTTCAACAAGAGTTTAGCGGGGTGGTGTTATAAACGAGACTTTTTGTGGGCTCCACATCCTTCTTCCCCGTTTAAATGGACCATTATTTAATGATTTTTTAAATAACCATTTTTTTTCAATATCTCGAGGATATTCCTCTTAATTTAAGAAATGAATGCTGGTTTCAAATGGACGGAGCTCCTGCACATTTTGTTGTTGAGAACCGTTTGTCGGTAAACAATAATTATCCTACACGGTGGATCGGTCGATTAGGTGCAAAAGCCTGGCCACCCCGTTCACCGGATTTAACTCCAGTTGATTTTTTGTCTGGGGCTATTTAAAGGACAAAGTCTACGCAATTCCTGTAAACACGAGAGAAGAGTTAATAGAAAGGATTCTTGAAGAATGTGAACATTTGCGGGCTAATCCTGATTTCATTCGTAAAGCTACACACTCTGTACGGCCAGATGTCAGAAATGTGTTGAAGTTGGCGGTATGCACTTTGAACAACTCTTGTAATTTGTAATTTACCTTACTTTAGTCTAATTCATTGTTGTCTAATAAAAAATAATGTAATCAAATTCTGTTCTACTGTCATTGTTTTTCTGTTCTGCTACAATTATTCATAAAAAACTATTCCCGAATAAAGTGCAGATAAGATTTAATCAAAAACTGATAATTTTAAAGAAAAAACACAAGACAGTTTTTTATGTAGAAAACTTCAAATTTTTAAGTTCTGCTCACAAATTAATTTAAAAGTGTCACACAATAAAGTTGAGGCGAAATTATACCTAGACCCCCCCAGTTTCACCCGCTCCTGAATGATTTTCGTACATACTTGTAATTTTTTCTTAAATAGCATAAAAAGTTAAATTCCTGTGTAAATTATCATTTGTTTATCTTTAGACGTTTCGGAAATATTCATAAAAAAACATTTTCGGGAAGTGAAATTTAGCCTACGCAATTCGGGACACCCTGTATATATAAAATATATATTTTATTTAGAACATGTTGTAATATGTTTCTCACCAAAGTAAAACTAAATAATAATAAATTAAGAGGTTAGAAAACATCCACTTCAGTAAAAATAGTTTAAAATTAACAATAAATACTGATGTTTCTCCTCACTGTAAATTTGCATCTTTTTCTATGAAGACTACCCCTTGTTCGATAAAATCATTTATAACTCACACACCTCGAGCAACGCCCATAAGTTTTCAGTATATTTCATACCTATTGGGCAGCAGCTTTCTCTGTAATATCACTAAACACGTCTGTGATTATAAAAAATCTAAGTGCCTTACTTAGATACAAAGTACAAAAATTAAAAAGTACAAAATTGAATGCGTTTCACAGGATGCTCCATTCTTACATCCTGCAAAGTCTCTATCATTTTACACTCTGTATTGAAAGTGACTTGATCATCGAAAAAAAATAAAGTTAGTATCATAGATGTCCAAGAAGCCTTTTCATGCAATTTTGAGGTGATCTTGAGCAATCTGCTGTATTTTCTGCATTTCTTAAGAAATTGCATATTACTTCTCAGAGTGCAATATGGTCAACTTGAAACCAGAGGCCTACATAAATTGTGACAGTAAAAATGCAGATATCAAGAATACTTTTCTATTCCCTGTTAGTGGGTTTCAACGTGTCACGAAACAAATAAATCTTCACCAAATTGAATGCTTCTGCCATCCTTCTAAGGTGTTGAAGTGCAGCAGGTGCTTGAATATTGTGTCAAAAACTCATTGAATAAATTTTTACTCAATTTTGTTTAATTAATATATCTTCTAGAGTCATGCCTCCAAGAAATATAATAGTAGCCACCTGACGATTGTTGCAATCGAAAAACCACAGTTTGCAACATTACTTTTGGGATGTAATGCTGATACGTTCACTATAATAGTAGTTGGTTTCAAGCTTTTTCCTCCAGGAAACTGAAAAAATGTTCAATCAGTAGTGGTGGATGTTGTATTAAATTATTTGATCTCTCTATGAAGACATTATTTCTGGGAAATACATTGTTCCAAATTTTATTTTAGGACTAATTTCTATAAAGAAATAAAAATTGGAAGGCGATCCATAGTTTTACATGTAATTATGTCCTCGACCAGTTCTTTCTTTCATCACGAAACTTCATTTGTTTGAAATGAATAGTGGAAGCGTTAACTTGGAGGAATCGCAACCCAATAGTTTAAATATGAAAGTGAGTACGACCACTGCCGTCAGTTCAGATTTTATAACCCAAGGGTAACTAAACACAAATTAGAGGTGGACATCCCCAAAAGATATTGTTCAGATCTTTAGAGGGCGGTAGCGACCTCTGAAAATTCTCTAAATTCGTTTAAATTATACTTGTTCTCGTTTTCCATCTAAAACAACTAACTCACGGGACGATCAGACAAAATTTCAAAAGTTTTATTTTAAGGACAACCCTAATATACACAGGGAAGAATATGAGAGAGATTTTAACAAAACTGTCAAAACACTCAAAATTAGTTTTAAAAATTCTGGAAATAAATAACATATTTCTTGAAGTGAAAATGTGTTTAGGTTCGGTACGAATACTGAATGTCATTCCAAAATTATGAGCGGTACAAAATCGGTCGAGTTTGAAACGACTAATACTCGAAGACTACTTGCCGGAGGACAACGAAGAGGACAGCATTCGAAAGAGGAAGGTAGAAAGCGGCAAGCAAACCAGCCGAAATTTCCCCCGCTTTCCGCATGATGCAAGAGAGGGGGGGACTTAGTTTGGTATCGAAATGACTAGTCAGTGCACGCCGAGTGATTTTGGAGAGCTCATGTCACTGTATGTAGCGTGGTTTGAGAAAAATAATTTACTGTATTGTGTACTAAGGCTACTCAGAGCTATGTACTATTAAATTTGGGAATACTGTGATGAACTGAAGTAGAAAATGTTGCAGTACATGAAAAGAAAGTGGAACCAGATTGAGGAAGAAAGTCGAGCGAGAAAAGGCCATGCGGGTGAATGAAGTTGGCACAATCGTCGATGAATGTCACCAAAATTTCGCGTGTCAACTTTGGCGGGATCCAATGGTGTGGGGGGAGGCTTAACAACAGCTTCCAATGGATGAGGACTATTAACAAGAATTCGACGGTTCCATAGATGGTCAACCTGGAGGTCATCATAGACTTCGCGTTGACTTCGGTGGGATCCATTGATGTGGGGGCGAATTTACAGTAATAAAGCAGCTTTCAGTGGAAGAAGACTATTCCGAAGAATCTGACATCCCCATAGACGTTCTCATAGCCTAAGAGCCGGTAACATTGAAAGTACCATCATCGCGGATTTTAAAAATTCTAGTGAAAATTGACTGTAGAAAACCATGCGCACAAAATGAGCCCGGTATGACGAGGTTTCTCTAACCGGAAGTATTTTTAATTGAATTAATTATTATTAAGAAAGAATAATCATTATTGCGGAAATTGATTTTAAATATGGCATTTCTTAGCAAATTTCATGCTCTTTCAGAAAAAACCTGGTATGACGACCTCTACTTGGCCGAAAATGTCTGTCATACCTATTTGAAGGAGGTGATTGGTAACAAAGTTTTACCGTTATGGCGTAGAACTTTTTCTTTATAATTTTATTCCGTTTTGTGCTCTTTCAGAATATCATGGTATGACAGCCCAAAAACTGCTGGAACTACCTATCATACCCGATTACTACCCATCTATTTTTAATTTATATCAAACATACCAATAATTATAAATATTTCCATAACAAAAAATATTATCTGAGATTTTCCTTCAGTAACTGTTAGTGGAGGGATCATACATCACAAAACCACAAAAATTAGTTCTGGGAGTGCCGCGCAACCTCCCCAAAAAAACACCCCTTCAATGAAAGAAGCGTTATGTTACTGATAACTAGTTAACCGTTGAAAACATAAAAAAATTATTCATCATAAAAAAAAAGCTGGACTAATTTCCTAAAAAAAATCCTGTTGTAATTTTCTTGTATATGCCATGATTTTCGAGAAAATCGATATCGAAAAAATTGCAACATTTGTATTTTTAATGCGTGCGAATCTTCGTTTACTTGAATTTTTTTGAGCGCGGCCTATAGAACAAGTTGAATTGCTTGAAAACCAAACAAGCTAGGAAGAAAAATGAAAATGGGTTCTAAAGGAGATATAGAATAATCTTTTGTTTCCATTTTTAATGGCTATTGATATATTATATTAGTATATAAAAATAACAATATAATATAGTTATCTCTTGATTTTTTGCGTTTTTACCTATTCAGAGGCCCATAAAAAATAACCGACCTTAATATAAGTTATAAATGCATTAACTTTTAGTTGAAAGTCGTACTTCAATGCAAAAAAAGTTAGGAATAAAAATATTCACATTTACAAATTTACTAGCATGTTGAAGTTAACCAAATTTTGGCCAATTTTTTATTGTTTCCTAAAATTAAAAAATGACCCAAACATTCAGCTCAAAATAATTTTTTCGAGTTTATATATCATATAACTATTGTCTCTGATCATTTAAGGTGGCCATTCGCTAGAAAGAGACATCCGATAGGGAAATATTTAATATTTTTGGCCATAATTCTTTTTTCTTAGTACGCATATTTAAAAAAACTATAAGGCTACCTAAGAGGAACCTTAACAAGACTATTATTATGAATTTTCACTCAATAATTTCAGTGGTTTGCAAAATAATTAGATTTAAATTTAAAAATTATGCTTATCTTCCTATTTCGTAGTTTTAAATTAAACTATTTTGCAAACCACTGAAGTTATTGAGTGAAAATTTATAGTAATAGTCTTATTATGGTTCTTCTTAGGTAGTCTTATAGTTTTTTTAAATATACGCACTAAGAAAAAACAGTTATGGCCAAAAATAAGAAATATTTCCCTATCGGATGTCTCTTTCTAGGGAATGGCCAACTTAATAGCTAAAAATTGCATAAAACAATATCAAAAAATTGAATATGCAGCCTTTTTTGGATTATTTTTGGCTAACTTCAACATGCTGGTAAATTTGCAAATGCGAATATTTTTATTCTTAACTTTTTCTGCACTGAAGTACTACCTTGAACTAAAAGATAATGCATTTATAACTTATACCAAAGTCAGTTAATTTTTATGGGCCTGTGAATACTTAGATGTAAAAAAATTAAGAGATAACCATATTATATTGTTATTTTTATATAGTAATAAATATCAGTAACCATCAAAATTGGCAACACAAGAGAGTATTTTATATCCCCTTCAAAACCCATTTTGTTTTTTTTACTAGTTTGTTTGGTTTTCGAACAATTCCATTTTTCCCATTGCCCTGCGCGCAAAAAATTTCAAATAAACGAAAATTCGCGCGCATTAAAAAAATTTTACAATCGATTTTCTCGAAAACCATAGCATATACAAGAAAATTAGAAGAGGGCTTTGTATTAGGCAATTAGTCAAGCTTTCTTTTTTATGATGAGCATTTTTTTAAATCTTCAAGGGTTAACGAGTTATCAGTAAAATGACGGTTTTTTCACCGAAGGGGTGGTTTATTGGTGTGGGGTTGCGCGGCACCTCCAGAACTGATTTTTGTGATTCTGTGATGTTTAATTCTCCCACTAACAGTTACTGAAGGAAAATCTCAGATAACACTTTTTGTGAGCTTCTGGTGTATTTTTTACTTTATCGACTGGACTATTATTATTATTATGCTTTACATATTATTAATTCATTATATTATTGACCTTTCTGCGATTGATTTATCAAAATTTCGTCTTGTCCCTTTAATACGATTTTCTAATTTATGGTCAACCGGCAATTAATGTAACGTTTAGAACAGTTTCATTAAATTTTCGCATTGTTATAGCTGTGTGCATAACGACGTCTATAAAAACTGCAGAATACAAGAGACAATAGCAAATAAGAGAAATTATGTCGCTAATTTGTCTTACTTTGATGCAACCAAGGATTTCGTAAAATGAACTAAAAATAAAATAAGCTCGTGACAAAGGATTTCAACATGGACGCAAGCAACTGAAGAAAATTAAATATCTCGTTTTCCAAACGGTTTAACAACTGATGATATTATTGTTCCTTAAACTACAAATAAAATTATGTAAGCAACAGTACGCTTTGATTATTCATAATTAAATAAATAGCAAAAATTATTCAGAACAACACGTACATTTACAAATGCACGTAATAAATAATATTAAAACTAATAAAAACTTATTGATATCCACACAGAGAGAACTAACTCATCTTGATAAATGCACACCGTCGTGGGACACATTATTGTTGCATTTTTTAAAGCAATTGTAAAATTTCAAAGCAAAAGCAGTGGCGTAGTTAAAACTTTATACTTCTAAAATATTCCAAGAGATGGCGCGACAGTGTACTATTTTGAGAATGGAAGTTCAGAAATTATCTCGGAGATAGCACTAGTGGAAATGTTCTAGAATGATTCGGGAAAACCACGGAGTAGTTCTGATTGGATTTAAGAAGTAATAATAAGTGAGAGAAGTGAGAAATAAAACTTGGTGTTGGATAAATAAAGTAATAATTAAAATAATAAGATAAGAATGTTGGATAGTATTCCATTGGGGAATTAGTGGTAACACGGAGAATTAATTTATGGGACATGAATCAAGAATTACTTTCGACTGAAAATAAAATGTGTAAATTCATTTTCCAGAAATTTCTAGAACATTCTATTTGGACATTTGTGTAGATAATTAATTTCTTTTAAGTAAGAAGTGATCCTGCTGTTTCGAGATTTTTCTAGAAAATACTTGAAGAAGTGCACAATGGAACATTCGGTGGACACTTTGGCATTAACAACCCTGAATAAAATACGGGAACGATCTTATTGGATAAATAGTCGTTAGGATGATGTAGGCTTGGTGTAGCAAATGCAGTGCGACCAGTGAAGGAGCATAGAATAGAAGTAGGGGTTGTTGCGTACATCTGGCAACTTTAAGTAATTTTATTAAATTCTTGTAAACGAAATGAATTTTTGAGAAATATGTATAAGTATTTACCATACTCTAGTAACTAAAACGCCAGACATTAAATTATCGTAGGTAATCTGTTTAAATTTAGGAATGTACATATTTATTATATTTTCAGGTTTCAATCATTTAACCCATTTTGTATTCCAGTTTTTGCTAACAGCTCTCATAGAACACAGAGACTTCGATCGCATAATAAATATATCTATTTCACACATATTTCTTAATTATTGGTTAAACCAAATATACTGCAGGAAGTATTGTGGGTTGCATAGAACAACGCAGACCCAAATTCTTAGTAATTTTTAGTTTATAGTATGGTAAGATGTTAATTGAGACTTAAGAGGGGATATCTCTTTTATTAGCTGGCTAATAGCAGAATTGGCCATTTGTGTAGCCAATTCTGTAGCAGCATACACTTTGACTTAAAGTTTTTGATAATCATTCAGTCACGAGTTGTGTCACTTCTGCTGTTATCAAGCTTTCTCTTAGTGATCTATCTAATAAAAGGTAATTACATTTATTTATTTGGTTCCTCTTATTAGTATTTAACGGCCTTTAGCCATATTTTTCATTTCTGCTAACTAAACAACCATAATTCTGAAACATGTGCTGATAATATTTTTTCTTCTTCTCAAACGTAGAGTTTTGCTGCCAAATAAATGATTATATAGATAATAGATAATTATTTAAATAAATACACATAAATCTACACAGATAGTTTACACAAAGAACTTATCTACATAGTTTAGATAATTTAGATAATTTAAATAATTCATCTACCTAATAAAAACGAGGAAAAACACTTCATTCGTTTGATGGTTAATTGCCTGCTAGATTTCATAAGACGGATAGTCCAGTCAAACATAGTTTAGTCAAGTTCAATATAATCTGGTGAAATTTCGTTTAGTTAAGTCCCGTTTAGTCCAGTCAATCCAAACCAACAGCAAAACCCTAGCGTTATACAGGTTAGCAAGTCGTCAAACCACGCCGAGGAGCTGTCTGTGTTCGGAGAGGCTGATAGGAAAAGCTACCAGAACTCACCAGGAGCACTCATCTACTATCTATCCATCGTCAGGAGGATTGGTGAGATTCTGAGAATTTCATTGATTTTTTTTTGTTGTGTAATATTTACTGTACCTATAACTTTCTTTGCACAAGATATTTTTTTTATGATAAATTAATTAAGCTATAAATATTTATTCTTGGAAATAGTGATAATATTATTTAATATTTCTATTTCATAATTGATAACATTATTTTATACTTTTTATATTGATTAAATTCGTTGATTTGTTCTTATATTGATGCTTTTTCTGAAGTTATTAATAAATAAGTATCTTTTATCGTAAAATTCAATTTTTCATTTTTTTTGTTTGTTTGTCCGCCATAAGATCAAATCTTTCCACGGCGGTTGGTTTCACCATCACAGGGGTAGCAGTAACTCTTAAATTTTCCGTGGATGGCGCTCATAATTTTTGCATCATTTTAAGCTACCTCTGAGTGCTGGAACAAACTAGCTAGGTAAAATATCTGGCTGATTTAAAAAATATATATATTAATTGAACCCACGAAATCCCAGCCACGCACCAGATCAGCTAGCCGTTCGCCGTCACTACTTGTGTGTTGGCTGAATTGCCTTTGGTTATCACCTTAACCGGTGATACCATTGTTAATTTTTCTAGGGCCAAGTGGTGATGTAACAGGGTGAAATGAAATAATGTAACGTAGAAGCTCCTTTTGTGAGAATTGCGATGGATACAGCTGGTTCATCCCCAATAACCATGGATAGTCACAAAAACGTACTATTACCATGGATCATTTCAGTAATTGGCCGGAAGCTTGCTATTCCAAATCATGAAATGGCCACTTTCGCCAAAGTTCTGGTAGATAACTTGGTATGTCAGGATCCCTGGAGTTACATTCGGATCAAGGGAGGAACTTTGTCTAAGACTATTTATTTAATTTCTAATAAGTCTATATTTATTTGTAATGACCACTAAATTTCGTCTTTCGGCATTTCTAAAGTTTACACTTCTTTTTTTATTTCACCTCCCGTTTCAAGACATAGAGAAATAATCAATAACTACTAAATTAGAGTTTAATTATTCAAATTAAACGAAGGTAGTAAGACAATCAGAAAAATTATACGCTTAAAGATAGTTGACCGACAGAAACTAATACCAACTTTAACTGCGGATCTGTCGGGTGTTCTTAACCATCTGATAACTAACTAACAGTTTTGACTACAAATTGATAAACAGGTCCTTATAAGCCTGAATATGTCGGGGGTTGCCGCGAAATATCCATCAACAAAAATCAAGTCGATACATCCGACCGAGTATCTATTAAACAGAAATATTCAAAATAGCGGCCGCCGACACATTCACTCATGTAAGAAGGCAAATCCTGAGTACATAAGAAAATGTAAGCTGGGTTCAAATTTAAAAAAATTGCATAAGGAATCAGAACTATTTATATTATAGTTAATAATATAGCTACAACAAAGTTATAGAATATTGCCTTTTTTACATTAACACATGACAAATCTATATCCTTTTATGTGTAGAAATTATGAAAACTTTTACGACAATATAAAATAGGTTGTATTTATATGTATGTATTCACCATCCTCTGTTTAGTAAATGAAAATGGGAGACATCACTTTCGTATTAAATACTTGTGGACCAAAGTAATGAAAATTTTCATTTTGATGGGTCTGCAGTTTGTCGGACAATATGGAGGTCCTTGAGAGTGATGTGTGTTGTGAAATTTCCATAATTGTCATAGCGCGTGCTTGTTAAAACTTCTGGAGCGACATCGAGGGTGGCGTCGATTATTAGTGCTCCTGGGCGCTCCTTTGGGGCTCTTACATGCCTGCTTCGGCATGACCTGTTTAGCTAAATTACTTTAAACTTAGACAGCTTCAAGAAAAAACCTTATTAGAATTATAATTAAATTTACAATGGGATGAGGGTATGGCGTGGAAATTAAATTATTCTATTAGGTGGTGACAATGGAGTTTGTTAAAAGAGTTTTAAGCTACTTTAATTATCTAGTTTTTAGTTTATAAAGGTTTCGCGTATTATAGACTACGCAGATTGACTCTCACAATATTCCTAAAGGATATTATAAAAATATGGAAAATAGTTCAGACCTATCAGTTTCAAAATTAAAAAAAGATGTACCAAATATTTATCGGAAAATACTAGTAATTATTTTAGTTTTTACAAAAAACCTATCGCAGATAAGTATAAATCATATATCATTCTTATAATAAAGAAAATATGTCCAATACGTACAGATTAACTGTTATCATAATGCTATTATTAATATAGAAAAAAAAAAAAATTAAAACCGTTTTTTTTTTCCCTAAGGAAATGGCTTTGGGAACGTAGCCCGTATAGCCACGACAATTGTGGGTATTGCGAAAGTCATTATGTCTATTCTAACCTAATCGAGAATGAGAAAGAGAAAAAGAAGAGAAACAATCAAGGAATAAACAAGGACACACTCTTCACGCCCAGGGTAAAACCGCTTTTATTTGAAAAGTATACTAAAAGGTAAAAGACATATTTTGAAATTTTGCATCTGGAAACCAAAACCGTTGGGGGCGGTCAAGTGAGTAAAGTAACTGTGCAATTAATTGCTATTCATTTAATTAGATACATTTGCATTATAATAAACTATAAAACACATTCTTTCCAGTTAGATTGAAAGGATCCAACACCAAATACATGGAAATTTGAGTTTAGGTGGATTTTGATGGAATGAGTGATATTTGACAGATTCTGGCTTCCTGATCATAAGAGCATTTAAAGAAAGAACGTGCTGTTAGTTTGATGTGTCTCAGGGCTATTTTAGCATATTTAGTAAAATGAAGTCGTATTTATTAGTTTTTGTGGTATTTGCATAATTATATGCAGCACAGGCAGGCGTACTCATGGAGGATAAAGAAATTCAGCGGCGACACAAGGAAAAAAACTGGATTTACAGTAAACGCCCCAGAAAAGAATTAGGGAAGTTCGTAAGAAAGGCCGGTAAATTCTTCAATGATGAAGAGGAAGATAAGGGTACTCTAGCATCCGAGGATGCTCGTTTCTATGCTTTAAGTTGAAAATTTAAGTCTTTCGGTACGGAAAATAAAGATCAGTAATCCAGTTCACTGTCATGCATGAACAAAACATCGACTGCGGTACTGGATATGTTAGAGTATTTGATTTCTCCTTGAATCCAGAAGATATGAATGGTGAATCCACATATAGAGTTATGTTCAGGCTTGGCATTTGTGGACCTGGCACCAAAAAAGTACATATTATTCTCAACTATAAGGGTAAAAACCATCCTTCTACCAAAGACATCAGACGTAAAGATGATGAATACACTCATACATACACTTTTATTATTAAACCTGACAACACATAGGTACCATTTAAGAAAATCAAAGATCAAGAAGTTAAGAAATCCAAGGATTGGGATGAACGTGCGACTATCCCAGACCCCGATAATACAAAATTCGAAGATTGGAACAAGTCCAAGCATATTCCTGATTCAGATGTCAGCAAACTTGATGACTAGGATGATGAAATGGACGGTGAGAGGGAATCACCAATGATCAACAGTGCAAGGGCGAATGGCAACCTCAGCAAATTGATAACCCAGCTTATAAAGGTTCTTGGGTTCACCCAGAAATTGACAACCCAGACTATATACTTCAGATCCAAATATATACAAGCAAATGGAGATCCGTGGAATTGGTTTTGATTTGTGGCAAGTTAAATTTTGAACTGTCTTTGACATGTGCTCACGGTCGAATATGCCAAGAATGCTTTGGTAGATCTGAAGGAGAAATAGGAAGGAGAGAAGAAAGCTGAAGAGGCATTAGACAAGGCTGAACTTGATGCTGCAGCTAGTCAAAGTGAGAAGAAGGAGGGCAATGAAAATGAGGATGATGATGAAGAAGCAGATGAGGAGGATCATGTGCCTCAAGTGAAGGAAAGCGATCACAGTGAGTTATAGAAAGTGAAGTAAATTAGAAAATATTTTTTATATATTGCAGTGTGCAGCGTCTTATTCGATAGCGTGTACTGCTTCTTTGACTGATTTTTGTTAATAATGAGCGTATTACTTTTAATAAATCCTTATGGGTAAGAAGTTCGTTACTCAACATTCGTGGAGCTAAGGAGCTTAGAAGTAGCTAATTTTCAGTACTCAATAATAGGAGTTTTAATTAGGGAGTCATAATCTGACGAATGTCACTTGTTCCACAAGAATATTTGGTAAGAATCCTATATCAATATGGGTGTCTTGTAGTGGTACTATTGCTTCGTAGTATAAAGATTTCGGGAGATTCTTGGTTGTGCAAGTAATAAAAAATTAAAAATTAAAATGAGGGAACCGTTTACTTCAAGTGAATTGTGATGTTTGTGAAAAAAAACTAAAACGGCTTCAGATATAAATTTAAAATAACTTTCAGATAGTGTCCTCAATTTAAAATTAAACAAACAACGTACAAGTAAAACTGTTTTATTATTTTTAAATGACTCGCAACACTGCATACCCCGAATCAATTATGCGGTAAGTTAGCGCAAATTCTTTGTCTCGCCCGTCTTCTGTTACTATTTAATATCTACGTTGAAAACATGGCCTATTTCTAATTAATTTTAAATAAGAAAAAATATATTTGAGTTAGATAAAGAATTATTAGTTTTTTACTTCTTCTGGGTAAGCACATCATCTTGCAAAATATTTCCATGTATACACCAGACACTCTGTATACAAGCGTTATTTAAAGTTTATATTTTTTATTTCTGCTTTTGTATCACTAAAAAATTATTACTTATTGGTATTTAGCAGGCAACTTTCGAACAACCAACATGTTATATTTAATATGAGAAACAAGACATCACCTATATACAGAGGTATACTGTCGATCTCAATTTCATTTAATACAATAAGATAATGTCTGATCGCAATAATTATAACTTGATCCTATTCCATATTTTTTTACCTTATGTAAAAATATATATACAATGTCGTTGCTTAAAATAGAAACAGGAGGTAGTGTTTGCAATAATGACTGTGTCACTTATTTTGGAGCATCAGGCCGTCTCTCTGTTTGAAACAATGACACTTAACATGACTAACGGGGCCGCAATAAGCAGCCAATCCCGAAGACGGGCACGTCCAGGCCTGCTAGATTGGTGTTGTTTGCCGAGTGATCACGTATGGAGCGTGACGCCATCAATCTCCAGAAGTCACCGGTACCCGGCGCATTCGCCATATCTTTAATTCATTAAAATTAAAGTTACTCCAGATAAGCAGTAGGATTGCCTTAATGACTGTTCTGATAACGGGAGAAAGTTATGTGTCACATAAATAAATCATGAATCCAACAATCCCAAAATTATATTTACACAATTGTATTGTATACAGTGTGTAACAAGAATTCGGAATAAATTGATTTCTCTGTTGATAGTGCGTTGCCCAGTGAGTGACCGCAAAATCCGCCTGTTTTTGGGTAGCGGATTGTGAGCTTGGGAAAAATTGTAAAAAGATTTAGCAGGACTCAAATGAATCGTCATTAAGAACCAAAAGAGGCATTGTTCTTGGTTTTTTGAAAATCTTCAGTAAGTAATTACCCCTATTCAGGGGCTGAAACGAATAAATCTAAAAACAATTCTGTTTGTATTATTTCTATTAAATTAATCTAAAAAAGCGAAACTTTGTATATTCTATCAAGAAAGATTAAACATTCACCCATAAGACCGCGAAGGGGGTGAAATCATTCCCAAAATATCAAAAAATAAAAAACATTTTTAAAAATTCTGAAAATAAAATATTTAATTGAAACATTCTTTATAGGATTTTGCAAACAGCAGAAAAAATAAGTATCTATAACTAAAAGAAAAACTTTGTGTAGAAATATTAATGAAATCTTTGCATTCTTTCGATAACCTGAATTCTGGTTATGCTAGCAAATTAAAATATTTAATGTTTCTTCAAGTAATGAAAAAAAACTTTCATCATTTTTAAAAAATTCTTGTACCTAATGTTTCTCTTTTGCAGTTGCTTAGGGTAATCGTTGGAAAGTGAGTTTTCGTCAAAATTATTAATAAAAAATATTTGCTCATTGGTCTCGTTATAATTTTTCAACCCACGGATATTTAAGAGTAGTTTTCTAAGGAGTGGAAAGACGTAACAATATAGAATACGTACGTAAAAATTTCATTGATTTCCCAAGAAAGCAGTCTTTCGAATCATGTACGATACTAATATCGCCCTCGTACCAAATACCAGACATGCTTTACGAACCACTTTCCCGTGTTCCTGCGACCTCAAAACGTAAAGATCTAGTCTTATGTCATTTTGTTTACTAATAACCTATTTTTTTAATTAGTGGGGAGGTTAAAAAGAAAAACTTAGCATGAATATTTTTCATTGCTAATTTTACTTTAATATTTATTGGTTTTAGTAAGTAAGTTACACATTTTGCATTGTATATTATTCTATGATTAAGAAACAAAATATTAATACTTGAAACGTGATTTTTATTAGTGATGTGTGTAGATTTCAGCCATTTTTAGTTTGCCGTAATAATGTAATCCTCAAGTTGTTAAGTAGAACCTCAGTTTTGAGATTTTAATCATTAAACTCTGAACTTTGCTGAAATTAATAGGTGCTCTCGAGAGACAGTATTTATACGGCATTATTTTATTCAATTTTCATGCTAATTACTGTAATAACTAGAGTTCGCAGAGACGGAGAATGTAAAGTGAGAAATGAGAATACATAATTCCGCTTATGGGCATTATATCTGTCATGCATGCTGAGGTTTTTGATTTTGCATATGGTTACTCAGTCAAAGAGTTAAAAAGGTTAAACAAACACATAATATTTTCATAGCGGTCTTTGATGTATTCAAATTTATTTAATTTTGTATCATACATGAAATCATGAAATATGGAGCAGGTGGGTAGCAAATCAGTATTTATTTTTATGGGAAGAGCACCAACTAGATGTAATTTTCTAGCTAAAAATACGGTAAATTATTTTATCTACAATAATAGTATCAGTAACACAATAATACTATAACATACTGTAATGTATTGTGCTGTATGCTGTATAATATACTGTGGTACAGAATAGTAATAATACAGTAACAAGTAATAGTACCCTTAAACAAATAGTGTGATTTATAATAACACACAAGTGTTTTATTATGACTCACTCCATGCCTACTCTGTAAAATCGATGTAACGCGCAAAATAAAATAGAATGGTTCATTATCGTTGAAGGGGGGAAGGTGACTTGACATGTTTGAATAATTTGGACGTTGTCAAATCAAGTTAACTAATAACTGCACCAGAAATGATGAATTCTGTTAGTGAAGATGAACTATTATATTAATATTTATTGTTATAATCGTAGATAACGCGTCTGAAGGGCACGACAAAATTTCTACTAGCAAAGCGCTTGATACTATGATAAATGAATTGTTGTTTTAAACTGTGACATTTTGGGTTTGACGAAATGGCAACATATTTTATAAAATAATTTTCAATGATAGAAAGCAATAACTCTCCATATTGCTTGCTTTATCCATAATCCTCTAAAAAGGTAAAATCCCACATACATATTTTATAAACGTGTACCAAGATAATATTCGTCAGACGAAATCGTAACATAGCTGAATTCACAATACTTTTAAAGCTATAAGGTCAAAAAGTGATTTTCATATCGAGCGGTAATTAATTATAATTCAGTTCCAAGTGTTTCAAATAAATAATAAAGTATAACTTTCATAGCTATCCTTGTAAGGACACCATTTCTTGTCAACTATTTTTTCATAGTACTTAATCAATGATTATTATACTCGTCGCAAATACAAAACAAAGAGTATATTGCACTCGATCGGCACATTTCTAAAACCGGTAATATCGCAGGTAGAGAAAAAATGTTCACATCACCGTGTTTTGTTGATCGAATTCTGAACAACTTTCAAAATGTTCGTCCGTCTATCTGCCTGTCCGTCCGTCACGTTCCTTATAAGCACTATAACTTAAGAACAAAATGTCCGACTGTATTGAAATTAGGACAGTAAGTTACTGTTAGCTAGAGGAGGAACCCTAGTGATATTGAACAAAATATATCAATAAATAAAAAAGTAATTAATTTTTTAAATAAAAATAATTTTTTTTAAAGTTTTGTAATTAAACTAAAAATGTCTAAAACTAATATTATTTACAAAAAAAAAACAGCGAAGAGTATCCTATAGAATGCGCAACAATTATATGAAAAGTGCAGTAAATCGGCGAAGAGTATAATGGTTAGCTGGTTTTGTATTTATACTGATGGCATTTAGAATGGAAGCTAACTGTTATCATAAGTCAACGGTTAAATTTAGTATGCAAATATATCTATTATGTAAATTTTCGTGGAGAATTATCAAAATGGTGAAATTTTAGAAAACTTCAGATTTGATACACTCCGCTTATATTCTTACATTTTCAGTACTCCTTTTTCAAACTTTCAAATTTTGCTTAGGGCAACGGGAAACACTTTGATTTAATAACAGAATTTCTGCTTAAAATAGACCTACGAGCGATGTAGACTACCCAACAAACAAATTAATTATAAATCAGACATTGATTTTACGTTCAGGCTTATAAAATATCCATATATATATGTCACGAAACTAACCCTGAATGGTTTTAAACCATTACCCCAAATGTTTCAATAGATCAGCCATGCTACATTTGCTAGAACTTGCTTTATAATTATATTAAAACTTGCAAATTCATTAGGTCCCATCATGAAGAGAAAAGTTAATATACTTTGTAAAGTTAAATGTTAGTATGTTACTACGACGAAGTGTTGTTATTAAACAGGATTAGCGCATCAGCGTTAAATTAATGTTTTTATGTTTTTATTCATGTGAAATATCGTCGTCCTTATATACAGGGTAGGGCAATAGTGTGTCGGACCTCGTTATCTCGAGTTCTACAATAGCTAGAAATTTTTAAAAAAATTGCAAGTAAGCTAGATAAAAAAGTCTATAACTGTAAATTATTTTCGAATATACAGGGCGAACCAAGACGATATTATAGGACCAAGTGCCGTTTTTTTTTGAAAAAACTTCTGTGAATACCAGTTACGAGACATCTAGTGGTTTTAAATCATTTTCATTTCTTAAAACTGTACAGGGTGGTCAAAAATTATTTTTCAATTATGTGTTTTCACAATTTTTAAATTCACTTTCACTGTGAAGATAATGCTTTATTATAGTTAAAAACACTTGAATTTTGAGAAACAGTCGAATAATACCTTAACATAAGCCATTTTGATTTTGTATTAGTTTTTTCGCCAAAAACACTACATCAATTCACTACGCACTCATGACGTCATCAGTTATATTGTCAGTGTCATTTTGTGTCATAAACACGTTATTTTGCAGATAAATTTCCTAAAGTAGCTTTTACAAATCATGTATTAGGTAGGCATTACTTATTTAATCACATGTAAAACTTAAATAAAGTGAATGAAATGTTGTGTTTAACAATTTTTAAACGCGATTTAAGAAACTGATATAACCGATGACGTCACCGCGTGTTTTGCGTACTCGTTCAATTACTAAAACTTTATGTTATTTGTTTGTTGAAATTTTAATTTGATGGACGATAGAATGCTATTTAAATTTCAATAAGTGCTATAGTATAATAAATACTTCATTTCAATAATATCAAAAAAGCAAATTTGCACATAGTGAAAACGCCTAATTAAGAACTTTTTAAATTGAATATGTGTATTTTTGTATATTTTTTAACGATGTGATGTAGAAATGAAAAACGAACATTGTTGTAAGTACCTAGCTATGGCTAATTGCAACCAATTCCGTTTTATTGAGTAATAATTACAAAATTTAAAATAAACTTAAAAAAAGAGGTTTCATGAAATAACTCAGTAGAAAACATCATAATAAATGTTCCACATGTTGCCCATTTTGATTGACAAACATCTCTATGCGCGTTTGAAATGAGGTACTCACTGTTCCTAAAACTGCCGGTGTGATAGATCTAAAGGCAGTTATTATTCGTTCCTTCATATTTTGCACTGTTGTTGGTGTGTCTCTATAAACAATTTCCTTCACGTATCTCCATAAAAAGAAATCCAGTTTGGTAAGATGGGGATCTAGCAGGCCATTTAGTGTGTCCATTTCTTCCACTCCTTTGATGTGGGTAGGTATTATTTAAGTGGTCTCTAACTGCATTTGTTTTTATGATTCGACCGACAGACCGTCTACTTAGTTCTACTAATGAGCTCACTTCTCTTTGACTAACACAGGGATTCTCAACCGTTGCCAGCACCACAGAAAACTCATTTTCTTCGTTCACAACACGTTTCATTCTTTCACTTTTTTTATATTCGACATTTCCAGTTCCCAGAAATCTATCGAGAAGGTTTTGGAAGCTGCTAACATCAGGAATCCTTCTTTCAGGATAACGTTGGTGATAAATTCTATTGGCAAGTAAACAATTTCTGTCTGACTCGCCCAAAACAAAAACCATGTCTACAAGTTCCGCTTTATTAAAATTCATATTGTAACATTCTAAATGTTTTAAACACGTCCAACAAATATTATAAATTTTTCTAATGAATTATTTGAGGGAAGCTCTTTTTTTAAGTTTATTATTGAATTTGACATTTATTTATACATAAAACGAAAATGGTTGCAATTTGCCATAGGGAAGTACTTACAAAAAATGTTCGTTTTTCATTTCTACAACACATTGAAAAATATACACATACAGGGTGTTCCATTTGAAAAAAAATTAGAAAATTAAATATAAAAAGTTCTTAATTGAAAAATAATATTTGGCCACCCTGTACAGTTTTAGGAATTTAAAATGATTCAAAAAGATTAATTAGATGTCTCGTAACTGGTATTCACATAAGCTTTTCTTAAAACCAATAATTGAGACTGTGGTGATTCTTTTAATATCCATCTGCAGATTGCAACAAAAAATTTATTACATCCAAGTGATTGGGAGATATTCAATGCTAATATAGGAATGAATAGAGCCTAGAAAGAGGCTTCAAAGAAATGTACTGACATAGACAGCATTCTATTTTGAAAAAGGCACTTGATCCTGTAATTTCGTCTTGGCCCACCCTGTACGTTCGAAAATATTTTCCAGTTATAGACTATTTTATCTAGTTTGCTTGCATTTTTTTAAAAAATATCTAGCTATCATAGAACTCGAGATATCGAAGTCCGACGCACTGCCCCACCCCGTATAACGTTTGTTAATATATTTTATTTCATCCAATACTTTAACTGCATAGCAACGAATTGCATTATAAAAATCATATCTTAACGAGATGTTAGTACTATTTTATCATTACACAACATATCAGAACAACAAAAATTGAAAATTAGTAATAAAATATGTCAATCTGTCACATACTTTATAAGGCAAGCAGTCATCGTCGAGAGCATCTTGTAAAAACGTTTTAATCTGATCTCTTGTAAAAGTTTTGGCCTGGTTCGGTACATGCTCTGAACTATAACGCTTCATAAAACACTACTGTATAAGAAGAAGTATCGACATTTTCATCATATTTCACCAACGTTATTTTTAACGACAGTTTTGTCCACAAAGACGACGGTTATATTGCTTAGATCGAAAAGAAAGACACTTAAGCTCTATGTGGTCTGTATAACAAACACTACAAGATTCACCAATTCTGAAACGTCAATGCTTTGTATTAACCCGTTGCCAGTTTTGAAACTTTCATTGCGATATCTGTCACTTGACTTGGTCGGAATTAATCTTTTTCTGGCGTCATCGGCGTTTCCTTTGATAAATTCGCTCATTTCTTGCTCAATACCACAGTGCAAGACAAATTCAGAAAAAGTTTTTGAGAAACAAATTTGTGAATAAACAATTTCTAAGATACCAGATACCTTGGATACTAGTGTTACCATAGTTTTATATGGTTTTACATACCTTTGATTCATTTTGTTCTTATGAAGGGATATCGTTGAAAATATGTATGTATTTTTTGATAATATAGGATAAAACAAAACGTGCCACGATATTGGTAACGTTATCTGCTTCTTACGTTACTGGTATCGTAAATTAATATTTGTTTTTTATGCCACGTATTATCATTGTTCGTTTTATATTTTACGTTCTATAGTTATTGAGTTCAATTATGTTATTTATAATTATATTATATTCTTCATGAGATGGTATTTATAAAATAAATGGCATTATCAAACGCACTCTAAAATTTGAAATAAACAATTTGTTTACCGAATAGCTCGTGCATGTCTGAGCTCTTTCTCCTTCTATATATCACAGTCGTAGATAAACTTGATCTCTCTAAGCTTACCTTGAAATTAATCAAAACGTTTCCGTTACGTTTATAGAAAATCTGTGCTAGTAGATTACCGGTAATATAACATTCCTCAAATTACAAAGGCTAGGCTTCAATATGCCCCTCTACGAACATTATTTAAAATAGTTTAAGCTTTATGCAGCGTTGAACAGTTCGTGGAACGATACAAAAGGGGAAAGAAAGAAATACCTTAAAGAAACTGAAATGAAAAGAACAATGTACTGGAAAAGCCCATGTAGCAATCTCAACATACGCGGTGTATTTCAAATAAAATAGTTTGAACCTCAGTGCAAGCCGATGTGAAAAAATAACTTGATTATATTGTTCGCGAAGGTGTCTTGGAACAAATTTTAACTGAATGAGTTTATTAAACAAAACATATGTCGCACGTTTTACTATATCTACTCGCATCATTAGTTATTAAAATATCTAAAAAAGTGAGAGATAGAATAGAATTGAATAATGTTTATTGCTGTATATGTACATATAATTGTAAAATATAATTATAATAATAAGTCTAAGGAAAAATTATATGTATTTAAATAAATAAATAAATAAGCATGGCAATAATATAAATAAATAAATAAACATGTGAGTCGATCAGGTGATCGACTCACATGATGATTTTCATGGTTGATCGTGAGTAAAAAAAAATACTACATATAACTAATATATCTTAAAATTATACAGTAATAATTTAAACTATAGACATATAAGAGGCATAATTATGTTAGACATTATAAAAAAACTGGCAGTAAATATTTACATATTTTCTAAAATTAACTAAATAAATCAATTGAAAATCAATAAGTCTAGTACATTTTTGGATAACTTGCTTTGTTGTACTTAGATGTCAATCAAGACATGTATGTTTTTCCTTAATGTACCCTTAATATACTCATTCAATTTATTTTTAAATTGGTGTATTAGTTCTATTAATCTCAAGTCTGAGTCTAAAGAATCATCATATTTTGGACCTAAATAGGCGAAGCTTTTCTGATCTATAGCCCTATTCATAAAATGGAATTAGTAAGTATTATCCCTTTGTCTAGTACTTTTTACTAAATAGTTTTTATTATTGTATTGTTTAATATGGAAGTGATAATAAAACAACTGTCTAATATCCAATACACTGGATCTCTTGAGGAAGTTTGCTCTTTTTAAAAAAATATTTTAAGCATTTTTTTTGTATAATTTTTTAATTTTTCAGGTGAGTTTTTGGAGCGCTACCCCAAGCCAATATACCATACATCAGATTAGATTATACGTATGAATAGTATAATACTTTTAGTTCATTTAACTTTTGAAAGTATAGAACAGTTCTTATTTTATTTATTACATACTTGACATGCACATCCCATTTTAAGTGGCATCTATTTTAACTACCAGATATTTTATTTCTTTTGTTGGTTCAATACAAATATCTGCAGAGTTTCCTATTTTTAAAGGACCAATATCGGAAAAGTTGAGCTTTTAAAGCAAAATGGTACATAAAACGTTTTGTTAAAGTTTATCATTAACAAATTGTGATCGAACCAGTCTTTGATGTGACCCATATATCTTTCTACAATTTTTTTTTTAGGTTAGCCCAGTTATCTGCACTGTAGTATATGGCAGTATCGTCCGCATAAGTAATTACTGTGCTCCTAGTTTGAAAAGAAAATAGTCCATTTATGAACATTATAATAATACAGGGCCAAGTATCGTGCCTTGTGGTACACCAAATTCAATTTTCTGATAATCACTTATTATGTTTCTAATTTTTATCCATTGATATCTATCAAAAATAAAACTTATAAATAAATCTAGGGTACAATTTCTCAACCCTGTTTTTTCTAAGTTTTCCATACGCATGGTGTGACTCACTGTATCAAATGCCTTCGCAAGGTCGATTAATATTGCAAGTGATGGTGTACCTTCATCAAGGGCAGCGTACATTTTTCATGTTAATGCGGGCATAGCATCTTGGGTAGATTTTCCTTCGCTAAAACCATACTGCTTGTTTGAAAGAAGTTTATATTTCTCGAGCAATTCATTTAATCCGACATATTTTTGCGTTAAGTACAACCAAGTGTAGCAATAATTACCCGCTAACTTCGTCATAATCATACTCTTCGCAAATACATAACGAGGAGTATATTGCATTCGATCGGCAAATTTCTAAAACCAGTAATATTACTCGTAGAGAGAAAAATTTCATATCACTGTGTTGGTGATCGAATTCTGAACAACTTTCAAAATGTTCGTCCGCGGGTCCCTCACGTTCGTGGTAAGCATGGTAACTTAAGAACGAAAAATCCGATTGTATTGCAACTTGGACAGTAAGTTAGTGTTAACTAGAGAAAGAACCTTATTACGAACAAAATCGACCAATAAATAAAAAAGTTATACATTTCTTAAACTCGAAAAAAAAAATTGCATATTTTGTAATTAAACAAATAAAAACTGCTAAGAGTATCCTATAGACTGTGCAACAATTACATATCTAGTTTATCCTTACATATTCATTTTCTCCTTATTAACATTTGTGATTCATGTGTTGTTTTAGTTGCAGTTGATCTCTCTTTGCTGTATGTCCGACAGCCTCACACCACCTGTCGCAGCTGCCTGTTAGGCACACGGCCTCACAATTTTATTTCTATATTGCGGTGACATCAACTCAATATTTTGGTGATCATCTTCTTTGCCTCGTGCCATCTGGATTTGCATGGACTATCAACCGCTCTATTTTGTCTTATATCCGGTTGATGAGGCCAAAAAATTAAAGGATTTGAGAGAACACGATGATGATCCTTTGAGGCACGTATTTCTTAGACAATAGAAATGTTGGTGAGATAGGCTGTCCAGGGAACTCGCAACAAACGTATCCAGATTTTCATTTCGAAAGAATTATTGTTTACACATCACAAAATAAGTGACTCATTCATTTTAGTACATCTAATTTGCAGTTTTAAATATTACAAATAAATTCTATATTTATTTACGTTGGCCTGTACCTAACTAAACATTTTGTTTATGAGAATATTACTCTATACATTTTCCTAAAACAAATTGCTTAGAACTTCTATGGATTAAAGTTAAAATAAAAGGTATTAATTTATTTACAGTGGTAATTTAAGGACACCTCATAGTAACACCACATAAACAGCGTATAGGTTTTAGAAAATACGTTATCTTATTTGGTACCTATGCATAGTAAAATCGTAATAATGGTTAATGTGAATATATCATTATTTAGATTATGTAAGGTGTTAACGCTATCTTAATTTTTACAATTTCGCACATTATTAACGAAGCCCCTAGTGTTATGCAATTTTCTGGTATCCTAATCGACTACACTTTCATCAACAAACCTAAAATTATTTCACGCTGCTCGAATAGTATTGTATCACGTATAAATTATTTATATGATTTTGATGTGGGTTAAAAAATACAAATAAATATATCTATTTATCTATCTAAGCATTTCCAAGAGATAGATATAATAATTGATGATTGATTCATAGAAGTGTACCATTTGAATGTGAACATTTTTAAAGACAAGGTATGTAAAATATTATATACAGATTGTCAGAGAAATAAAAAGCTTTATTTTTCAATAAATTTTAATTCCTCATTGAATGGATGGGCTCTTATTCTCATTTTTAACTAAATCTTCATGGCCGTAAAGGGCTATGTGGACACTAGTTTACTCTTCATGGTGGTGAGGCGCTATGTGGATACTTGTGTTACAATGAGATATGTCAAATAAGAAACAGATACATTTATTTTGTAATTTTTTAACTGCTAGCATAACCAGAATGCAGGTGATCGATAGAATGCAAAGACTGGAAATTACTATTTTAATAGATTTTCTTTTCATTTTTCATAGATAGCTTTTCTGCTGTTTGCCAAAGCCTATAAAGAATATGTTTTATTACATAATATTTAGTGAATAATAGTGTTGAATAGTAAAAATATACAAAATTGTATTTTAATTTTAATTTAATATGATGGTACTCATAAGAATACGCACTGGCCGCTACGAGGCTCGTTTGTAATTTTTCCATGCTTGCGTAATATTACAACATTCACTATATACTCTTAAGATCCCGACTCTGTATACACATTTCCATTCCCTTGTATGCTTAATTCAATGTATGCTATTTTATTTTGAATATGTGTTAATTATTGTTAGTCACCTTTATTATTGTTGTTACTGTTACAGTAATTTATATAACTTTTATTAGCTGTATACAGGATGATCCTGAGCTAAATCGCCAAATGTTCAGGATCCACTTTGTCGTTTAAAATATTTCTTCATATATAAAGATTTCACCAAAAAATATACCCTGCGAGCAAAGGGAAATTAGAGAGAAAAATGCGCCTTGTCTCATGGCACTCTTTACAAAACGGTGTCTGGCATCTTTAATCAGCATAACGCTCATATTTGGCAGCACAGAAATCTACATGCCGTACGAGACAGCCATTTTAAATATCAATTTTTGTGCAACGTTTGGATGGTATTGTGCAACGACTCACTCAATGGTCCAACTCTTCTACCCCCACGTCTAAATGACTCAGCTTATTTTCATTTTCTTCATGACTTTCAACCAATCTTAGACGACATGTCTTTAAATGATAGAGTAAACAGATGGTTTCAATTAGATAGATGTTCACCCCATCCCATTCTACCAGTCCACCGATGGTTGCACGACTATTTTCCGGAAAGATGGATCGGTTGCGGTCGAGACTCCTATGGACAAGGTTTATGCGGAGCCCGTCAACGGCGAAGGATTGTTCAAGCAGCCCGAGAGATTGTTAATAAACCCTTTAAAATGCTCCATTTCAAAACATAAAAATTTAGTTTCGCTGAAATTTACATCAAAAATTGACTTAGAAATTTTCTCACTTCGCGAAAGATCGGAAAACGCCTTTTGGCTTTCGACGAAAGCACGATAAAAATAATTCCATTGAAAACACACTTAAAAATATTATATTCAGATCGAACGATGGAAAATCGCCTTTAGGCACCGTCGATCAATTACATTTTTCGAAGTACCCTAAAATTAATTTAGAAAATTGTCCAATCGAACTACGAAGCTGTAAAAAATGAAGCACTTGGGTTGTCTAAATATGATTTTCATCCTCCGTAGTTCTAAAAGAAGGTGATTCTTGAAAAATATAGACATATAATTAAATTTTAGCGCTTTTTCGCTTTTATCTCTATTTTGAGGAAAAACTATGCATTTTGATGAAAAATGTCAGGAAGCAAAGTTGTAGAGCATAATATTTTCTACAAATTTTGTCTTTACGTTTTGTCTGAATTCCGCATAGTTTCGCCACTAGAGGGCGCGAAAAATATGTATAAGAGACATTTGCGCCTCTTTTAGATTTTCTGCCAAAATTATGCACTTTAATGAAAAATATCAGGAGAGCGAAGTTGTAGAGCATTAAATTTCCTAGAAATTTTGTCTCTTCATTTTTGTTCGAATTCTACATTGTTTCGCCGTTAGAGGGCGCGAAAGTCTATTTATATAATATTTCTTTCGCACCCTCTAGCGGCGAAAGTAGGCGAAATTCGAAGAAATTTGTAGGGAATTTTATGTTCTACAATATTACCCTCTTGATATTTTTCACTAAAATGCACAATTTTGGCAGAAAATCTAAGAAAAGGCTTAAAACTCTATATATGTATACATCTCTATCGCGACCTCTAGCGACGAAACTATGCAGAATTCGGACGAAAACGTAGATACAAAAGTTGTAAGAAATTTTATGGTGTACAACTTTGCTTTCCTGACATTTTTCACCAAAATGCATAGTTTTTCCTCAAAATAGAGAAAAAGGCGAAAAAGCACTGAAATTCATATACATATATGTATATATTTCTCAAAAACCACCCTTTCTTAGAACTGCAGGAGGTGAAAATCATATTTAGACAATCCACATGCTTCACTTTTTACAAGTCTTATAGCTGTGGGAAAATTTATTTAAAATTTCCTAATTTGAAGGGACTATTTTTTCAAAAAACTTTATGAATGAAAACTTTAACCTAGAAAATCGATCCTGAATTTTTGGCAATTTAATTTTGAATCACCCTGTGTCTAACTTACTACAAGAATTTTCTGTCATTATATTGTTAAGAGTATAAGGGTAGAATAGCTAAACTTAGAACTTTAGGTTAAGAAAATTTATATTTCTATTAATATTTCTTTTCTTTAATAAAGATATCACTATTATTACAATATACTTTATGTGCTCTGCAAATAAACTGTATAAAGTTCTAAAGAGGAGCAAGGTGGAAATTTTAAGTTCTTTTATTTTATCCACGTAATTCAACTGCGGATTTAATATAAGCCAAATATTTACTAAAACACTAAAAGAGCAATTCTGAATTGCTAGTTCTTGTCTTGACTCTTCGGCTGAGGCTTCGAAATGAGATCTAGATAAAGCTTACATTGCAGAAACTGGAATAAAGTTAAATATCATAAAACATACTTTGAAACTACTGAAACGGTGCTGAGGTGAAGAAGGAAGTTGCACATTATCGTACACGATCACTTATTTAAGCGAGTCAAAAAAAGAAATATTGATAGGTTGTATTCACAGAGAGTCTTTTCCGGGACATATAAATAAAATTGATATTACATTTACTGACTATTAATATTTAACAGATTTTCACATAACAACTTCAACCAAATATTAGTTAAAGGCAACTTTTCAATCATGTCCCGAAATTACTGATTCTAGAAAATATGTAGCTGTGTCTAGAGACACATTTCTACTAATATACAGGATAACTTAAAATGACGATACGAAAGTGATACCACAGATAAGAAAATTGAAGAGATCCATATTTTTCGTTTTGTCAAAATTTAATTTCTAGGGTGGGATACTGAAACTAACAATTGTTAATTTATAATAGCTGCAAGAACTATTTAGCAGCCCTTAGTACCACGATACACTTACAACGGTATGTCCGCCTGAAGGCTCAATTTCGTTCGTCTTGCGCATGACGTAACGTGTGAGGGAGAGTCTTGCCGAAAACACACAATCTGGATTTGAAAGTGTTCAGTTTTCAGTTGTTAGCGCCTATAGTGAATTACTGGTTTAGTTGTTATTACAGTTATGCCAAGTTGTGCTGTTGCATTGTGTAAAAATTATAATAAAAAAACAAAGGGGACAGATATAAAATATTTCAGATTTCCCACAAATTCAGATTTATCGAATCAATGGATTGTCGCGTGTAAGAGAGATGATAAAATAAATTTGAAAAATGGAAAGTAGTAATGATAAATTTGTCTTTTCATTACACTTTACATTAACAGCAGTAGCCCTTTATGAATTTTTATTGCCCTTTTACTTTCCTCGCATACCGAAGGGAAGTATTGTATTCGAGAAAAAATCACCCTCCGAGATTTTTTCGGATTTTGACGTTTCAGAACATATAGATTACGAAAATATAGGTTTTTCAATTCCGTCAGTCTGTCTGTCTGTTTGTCTGTGGGTGCATTAACTAAAGAAATACTTGACGGAGAGCAGTCAAATTTGGTAGGTAGTTGACGCTACTGTCAGCGAAGAAATGGTAAAAATTTCACTGGAAAATATACAGGGTGGACCGTCTAATGGGAATAAATAATGAAAAAAAATTTTTTGGCTCAAATTTAAAATTTCCACGTTTCATGACACGCTAAACCTATTTCAGAAAAAAAAAGTTTGAAATTTTTTTTCACCATTTTTGAAAAAATTTTTACCAAGATGAAAAAAAAAATTCTTTGCTCAAATTTAATATTTCCACGTTTCATGGCATTCTGAACCTATTTAGAAAACCAATTTTTGAATTTTTTTTACCAAGATTTTTGAAAAAATTTTTACCACTAAAATAGATGAAAAAATTATTTTTCTTCTTTCAAATTTAAAATTTTTACGTTTCATAGCGTTCTAAACCTATTTAAGAAAAAAAATTCAGAAAATTCTTTTACAATTTTTAAAAAAAATTTACCACTAAAATAGATAGAAATTTTTTTTCTTTGTTCAAATTTAAAATTTCCACGTTTCCATGGCATTCTAAACCTATTTCAACAAAAACAAATTTAAAAATATTTTTTTTAAATTTAAATTTTTTTAAAAAAAAGTTTTAATTTATCACTACCATAGAATAGATGAAAAATTTGTTTTGCTCAAATTTAAAATTTCCACGTTTTATGACATTCTAAACATATTTCAGAAGAAAAAAATTATGAAAACCTGTTATTTAGTATTGAACTTTTGCTGTTGGATGAGCACTCTGTATATTTTTTTGACCAAAAGTTATCAGGTTTTCTTTGTAATAATAGCAATAACTAGGTATATTCCGATTATTATTCCCAATGTCATTTCGTAATTAATAACTTTTTAGAGTGACTGTCATGCACAAATAACGAGGGAAGTTCTGTGTAAATACCTTTACCGATTTTTTCTAATGTAATGAGTAATAAATGAAATAGGTATATGCAATACACAGTATACCATGACATTGTTTTCAATACCAACTCTGTTATATGCCTTTATTCATTTAAAGAAACCATTTTTCATAATTTCAACGGAAAATTAAATTAGAATTACTAGTGCAATACAGAAGATATACATAAATATTGACTGCTTTTCTCGGTATAATGAAATTAATTTGTTAAAATCAGCATTTTCGTTTGACATCCTAGTAATACGCTTTGAAACGTGGCTGGTTTACCTCGCACATGACGTCACCCGCTGTATAAGCCGTTGAAGCTATATGCGCCCGGACATACCGTTTTAAGTGTATCGTGCTTAGTACATACCTGTAGAATATCTTAATCAGCTCATAATAAGATGCCAACAGTCGAACAGATGCACAAGTTTTATTATACTTTTATTATGATGACTATACTGACTACTATAAATCAGTTTTATATTTGCTACATAAAGCCGATCATACCATTAGAAAAAAACAGTTTTATAAAATTTTCTAAATAAGAAACTTTGCTGTACATTCTCATTGTCAATGTACTACAATATAATAGTTCTTGGTTGAATAATTTAAGATAATTTCTTATTACATAGCACCTGTATCTACGGATAATATGAACTGAATACATACCCACACAACTGGATACATATTTAATCGTTCCTTCGACTTATTCGATATATACTACGATATCCCATGAAATAGCTAGGCGCTATCGAAATTCTATAAATGACTGGCCAAGATTTATGAGAAAAAAAATCGTTCCTCAAATTATTTGCTATAACTAAAACTGTTATTACTTTCTATGCATTAATTATTTAAAACAATATACGTGGCTAGAAGTTCATAAGGAATACTTTAAATTGTGTAAATAGAATATTATTAACATTAACTCTTATAACCATATTAGTCGAGGAAATGAATGAGGAAAAATGCCTAAACCCCACCATGAGACTCCGCCCCACCTGATTTTTATGTGAGATAGCGCAGAATGTTCCTAAAAATGTATAGAACAAAGTTAGGGTCAAGGGAACTGGTGCTCTTTCGATTTCCGGTCGTAAAGTAGGACTGAAGTGCACTATTTTCGGTCACCAAAATGTCTTCAAAGTTGGAAAAAAATCCATTGTATTTTATATTTTGGACAATTCTATGAATTTTTTGATTCTTGTCATTTTTTACCTAACCTCACTCTTCTCGAGATATCAGCGTTTAGAAGAAAAAAGAATGTGAATTTAAGCTCTTTGTTTTTTTAAAAAACAAATATTTACGATTATATCTGGTCTTTGATTATCAATTAGAACATTGGTCAAAAACCAACAATCGTAAATACTAGTTTTTTTTTTACAAAAAAATTAAATACACATTTTGTTTTTTTTTTTCAACGCTTATATCTCGAAAAGGGAGAGGTTAGGTAAAACATGTCAAGAGTCGAAAAATGCTTATAATTGTCCAAAACATGAAGTCCATATGTTTCAGTTCCTAATAAACGCCCACAAATAATCGTAAATACTAGGCTCTTTGAAAAGAAATAGCTTAAATATACGTTTATTTTTAATTTTTAAATGCCTGCATCTCGAAAATGTCGTGTCAAAAAATTCTTAGAATTGCTCAAAATATTGTCCATATGTTTTAATTGATAATAAACGATCAAGAATACTAGTTTTTAGAAAATATAGAAATTATATACACTTTTTATTTTCTTTTAAACTCTTATATCTCGAGAAGGGTGAGGTTAGGTAAAGATGTCAAGAGTCAAATAATGCTTATAATTGTCCAAGATATAAAGTCTACATATTTTACTCCATAATAAACGCCCATAAAGAATCGTAAATACTAGTTTTTTGAAAAAAAAAATAGCTTAATTATTAACGTTTTTTTAATTTTAAATGCCTATATCTCGAGAAGGGTGAGGTTAGCTAAAAAATGTCAAGAGTCAAAAAATGCTTAGAATTGTCCATAATATAAACTCCACATGCTTTCATCCATAATAAACGCCCAGAAATAATTTTAAATACTAGTATTTTGAAAAAAAATTAGTACATGTTTTTTTCTATACGCTTATATCTCGAGAAGAGTGAGGTTTGGTAAAAAATGTCAAGAGTCAAAAAAGGCTTAGAATTATCCAAAATGTAAAATCCAATATTTCTTTTTCAACTTAAAAAAAAAATTGTTGGTGACAGGAAATAGCGAAATTCTGTCCCAGTATACGACCGGAAATCGAAATAGCACCAGTTCCCACGACTTTAACTTTGTTCTATACATCTTTGCGCCATCTCACATAAAATTCAGGTGGGACGGAGTCTCATGTTGGGGTTAAATGCTTCATTTCCTCGAGTACATATCCTTGAAAAATGGGGTAACTGAAATAATGTAACTTTTATGAAAATGACAGCTTTTATGGAACAATTATAATAATATTACCTACTAATAGGAGACAATGGGATTATAATGGCAATTCTCTTATCTAATTAAATATCCTTTAAATGCTATTACTTCCACATACACGTAGTGGATTGGAAGTATAGCAATCGTAAAAAAAAATTCAAAATTTCTTTTTCTTGAAATAGGTTTAAAATGTCATGAAACGTCGAGATTTTAAATTTTAGCGAAAAAAAAAAAATTCTTTTGGTCTCTGTCTGTTGGTCTGTCTGTAACTTCTTTTGTCCGCACGTTTTCCCTGGAACAGTTTAAGTTATTGAATTGAAATTTTGTACACGTATATATTATAACGAGATTGGAACTGGATTGTCTTTGAACATAGCCGGTGAAGGGTTGGGGGGTAAATAGGGGGAAATAAGTAAAGCAAGCGGGTAAGAGTACAGAAACTTAAAACTTGGTGTATTTACTAGAAGTTAAGGCCTCAAAATTATTCAAACTATTTTCCATCCTCCCACCACCCCCCCACTCCATTATTAAAGGCGTTGATAAAACAAAATAGAGATGTTCACTTGAAATTTGGTATACTTATATATAATAATGACATCAGGAACTAGATTACATTTTGGTATTATTCCGTTGAAGGGTTGGGGGGTCAATAGGGGTAAATAAGGGAAAATAAGTAAAGCAAGTTGGTAAGAGTACAGAAACTTGAAATTTTGTGTATATACCAGAAGCTAAGGCCTCAATTTTTTTTGCATTATTTTTCAAGCCCCCACCTCCCCTACTCCATTATTAAAGGGGTTGATAAAACAAAATTGAGATACTCACTTGAAATTTGGTACACGTATATATTATAACGACACCTGGAACTAGATTATATTTTGAGATGATTCCGTTGAAGGGTTGGGGGTTAAATAGGGGTAAGTAAGGAAAAATAAGTAAAGCAAGCTGGTAAGAGTACAGAAACTTGAAATTTAGTATATGTACTAGAAGCCAAGGCCTCAACATTTTTTAAAATATTTTCCACACCCTCACCACCTAAAATAAAATTGAGATATTCACTTGAAATTTGGTATAAGTATAAATTATAATGATATTAGGAACTATATCACATTTTGGGATTATTCCGTTGAAGGGTTGGGGGTTAAATAGGGCAAAATAAGTTGGTAACAGTACAGAAACTTGAAATTCGGCGTATGTACTAGAAGACAAGGCCTTAGATTTTCTTAAATATTTTTCACCCCCACGACCCCTACTCCATTACTAAACGGGATTGATAAAATAAAATTGAGACATTCACTTGAAATTTGGTATACTTATATATTATAATGATATTAGGAACTATATTATATTTTGGGATTATTCCTTTGAAGGGTTGGGGGTTAATAGGGGAAAATAAGTAAAGCAAGCTGGTAACAGTACAGAAACTTGAAATTCGGTGTATGTACTAGAAGACAAGGCCTCAGATTTTTTATAATACACCCTTACTCCATTATAAAACGTGGTTGATAAAATAAAATTGAAATATTCACTTTAAATTTGGTATACGTTTGTATTATAATGACATCTGGAACTAGATTATATTTTGAGATCACTCCGTTGAAGGGTGGGGGGTTAAATAGGGGTAAACAAGGGAAAATAAGTAAAGCAAGTTCGTAAGAGTACAGAAATTTGGGATAGAAGCGAAAGCCTCAGGTTTCTTTTATAAGATTTTCCATGCCCCACCACCCCCACTCCCTTATTAAAAGAGTTGATAAAATTAAATTGAGAATTTCATTTGAAATTTGGTACACGTATGTATTATAACGACGTCTGAAACTAGATTATATTTTGACATGATTCCGTTGAAGGAAGGTAAGTAGAGGTAAATGGGGAAAAAGAAGTAAGAGTACAGAAACTTGGGATTTGGTGTATATACTAGAAACTAAGTTCTCAGATTTCTTTCTAATATTTTTCTATGACATCTGTCCCAAATATTATAATTCTATTAACAGTAATTGTCACATACTAGGGTACAAATATAGTCAAAATGTTGCCTTTAAAGTGACTGGGATGAAAAATCTGGATGTGGAAGTAGTGATTCCTTAGGCAGTGGTTTTTTTTATAATGGCTGTTAGAAAGCATTTGCAGTTGCTTAGGATTCGTTTTATTCCAGTTTCCTGTTTATTGCCACCTGGGACAATGATTGAGTTAGAGTGCAGAAAGTGCCAAGTTCGATGCAAGCTTGCATTCAACAATGCAAGTAGATCAGAGGTCTTTAAATGATGCTTCATAAAATTTTTTCGGATGCAACACTTCATCTTTTAAAGCTGGTCGACCGGATGCTTATTATCTCGTACAATATTTTTAGGAAATTTAATCTTGTCTAGTTTTTGTTAGGTGTCATTTTTTTTTAAGATGGCGGTGCTGGCAGAAACTTACCGGAGCTACATACTTTTAATACTACTTAGTCGTGTCAAGATAGCCTGACATTATACCGATTTTCTTAATTACATCCACATCTACGTAGTGGATTGGAAGTATAGTAAGTATTTCTAAAAAAAAATTTCAATTTTTTTTTTCTTGAGATAGGTTTAGACTGTTATGAAACGTCGAGATTTTAAATTTGAGCAAAAAAAAAAAATCCTGTCTGTCTGTCGGTCTGCCTGTAACTTTTTTTTGTCCGCACGTTTTCTCCGGAACGGTTCAAGATATTGACTTGAAATTTTGTACACGTATATATTATAACGAGATCTGGAACTGGATTGTTTTTTGAAGATAGCCGGTGAAGAGTTGGGGGTAAATAGGGATAAATAGGGGAAATATGTATAGCAAGCTAGCAAATTTTTACTTGAAAATTGTGATCAGTGACCTCGAAAACCTCCGAGTATAGATCTTGGTCTAATTCTGTTGATAATTATCCGGAATTCGTAATTTGTTTATTAATTGTTAATAAAAATAAGCCAAAAATTAAATGCAGGCCCAAAATACATGCCAAACTTGATTAATAAGTGTTTCTGAACACTTTGCAAAAAAAATTAGGAAAATCGGTAATGTCTATGAGAAATCAGAACTATTTTGCTATCTTGACACGACTAAATTAAGACATCAAAATATTTACAACTGCTAAGTAACCAAACTCCAAGACTTTTTTCGAGGTAGACCTCTTTTTGCGAACTTCGACTGAACTAAAAGGAATGTTATGATTTCACTTGTATTTCACAAATGCTTGTCATCAATTTACGTTAATCTAATCTACAAAGTACAGGTTTGACAGAAAATGAAAAAATTACCACGCAATCCTCCAGTGATGTAATTAAAATATGCAAACGCTAACGCTATACCGGTGAGTTGAAATCCGATTTTCTGAAATCTCGTAAAAATCTAGTCACGAATGTAATTTTTTATTCATCCCGGTGAATACTTACCTGGTTTACGTGATACGACTATCTTTTCGCGGAGTGCATTATATCTAAATAATCATATATGTCAGAAATTTCAACTTAGAAAATATATTTTTTGTAGTAGATATAGTCTTACTATTTCTTTTCCTCTTTTAAAACTCGGGTTCACATCTATGCAATTCACTTCTCATTAAACGAACTGATATGTTCGACAATTGTAGTGATTCTGTGCTTAAGTTCATTATTTGAATGAAAATTTTCAACTTGTTCAGTTTATTTCTATATTTTCTAACTATTCTTTATTATATATTTATTTATCGGTGTAGAAAGAATTATTACTTAAGCTTGACATGTGTGCCAATGAGCAGTTATCCACTGTACCAAGTTTGTGTGAAAGTCCTTAAATTTACTGGATGCTCTATGGAGGAGAGATTGTAAGTGATGAATACGTCAATGATATAAAATATGCTAACGGTTGCAGAAATTTGGAGTTCAATCACAGCAGGCTTCATGCAATCTCATGAGGTTGGGTTAATACTCTGTAGTTGGGAGTTTAAATTAGGAGGACATAAAAACTAAGCCTAGAAAAACCTTTAAATCGGCATATTAAATATTCGTGGTTCCAGAATAGCACAGTCAGGAATAAGTTTGGATAATAATGAACTACTGGATTTTCTGAAAAAAATTCTTCCATTCTATTAACTTATAGTTGGATGAACAGTACTATTGTCACACTTTAGTGCGCTTGGCCTTTTGAAATCTTTTAAGGATCATTTAAATTAAGTTTTAGATTTATCAAAATTACTATATTCACTAATCCTTTGATAGAAAGTGAAACATTTCTGAGAAAGACGTTCCGATGTGCAAGTAGTCGAGGCAATAAAGCTTTTTACCTTGAAATGTTTGTCCGGTAAGTACATGGATTTTCATGATTCCTTCTGTAGCGTCTTTTAATATTATGTATATTAACCCTACTAGAAGGGTATTTTCTTTATTTCTGTATGTGTAAGAACATGTCAGTTGATGAATGATACTCGAAGTAGAAATTCAATGTTTAAAGATCTTGAAATTCTCTTTAAGTATTTTTTTCTCTCTCCAACAATATAACGATGTTATATGCGTAACAATGAACGTTTTGTAAATTTTTTAAGGAAAGTTGTATTCATAGATTTCCTATTGCTGCATTGGCTCTAGAATAAAAACCGCTGCCTAAGGAATCACTACTTCCACATCCAGATTATTCGTCCAAGTCACTTTAAAGGAAACATCTTGACTATATTTGCACTCTAATATGTGGAAATTATTGGTCATAGAATTTTAATAATATTTGGGGTAGATGTCATAGAAAAGTTTGAGGAGTTGGTTTCTACCATATACGTTAAAAATGAAGTTTCTAGTTTACCGTACTTATTTTCCACTATTTACAACCTACCACCTCAATGGAGTCATCTCAATCAGATGTCACTACAATACATACGTGTACTAACTTTCAAGTGAATATCTAAATTTGATGTTATCAATCCCATTAATAATGAAGCGGAGGTGGTAGAGTTTGAAAAATATTAGAAAGAAATCTGAGGCCTTGGTTTCTAGTATATACACCGAATCCCAAATTTCTGTAGTCTTACCAGCTTACTTTACTTATTTTCCCCTGTTTGCCCCTATTTAACCCCCAACCCTTCAACGGCATCATCTCAAATTACGATCTAGTTTCAGACGTCGTTATAATACATACGTGTACCAAATTTCAAATGAATATCTCAATTTCATTTTATCAACCCTTTTCATATCGGAGTAGGGGTGGTTGGGTTGAAAAATATTATAAGAAAATCTGACGCTGTGGCTTCTAGTACATACACCGAATTTCAAGTTTCTGTAGTCTTACCAACGTTTTACTTATATTCCTCTATTTACCCCAAATTAACCCCCAACCCTTCAACGGAATCATCTCAAAATATAAACTAATTCCAGACGTCGTTATAATACATATGTGTACGAAATTTCAAATGAATATCTCAACTTTATTTTGTCAACCCCATTAATGGGGTAGGGGTGGTGGGGGGGTTGAAAAATATTATAAAAAAATCTGAGGCCTTAACTTCTTGTACATACACCGAATTTCAAGTTTCTGTACTCATACCAGCTTGCTTTAATTATTTCCCCCTATTGACCCCTAAATAACCCCCAACCCTTCAACGGAATCATCTCAAAGTATAATCTAGTTCCAGATGTCGTTATAATTCATACGTGTACCAAATTTCAAATGAATATCTCGATTTTATTTTATCAACCCTTTTAATAATGAAGTAGGGGTGGTGGGGGTTGAAAAATATTATAAATAATCTGAGACCTTGGCTTCTAGTGCATACACCGAATTTCAAGTTTCTGTAGTCTTACCAGCTTGCTTTATTTATTTTCCCCTATTTACCCCTATTTAACCCCCAACTCTTCAACGGAATTATCTCAAAATATAATGTAGTTCCAGATGTCGTTATAATACATACGTGTAGAAAATTTCAAATGAATATCTCAATTCTATTTTATCAACCCTTTTCAAATTGGAGTAGGGGTGGTGGGGGTTGAAAAATATTATTAAAAAATCTGACGCTTTGGCTTCTAGTACATACACCGAATTTCAAGTTTCTGTACTCTTACCAACTTGTTTTACTTATATTCCTCTATTTACCCCAAATTAACCCCCAACCCTTCAACGGAATCATCCCAAAATATAATCTAATTCTAGACATCGTTATAATACATACGTGTACGAAATTTCAAATGAATATCTCAACTTTATTTTATCAACCCGTTTAATGGGGCAGGGGTGGTGGGGGGTTGAAAAATATTATGAAAAAATCTGAGGCCTTAACTTCTAGTGCATACACCGAATTTCTAGTTTCTGTACTCTTACAAGCTTGCTTTACTTATTTCCCCCTATTTACCCCTATTTAACCCCCAACCCTTCACCGGATTTCCTCAAAAAACAATCCAGTTCCAGATCTCGTTATAATATATACGTGTACAAAATTTCAGGTCAATATCTTAAACCGTAAAATTTTTTTCGCTCAAATTTAAAATCTCGACGTTTCATGACATTCTAAACCTATTTCACGGATAAAAATTTTTGAAAATTTTTTTGCGATTACTATACTTCCAATCCACTACGTGGATGTGGAAGTAAAATTAAAACAATCCGCGTAGAGTTTCGATTATATGAAGCATTATTAACTTTTTTATGTTTATAAAGCACTTTTCAGAAAATACTGTATTTTAAATATACATTTTGCAATGTAAGAGGGAAAATTCATTATTTTACATAATTAAAAATGACAGAATGCAAAAGCAAATCTTATGAAGCATTGTTTAATTTGCTTATTTAATTTATGTAGAATTAAGTTTCAGAAATACTGCACTTCAAAAATGGAGCTTTACCTTTTAGTAGCCAAAAAGTTATTTTTAAATTTAAAATTTCGGGTGTAAACCCTTGCGGAGAATGTACTTACAACATAAATTAAAGCTCTTAAAGTTCCCTTTAATGTGTTTTTTTCTTCATTCGCTATAGCATTAAAACTAACTGAGTTATAATTGAAATAAGGTGGGCCAAAAAATATGAAATGCTTAAATGCGTTAAGTTACAAGTCTTCCATTAAAGCTACAGCTAAAAATACTTAAAGGGATTATTTTCAGGTGGAGCTAGGGATGGGGAAGAGTTTATCAGCAAGGAACTGGGGTTGGATGCGTGATTATTATTCTTTAATGTCAGTTACCACGAATCAAGAACCAGCTCCAGATAACCTGTTAAAAATATTTTTTAGGATTTGTAAGACAGGTTGAGAATAGAATTGCTGTTGCGGATAAAGCGGGTTATATTAATAATATAATGTAAACAGATAATATAAAGATTGTTCTAATAATAAATTTTAATTTCATGTGATCTATAATAGCATATTATCCAACAAGCACTAAATAGGCAATTTTGTGCGAACTGCATACTATACTTTTTCTACGACAACATATTAATATAGATTTATAGGAAACAAGTACGAGTTAATCATCACCTATAAAATAAACTGCTAATATTTATCGCCGAAAAAGAGGCAAAATGTTCAAATTGAACAATTCTTAAACGTTAGCTCATGAGTGAAAGGGCTGCATGACACCTCTATAGAAAAACGAGAATTGACATTTTGTCGGTACCTCTGAATCGAAAAAATGACAATTCGAGAAACCGATTTTGCTACTTTCTCGGCATTTCGCTATAATTTCTCAATTGCAATCATCCCAGATGAGAGAGATAGCCGATCTTTGTATGTTTATACCAGGAAAACCCTTAAGAATACTTCGACAAAATATATATCTAGCAACGTGGAATTTCTTTTTACATCGACCGGCATGGGTTCGGAGCGGAAAAAGCGTCGGCAAAAGACTTCGTGGTTGCTGCAAAACCGCAAAGGATAAGGGGTCCAGACCGTTAAGTTTACAGTGACCCGAACACAAAATACTTCTTATCGTATTTGTTGCCTAGCAACCGATGCGAAATGAAATTCTATACAATATGTAGTTGTTTATGATTGAATTTATGTTCGCTAAATGAACATCTTTCGACATAGTAGTAGAAAAAATAAATATATATGCCAAATACTGCAGTTCTTATCTATTTACTGGAAGATTACGCATATCTCTGTACATTGATGCGGTCATTTGGATTCTGCTTACGTAACTTTAAATCTTATGTTCGTAATATACAACCTCAATAACATCCTTATGTTGCTGAGGTCGTAAATCAGTACCTATAGACAGTTTTAAAGACTAAATATTAATATTCTACCTTTCATTAACATTCTTTCATTTTAGTCGAGTCGCTGTATTGAAATTTATAAAACACCCAAAAAATGTTCAATGCTTTACCGATTTTTTTGAAACTTTGGAGATATCTTCTTGGGTCCATAACTCGAAAAGTTAAAATTGAATAATTTCCTGAATAATTATTCAAAACGGCTGAAATTATTTTAAGGGGGTTTTGGGGGTCGCTGAAATTTAAAAATTCACAAAAAGTATTTGTTTATTAACAAAAAATTCATTAAGATACAAAAATCCGCACACATTTCCAAACAAACTATGATTTTTACGAAGTATAATATATTATCATAGGCATATATTTATGTGAATCGTATAGATACATCGTATGTAGGTATACACCCGAAATAGAATTCCACATATAACACATATTCTGGAAAATATATAAAAAATGTTTTCGTTGGAAAAGTGAACTTAAATAATTAAAGAACTCAACGTGATTTTGGACTATAACAACAACAAATGATAACAATCGGCTAGAAACTAACAATACTCCAGGTGTGTTCATTAGAAATATTTTGTTTTTTGTTTCGCTCAAAAAATCGAATCCGTTTTCCAGAAATAAAAAAAAACGGAGCAGTTTTCCAGCTATACGCTAGTGGGATGGGTGCTTAATGCTTATGAGGGGTCGCATTTGAAAACAGTTACACGTATTGGCTCCAAACAAAAAACAGTCGAAAAGTACGTTTATTGGCTTTATTTTGCATTTTATTTCATTAAAAAATTCGAAACCGTTTTCTAGATATTGAAAAAAAACGGAGTAATTTTCCGACCTCACCCCGGCGGGATAGGTGCTTGTGAGGGCCCACATTTGAAAACAATTATAGATATCGACTTCAAACAAAAAACAGTCGAAAGGCTACGTTTATTAGCTTAACTTTGCGTTTTATTTCATTTAATAATTCTGAACAGTTTTCCAGGAACTGGAAAAAAACTGAGCGATTTTCCGACCACACGCTGCGCTGGTGTGATAGGTGCTTGTGAGAAGTCGCATTTAAAAACAATTTTAGATATCGACTTCAAACACAAAACAGTCGAAAGGTACGTTTATTAGATTAACTTTGCATGTTATCCCATTCAAAAATTCTCAACCGTTTTCTTTCCAGAAATTAAAAACAAAACGACTTTCCGACCACACGCTGGTGTGATAGGTGCTTGTGGGGGGTCGCATTTGAAAACAATTATAGATATCGACTTCAAACAAAAAACAGTCGAAAGGTATGTTTATTGGCTTAACTTTGCATTTTATTTCATTCAAAAATTCTGAACCCTTCTTCAGAAATTCAAAAAAAAACGGAGCGATTCTTCGACTGAACGCTCGCGGAGTAGATGTTTATTAGTAACGGTCTTTGAATACAATAACTGACTTAGACTCCAAACCAATAACATTTGAAACGTACGTTAAGCATTGTCATATTTAACATTTTGTTATATTAAAAAATTGGGTTTCTCCGAGAGTTATCATTTTTTTAGAATGACAGATTTACAAAAATATTTAAAATAATGGATGATATTTCGGCCATTTTGAATCCGCCATTTTTAATTCTGACTTTTCCATGTTAAATTAATAATTCGCGACCTAAGAAACTTTTCTGGAAATTTTCCGATATAATTATGAATATTCACAGAGAATATTCCAAGCAATTAGTGTCACAACCTCCATTTTGATTTTGGACTCAGCGACCTCTGAAACCCCCGCCATCTTGATTCCGCCATTTTGAATGTGAACTCTTTAATATCAAATTCGTAATCAACGACCCCCAAAACCTCCCTAAAATAAAATTCAGCCATTTTGAATAATTATTCAGGAAGTTATTGAATTGATAACTTAATTTGTTTATTTAACAATGTCGGAGGTTCGACCGACAAAAAAAACTCTTATCTTTTCGATTTATGGACCCAAGAAGATATTTCCAAAGTTTCAAAAAAATCGGTAAAGTATTAAACATTTTTTGGGTTTTTTAAAAATTTCGATACAGCCAGCGACTCGATTATTTAGGAGTGTTTCAGCTTCTTGGGGTAAAAACCGACATTCTTCTTTTTTAACATTATACGACATTAGCCTTCAAAAGTAATTACAGAAGGAAGTCATGCACAGGACGAGCACTCTTGGGGCTTTGGTTTGGCGGCTTTCACAGCTTCATTGACGTTATTAAAGAAACAAAATGAATAACTTACATAATTGTAAAATTTGACCATTTAAGATTTAAATGAAAATATTAACATATGGACTATATACACAATATATCATAAGTAACTAAGTACTTCTTACCGGCCGGGCTTTCGTCGATCCAAAACGATTCATCCAGGGTGTAATCGGCTTCTGAAATAGATAAGGAATGTGCATTAGACATTAGCAGTTTAAGTGCCTAGAAACACTTAGTACGTATAGGTTGTGACAGGGTCTAACACGTAGTGCCATAAACACATTATAGCTTTGGATACGGACTGTATAGTTGGCTAAATTAGATTCTATCGAAATGCTCTTTACTACCGACATTAATCTTTTTAGGAGATTCCTTGAGCTGTATTTATTCTTAACCAGGAGCATCTTGTATTGGTAAAAATTGATACATGAGGAAAATAACCAACTGCATTGAGTGACAAACTATTTTTCATACATTTATATAAAAGTGTTTTATTTATTTTTAGTTCCTTACAGTACATATTAACATCTTAATTTCATTTTTATTAATTATGCAATGAATAATTGTTTAATTTAGCTTTTTGAAAAGGAATGATTCTACTCCAAGAAATGGTACTATTTTTAGATTGCTTCAAGTATTTATTACCTTCTAAAATTGCTTTTGAAAATTGCCATAGTAGGAGCTATGGCAATTTTGATCAGTTCTTCTTATTTACTATCTGACTGGAATCCTATTGAACTTGATTATGATCTTTTTGGGAGTTTAATTATTATAGATAAATATTTGACACCGAGTTATCGCGAACCATTTTTCTTGTCCTCGGTGTCTATTGACTGCCAAAATTAATACAAGAGAAATCATTAGATTCAAGTCAAAATTACTTTGATGTTAGTAATATTAAACTTGAATACTATATAATATAAATAATGGAAACGTTTCCTCGTTTCAAGCTCTTGGAGCTTACACGAGATATTATTTATTTATAATACAGATTATACTCTATATATAAATATGCCTCATTGTATCTTTACTTTTGTATTTATAAATAAATAAATCATTATATTATTATTGTTATTAATATTATTATTATTAACAATATCCCATACTCCCTTAATCAACATGGGATTCGAGATATACTATATTTTAATTTACACTCACCAATCCTTAACGTGTCTGGGTGTTTTCCATTAGCTTGGTATACAATTGTAATTTTCGTGTTCTTGTATCTGCACTAAGGCCGTACTCAGAACTTATTACTTCCACATCCACGTAGTGGAATGGAAGTATTATAGTAATCGTAAAAAAAATTTCAAATTTTTTCTTTCTTGAAAAAAAAAAAAAATTCAGTGTCTGTCGGTTTGTCTGTAACTTTTTTTTGTCCGCACGTTTTCTCCAGAACGGTTTAGGATATTGACTTGAAATTTTGTACACGCATAAATATTATAACGAGATCTGGAACTGGATTGTTTTTTGAAGATATCCGGTGAAGGGTTGGGGGGTAAATAAGGGTAAATATGGGGAAATATGTAAAGACAGCTGGTACGAGTACAGAAACTTGAAATTTGATGTATGTACTACAAGGCCTCAAAATTTTTGATATTTTTCATCCCCTCACCACCTCCCCCCCCCTTTCCATTATTAAAGGGGATGATACAATAAAATTGAGACATTCACTTGGAATTTGGTACACGCATATATTATTGTTAAATCAGGAACTAGATTATATTTTGGGATTATTCTGATGAAGGGTTGGAGGTTAAATGGGGGTAAATATGGGAAAATAAGTAAAGCAAGCTGGTAAGAGTACAGAAACTTGAAATTCGATGTATTACTAGAAGCCAAGGCCTCACATTTTTCATAATATTTTTCAACCCCCCCACCCCTACTCCATTATTGAAGGGCTTGATAAAATAAAATTGACATATTCACTTGAAATTTGGTACACGTATGTATCATAACGACATCTGGAACTAGATTATATTTTGAGACGATTGCGTTGAAGGGGTTATTTAGGGGTAAATAGGGGATTATAAATAAAGCAAGTTGATAAGAGTACAGAAACTTGAAACTCGGTGTCTGTACTAAAATCCAAAGCCACAGATTATTTTATACTATTTTTTTAACACCCCACTACCCCCACTACCCCTTCTCTATTATTGAAGGGGTTGATAAAATAAAATGGAGATATTCATTTGAAATTTGGTACAGGTATGTATTATAACGACATCTGGAACTGGATTATATTTTGTGATGATTCCGTTGAAGGGTTTGGAGTTAAATAGGGGTAAATAGGGCAAAATAAGTAAAGCAAACTGCTACGAGTACAGAAACTTGAAATTCGCTGTATGTACTAGAAGTCTAGGTCTCAGATTTTTTTATAATATTTTTTAACTCCCCACCACCCCTACTCCATTATTAAAGGGGTTGATAAAATAAAATTGAGATATTCACTTGATATTTGGTAGACCTATAGGAACTAGATTATATTTTGAGACGATTCCGTTGAGGGGTTGGGGGGTTAAATAGAAGTAAATAGGGGAAAATAAGTAAAGCAAGCTGGTAAGAGTACAGAAATTTGGGTTTTGGTGTATATACTAGAAAGCAAGGCCTCAGGTTTCTTTCTAATATTTTTCAAACCCCGCCTTCTCCGCTTCATTATTAATGGGATTGATAACGTAAAACTAAAATATTCACTTGAAAGTTAGTACACGTATGTAATGACGTCTGTTCGAGACGATTCTATTGAGGGGGTGGGAGGTGGTAGTTTGTGAATAGGGGAAACAAGTAGGGTAAACTAGAAACTCCATTTTTAACGTATAGTGTAGAAACCAACGCCTAAAACTTTTCTATGACATCTGCCCCAAATATTAACAAAATTCTATGACCAATAATTTCCACATACTAGGGTGCAAATCTAATCAAGACGTTTCCTTTAAAGTGACGGATAAAAAATTTGGACATGGAAGCAGTGATTCCTCAGGCAGCGATTTTTTTTAAATGTCTAGCATTTGCACGATCTACACTTACTACAACTAAGGTGGTGTCATCTGCAAATCTCCAGTTAGATACCTTAGTTCTGTCTATTACTCCACCTCGTCCGTCTTTCAGCATAATTTTTTCACTACTTACAGATTGCTTCAACATAACATTGCTATTTTTTCTATTTCTGAGATATAAAAGTGAGGCCCTTAATTTTGGAAACATAATTTCCAATAAATATAATTAATTAACACATTTATTACTTCTCAGCTGAGAAGTATATTAGAATATTGCAACTAGTGGAGTAATAAAGAAAACCACTGAAAAAAAGGTCTTGTAATAGCAAAATTATGATTTCATACCATCTGTAAACCAAATAACAAATAATGGATTTTGTCGGCAATTTCAGATAAACGAAAATTAACTTTTTTTTTTAAATCAAAGTTTTCGCAATTCTCTTTCTTTTCTGACAAATGTTTTGCAATTTCTTTTTCAAAATGGCCGAAAAAATCCATTTGTTGGTATTTGGTTTATAAATAAATGCCAAGAAAATTACCAAAATGACTTTATAAGAAACTTCTATGAATGTTAACGGAAAGCTGGCATCGAGATCTACATTTTGAATTAATGGCATAAAATGGCGGGCAAATCAAATTTTAGATAACAAGTTTTTTATGTCCACATGGTTTAATATTTGGGCACCAAAACTTCAGTGTGTTTTGTTTTCAACAAAAAGTATATTTTCTGAAACTTAGAAGCCGATAGGAACTCTTAACGTCCCTGGGCCTTAAAATGAAAAACAAAACGGGTTTTAGCCAGTTTAGAAGGTTTTGGTTTTCTGTTTGACCCGATCGGACCTCTAGAACAGGAGATTTTCACCTCCTTATCTAAATAAACGTTGTTCAAAAAACTAAATTGTTTATAAAAAAACTCAACAGGCTTTCGAAATACAAAACTTAGATACATACCTCCTGGTGATACCCCAGAAGGAATGAAATCATAATTTTGCTCTTACAAAACTCTGCATATCTCATCGTTTTTTTTTGGCTTTTTTTGCTGCACTAAACGTATAAATATAAATCATTTATATTATTTCTGATTCATATTTCAATCTACTGCATCACTCATTCTCGGAATTTGTCATCCACTGAAGTATCATAATAATATAGTTGGGTTTTTAATGGAAACGTTCGATAGGAGACGCAAAACAAGCTATAAGACATTTTGTAGTCAAAATAGCTTAGTTTAGTTACATAGGAAAGATCCATAAAATCTGTGGGTAAACAGCGATGTTAGTATTTTGTATTTATGTTATCGTAGAAACACTAACGGCGTAAGTTTTATGTGTGCTTTTCAGGGATGATTGATGAATCGACGTTTTTAGTGCAATATTGTCGGCCCTTTGATAGTTTCTGGGAAATTCCTCGCAGCATATTGTGACTGCTCAGCCAACCATAAGGGATGGTAAATGATAAGACGAGCGCGGATGTAATGATTATGTGTGTGTTTTTATGCTTTAAATAACATTAGATTTTTCGTTCAGATATTAACTTGTACCACGTGTTATTGAATTATTAATATCTATTTGCGACTGAACTGGTAATTGCTTAAGATTACCTCAGAGTTTGTGTACTTACGTACATTTTTATTGAAGGAAACACTGTCTTTAAATTCAATATCTCAAATTATATAAGGTGTTTAATTTTTTAGGAGTAGGACTTTTATGATAAAGCAGAAAAAATAGTAATCCTGTCGATGTGACGTTTCAACAATTGCTAAAGCGTTTGAGCACTGTACTCGTATACTGCCGCTCAACGAGTTTCTCGCCAATCACATTGGCATCGTCAGGATATGATTAAAACGGTTTTAATAATGTACCACAATTATAAATAAAATACTTCAAAAAAAATTATAATAAATTGTATTTTCTTTCCATATATGTATATGTGAAATAGAAGTACTTAAATATAATTAGTTAAATAATTTTTCACACATAAAGTGCAAAAAGTTCATTATATAAACAAATCCCAAGTCTACATTTACAAAAAGTGTGAAAATTAATGAAAGAGAATTAAGTTGCAATTTTTCATGATTCTCTTTTAACCTATGACATTCAGAAATGAGATATGAGAAATACAAATAAGGATGCAGTAATTTATATAATGAACAAATGAAAAACGCAAGTCTAAAACAGAAAATGAATGAAAATAAATTACAGAAATCGCAGGAATAATCGAAATTGGCACTACAAAACTATTACTTATCATGGTCAATACTACTACCTAATTGTCAATGTTCTCGTATGTCCATTGTTGCCCTCGCATTTACACATTTTTTGCAGTATAAACTATTCGCAGAACATTCACAAGGATGCTGACAGTCGACTACCGACAATGTGTACATTTTAATTTATTTAGAGCATGGTAATGAATCCTGCTTGTTCATTTCATTCATAACGTCTTGATTGACATTTTGTAATTTACTTAATGTTCAAGTTTGTAACGGTCATGATTTGGAAGAATACTCAGTGACTTAAATTAAATAACAGCCGGTTTAAAATTCGTGTATTTACAAAATTATTTTTATACGGTCGAAAAATTTTATCTTCTAGCAGGTAGTAAGACCGTTTGACCTTTAACTCATTGCAGACGGGGACAGGGGGTGTTGTTAGTTTCGTACAGGTAAATTTTCGTTGGTTTTAGGCAGTCGAGTTCCGGCTACAAGCCGGTAACAAGGGAGAGGTGAATTGGACCTCCCAGATTTGATAAAGTGTATTTTAACAATGTTGTTATTTGTGAGGGAAGATAGTGAATTTAACCGCCTTCAGTAATTAAAAGTGTATTATGAGCTGTTGTTTAGAATGGACGCAAAAATTGTTTGCGAATTTAAGTTTTAAGTCTTTTTATGGTTACGATTTCATGTTTGAGTATTACAGCTACGTTTAATGTTAAATTGTGCATCAGAGCAAGGTGTAAATCACAAAGTGCAAATATTTAATAATCAATTAAATGACAGAATGAATCTGTATTAAATAGCAGCATAATTGCGTGATTAATCTGAATTCGTTGCTTTGAGTGCCATCCGTCCATTGATCTTCATGTGTCCAGGAATGAAACTGTAGGTTTTTTGATTTTATGTACTATGATGTGGCGTGTGGAGAACAATACGTTTTAGTAACCTTGATTGATTTTTTTGCTTCGCTAGTGAGATCGGTAGATAATTTCACCGTTTTCATGTTAGTATCTATATGAAATATTTTGCTTTCATGTTTAATTACACGATCCAATTTTTGTACGTTTTTGTACTGTTTAGAATTTAAGTTAGCTAGTTAGATTTTCGTATTAACTTGTAACCTAAAAAGTTAATAGATTATTTTGTTTCCATGTTGTTTAATTTTGATTTATCGCTCATTCAAATTATAATAGCTCGGTGTTTCCATATTTTGCCAGGCCTAGCTATAGTTTCAAGTTGTAGATAATATTTGTTTTAGTTGCTTTCACGTACGCAAAATAAGGTGGCGTTCAACAATTTTTTTGTCGTTTTTCAGTTCAGTTTTTATCTTTTCTGAATTTTACTAAGTATTACTAAGTATTTGCCAAGGTAAGTGATAACCAATATTAAGTCAAGCTATGCAGGAGAACCAGCACTCTTAGGTGTTATGATCTATTTTAAAATATAACAAAAAAAGCGAAGGTTGTACGTTGTACGTTGTAATTGGATACGTAGTTGTAGTTTGCTGTATAGCATGTAAGACACCTTCACGGCATCCATCGCGGTTGTCTGTGTCATCTTCTTCGCCTATTGTATTTGATTTTCCCTGGATTTTCAACCATTGTATATTGTCCCCTTTCCTGTTGATGTGGCCAAGAAATGAAAAAAATTGAGAGGATGCGATGCCTGAAAGTCGCTTTAGAGGACGCACTTCTTGAATCGAGCTGGTGGTGACGGACTGTCCAGAGACATCGCAGCAAGCGTCTGGAAAACTGGAACGTTAGCAAATCTCAATCTATTGTAATAACTGGGGTTATATTCCTTTAATTATATGAATTAAATTAGACATTACCATTGCTATGTCTTGGAGTGTCTAAATAACAAAAAATAATTACGCCATACAAGAAAATAAAGTGGTCCGGAGCAATTTCAAACATTTAGATGAATCGCGGGCCTATCTAACTTTTATGCCAATAAGATGGATGAAAAAAAAGTCGTTGTCAATTAGTTTGCTTTTATACGAGGTAAAACCTACCTTAGCGGGTTATTTAGTTTTACTACTAAAACTATTACATACATTTTCTGGAATGTTGCGGAAAGCAATTACCTTAGTCGTGAAAATCGATCGACGCGCCGTCGCATTTTATGATACCGACCAGGCTGTGAATGTATTAATGATATCAAATAAAAATATATTTTTAGCAATCTTAAACCTTATCATTTAAAACAAGTACGAACAAAATGAGCAACTGTAGGTAACGTAGGACTTATTCTATTTATTTTCTATATGATACCGAAATAACTAGATAAATAAATTTGTAATTGGTTTCTGAACAAAAAATGTCTGTATCGTTTTGCTGAATGTACCATTCGGGAGAAAATGTGAAAGCAATGCCTGTCGAATTCTTGTTGAGGTCTTTTAGGGTTTAGTTCTCCTAACTTCCGAACTCATAATTTAAATTTATTGCTTGTAGTGCACTTAACTTTAAGCTTTAGTTTGATAGCATAGATAATAACAGAAAGTGTTACATTTTCTTAATTCCTACTATCACAATTTATTTGCTATTGTCCTTGTGAAAACAACACAATTACAATTAAGTTAAATTATCCTTAATTTTCATAACTTGATGAATTGTTTTGTTGAGCAAACTTTGGCATCACAGGAACATCACGAAGTGCACATACAATGATCTTACTTGCTAACGCCGTAGTTTTCTTGTTGTCTATATACGACTCTGGGGCATGGGGTCGTTAGTGAGGCCGACTAATGCTTTTGAGATGTTTTTTAGGTTGTGCGTTTTAACGCCACTACATTTTAATGCTTAACCACAAATCAATAATACATCTACCTAACCTAACCTAACCTAACCACAAATCAATAACACATCAACAAAGTTTTGCTATCACTAATTTAGGTTATTGAATTATAATGAATTTGAAACCGTAAAAAATATCCAACTTAAACTTATAAACAGACATTTTGCTTTCTGCGGTTAATAGTACTCATACCATTTATTTTGTAACAAATAAATAGATACACTCTTTGTATTATATTTGTTTATAGTATATACACAAGCAAATATTGTAAAGAATCTACTTATATGTATCACTTCCAAGAGAGAATAATAGCATGCATGTGGGTCAAAGCAGGTGAGGGTATTATTAATTAGACCCCCATATGAAAAGCCATCAAAACATTTTCCAGCTTCCTAGGATTTTATTCGCGATTTACGACTAGTGACGGCTAACCAATTTCAAAGTTTATGACAAAATTTAAGTTTCAAGGGAATGTAAAGCATCTCTAAACATATTTTAACGCTTGTTTGAAATTAAGTTTAGTCAAGCATTAACGTAAATAATTAACAATACATTAAGTATGAATGATTTCCCATATATATATCTACTAAATATTGAAATTCCAGAAATTTCTCACTCAATTTGGGGCACGATTTTACAATTATTGCGGAGTTTCAACAATGTGCGCCATAGTGCCTTTCTCATTGCCTACTAATTTCGGCTAAAACCTAGCTTTGCAACAAACGTGATGTTTAATATTAATTATTAGTGACTGCTAGCACTTTGGACTACAATTAACTTCAACGAGGGGTACATTAAATGTATTGTCTATTAAACTTAAGGGTAAACAGTTTACAAACTACTGACCGCTGCGGGAGGGTCTTGGATATGTAATAAATAAATATAATTACAGGAATGTCTTCACCATTCTATTGTTCCTGGTTGCTAAAATATAATTTACATTTACTGCAATTTTATGCCATAATTCCTATTATATAAATAAATCTACCACTGGTACTAGATCGCCCGTTGAACTGGCCATAATTTCACAAAATTGCTTCAAAATAGAGATTTAAATTTTTTTTATTATGGCATCTCTTTGACAGCAACTACGTGACTCATCAGGGGACAGAATCTTCCAGACGAGATATACAGACAATAAAATTCCTATTTTAAAAGATTTGTTAATACTAATTCTTAATAAACATCATAAGAACTAAAGCACCCCGAGGAACCGATGAAGAGCAGGAACGATGCGTTCTGTAGGTATAAGACAACAAACCCACCTGGTGAACGGATTTTGCATAGAATATTAAGAAACTACTAACTAGAAATTAGAAGGTTTAAAAAATCTTATTATTTTCTTTTAAAAAATTCTGAAGAAAAATTAAAATTCAACTAAACGTCCATCATCATGTGAAATGTAACGTAAACTTGGGAGTTCCACAAGACTTTGTTTTGAGTCCCTTATTATTTATGCCATATATCAATGACATACCTAATTTTATTGAATTTGAAGTTAAAACCGTGCTACATAATGTTAGTGCTTGATGTCGGCGCAATATTCTTATACAAAATTAAACTAAGACCCCTTTTCTAAATTCTCATCTCAGCCTTCTGTCAAACTTATGCATACTTTTGATGCATAAACGAATTTTTAGTACATTCATTAAACACAACTTAACATGGACGTCACAATCGATCATGTATGTCGAATGATAAACCAGGTTTATTTTGCATTCTTCATATAAAAGCATACATACGTTAGATGAATCTGGCAGTCACAGCGGTTTGGGGTAGACTGATTTTGGCAGAATTTTTATTGATTAAAAAAGGCTTATCAGACTCATATTCAATATGAATTCAAGAGACATTTGCAGATCGAACTTACTATAACTTTGTCAACATGTCTAATAGTACGCCGACAATTATGAGAGATCTTCCGACAAAAAGATATAAAACGGAAATTAAAGCACACTTACAAGTCATTGTTATTATAGTAAAAGTGAGTTTTAAGAAATATTATTGTAAACTGGTAAGTTCGTATTATTTCAATACTTTAACAAAAATGCTAAAAATGTATTCTTTATTACGTTTTATCAATTTTTATTGTTATCATTCTTAGACAATAATTTTAAAAGATTGGATATATTTGTTTCTGTGTATGGCATGTGTTGATGTGTGGATGACAATCGTTCAATTTGTATGTTTTATATCTTCTTATACTAATTGTTAAATCTTATATGTACTATTTTTAACTCTTCTAAGTACAATAATGACGTGCTAAATGCCCAGTTTTTGTATCTTATGAAAACTGGCTAATAAAAATCCATCAATCAAACCTTAATAATTCTGACAATATTAATAGCTATTTTATTTCGGTTCATAAAAATAATGATAAAATGAAGATATTATCGATTTTGATAACGATGACTCATTTTTCTATACATATTTTTACACCTTTGTTAGATTATAGCATAGGCACATAAAGTATGAAAATAAAAAAGTTGTCCAAACTACAATGTGTGGGGGCAATAGTACGTCGGAGCTCGATATGCCGAGTTCCACGATAGCTAGAAATTTTTAAAAAAATTGCAAGTAGACTGGATAAAGAAATCTATAACTGGAAATAATTTTCGAACATACAGGGCGAGCCAAAACGAAATTACAGGACCAAGTGCTTTTTTTTTAAATGGAATGCTATGTATATCAGTACATTTTTTGAAGCCTCTTTCTAGGCTCTATTCATTCTTATATTAGCATTGAATATCTCCCAACCACTTGGATGTAATGAATTTTTTTGTTGAAATAATGCAATATGTAGATGGATATTGAAAAAATCACCACGGTCACAATTATGGGTTTGAAGAAAAACTTATGTGGATGCCAGTTACGAGACATCTAATTAATGCTCTTGAATAATTTTTATTTCCTAAAACTGTACAGGGTGGCCAAAAATTATTTTTAAATTAAGAAATTTTTAAATTGAATTTTCTCATTTTTTTCCAATAGAACACCCTGTATATTTTTCAACAATGTGATGTAGAAATGAAAAATGAACACTTTTTGTACGGCTATGGCTAATTGCAATCATTTTCGTTTTATAAATAAATGTCAAATTCAAGAATAAACTTAAAAAATAGGTTCTCTCAAATAATTCATTACAAAAATTTATAATAGGTGTTCCACGTGTTGCCACTTTGATTGATACACGTCTTTATGCAATTTTGAAATGAGGCCATTTAGTGGAACCATTTCTTCCCATCCATTGAAACGAGTAAATAGTATTTAACAGGTCCTTTACTGTAATGTTTTTTTCCACATTTTTTGCCGTTTTCGTTATTCGACAAGCAATAAAACCTCAGTTTGATATAAATTGTCGTGTACAACGGAGCATTTATCACACGTATCGGTCGTTAGTTACAATTTGTATTGAATTTAAAATATTTGGAATTTTACCATATGAATTTTAATAAAGCAGAACTTGCAGACATGACTTTTGTTTTGGGCGAGTCAAACAGAAATTGTGTACTTGCCAATAGAATTTATCACCAACGTTATCCTCAAAGAAGGATTCTTGATGTTAGCAGCTTCCAAAACCTTCTCGATAGATTTTTGGAAACTGGAAATGTCGAATATAAAAAAAGCGAAAAAATAAAACGTGTTGTGAACGAAGAAACGGAGTTTTATGTGGCTGGCAACGGTTGAGAATCCCCATGTTAGTCAAAGAGAAGTCAGCTCATTAGTAGGAATAAATAGACGGTCTGTGGGTCGAATCTTAAAAACAAATAAGTTGCATGCATATTCAAATGCACCAGGAATTATCTGATGGCGATTTTCAAAAGCGCCTAAAATTTTGTTTGGGTCAGAGGTAAAATGCAAGATGACGCCAACTTCTTCAATGATGTTTTATTCACCGATAAGGCAACTTTTCATAAAAATGGATTTGTTAATAGGCACAACTTCCATTATTATGCTTCGGAAAATTTTCACTTTTCTATGCAAGTTGATGACCAACACAACTTCCATTATTATGCTTCGGAAAATTTTCACTTTTCTATGCAAGTTGATGACCAACACAGATTGTCTATAACGTTTGGTGAGGAATTATTGGAGAACATGTAATAGGGTCACATTTCTTTGATGATATATTTATTGGAGCTATTTATCTTAATGTTTTGAAAAACTATCTGCCACAATTATTGGTAAATCTCCCTGAAAGAATTCGAAATAGGATGTGGTTTCAGCAAGATGGTGCTCCACCACATTATTTAAATGCAGTTGTCTCTACTCCAATCCTAACTAGTCCTGATTTTAAACTGAATAATTTTGTTATACAGTGTGATGCGAGTAGTACAGGACTAGGTTGTTGTTTGACACAACTTCAGGGTGGAGAAGAGAAGGTGATTGCTTTTGCCAGTCGCTCTCTAAATAAGGCAGAAAGAAACTACAGTGTTTACGAACAAGAGATAATGGCTTTATTATTCAGTTTAGAGAGATTTCGTCCATTCGTTAAAGGACAAAAGTTTACAGTTATTACGGATAATTTAGCGGTTAGTTGGTTGCATAAGTTATAATCACCAACGGGCAGATTGGCTCGCTGGATGGTTAAGTTACAGCAATATGACTTTAACTTAGTACACCAGAAGGGTAATTTAAATGTAGTTCCTGACGCTTTGAGACCTCTTAAATAATACCTACCCTCATCAATGGATTGGAAGAAATGGACCCACTAAATGGCCTGCTAGATCCCCAGATCTTACAAAAATTGATTTCTCTTTATGGGGATACGTGAAGGAAATTGTTTATAGAGGACACACCAACAACAGTACAAAATATGAAGGAAAGAATAATAACTGTCTTTAGATGTGGTTCGGACTCCACTATAAACTGTAGGGCCTCGTTTCTCTTTACCTTACACAAAATCATTCTGGATTTTCAAGGAGTTACTTCGGTGACTTCAGACGCGGTTAAGAAAACAATTTAATTTAATTTAAGGTCTATCACACCGACAGTTTTAGGAACAGTGGGAAACTCATTTCAAAAGCGCATAGAGATGTATGTCAATCAAAATGGGCAACATGTGGAACATTTATTATAATTTTTTCCACTGAGTTATTTGAAGAAACCTCTTTTTTTAAGTTTATATTTGAATTTTGTAATTATCGCTCGATAAAACGAAATTGGTTGCAAAAAGCCATAGGGAAGTACTTACAAAAAATGTTCGTTTTTCATTTATACATCACGTGGTTGAAAAATATATAGGGTGTTCCATTTGAAAATTGATAAAATTCAATTTAAAAAGTTCTTAATTGAAAAATAATTTTTGGCCACCCTGTACAGTTTTAGGAAATGAAAATGATTCAAAAACATTAATTAGATGTCTCGTAACTGGTATTCACATACATTTTTCTTAAAACCCATAGTTGTGACTGTGGTTATTTTTTTCATATCCATCTGCAGATTGCATTTAAAAAAAAAGGCACTTGGTGTTGTAATTGTCGACCTATGTAAACAGTAAAAATAAAAAAGATGCTAACTGCGTAAGTGATTGTTAAAGAGTCTATCAAGTATAAAACTAAAAATCTGTTCCATATGCTAATTATTCACACAAGTACTCATCATTCAAGTTCTATCACCAGTGAAAATCGATAAATGTACGTTAAATTTTAATCATTCTAGTCACTTATTTTATTCGATTTATTTCGTTTCTACTGCTATAAATGTTTGATTTTCCTATGATATTATTTATTTTCAATTTAAGGGAATATTTTTAGCATACAGTCGTCTACAATACGTTCACTTCATCTGAAACTTATCAATTTCCGAAAGACTATTTAATTTGATGATTCTTGGTGTCACATGATAGGCCATATGGAACTTGAAACATGTCAATGGTTCGTGAACTTTGACAAAATATCACAGTCTCGTGACAAGCTATCTAAATTTAATTTAATCCATTTATAAAATTGCTCCCTCGATGAGTAGGACATAAGTTGTTTGTTACGTGCCCTCTGATTTATTCAAAACGCTTACAAATCCATTTAGAAATCTATCGGAAATTGAAGTTAGCACGTACGGAACTTCGCTAATAAATTTAGAGGAAATGGGAACTTGAAATGTTTTCACATATAAATTATAATCGAGATTGGATTTATTTAGTTCGCATATTATTGAGCAAATCTAACAATATTAGGAATCTATAAAACTGTACTGGGTGATCACCAAGCAAAAACGAAAAATGTAATATTACAAATGTAATAATACTTTTTTGAATAGTTGCTATATGCTAACAACTTAAAATTATTTCATAATACCGCACATTTTTCTAAAAGAAAAATATTACAAACTTTATATTTTTCATTTGAACAAAGTAAATTTGAGTATGGTTCTCTAGTATAACAACCTCTTTATGAAGTTTCAGAGGCTCTGGAAAGTATTCAAAGAAAATTCTTAAATTAATTTGGTGTATAATAAATTAAATACTATGACATATTCTTAACAGTTTGATTTCTTTTATTTACTTGACATGCTTGGTATACTTGGCGGGTATGATCTATTTTAAGAAGTTTCTTCAGACTTCCATAGTGGTAATGTGTACAGATTCTATTTGCTGACTCACGGTAAACGGAAGTGATTAGTAGTGCTGCCCTCTATAGAGGCCTGACGCCAATTTCCCAATAGATCAGTGGCAGTAACAATAATGGCCTTGCGTTTGCGAAAGAACAGGATCATCTGACTCAAAGTAGGCAGCAACAATCAGAATCTGACCCAGAGTGGTCTACAACTAGCGCCCTGACCCAAAGTGAACGGCTATATCTGGTATTTGACCTAGGTGGACATCTGTTCCTAAAAGTGACGAAAGAAAAGGGAAACTATTGCACTTAGTCTTGCCAGGGAAGGTGAAGTAAAATTGGCTACTGGGTACAGAGTTAGACCGTTCAATTCCTTGGTGAAGTGACCGGTAAATATAAAATACCCCTTGTTTCTGCAAAGAAAGTAAGTTTGAACCTACAATGGTTAGCCAATATGGCTAATTGGCTATGTATCGCTTAGGTAATATAATTTAAAAAACAGGACGTATAGCTTACCGAGAGGATAGTAAGAGGTGGTAGGGGTTAAGTGATTCAACCTTCGGTAATCTGGACATCGTCGTATACTTACAACTTTACAATATAAATAAAGCACGATGGAAGGCCTTATCGTTTCAACGTCTTCATAGAAATTTTTACTATCCTTTATTGCGCTTTCAATTACTTAGCGAACATCCTTGTTTGACTCCTATGTTCTTTGTTTTTGAATCCGTCGCGTCGTCTGTCTAAACGGTGCGATATTTTCATATAAGCATGCTTTTATTATCCTCCGGCGCTTCCTTGCTGTGTAAATTGTTGACCATAGCCTCATGACTTATAGTATCAAATATTGGAGGTCAGTTGAGACTATATGTAGTTTTGCTCCTTCTTTCCATATTTCTTCCAGGATCCGTCTGATGGTGTACATATGGTCGTCCGTGGATCTGCCCATGATTAATGCCGTTTGATAGTCTGGTAGTTTATCGAAGTATTTTTTCATTTGTTTGAGAAGGAATTGTACGTAATATTTGTACCATACACTTCAGAGTGTTATTCTTCTGCAGTCGTCTACGTTTTGTGTTCATTTGGTTTTGGGGAGCGGCATCTGTATGGTTGTGTTCCACTCAGCAGTCAGGGGTGTGGTTTCCATTCATGCGTTGGTGATGATTTGTAGAGTTAGTTACTTTATGCTGTTCGGTCCATATTGTAGTTCGATGTTTATTTTGTTTATTCTGATTGCCGTGTTTCTCTTAGCTCTAGCCATTATTTCTAGTAGTTCGTCCTTTGAAGGCGGTTTGCCCAAAAGCCAGTGGTCAGTTTCTTCTATTTATTCCGTTTTACTGCTCTTTGAGTTTTCTTCTTCTTCTAGTTACCTGAGGCAATGCTGCAGTGGGACGTATTTTTTTGGCTGCGTATAATTTGTTAGCCATTAAATGTTGATAGATATTGGAAAATGCAATTTCAGTTTGTTTATATTGTTATGAATTACACCCCCTTGGAAAAGGAGATGGTACGCCTATGCCTCTGATGGTGACTGGAAAGGCTCTAGAAAGAGCCAAGGACTTTTCTAGCTTATGGTTGGAGAAGATTCTGGATTGATCTAGAGCTAATTTCGGAGTATATAAGGCGCGATTACAAGCGCGGAAGGGGAAGTTTATTTGAGAAGTGACACGCTCGGTAAAAAGTGAGGTTAACTATTAAGTAAACAAGTATTGTAGTCAGTAAATTGTGAAATAAAGTGTTAGTAGTGTTTAATCTCTTGTTAAAATTATTTAGAACCCACGAATTCATACAGGGTGTTTCCTAAAAGGTGGAAATCCGTAACATTTTGGTGTCGGAAGCGGAATTTTAACAAGAGGATTTTCCGGAAGTGTTGAGAAGACTGGGACAGTATTCTCGGAGTTTGTGCTAACACAGGGAGGACTAATTTACTGGACATTGTTCGAGGATTAATTTCGAACAGGAAAATAGTGTCAAGTGCGTTTTTAGACATTGTAGAACATTTTTGTTGGACATTAGTGGTTAAGTGATAAAGACTCTGAACAAGACTTTCGTGTAGTTATTAAGTGCATTTTCGTGAACTTTCTAGAACTTTTCTATTTGGACAGTAGTTTAAATAAAAGACTTTCTCGTACTGTTTTGCGATTTCTCTGGACAGTTCCATTACCGATATTGACGTGATTAATAAATTTTGTTCATTTTATCATAATTATATGCCGGTAACAACCAGAAGCATGGCATCCGAACAACAAATGCAGGACTTTATGGCCCAAATGCAAAAGATGATGATGGATCAGGAAAGGAAGCGCCAGGAAGAGAAAGAAGAACAGGAAAGAAAGCGCCAGGAAGAGAAAGAAGAACGGGAAAGAAAACGACAAGAAAAAGAACAAAGACGTCAAGAGGAAAAACAAGAAGAGGAGAAACGACGTCGAGAGGAAAAACAAGAAGAGGAGAAACGCCGTCAAAAGGAAAATGACGACTTAAGAAAAGCTATAGAGACACAACAGAATGCCTTGTTTACAATCGCTGAAGAACTCAAAAATAAGATCGAAGTAAAAATGGACAAAGTCGAGGAGGAATTAAGTGGAGTTAAAGAAGAAGTGAGCGAAGTGAAAGAAAAAGTAGACAAGGTTGAAGACAAAATGCACCAGGTAGAAGGAGAAATAGACCAACTTAAACAACAGTTGAGGGATAGAGGAAACCAGCAAGTGGTGTCATCAGGCCAACGATTAAAAATTCCCTCTTTTGATGGTCAAAGTTCGTGGATGACTTACAAGACACAGTTTGAGGCAGCAGCGAGTGCAAACAACTGGAATGACGAAGAGAAGGCTAAGGCATTAATCGTAGCTTTAAGAGGCCAAGCATTGGAGTTGCTCCAGACAATTCCGGCGGACCAACAACGTAATTTTAGAGTTTTAGAAGCTGCCTTAGATCTACGATATGGAGATCAACACGTTGCTCAAGTATACCAGACCCAGCTGAAAGTGCGCGTTCAGAAAGCTGGAGAGAGTCTGCAAGAATTTGAAGCTGCGGTGGAAAGACTGGCACACTTAGCTTATCCTAATGCGCCAAAAGAATTTAAAGAGCAATTGGCAGTGGGGGCATTCCTAGACGGGATAAGGGACGAGGAGATCAGGCGAGTCCTCAGGCTATCCCGACATAAAAGTAGTAGTGAAGCCTTGGTGCATGCACTAGAGGTAGAAGCCGTCTATAGGGATACTCCAAAGTCAAGAGTACGGGCTATGACGCTGGAAGAATCGCAGTCAGAAAAGGAGAACCAGAACCCTATGTTGGCCGATATACATAAAATGTTCAGTCAATTACTGGCCAAATTCAATCCTCCAAGAAGACAGGAAAACCAACAAAATAGAGAAAAGCCAAGTGGGGGTATTAAATGCTACAACTGCGGCAGGATGGGACATATGAAACGAGACTGTCGACAGCAGAACTCGGACAGACGAGTAAATGCTGTAAATGTAGAAGAGCAGCAGGAAAACTAAAGATAGCCAGCACTAAGGGGGCTGTGCTGGCTAGGGAACACGGTGCCCCCAGAGAAATAAAGATTTCCCAGCTGCGAAGAATTCCAAGTAGTCTGCTGTTGCAAGGATATGTGAATGGAAGAAAGTGCGTGTTTACTGTTGACACAGGAGCTACGTCATCAATAGTGCGGCCAGGGTTTATATCAGGCTTGCAGATTAAGAAGAAGCAAAATGAAGTAATTATTCGGACAGCCACGGGAGACAGGGCTGCGGTCCATGGAGAAGTCAATTTGGAACTGCAGGTTGGACGGTTGAGATTCAATTACAAGGTCATTGTGGCTGACATTACAGATGATTTTATTTTGGGACTGGACATCATGGAAGAGAAGAGGTTTATTGTTGACGTAGGGGAGCGAGTCTTGAAAATTGGGAATGAGGAATTTATCCTGGCAACTGCAGATGACCAATTCCGTAAAGCAAGGCTATTGACAACAAAGACGATTAAGATTCCTGCTCATTCGGAACAGATCATCGATGCTGCCTTGGAAGGAAATCCTGGAGGCTACCGTGTTGGCCTGGTGGAAGGTGACGAATCGATTAAGTCCCTAACCAATATTGTTGTGGCAAGAACTTTAACCCGGACTAAAGATAAAATCCCAATTAGAGTCGTCAATTTAAATTCCCATGCAGTAACAATTAAAGAAGGCAAACCGATTGGCTCCTATGAACCGGTTATGTGGGTAGCAAGGTGCGAAGAACAAACAGAGGGAAGTTCATCTACAAATATAGACCAGGAAGTTTTAACCTTGCTGAGTTCCCAGTTGGAGCATTTATCTAAGGACGAACGAGAGGAGGCGATCAAGTTCCTGGAAAAGGAAAGTTCAGTATTTGCCAAAAATACGGAGGCCCTTACAAAAACAGATATAGTCCAGCATCGGATAAATACTGGTGACTCACCTGCTATTCGACAACAACCTAGGAGGCTTCCGCTAGCAAAACAAGAAGAAGCCTCGGCAATGATAGATAAGATGCTACAAGATGGAGTCATTGAGGAGTCAACGAGTCCCTGGTCATCGCCAGTAGTTTTGGTTGCCAAAAAGGACGGAACGTTAAGATTTTGTGTCGATTATCGGAAATTGAACGATGTGACGAAGAAAGACAGTTACCCATTACCCCGGATTGACGACACGTTAAGTACATTGGCAGGCTCACGATGGTTTTCGACGTTAGACCTTAGGAGCGGTTATTGGCAAGTTGGGCTTCATCCTGATGATAAGGAAAAGACAGCATTTTCAGCAGGCAGTGGTCTTTACCAATTTACGGTGATGCCTTTTGGACTTTGCAATGCTCCAGCCACGTTTGAACGATTGATGGAATTTGTACTACGAGGGCTAACCTGGAAGACGTGCCTGGTTTACCTTGACGACGTGCTGGTTATGGGACGAGACTTTACAGAACATTTGAAAAATCTTCAAGAAGTATTTGGACGAGTAAGGAATGCACACCTGAAGTTGAACCCGAAGAAGTGTTTACTATTTCAGAAAGAAGTTAAATTCCTTGGGCACGTAGTGTCTTCAGAGGGAATACAAACGGATCCCGATAAAATTTCTGCCGTACGAGATTGGCCAAGGCCATCTAACGTTCATGAAGTACGAAGCTTCCTTGGCCTTTGCACTTATTATAGACGTTTTGTGGAAGGGTTTGCAGACATTGCGAAGCCATTACACCGGCTAACAGAGGAGAAAGTTCAGTACCAGTGGACACCGGAGTGTGAAACGGCATGGAGAAAATTGAAGGCAGCTCTATGCACTGGTCCTGTACTAGCATACCCACAACAGAATGGACTTTTTATTTTAGATACAGATGCCAGTAATTCTTCGATTGGTTGTGTGCTGTCCCAAATTCAGAACGGAGAGGAAAGAGTGATCGAGTACTTCAGCAAGGTGCTCTCCAAACCAGAACGAAACTATTGTGTAACCAGGAAAGAGTTATTGGCCATCGTCAAATCAGTGGACCATTTTCATAAGTATCTCTACGGGCGACATTTCAAAATCAGGACCGACCATGCTGCGTTGAAATGGCTGTTGCAGTTGAAAACCCCGGAAGGTCAACTGGCTCGTTGGATAGAACGGCTGCAACAGTACGACTTTAAAATCGAGCATCGACCAGGAAGATCTCATAAGAACGCAGACGCATTATCTAGAAGACCATGCAAGGACGACTGCAAGCACTGCCGCCACGTGGAAAAACAGCAGGGCATGGGAGTAGTCAACACTATTAAAATAGACGTTCCGGATGATTGGACAACTGAAGCCCTGAGACAAGAACAACTGAACGATGCAGAGATTGGGGCTATATTGAGAGCAAAGGAAAAAGGAACTCGACCAGAGTGGAAGGATGTTTCGGACAAAGCAGTTGGATTGAAGGCTTTGTGGGCACAGTGGGACTCACTTAGAGTTATGAATGGGCTGTTAAAAAGAGCATGGGAGAGCCCGGATGGGAAGCAAGTTGTTATGCGTCTAGTGATTCCCAGGTGTCGAGTACCGAAAGTACTTCAAGAAGTGCATAATGGAGCATCCGGTGGACACTTCGGCGTTAACAAGACCCTGAATAAAGTACGTGAACGATTTTACTGGGTAAATAGTCGTCAAGATGTTGAAGCTTGGTGTCGTAATTGTAAAATTTGTGCAGCCAGTAAAGGACCACAGACTAGAAGTAGGGGTGCAATGAAGCAATATAACGTCGGGGCCCCTTTTGAGAGGATTGCGATCGATATAGCCGGACCATTCCCAGTAACCAAGGACGGTAACAAGTACATACTGGTTGCCATGGACTATTTTAGTAAATGGCCTGAAGCCTACGCAATTCCGAACCAGGAAGCGGTTACTGTCGCCAAAGTCTTGGTAGATAACTTGATATGTCGGTTTGGTGTACCCCTGGAGCTGCATTCAGATCAAGGGAGAAATTTTGAGTCAGGGGTATTTCAGTAAATCTGCAAGTTATTGGGAATACACAAAACACGGACGACAGCCCTTCACCCTCAATCAGATGGAATGGTGGAGCGACATAATAAGACTATGAAAGAACATCTCTCTAAAGTCGTTCATAAAAATCAACGTGACTGGGATCTCCACATACCGTTTTTCCTCATGGCATATAGAGCTGCTATCCACGAAACTACAAAACAGACTCCGGCTCGTGTAGTATTTGGACATGAGATCAGACTGCCATGTGATTTGATGTTTGGAACACCAGGTGGAGAACGACTTCCTGTGAACAGCTATGTAGATGAAGTGAGTGAACGGCTAAGGAACGTCCATGAGTTAGTTAGAGACCAAATCACCATAGCCAGTGACAGAATGAAGGCTCGATATGACCGTAAGGGTAGTTCAGAAGGATTCAAGGCAGGAGACCTGGTTTGGCTGTACAACCCACAGCGGAAGAAAGGAAGGTCACCGAAACTTCAACCGCCTTGGGATGGACCGTATACTGTTATTACCCGAATTAATGACGTCGTCTATCGAATTCAACGAAGCAAAAAGTCCAAGATGAAGATCGTGCATTTGGACAGGCTGGCGAAATACATCGATGATTCTGAGTTGCCTGATCGGGACGATCAGGCTTAAGGAGGGGGCAGTGTTATGAATTACACCCCCTTGGAAAAGGAGATGGTACGCCTATGCCTCTGATGGTGACTGGAAAGGCTCTAGAAAGAGCCAAGGACTTTTCTAGCTTATGGTTGGAGAAGATTCTGGATTGATCTAGAGCTAATTTCGGAGTATATAAGGCGCGATTACAAGCGCGGAAGGGGAAGTTTATTTGAGAAGTGACACGCTCGGTAAAAAGTGAGGTTAACTATTAAGTAAACAAGTATTGTAGTCAGTAAATTGTGAAATAAAGTGTTAGTAGTGTTTAATCTCTTGTTAAAATTATTTAGAACCCACGAATTCATACAGGGTGTTTCCTAAAAGGTGGAAATCCGTAACAATATATTGTAAAGTTAAGAGTATATGATGATGTCGACATTACTGAAGGTTGAATCTTTCAACTCCTTCCACCCTCTCAGTACGGGAAACAGTGCGTTGTCCAAAATTTAGTGGCAACAGAAAATGATAATGTTCGGTTCGTTTTGGTCTTCTCAGTCGACGTGCAAAATACGAATTGTATCATTAGATGATTCATTTTCATCTACTGATACTATTCTTTTGTTATTTAGGTCGACATAATGAAACACTTCATACGAAACACAAGAAACACAAAAGACAAAAACTATCAATAGATATTTAAAATAATACAATTTGTATTCAAACACAAAAACTCGACCGCTTCTCGTGTAATGTTCGCGCACAGACTCAAATATCACTCTACGTTTACGCATGATGCACATAATACACACTAACAAAGTAGGGTACCGGTACCCTCATTACACTTACAATATCCTCCGCCCCAGGCATTTCAGATTCTGTGACCCTGTTAAGCGAATTTACCCTCGCTGTAGAAGTTTCACTTAAAAAAATGTCTATCAGCTGTCATTATATGAAGGAAACTATTATTCTTGCCCGTTTTAAAGGATAAAAAGGTGTGGTATGTAGGAACTGGCAGAATAGATAAATTATTGGTATCCAAAATTGGCTTCAGCGGGACAAAATACTTCTGAAAATTTATATCAGAACCTTAGGAAAAGACCTTTTTTATGTAGAACTGTGTAATTGATTAGGTAGAAATGGAGCGTTAAAGTCAATATGTCAATAATAACAAATAAATATATTCAAATTAAATATACCCCTATGGAACAAAGCGGTGTGGTGTAATTATTAATATCTAAAAATATAAAAAAATTAAGTCACCAGTAAACATAATAAGCCGCTTCATACAATGTCAAAACTAAGATTGTATTTGAGTTAAAATCTCATAATAGTAATCTGGTCACGTATGCAATGTTCCATCAGCGATGGCCCGCTAGATAAAGACATTGGCCTGATCCCATTATCCCGCTTTGGGAAATTGGTCCTGGTTTTTACAGGCTCAGTTCATAGAAGTTGCGTTGGCATCCAACTGCCGACTGAAAAACCGTTTGTGCCCATTCATTCACCCATACGATTACGAAAACTCCGTAGCCTAGATTGGATTGCTCAAAGAACATACTTTCTTCCTAATACAAATATAACTAGGACTTTGAGCATTAGGTATTCACACAAATTCTATCAACCGAATGTGTAATAAAATAGAACAGGATGTGTGCAGGGTTCAGTTGATTAGAAGCAGTTTAAACACAAGACTGATTCGCTCACGGTAAATTAAAATGTGTCTCTCATAAAGTGAATTATTTTATACTATTTTATTTTAAATAAACAGAAAATTTTTAAGTGCCTTTGTCAAGACTAGGTACATAAGATACTAAATTGAAAATTTTTGTTTTTGCTTATATATATTTATTGCTATTACATCTGGTACTACAAAATTCTTGTCAAATTATATCTACTGTAAACTATTGCTTGCAATAAACATTTCAGAAAAAAATGTATATAATTTTTATAAAATATCATAACCGGTAAAAATTTCATTGGTTACATTTTTGTATTATATTCATGTCTTCTAATTTGTTCTTATATACCATTTTCTTGCCTTTTCATGAAGTAATGTAAAGTCATTTATGATTGTTTTCTATAAAATGTGTTAACAGATCCGTATAGCATATATGATTTTAATTGGGACAGCATAAAAACGAAAACTCGGAGTAAAGTCGGCAACTCCTTTAAAGGACATAGGCGGCGGCGGTAGAAATTTAAAAATGGTTTAAATACTAAATAATTATTTTCTAATTGTTAAAGAAAGAAATTTCTATAATAACTTTATTCACAAGAAGTGGTTATGTTTATCACATTTGATCAGTCACATAAATGATATATTGAGACTACGTCTGTTGTCTAGTGACCTACCTCTCATTGTATCTCCTAGCGGCAAAGTTGTAATCTTAGGCGGGAGTTGCATAGATGGTATATGATCTTTCTAAAGAGGTGTAAAGCAGCGATTGTCTTGTTTATTAAGTGTTAGGCCATGATACTATGAACTTAGCAGTATCATGATGTTAGGCAGGTAGAACATTTCTACCATTCTATAAAGGAAAGACTCGGCAAAATTCTAAAGGGGAAACTCGTTTTCTGGCATCGGTAATTGGTCTCCGTAGCGAAAATAGGTCGACGTTAAATAAACAAATTTCAAAAAAGCTTTGTCTATGAACTTTAAATAAACAATATTTCATTCGTCACTATCTGAGTTTTCAGAACTTAAATCGGTATTTACATTAATAATATAATTGGATTGATAGGTGGTAATATAGAATATGTTTTCCTTTGTTATCACTTACATATGAGATACACACTTTCTCCATATATCACTTTGCCTATTTCGTCTACTATTATCTTTATATTCTTTAAGACAAATACATTTAATTGTAGGGATTGATTATACTGACGTAGTCTTGTTTTCACATGGAGTTGAAAACGCAATAATATGGAGGCAGAGGTATTCTAGTATGATCGTGTTCAAAATTTTTTTCAACGGCATATTCCTTTTTAAAATGTTGCTTTCCAATCAGTTCTAATAAAGTCTTTTTCGTGTTTTTTTCTGGTATTTCCAAGCCTTTACCTTTCATAAATTCATTGATATCACCTTTTCTTCTGTTGGTGTTCGGAATTTTTGTGTGTTGCCGCAAATGGTATGACGCATTGCCACAACAATTACAGAATTTGGTGGGATATTTGGTAACAGCTATTCCTTTTTCCACTTCTCAAATAATTCGGCTATCATATCCTCGTGGTAGTCGGCAAAGGATTGCTTGATATCTTTAGAAGATAACAACAACGCATTTGGAATAAAACCGTTTTTACTTCCAGCATGTAGAATTATAATTCTTTTTTCCCTAGAACATGGAGCACCTAAATGGCACTTTTTGGTGTTATCTACCAAACCGTATTGAACTATATCATGGGTGAAAAACCATGTTTCGTCAAGATAAATTATGTCTCTATTTGCATCTCGGTATTCTTTTATTTTACGCAGGTACTCGTGTCGATGATCAACGATACGTGCTGATTCCATAACTACCATTCGCTTGTCCAATTTTTTGTACCTATAACCGCAATCGAGCAAAACGTTTCGCAAATGATTTATAGTTATAATCTGGATAGTCGCGTTACTTATCTCTAATCATTTCTAATGAGGGCAACATCAGTTCATCGTAAAAGCCACACACAAACCGACGAATGACATCTTTGGACGCATTATCAAGTTTTTTATGATTTTGTTCAACTCTTTTCCGTTTAATAGAATGATCAAATACATCCCCAACTCTAATAAACCTATAAATTTTAGTACGGCTAAATTTGGTTAATTCACAAATCCTCTTCGCAATTTGATTGAAGAATCAATATTTTCGCCTTTTAAACACGAGTAAATATTCAAAATAACCTTTTGAGTTTGAACTTTATTTTAAAATTTCGCTTGTATAGGCTCTGTATCAAAATCGTCCGTATCGTTGCGATAAAGTATCGAAAGGCCTCTAAAATGCCATATTAAACAATTAATTGCAAAAAATCACTCAAACACTACATAAAACTAATAATTTGTTCAAATATTCACTAGAATTAAGTCATTTATAACGCTGCCTGGCTGTATTATTATTGAATACAATATTTATACTCTTAATAGTCACATAACAAGTTCACTGAAAAATGCGTGCTTTTACCTGTGATGACCAAATCTTCCTGTGTCGGAGGAGTAATCTTTCCACACACATGTAATTTCAATTTCATACATTAACAATATTGCTTTAAAATTATTGAGTCAATCTGCTATTAGTCTAAGAGGCGACTGCAAATTTGTGTGGGGAACGAGTGGACGGGATTTAGCAGTTTAAAATACTGCAATAGTATGCCCTAAACTCATAACCACTGGTCGGCCGATCACGGTCCCTGGCGGTAATGAGTAATTACGGTAATTGTTTATTGGGGCAATGGGGCGATTGTGGTGACAAAGTGGACGGTTTTTCTTGTAACTAATTTGTTTATTATAATCCAAAGAATGCAAAACGCTCGGTCGGCCGACCCCCACCCCTGGCGATAGCCTTGGCCGACCATTAACAACAATGCAATTTTTAACGCCTAGCCTCCCCCAAAGGAGTGACCAAGTCGGCCTTGGTCCATTCGAAAGAACAACATTTTTCCTTTCGTAAAACCCCGGTCGGCCGATCTCGGTCCCTGGCTTTAATGAGTAATTACACGAATTGTCGTGGGGGCACTGGGGGGATTGTGGTGACAGATTGGACGATTTTTTGTTTAAACTGTTTTTTATTGTAATCTCGAGAGTCTAAAATGCCCGGTCGGCCGACCCCCACCCCTGGTAACGACCTTGGCCGACCATTTCCAACATTGTAAATGCCTTTCCTCACGCACGACTTTAGCAGATCGGTCTTGGAATATTCGAAAGGGTGAATTATGAAAATAATTTTTATTACCTCACTGTTTTCACTTTTATAACTTCTTCCCCCCTTAAGGGCAAGGGGGTGATAAATGTTGTAGCAACTGCACTCAGAGAAAAAGTGTACTATAGTTTTAGGTAAATTTCTATAGTTTTAAGAACATTCTAATTTAAATATGAACCTATGAAATGTTTCTTTGTTTTAAGTAAATCATTTATTGAATTGTATAAAATGTTACTTAATTCAAGTAAGTTATTTATTTCATTTTATGATTTTTTAAGTTGTTTCTAAGATATTAAATTACGTAATATCAAATAAATCAATTCTCTTGAAGTAAATAAAGAAACATTTATTTTAAAGAAAAAAAAGCTTTGATTCAATAAAATCTGATTCATATAAATGGATTTATTTAAAACTAGTAAATTTTTTCTGCCTGTATGATCGGAAATCATGGCGTGTTTATGATGGCATTTTGCTTTTATAAAATTACATTTGAAAAAAAGTATTTACGATGTTAATTAAAAAAATGCATATACCATTTATTGAAATAAATATACGTGTTTCATTTTGCAGTTACACTTAGAATAACTTTAAATTTGGATCGAAGAAAAAAACGTGCTTCCTTAATCTCATAAACGTAGATATTACTCGTTTCGAAATCCTGTAGAAAACAAATTATACATATTTTGAGTAAACATTTTTTAAAATCCCCTGTTTTATTCTGTTGTTGGATGCAATCAAATGAATTTGAAAGTAATAAACAAATTGATTTCTTTAAAAATGTGTTGAAATAAAAGGATTGTATTGAAGTCGAATATCGTAATATATTTATTACACAATAAAAAAATTCAATACTTGAACTTCAAGTATTTGTTAGAAACAAATGTAATCAAATCTGATACTTTATACGGTTTGAAATGTAAGATCTTTATAATTATTAATTAATTCAATTATTTATATACTTAAATTGTCTGCAAAATCACTTATAACAGTTTCACCATCTTAGATTTTTGAAATATTCATTACAACACAACTTCTGGGCATTTGTTTAATAACTTCTTTGAACCTTGAGAAGTCGGCGAGCGTCATCAAGGTCGCGGGCTGGTATACAATTTTAACTTTCTGAATTAGCTACGGCAGCCAATAGCCGAAAAGTTTAATCGGCCGACCGAGGTTTTATGAAAGGAAAAATTTTGTTCTTTCGAATAGACCAAGGCCGACCTGGTCACTTCTTGGGGGAGGCTAGGCATTAAAAATTGCATTGTTGTTAATGGTCGGCCAAGGCCATCGCCAAGGGTGGGGGTCGGCCGACCGAGCATTTTACATTCTTTGGATCATAATAAACAAATTAGTTACAAAAAAAAACCGTCTACTTTGTCACCACAATCACCCCATTGCCCCAATAAACAATTCCCGTAATTACTCATTACCGCCAGGGACCGTGATCGGCCGACCAGCGGTTATGAGTTTAGGGCATACTATTGCAGTATTCTAAACTGTTAAATCCCGTCCACTCGTTCCCCACACAAGTTTGCAGTCGCTTCTTGGAGTATATGTATTGTTAGAATATAAATTCTTATTAAATCCAAATAAACTGTTGATTTTCAGTAATAAAACTTCTCGTCAGAAGTATCAACATTTAATTAACATTTGACTAAACGAATTTTAAATACTACTCAAAACAATCCAGAGTATTGCACATTATTCTTATTGATTTATTGATTCTTTGATTTATTCAAATAGGTGAAAATTATAACTGAATAATTAGTAGTCATCGTGGAAAAAAATTTACAAAATTGCATTTCATAATACTCTCAACTCAAACATCGAATAAAGAAATGTCTTTGTGTATGTATGCATGTGTTTCTGTATATGTGTGTACGTGTGAGGGCAATTGTAAAGACAAGAACTTCTATTAGTCTTAGAATGTTTATTTGTTATTTAGTAAGTGCTGGTCCGTCACCACAATAATATATTACTTAAGTGATACCAGTAGTACATCTAAGGCTAAAATATCCGCTGGTTGCACGAAACCAGTGTTAAAATTTATTGGTAAAGTTTCTAACAGCAAAAAATTAGTTGTTATTTTCTAATTTCTCTTCAAAGCGTGCCAAGTTCGATAAAGCTCTCGATTTATGTAGTTGATGATTTGGCATACATGGTTATACAAGGCCGGTCGGTTGGGCCAATCCGCCCCTGTTCACTGCTCAAGCATCGTACTATCAAGATACATTATAGGTTATAATTACCAAGTCAGAACGATCTTCAAATCTCATTCACTTACCCTTTAAACTGCTAGTTAAATAAGATATACAGTTACCGTTTTAAACAAAATTAGTCATTATTTTATTAGGACGTGTTTAATCGTCAGTGAATAAAGCAGCACAACTGATATTTTTGTATTATAATCGACGCACCTTTAAAGGTGTTCAAATGAAAATGACATGTATCAATGATTACCTCGGACGGTCCTAGATCATAGCAGTGATCTAGGATCTGCCGAAGATTGCCTTGTTTCTCCCTGCTATCGGTAGGTATTCGCGATATCGCTCAGGATGTTCCCACGGTCTCCCAGACCTTGCCAAGATGGCATCTCTCGTGCAATAGAATTCGTCCTGTGGGACATCCGTCGATATTAGCATATTCCGAAAACTGTAAATATTGCTTACTGAAAAATGTTCGTATCATTATGTTACTCGTCCAATTCTAAGATTGTCAAAATGTTTCTGTCTGCCCGCAGATACCTTAAGAGGCAAAAATTTGATTTTATTAAAATTCAGAGAAAAAATCAGTACTAGATGTAGAAAAATTATTTTGTTCTTTAAAAAAATCTATTTGTAAGTATGTACAAATGTTTGGAACTGTAACTTGTGACAATATTACATAAAAATAAAACTATCAGTGTTTTGGGGGAAAATTAAAAATAAATATCTCTTCATGTTTAAAAAAATAACTTATTTTCAAGAAACTTCGAAGAATAACCCATAAAATATTCAACAATTAGGTAGATAAAAGAGTTTACATATGGTCTCCTTTAAAATTGGTTTTATACTATTATTACGAATCGTAAACGAATACAATTCATGAAACTTGTTTTATTTTATCGTTGATTAAAAATGTTTCAGCTTCACATTTTTGCATTTTATTAAATGAATTCATACGAAAATGTAACTGATGTATTCAGTTAAAATAAAACAATAGTTCCCGTCCTATATAGGCACAATGAAACATGAGGTGAGCTATATTTTCTATAATAGAGTGCTGGTGTTGAATATGTCAAATATGCCCAGGCATGAATTGCGTTTAATTTCGAATTTTTATGCGATAATATACGTATATCTCTTCTAAAGTTTGATATATTTTCAGGTTGTATTAGTTAACAAAACTCTTTCCAATGCAATAAATTGAGTTCTATATAAATTATTATCTCACGAGAATTATTCATTTTGACCACGACTATTAAATAATGTACTCATTATGTATGTGTTTCTTCAAGGATAATGCTATCGATTATTCCCTACAGCGAATAATGATTTCATTATTCACTGATTGCAGTGAATAATGAAGACAGTCAGTTGTTTATAAGAAATGACATTTTACTAAAAATTTAAAATGTCAAAATTTCAGCAACCAAAAGACAAGTGTTGTCTCTCTAAGTTTTCTAGGAAGTACTCAAATGGTACATGCCGAAGAGGTTTTTTAATGAACACTCAAAAACTACATTAGTAACTTTTTTTCCAAGCATCATCTATTAGCAACACGCGACAATCCCCAACATTATTTTTGAAGCCATTTTTCTACGTGCCTACAAACTGCATTATTTTATTAGTAAGCCATGACAATGTGTCAAAGCAAAATTCAGTAATTGATTTGAAACGTCAAAATTTGTACGATATCAACGCCAACGTTATTTACAAAAATTTTACATATAGGTATTCAAGAAGAGTAATATAATTAGATAAATGGATACTGAAGTGAAGACGAGATTTCTTTGGCACCGCCAGAGATAAAGAAAGCTGCAAAAATCGCATCATTAATCTTGTTGCCCGAAAAATAAAAAAAAATATATATGATGACATATGAATCTTTCTTAAATAGGAGAAATAAAATGGAGATGAATGAAGTAAATATTAAATACCTATTTATTAGTCGTGGACAAAGTATAGTATTCTATTCGCATATAATGGCTTTTATTCACTCTGGTGATTTAAAACACTCGCCCGTGGCTCGTGTTTTAAACTTCACCCTCGTGAATAATAGCCATCATTATATGCTCGTTGAATAATATACTATTATTTCTATTTTCACTGCCATTAAATACTTTCTTGTAAAAAATTGAACTATCTTAGAAAAGGTAACTCGTCCGGTTAATTGGACATTTTAATTATTGTTCTTAGTAGAATATTGCTTAGCTTCTACATAGGGAAAGAAAATATTGTGAGATATGCTGATTATAATACTTCTAAAGCCAAGGAATGGTTGATAAAACGTGGTATACAGATCGGAGTAGCCAAATACGAGCATGGACTCAATATGAGTTGACCCATATTGGCAGGAGCTGATTTGAAATACAACGAATGAGAGATTGTGTTCGGTATCGTACCGTGTAACGTAACCACATTTGGTAGAAATTTACATTTTTGGTACATTAACTTTTTACAGTGAATTTTAGTAGACGAAAAATCTTTAGAATTAGTATATATTAGTTGTACGGGACATTTTCCGAAAATTCTCTAAACTCTGTGGGAAATTCTTACTTATGTGGCCAAAATATCGTAATTATATTAAAAATCTTCAGCATCGAATTACATTACAAAAAGTTGTAAATGTGAGAATTTAAACATCAATGTATTGATTAAATTTTCCACTGTTTATGCAACAAGACTAAGTAGAAAGATGCTTGACATAGTTGCGGTCTGCAGAAGGGTGAGTGTACGTGCTTGCGTATAAGAGTTCGTACTTAGCAAAACTCTCTCTTTTGAAAAGCACGAATGTAGTTTGATATTACAAAGTAGACAAATGCATCTAACTTCTCGTGATATTCACCTGAATTATAAGGAAGTAAATTCTGATATACATTCATAGAATATTATTAATGTTGCCTTGAGAGGGAGTTATAAAGGATTGGTATGTAGTAACATTATTGCTTCACAGAGGAAAGCATAATCACTCAGAGTTGCTTGTGCGTTGTATTATCTGAGGGAAAATCACATCCTGATTTGTATAGGTCACAGCAGCTAATTTGCATTTTCCATCACATTTTCATTATTTCTTTATATACTGACATAAAGTATAGTGTATAGTAGTTGAATATATATAGTTTATTATAGAAAGGCGTACAGACCTAGTTTCTAAATAAAGTCATAAAAATAATTTTAATGAATACGTTTTATATAAAAACATAACAACATTCCAAGGCGTGAAATCATATTTTCTTGACGTAATGTGCACGATCAGTCTTCAATGGTTTTGTACAAATAAAAAAAGTTACTTCAAAATTATCACTGTGTCAAAAACTTCTGGAAATGAAATAGAATAATAGGATGCGTATTAGTAATTTCTTTCTATACAGTATGTGTCACTCTTCATGACTCCCAATAAAATTGTGGGATTGTTTTACAATTATTAAAACTTTGCCCAATATATTTTTTTGGAAAATTAGGTTTTTTTTTCCATAACGACTGGTGGATTTTTAAATATTTTACCGTGACAAAATCTCCTAAGTACATTCTATGCAAATTTAAAAAAAAAATCGCATTGTTAATAAGAATGTTGTGATATGGGAGCCATGAAAAGTGAGACATACTGTATACAGGGTGTTTCAGGTATGCGGTTATTAATTTCTAGGGATTATTCTACATTAAAATAATATGAAAAAAAGTTCATATAAACATGGGTCCGGAAAACCCTGCTAAGGGCACTGCGGGCCTCTGAAGAGGGCACCCAAAATTAGTGAACTTGAATTTATTATTCTCTTGAATAAACTAAGGAAAAATAACAAATTATTACTAAATTAAGAGGTTTTAAAAAGTAGCAAATTAAATTAAATAATCAAAATGAGCGCCAAAAAATTTTGTTCACGCAAGAAGACATTCTAAGTTCAAATTTCTGGGAACCTTTTTTGTGTATTTCTAGCAAAGGAATCATATTCCGATGAGACACTCACAGCTAATTCACATTAAGAAATTTGTGGGGAGAAGTAATTCATATTTTTTTATGTAGATTCGCCACTAGAAATTAATGACCTCATACCTGAAACACCCTGTATATCATATTATATTGGTGAGCTTTAACTTACTCGACATATCAGTACTACAATGTTTGTATCTGCTTCGATTTAATATTTGGCGATCTGTCCTCGACTCGGCTGCTGCGATCTCTCGATTGATCTTTCTCGTAAATATTTATCGTCCTCAGATTTAATCATCGTATTCGGGTTTGGGTTTTTTTTGGAGGTTTAATAAAATTGTAATCGTCTGCCCCAAAAACTTGTAAAACGATATGCCACTACAATACCTATTCTGCTAGTTGGCGTCCGATCATCCAGCTGCAACCTGCTTTTATTTCCTATATTCTAGGATTGAGTTGGTATATCCAACAGGGAAGCACACATTCACGTGACTTGATCAGGAGAAAAACTTGTACTCTCTTTAATAGTAAGATGTAAAATTGAGTAAGACCACCTGGGAACCGAAACTGCTGACGAGAAAGCCAAGAAGAAAATTAAATGCAGCACTGAAATAAGCGGGGGACAAAGAGGCGTCTACAAAATGGTTGAGTGACTTGTACTTGAAAGGGGAAACAGAAATTTTAATAATAACAGCGCACACTTAAATATGATGTATCATCGGTGAATACAGTTAGATATTTACCACCTACAATTTCTTGCAAGTTATTTACAAACAATACAAACAAGAGTGGCCCTAGGACTGATCCTTGGGGTACTTCTCGAGACATATACATTATATTAGAGAGGTGACCATTTATTGCAACTTATTGCTTTCGATTGAATAGCTAAGACTTCCACCAATCACCACATTTGCCTTTGAAACCATATTTATTAAATTTATTAATCAATAAATTAAGATCAAAAACATCGAACATCACCAAAATTAAGAATGGCTGGTTGAGTCGATCTGCCTTCACGAAAGCCATGTGTATATCACCCAGGATGTTATATTTTGTTATGAAAATGGTCATTCTATTAAACATGACCCTCTGGTTACTACCAGAGGATGATCCTGAAACAGCCTGTTGACAGTAAGTGAAGGATGTGCAGCCTAGCAGAGGAATACGTCAGTCGCCTGGTGGGATGTACTACTTTGGCACCATCGAAATACACTTACCGATGCAACAGTTATCTCCACTGGGTCATGTGTAAGTACTACGGAACCGGTGACGGAAAGATATTATGACTTACTTACCCTTATTTGCGACACCTGCCACTCCCACCACCACCTCTAACATCTCCACTTCATTATTAGAGGAGTTATCAAAGTTTTAGTATGTGTATGAGAATAATAGTTCTCTTAACATTTTTAGACAGCCCCTTCATTACCATCTCGAGGCAGACGATTTCAATTATTATATTATTAAAATCCTCTGAGCAATTATCTTCACTTACTAGAGTGCAAATAGAGAATCAAGATGTTTTTGTTTGAAGAGACTTGAATGGGAAATCAGGATATGGAAGTAGGGCAGCGCTTTTTTATTTTTCCCTTTGATAATGGAGTGGGGTGGCACATATTACAAAAAAATTAAGACATTGTCGTCTAATATACAGGGTGTTGCATCATGAGAGGGACATAGCTTAATAGGAGGTAGAGAACATCAGTGGTAACCGGAACTTCCCATAGAAATGTCTCATTGGGCCTTCACTACGAAATTACAGGGTGTTAAATAATTTTTGGCCAAACCTGTTTTTTGTCATAACTTTGACAGGAAATGAAATAACGGATTCATATTTGGTACGGCTAATGTACAAACGAGCCCCAAGAGGTAAATGTATAAAAAAAAATATATCCAGGTCCGGACTCACTATAATTTATGTTTCTTCTTTGCATCAATAAAACATCACCCTGTATATATTTTTTTGAAATTTCGATACGATATTCGAAAAGAGCAAGAAAAAACAAACAAAATGGCCTATTTCATTTTTTTGTTACACCTTCGTGGTCATTTAAATACGTTGTTAAATGTGCAAGGAAATGGATTACAGAACCCTATTAAATGAGAGGCACGTGAAATAAATAGTTTTATAACTAAAATTTGCAAAAATTCTATTGAGCCTAGGTGGTCTGGGTGAATCCTAATTCCGGCACGTTTTAAAGGTCCATTTTGGTAAAAAACTGTGGTCCTAATAAGTAATCGGGTATGAAATAACAAAATTTTTAATCAATCACAGTAGGCTTGTTCAAAGAATAAAAGTGACAGATAATTTAAACCATTTAGGCCTAAGCAACCAGTTACTTTGATCAAGAAAATCATCAACATTTTATACTTAATAAAAATTGGAAGAGAACAAACTAAAATCTAAATAAATAAAATATTTTCCATTCAATTAACAATAAATAACAAAACAATAACTAAATGTGTTTAAAAATAAAACGTAATTGACACTAAAGTAAATTTTCAAAATGTCCTCCCCCAAATTCTGTGCATTTTCTTGCGCGTTTAGAAAGGTCACCAATTGCTCGACGTATCATTTCTGGATTATTCCGTATTTCGTCGCAGGTTGTAACGATGCGCTGGATTAAATGTTGTCTACTTTCAATTTCAATGCTATAAACCTCGTTTTTTAAGTGGCCCCATAAAAAGTAATCACAAGGGTTACAATCAGGAGATCTTGGTGGCCATTCATGTGGACCCCCGCGTCCAATGCATCTATTAGGATACACATTGTTTAAGTGTTCTCTTATTTGAAGGTTAAAATGTGGTGGGGCCCCATCATGCTGAAACAACATGCCTCTTATACCGATATTTTCTAACATATTCGGTAAAATATTTTGAAGAAAATCAAAGTAAATTTCACCATTCAATCTTTCTTCAAAAAAATGTGGCCCTATCAAATGTCTATTCACAAGTCCGACCCAAACATTTACAGAAAACCTGTGTTGCGAACGGCGTTGGCGTACCGCATGTGGGTTTTCCTGTGCCCATTTATGATTATTTCGTGAATTGTTTACTCCACCCCTTGTAAATTGTGCCTCATCCGTAAATAAGGTTCTGTAAATGACTGGGCGATGATTAGACAACCAACGACAAAATGCCAGGCGGGGGATATCGTCGCCTTGTTGAAGACGCTGTACCTGCTGGATATGATATGGATGGTAACGTTCTCTTTTTAGGGTTCTCCATACTCGCCAATGAGGAATACCAGTTGCCAAACTGATTCGTCTAGTGCTCATATTTGTGTTTTCTTGAACTACGTTTATAATATTGTTTTGTTCCTGCACACCTTGTTGTAAAACACGCTCCACAACTGCAGAAGTAGGAAACTTTCCGTGTTGTCTTGCATACTGGAACACCGTACTAAAGGTTTTATGATTAGGGCATCGACGACCAGGAAAACGCAGCCGATATTCTCTTTCCGCCGACCTACCATTTCCATTACAGAAACCATAGATGAATATTATGTCAGCATATTCCCCGTTTGTAAATTTTACTGGCATAGTTAAAATATTTTCACAAGTTTTCACTAACTAAATGCGGATTATTGACACATTAAATTACTAACAAACAATTATTCAACTGTTTAGGAGATTTCTTTTTATTATCTGTCACTTTGAACAATTAAAAATTTTGTTATTTCATACCCGATTACTTATTAGGACCACAGTTTTTTTACCAAAATGGACCTTTAAAACGTGCCGGAATTAGGATTAACCCAGACCACCTAGGCTCAATAGAATTTTTGCAAATTTTAGTTATAAAACTATTTATTTCACGTGCCTCTCATTTAATAAGGTTCTGTAATCCATTTTCTTGCACATTTAACAACGTATTTAAATAACCACGAAGGTGTAACAAAAAAATGAAATAGTCCATTTTGTTTATTTTTTCTTGCTCTTTTCGAATATCGTATCGAAATTTCAAAAAAATATATACAGGGTGATGTTTTATTGATGCAAAGAAGAAACATAAATTATAGTGAGTCCGGACCTGGATATATTTTTTTTTATACATGTACCTCTTGGGGCTCGTTTGTACATTAGCCGTACCAAATATGAATCCGTTATTTCATTTCCTGTCAAAGTTATGACAAAAAACAGGTTTGGCCAAAAATTATTTAACACCCTGTAATTTCGTAGTGAAGGCCCAATGAGACATTTCTATGGGAGGTTCCGGTTACCACTGATGTTCTCTACCTCCTATTAAGCTATGTCCCTCTCATGATGCAACACCCTGTATACACCAAGTCCCAAGTTTATGAACTCGTACTAACTTGCTTTACTTATTTACCCCCAACCCTTCAAGGAAATAATCTGAAAATATAATCTAATGCTACATTTCGCTAAGGTACATACCCACCATATTTCAAGTCAATATCTTAAACCGGTCCAGAAAAAACATGCGCACAAAAAAAGTTACAGACAGATCTACCGACAAAAACTTATTTTCGCTATAATTTGAAATTCGACGTTTCATGACATTATAAATCTACTTCAGTAAAACAAATATATATATGAAATTTACGATTACTGTACTTCCACTCCTCTACGTAAATGTGGAAGCAATTAATCACATATCTAGTAAAATGCCAAGAACGTTAGTTCAATACAGTATTAACTTTGGATTAAATAAATTGATGTTCCTTAGTATTCCAATAATGAAATGATCAGAATCTACACTTGAATTACTTACATTAAACGACTTGAAATTCAATTTAAAATTGGAAATAAATTACACGACCATAACAGTGGTCACTTAAGAGGTTTTCAAGAGCTTATTGGCTTGAGAAACGGCAAAGCTGTAGCTTATACTCCATGTCCATTTACTACTAACGTTTCCTTTTCAGCCTATACACAGGGACGGAAGAAAATAAAAGAGAATCCATTTGGGTACAATGAAATTGAATCGGCGATAATGAACGGGGCCTTTGACTACTTATTGTTTTAAATAAACCAAATTGATTTTTAAGAGGAAGCAGTATATCCTGTTAATCGACAAAGAGTCTTTTTGTAAAAACGGAAAAAATAATTGCAATTTACATACTATCAAGAACTACAAATACTAAAGAATCTTTCAGCGATAACAGGGTCACAATCACGAACATTAAATAATAAAGTACAATGAATTATATTAAAAATACATTGAAAAATAATATCACAAAATATAAAGCAATTTTCGGTTGACAATAATATAAATCGAAAATATTGGATAATCAAAACGAAACCAAAAAATTATTTACATACCTACTAGCTAATAAAATGAATTTAATGAAAAAAATACTGTTACAACCCGCATTTATATTTGAAAAATAAACTACTAATTATTAAATGACAGAAACACGGTTAATTTAGAAATCAAACGATTAAAAAACATGTAGCAAAATACCAAAATAACATTTATGATGTAGCCATGTGTTTACTGTTCAGTAATGGTTGCAATGGCATCACTGGCCTGCGCGTGAAGTTATACGAATCTACCGGTATTGTCTATTAGGCCGGACTTTAGTAATCCGCGTAATTCTCGTAATTTTCCTGAGTAGTTTTTATTGTATTTAGATTACGTAAAATTTCAAAAGTTAAAAGACGTAACGACCTGTTAACTCGTGAAAGAATAGAAAACTACCCCGACTTGCATTTTGATGGTATCAACGTGCCCTGTTATGCCTATAAAACAATGGTTGATTTTAAAAGAAAGTGTAACTTTAATTATCACGTTAATTCGATGAAACATGTAACGAATAATCAAGACTTACGTGGGGATGAATTCAAGTTGGATTTAACGAATTTCATAATTTCGTCCGACATTCCTTGGTACCAGTTCAACAGTCCTATTTTAGAAAATTTTTAGAAAAATACACGAATTTCAAGCTTCCAGTTGAATCATAGCTTCGAAAATGCTATCTTAAAGGAGAATGTGACAAGAGGCTGGAGGAAATTCGAGAAGGCCTTCAAAATAAATACATATGTCTGAGTATTGACGAAGCGAAAAATGCAACAGGCCGCCAAATAATGAATGCCCTTTTATGGGGTTTAGATAAACGAGAAGCTGTGAAACCACATTTAGTGTCTTATAAATTTGTGAGAAAACTGATTACGCCACGATTGTTACCTCAGCAAAAAACACGCTTAAGTGGTGGTGGGCGAGATCTCGATCGGCGAAGTTAAGTCACGTCGGTCGAGCCCATTACTTGGATGGGTGACCGTATCTCAATTCGCCGTCCTGGTTAAATGGTAGCATTAGAACTTCGCCAGGACGTTAAAATAAACGAGGTAATTAAATAAAAAATAAATAAATTAATTAATTAAAATGTGTTAACCCCTTAACCCCTCACTTTAAGGTCAGGATCGAAATGTCAAAAAGTGTATATGTGATTGCCTAATAATCATTAAAATTCCGCCAAATCGACACTTGGTATTTCATAAATAACTTTTTTATAAGTAATTCAAACGAAGTTTTAAAGTGGGCAGTATTATAACAGAAGTCGGCCAAATACAACTGACCTGTTTGTTTCTTTTTTAAGTGCACGATAAATTTGAAATAAATTATTAAAATTGCCTAATTATCAGACGATACATTTGTAGCTATATTAGATAATCTGAGTTATTTAAATACACTTAATTAGGTCGAATTGATGCATATTACAATCATTATCTCTTATCTGTGTAAAAAATTGCATAAAATTGATTTTGTACATTATAATGTATGAAACCAATTTTCAACACAAATCGATGAGTCATCAGAATAATTGTAAAGAATATTTAGAATAAGTTCATCATGTAACTAGAAGATGGCGCCAATAGCATTATGAATGAAAAGAGCTAATGATTTTGATTTATGAATGAAATGAAAAGTGTGGGAAACTTAAATTTGTTAAATAAACTAAACAATGAAAGTATTAAATGGTCAACAGTTTGCAACTGCATTCAAGCACTAAAATGGCACTATATCCCAAATATATAATATATACAATAAATTCTATTAATTCTTGTCAAAAATTAGGTGAATTTTCAATGAATGTAAATATATAAATTATAGGTTCGAACCCTGAACACAGATAAATCCCCTGAATATGGTTCATGGCATTGGTGTTTTAATCAACTGTCCATAACTTTATCTCGTTTAAGCTTCCACAGAAAAGAGTATCTTTCAATAGTGTGACTGCTTCAGCGAGAGAAAACAATGTGTAACCTAAACCCTGAAGTTATGGGTTGAATCAGCTAGTTTTGGCAAATTTTTATTGTGTAAGAATGATTAACCCAATATACTTACTCAGATATTGGTTATGTTCTTTCTTAGATATATGCAAAAGCATGTTAATTTTTTTGGGAAATAGGATAATGATACAATATATCTAGAGCTCAGGAAAGATTAAAAAACTAACAAGATAGGACAGTCAGACGGAGACAAAGACAGTTGTGTACTCCAATTTAAAGGGACACGACATCCAGGTCCAGCGGAAACGGTTTCGGAATTTGTCGGTTACGCATTAAACGAATTTGACCAAGCTTACTAAAAGATAAGTTAACTCATCAAAACTGACAAGTGCTACATCACGTATAGATCTCGATGACAGCTGCGTGTGGCTGTTTTTCCTCATTTTATAGAAAAAAGTTTTAAACTTATTCTTTCAATGTACAATTCAATCCTCACCAAATAGATACCTTACATATAAACATAGAATACTTCATGTGACATATATATTAATTACTCCTGTTTTTTTAGTGACCTTGGCTAATGAGAGTCAGCTAAGTTCGGTCGTTCTATCGTTCTATCGTTCTGTTGTCCAACTTTCATTATTGGCCTCTCTTTCTAATGTTACCTTCTTCGTCTGATTGTCACATTGTGGCAACTGCGCTAGAACTCCAATTTAAATGTCGAGGTTAATGGCGCCATTGCTAAAAGATAAAAGGTTTTCCGCCGGCTTGTTAATTCCCTAATCTTTGACGAAAGTCCGGATTGGGCATTACCTTGTAAATCTGTAATAAATTCCGCAAGTGGAGAAATTGAAGTATTTCGAGTTATTTTGTGAAAAAAGACAGGGGGACACCCCCGCATCCTCCATTTCTTTGTCTGAGACGCTTATAGTGTCTTTGGCGCTAATAATTATTAACAATTAGATATCAGAATAAAAAACCTACTAACCTAACCTAAACAAATCACACGAAAGAATGAAATTATTTTAAGCAGAATAAAAACCTCTAACCTAACATAAAGAAATCATAGAAAAGAATTAGTGAAAAAATATATTAATCGTTATAAAATTAAAGGAAAAAAAATCAGCGGACGCAGGAGTTTGAACCCGGGACCTTCGAGATTTAACTACGCGCTAGCCACTCGGCTAACAAGGAATAGTCAGATAAATGATATCACGTTTTGCGCATGGTCGAAGCTCCGAACTTTTGGTCTGTGTTTTGGTGTACTAGACGCTTCTCACACACACACTATATGTTCAAGGACATATTTACAACTGTTAGGTAGAATAAAAATTAGATGAGGGACAGTTGCCAAATTTAAATACATATTGTCTTTGCCATTTTCAATAATTAAAACTTTGATGTGTTCCCATAATGTGGATAAAAGGTTCTTGCTGTTTAATTCGAAATTAATAATGTGGTTATATAACTTTTAAAATATTTCATTTTAAAATGTAAACAATATCCCTATATGATGCTAGTTGTACATGGCATAAATTATGCACACCTACATTTTAGAATTTACCTAACCAGATACTAAATAGCTATATTTTACGACTATTTATGTAATTAGGTAATATTTATAATTATAATTTGTAACATATATTATATCTTATACTAAAGAAATTTTTGTACATGTGGCAACGCGGACATCATTCCCACAAATATTGAAACTTGCCAATAAAATAAGATAAGATACACACTGTGCCATCTAGGATTAACATAAGTACTAGCTTACGAGTTTTTGACATTTCGATCCTGTCCTTAACCGCGAATATTTCAGAAACGGAGGAGTGGTAAAAATTGAAACAATTGTGTTCATTATGTGTCTATTCTGAATCACTCACTGAAATTTGAATACTGTACATTGGACAGTTTTGAAGGTCTGTTAAGTTATATTGAAAAAGGCCTACTTTTTAAAATACCGGTTTTAAATAAATGATATCTTGAAAAATGTGCCTCATATGTAAATAATATATTAGATACCGATAAAGCACGGGAAGAGGAAATTGCTTAAACATTTTTTATTCTAAAATTTTGCAGTTATTTTCAAAAAAGTGACCTAATGTTTATTCCATTATTTATCAATGTATTTAAAAAATGTTTGATAAAATAGTTAATTATATAAAATGCAAGCATTTTCAGAAAAAAGAATTGGTGTATATCAAATATTAATTTAGTTATCAAGCGCAATAGATAATTATTGCAAGCTTGCTATAAGTATTTATCAAATATTTTTTAAATTTAAACATAAGTGAAAAGACTCATAATAACAGATTAAAAAACGACTACCACAAGATATCTTACTTTCCAGTAGTGATTTCGAATGACATTAAAATATCAATGTTCTAGTATTGTTAAGTTATACCAAATATTTGTTTCTTTTCTTTTAGTTGTTATGTACTGTCTTACTACACGCTACCATGTATAACATTAATTTGTTGATCTGGTATTTTAAATAACAAAAAAATATTTTTTAAATACATTGATAAATAACCTAGTAAACATGAGGTCACGTTTTTGAGAATAACTGCAAAATTTTAGAATAAAAAATTATGAAAAAATGTCCTGATATAAAAATGCCGTGCTTTGTCGGCATCTAAAATATTATTTAGATAGTAGGCATGTTTTCCAAGATATAATGGATTTAAAACTGCTATGATCAAAATTTCCTTAAAATGTAGGACATTTTTCAATATAACTTAGCAGAACTTCAATGTAGATTATTGAAATTGCAGCGAATGATTTAGAATAGACACACAATTTTTTCATTTTCTTCCGCTCCTCCGTTTCTGAGATTTTCTTGGTTGAAGTGAGGGGTTAATACATTTGAATCGTATATTAATTATTATTAATAGAGCAAAAACAGATTACTGTAAGATGGGTCATACTTTTTAACAGACTTTAAGACGCTTTTAAAAGGAGGAGGTTTACACGCCACGTATGTTCATTTTTGTTCAACGATGGCTGCTATAAAAATGCGGCTTGTGTATTGTTTCGAAACTAATAACGTCCTAAACTGTTGCCAGTTTGGATTCAGAAGTAAATGTAGTACATCTCAAGCAGTTTCCAAGGTAGTTGGTGACATTGTCCATGGTCTTGAGAGTGGCGAACTAGTATCAATAACATGTAACCTTTCAAGGGATTTTTGACTGTGTTTCGCACGATATTTTGTTAAACAAGTTATACTATTATGGAATTAAAGGTTTATTCAAACATTCTTTGGAACATATTTGTCGAATAGAAAACAAACCGTATGTATAAAAAATTATCCTGTAAAACAAACCGTGTTGAACATACACACCTACTCCTCCTCCTCTAATATCAGCTTTTACTGGCACTTTGCCTTCTTCTTGAGTGGTCGTTATTACCACCACTCAATAAGAAGGCAAAGTGCCAGTAAAAGCTGATATTAGAGGAGGAGTAGGTGCGTATGTTCAACACGGTTTGATTGAGTGGTAGTTATTACTACCACTCAATAAGAAGGCAAGGTGCCAGTAAAAGCTGATATTAGAGGAGGAGGAGTAGGTGCGTATGTTCAACACGGTTTGATTCATAGGGTAATTTTTGGCAACTCCGGCTTTATTGAAAGCGTGCATCATTTATTACTTGAAATAAAAATAAAAAATATGAACTTCCTATTTTGTGTAATCCATAAAGCGAATGCATATGTACAATCTTTTGTCCTTAGTTAGTCTCCAATAGATATACTAGGTGATATAAAAATCGACCAAGCAACGAACAATATTTTTTTATTTCATACTGTCCCGGACTCATTTGCGGCCTGTAAATCGAACATTACAGTATCTGATACCGTAATGTAACACATTACAGTATCAAATACTGTAATGTATTACTTAGTAACACTATCATATTATTATTAGTGAACAATTATTTTTTTGTTTTGACTTTTGACTTTTCACTTAAAAATATAAGAAACAAAATATTCAAATACACACTGTTAGCAGTTATTTGATACCTGAAAAGTTTATTTTCCTCCGAAACCTCCATAATACAAAACAATGTAAAAATTACGGTTTTATTTATTTGACATTAACAGGCTAAAGACAATCATAATCAACTATGAAAAACAAAAGCCATAACTTCGTTAACGTGATGCGATTGCTTGATTAGGAACCAATATTTTTTAAATCTCAATAATTACAATTTTTTATTCACTTTAAAATGAGATTGTAAGGACAGTATGAAATAAAATATTATACGGTACAGGTCCTGTAGGGCTCATTACAGTACTTGTTTATATTCCGGACTCGGCTTCTGCGTCGCCTCGTCCGTAAAGTAACTCGTACTGCAGGAAGTCGCCTATCGAGCTTACAACGCAAATTACTATTTAGGCTGTCTGTCAAATTATAATTTTGATTCTTAACTCCAATTACTGGTACACGTTAAAGCAGTAATGACGTTATTTTTTAAAATTGTATTTATTTATCAGAAAATCCATATCTCCACATCACATCATGTAGCCTGCAAAAGGAACTCTTCCCCTTTTAAAATTTTTAAAGTCAGTTAAAAACTTATGCTTTATTTATGACGTGTGTGTTAGGAAAGTCCCGGTAAGTAATAGCATATTTAAATCACCTAAGGTAATATTGTCACCTTACTGTTTCCACACGAAATTCATGCAATATAAGATCTCAGTAATAACAGTTGTTTTATTTTTTGAAATATTCATTATATACTGCCACTTTAAATATTTTTCACCCTTAAATAGGGGTAATTTTTGCATTTTTTTTTTGAGTAAAACATATGCTCACCTTATAATTTTTCAAAGTTTAATTTGAGCCCTATAGGATATATTTTGCTCTTTCCCTTGGTCTGCTATCTACTGTGCAAAAACAGGTGAATTCTGCGGTCACTCTCTATGAATTACTTTGACTGCTTATTACTCAGTATTTCATTCATAAAAGCATATTATCTCAAAAACAAGTTTACAAGAAAAATTAAGTATGTACGGAAGTCATCATTTCAAATGTATTTTGATACGCTGAAGCCGATAAAATTATAAATAAATATAATATTAGCACAAATAGTCTTCATCTAATGCATGGAAGTCATCATTTTCCATGTATTTTGACGCGCTGAAGCGTGAAAAAAATTGTACCGCATAAATTTTTCAAAAATCGCGTTCCAGTTGTGCTAATATTAGCACACTTCAAACTTAAATCTTAATACAGTGATTTCAAAATATGTTAATAATATTTAGTTACGTGCTAGATTTTTGCCAAAGGACGTAGTATGACTTTAAAAAAATCTACCATTTTTCCCATAATAAAAACATATGCTACTGTGAAAATTAATACTTGTTTTACAAAATACAATGGCATCAGGAGTAGCTAAATCATACCTAAGTTTGTTTCAATTCAGACAGGTACCTAATAACTTCGATATGAACGTGCTTTGTAAAAAAAGCCTACATCTGCTGGGTTTAAAAATAAGCTCTTCTTTCAACTAAAATTAATTGAACATTAAGGCAAAATTATTATATTTATTTAATTTAATCAAATATTTCTAATATAACCGAATAGAAATTTTTCATAGTCATGGTAAAAACAAATGTTTACAGTAAGAGATTTTAAATAAGCTAACAAAAATAAAAAGATACAGAAAATATTTAAATTGTAAGCACTGTGTTTCCCAAGTTATACATTATACCAAACTTATAGTATTCTGTGTTGTAAAAGTGTCCAGCCAAGCTACGAAATGTCGTCAGCAAGTGAATCTCTTTCTTCTACCCTGTCGGCATGGACGGCATGCGGGCAGTTACTACGACATATGTCTGTGTACCTCCTTTCGTTTCATTTTAATGCAGATGTACGACGAAGACAGAGACTTACAACACTGTCGAATGTTTGACTTGCGCTTTTGGAAGAATTGTCGGTTTCTTCAGTGACTGAACACCCGCACGTTTAACTTGAAACGCTGTGAAATCCGTTAGAGTTACGAAAATATTGACATAAACAATTTTATAGAAAAGCAAATTTTCTATAAAAATGTCAATGGTAGCACATGTCCATCTTAAATGCTTTTGGCGAGAAGATGGTTGAAAGTCGCGCACTGGACAACTGTAAATTTTGTAATCAACTTTCAATCACTCTCACGCCTAAAGTATTGAAGATGGACGTATGCCACCACTGATTATTTTTAGAAAATTTAATTCCCCATAAAATTGTCTATGTCTATTGTTTTCATAACTCTAACGGTATTGGCAGCGTTTCGAGTCAAAAGTTCCGGCGTACAATTTTTTTTTTTTCACAGTAGCCGGCAATTTAGATAATAATATTAATAATGTACTATTTTGTTTGCAAGCAAGTGTACATGCCTGTTGTTCAATAAGATTTAACTAACAAGAAGTATTCAATAAGACTTCAGCCAATCCAATTTAATCAGCAAGAGATTTTATTTATGTGTTCCTAATTATTTGTAGCCTTGGTGGAAAAGCAAAATTCTAATATTTTAAGTTCTTGTCGAACAGACGAACGACATGTCTTCATTAGATCGAGCGCTTCTCTGTTTTACGACTGCTATTAGTTTGGTACGTTCTATAGAACGAACCTTATGTTAGATTAGATGATATGTTAATTTTGCATTAAAGTGTTGTTAGGGTATTTTTAATAAAACCATGACAGTACAAGTGAAAGTTGCAGTTGGGCTTAATTGAATATGAGTGTTTATTAAACACTGTAACTATTGTTAGAAATAAAATTTGAACGTAACTAAAACAGATTGGTTAAATATTTTCAATAGAATATAATACAGGGTGATTACCAAAAACATGTAAACTGTTTGCCATGTTTTATTATACTGTTAGAGCAAAACGTTGCATATATTAGGTGAAATGCCAATTTAACTTTAAAGGGTTTAAAATATTTATATTTAGTAATACTGTGCGAAACGAATAATAGTTGAAGTGGGGTGTTGCCGAATACCTATTTGAACAATGAAAGTAATAGCGATAATTTTAGTGGCACCCAGTAAAAGTGAATTATGACTTGTTCATATTGTTCAAGTAAAATGTTCAAATATTTCTTCGCAGTAGGCCACGCCCGACTACAACTTCTACTCGATACTTTATCAATTGGTCATTTAACTGAGAACAACCGCCTACAGTAAACTGAACATGCACGTTCAAAATAATTTCCCATGATGTGTGGTGCTGGTGTAAGGGCAGATAAAAAGTAGTTAATATTGTTAACAGTTACCATAATTCTTCACCCTATTATGCTGCAATATAAGCAAAATATTGAACATTAATAATTTACTTTAATAAGCGGTGGCATTTGCCCAGATAAAGAGCATGTAATTTGGAGATTCTGAGATTACCAACGTTTGTAATTTATTTAGTTCGTTGATCTGCCTCCCAATTAACACATGTAAGTGTGGGGAGTATAACGCCTTGTTTTAGGGGAACACAGTTTTCACAATCCTAACTGGTTGATAAATAGTACCAAATTGGAATGGAATTATGTTGTTGAAAGTTAATTAAGCACCTATTTAGTCCTTACAAAATTATGTTTATTGATTTTTGTAATTATGTAAGTGTCAATAATATCAATCATGTCACTTTGTTACACTCCCCGCAAAAACAAAACGAAGGGTGTAATATCGCGTCTGATCAGCACATTTCAAACTTTCATATCACTGTGTTGGGGAATTCTAAATAACTTTCAAATGTCCGTCCGTCCGTCTGTCTGTCCATCTACCTGTCGTCTCTCAGTCCAGACCTCCGTTAAGAAGCTTAAGGAAAGAACTTTGATGGCATTAAAAGGAGAGTAAATTAGTGTTAGCTAGATAAAAAGTTCTATTATTTTTGAACAAAAGGGATCAGTAAGTAAAAACGTTATGACTGATTCAAATTTTAAAAAATGTAATTTTTTTATATTTTGTAATTCAATAAAAAATGTCTAAAACTAAAACAACCATAAGAAGTAAAAAGAGGAAATTTCAAAATAAACCGCTCGCTACCTAGGGAATCACTACTTGCACATCCAGATTTCCCATCCAAGTCTCCATAAACAAGAACATCTGGATACTACATTTGCACTATAATATGTGGTATTGGGGATGGCTGATGCTGAAACATTTTCTTAACATTCCTGTTCTGATACATACACTAAAACACAATCTTATTTTGATCTTGACCTTTAATAATGAAGTAGGGATGCTGGAGGTTGTGGTGGTGGTGGTGGTGGTAGATGCCATAAATAAAATTGATACCTTCAGTATAGGTACCGGGTGATTTCTTTAACCTGAAACTTTCAAATATCTCGAGTAATAAACATTCCACGAAAAAATGTTTCAAACATCAGTTGATGGGGGCAGTTCGGCAATATGTGTCACTTTGACTTCAAACATTCTTTCGTAGAATGGTTGTTATTCGAGATATTTGAAAGTGCCAGGCTAAAATACCCTGCATATACCAAATTCCAAGTCGCTCACTAGGTTGCTTTACTTATTTGTCACTATTTACCTCCCAACCATTCAAAGGAATAAGCTCAAAATTGTGAGGGTGGCAGAAAATATTTGAGGCCTTGGCTTCTAGTATACAGCATGTCTCAATTTTCATGACTCCCATATCACAGCGATTTTTTTTTAATTGAGGAGGAAGGTACTTATCCATCAGTAGATTATGTCACGTAAAATATTTTAAAATCCACCAGTGACGTTCGTCGTTATGAAGAACAATGTACCTAATTATAAAAAAAAAAAAAAATTAGGCATAGTTTTAACCATAAAACAATCTCATTATCTTATTCGTTGATATCAAAAAGTCACTAATACCGAATTTCAATCAAATTTACCTAAAATTGAACTCTTTTTATTTCCAAGTCAATTATTGTTTGATTTTGACTGTTAAGTAAATTAATTGACGTCACGTGATTAATTCTAAATGGAAACTCTGTCTTCCCCTAGCTTAATTAACTCTTAATTACATCCGAAAATTAAGTTATGACTATAGTAATAACTGGTACTTTCAAAAGTCAAGTTTTATTTTCCTATTACGTGAACACCAAGTACACGTTAATAAAATTTGGTTTCATTGAGTTTTAGATAATATCGAATAAGATTATGAGATTGTTTTACAGTTAAAACTTTGCCTAATATCTTTCTTTGGAAAATTAGGTACATTTTTCTTCACAACGACGGATGCCACTGGTGGATTTTAAGATATTTTACCGTTACACAATCTTCTGATGGATAAGTACCTTCCACCCAAATTTTAAAAACATCGCATTGTAAATAAGAGAGCTGTTATATGCGAGTCAATAAAAGTGAAACATACTGTATACACCAAATACCAAGTCCCTAGACTCCTACTAAATATTTATTTTGAGTTCACTTCTCATTGTATTGGGGCCCAAAAAAGAGTTTTAAAAAATATCTTCGTTTAAGTTCTTCGTCCATCAGTTTACGTTGGTTTACAAAATTTCATGTCGATAGGTATAAAAATGAGAGAATGGAAGAGCTGTGACATATAGACAGTCGGACAGATGGATGGACATACTGAAACTACTAGGGTTTCATGGAACGATAGCGATACAGATTGCATTTCCATAAAAAAATTTAGTAAGAATGCACCCAGATAAAAGTTGTAGGAAGTCAAATAAACTAACTTCTAGGGACCCAGTTTTAAGATTATTCATTGTGTCATGAATTATTTCATTTTGCTGAATACAATCCATTCTGAGCGTTTCCCAGAGTCAACGGCGCGGACGTGACGGGTACTTGATTTCTTCTTGTTTTTTTGGTTTTTTTGTTTGTTTTCTTGTTCGTTTCTTCTGTTTTTTGTTTTATTTTTTGGAGTTCTTCCTTCACTTTCTTGAAGTTTATCAATCCTACTGCTCTGGGGAGGGTTGCTTCAGAAATAAAAAAAAGAATAAAAAAAATAATTTGAGAAAATGTTCAAGTTTAGATATGAATAAATGTTGTTACGTTGCAAAGCCCGCTAATAATCCTTAATGTTTATAAACTAAGTAATAAATTTGTTAAAAATTGACAAGTTAGTTTTGACAAAGTGGTGGGGTCGCTATCAACGAGGTTGGAACCCAGTAGAAGTGAAGTGCTAAACGGTAACAAAAAGTTATTAGAGAGTGATATTCCTGAATACTATCGACAGGAGTATGAATTGGACTTGGCGCCTTAAATAAAAACTGACATTATTTACGACAATACTACAAATTTGGCGAAGAGTGTAATAGTTAGCTTATTTTAAACTTTATTGTTAATTATTCAAACGAATTAACCGGTGACACATTTCATAAAAATTTGGAAATGATTACGGCTAAAAGCTTCCTTAGTCGAAGAAAGTTTCCCAGTCCATTTAGCCGAGACTATTCCGGTTTAATTTGCATTTCGGAATGTGCTACTATTTCTGTGTTTTTAATACTGTCGGAGTCATTTCCACTTAAAATTCATTGATTCAAATAATTTTCTTAAGCGGTGGCACATCTGGCATTTAACACAAGTAAATGCGGAATCGCGAGTATTTTCAGTTCAGAGTCATTTTTCATCCTTTGCGCTGCTTTTAAACTTGTGAATTAATATATTATATTTTCATTAAATAACTTTAAATCGTATTGAATTTATTTCTTACTTTAAAACAGTTATTTATGATACAAGTGTTAAAAATGACTTTTTATTTTGTGTGTGGAGAAGTTTGTGAAACGAGCGTAAGCGAGTGCAGCAACTCCACGAACAAAATAAAGTCAATTTTAACACGTGTATCATACAATGTTTTTTCTACAAACACCATTAAAAGAACAATAAAGTTTCTTTAAAAAGATTTCAAATCCTTTTAATGGTTACCTCATCATTCTAGTAGTTTGTAGGATTTATGAAATAAATAAATCAAGTTTGCCATTGTTTGACACATGCCTGTCAAATGTGAAAAACTATTGCAATATGATGAGTTCCAATACAATTTCTTCTTGTGAAGTACACAGAGAGAAATCGCTTTGGAACATTTTGCACAATGTTGTGGAATAACGTATTGTTGTATTTTTTTAAACAATTGTAAAATTTTAATGCACAACGTTATATAGTTTTATACATTTTAATTGTGCATAATTCTTGTGAGTTTTATTTATCCAACATAAAGATTTAGTTACGATGAATTTATTGGAAACTTCGACCAACAAATTGGCGAAATTCAGAGTTAAATTCATTTATTTTTTCTCAACAAATCATAGCAAATTTTACTTAATCAATTGTTAATAGTATCCTCAAACTATATATTTTGTTGCCATTCTATTTACAATTAGTTTTAAGTAATTGTTTAAAGGATTTGCACAACTTGTGTAACATAAAAGTGTGATTTTATTTTATAAACGGTTGTTGACAAACTTGTGAAAGTAGGAGTCCCAGTATATTTATTTCCGCTGAACAATAATAGTAATCTATGCCGCCTGCACAAACTGCACAATCTAAAGACATGCTGTTCACAATCGGTTTGGTGATATTGTTTTAAAATTTTGTATAATTGTTTAATTTGTTTCACGTAAAGTTTATTGGTTAAAAATTGTACTGACTGCGCCGGCCATGCTACGCATATACGCGCAGGCAATTACACATCAGATCCAGGTGATATTTCGTTAAGTGAAGACGTACACTTCCGAATTATACAAGTACTTACATTTGTGATGGAATTTGTTGAAAACTTATTAACCGAGTGGGGTTTCCTAGATCTAATTCCAGCATTCACAGAGGTAAGTATTTCACACAGAGTTACAGATTTGCATATATGTTCTCTTAAATTAACTTCGTTAACATATAAATATAAAAATGGTTTCTTGTTTATATGCGAAGAATGCATGATACCTATCTTCTAATACTTGATTTCGTTTACAGCTTGAGAGTAATTTCGTTTTCTTATGTGAAGCGACAGAAAGCTGTTCCTAAACTACTAAACCCAAAAGGCAAACTTGTAAGAGAACTGCTTCAAAACGAAGATAACATTTCTGATGATAAGCAATACATTTGATTTTGGTGATAAACTGATAAATGTTTTTTTTTTAAGAATGTGACGTAACTACGACATAAGCTTTATTACTACAAACGTTAATAGAAGCTAAAAAGAAGAAGCACTGGAAGCCTTCCAAATTAGAATTATTAAATGGATTTATTTTAAGCATAAATGTAAGTCACCTACTTCTTTTCAACTAGAACTTTATGCATATAAAATTTATTTGTATTTAAAAAAATAGAAATGTTTTCATTTACCATATGATAATATATAAATGCATGCTCTATTATGTATTGTTGTTCTGTTAAAATAAAATATTTATTCTTTAAATTTTTTTGTTGAAATCCTTTAGGAATACCTCCAATTTTGGAAATAATATTTCACAATCTGTGTCACAGAATAATACAATTAAAATGAAGTGGCTACATATAGTGTGTGAAATGAGTGCACGGTGAACCAAAAAATATATACATAATTTGGAGATTATAGAGTAATAAATTGTGCAAAACTAACCCCAGTTCATACATTACTGAAGAGCTTCTTTGAATTAAGTGCATATATTGTGCAAAATGAATTACAAAGTTGACAAAATAAACATACAATTTGTGGATTTCTCATTTAGAAATTGTGGAAAACTAAAAACACATTCTCTTAAAAAACTATAAACATTGTGTCACTTAAGAGCACAATTTTTTGTAAATATGTTTTACAAATGAAGAGGTTTGTTTAGGAAACCTTCAGAATATATTTAAAAAATTCACACAAATTGTAGAAACTAACATAATCTGTTCAGAGATTTGTTCCACAAGTGGAACAAAATTATGTATTTTTATGCAACCATAATTCAGATTTGTAAAGAATTCAATTTATGTGATTTTTAAGTTTGTACAAAAATTTCAAACAATGTTAATGCATAAACTGTACAAAATCATTGCCCCAAAAATGTATTATTTATTTGCACAAATTGTTCCTGTCACCATTTTAAGACCAATTTGGAGTACAATTTTCTACCATTGTGGAAAAATATCACACACATTTTTCTCTGTGTAGCTTCCTCACAAGGGATAAATATTACTAATTGCTCCAGTTGTACAATTAATATAAATATATAAATGTCATTATGACAAACGACTTGTCATTTTACTTTTTGCACTAGTGTTAAAAGTAAATCATGTGATCATTTTTAACGCGAGTTTATATAATATTACAGTTTTTAATGGTGTTTGTAGAAAAATATTACTATCTTAATGACCTACCTACCTTACTGTATATTAAACAGAAAAAAAGTTTAATGAACAGTATTTATGTCCTATGCAATTTGACATAGTTTAGGTTAAATTGGTGGTTTGAAGCCTTGTTATAACGAATTGATTTCCATTGCAAGTCAGATGAACCTCTGGCTGTATCAAATGCGAAATAAATATGATTTGCTCGTCTCTACAATATAAGAAAGAACTGACATATATAAACATTTATTCAGAAGGTTGAAACAGACAGGGTGAGTTGGGACGAAAGTGTCAAACTGCAGGAGTGACTACTACACACACGTTTATAAAGGGAGTGTGTTACTCTTCGGCGTTCATCTTGATGTTCTTTTATCTGAGCTGAAACATTCAAAGCACGAAGAATTAGTGCATAGTAATTATCCACTTTTGGTTTATATACTGCATATTTCATCCAGCCCCACAAATAGAAGTCTAACGGTGTGAGGTCTGGGCATCTTGCTGGCAAATTAATAGGACCACTGCGACCAATTAATCGAAAAGTTCTATTTAAATGCAGCATGCTCAGTTGAGCAGAATGTGGAGGAGATCCATCGTGCTGATAATGCATCGTATTTATAATTTTTAAACGAACAAAATAATTTGCTTAAAAAGTTCTGTAAAAATGACAGGCAATTATCTCCTAATAGGTCACGATCAAAAATGAAGGGACCATGTGTTCTCTTGTCAAACCATCCACGAGAGTTACGGGTATTGTTGATGCGATCACGAGTGAATGAATGTAGCTTCATCGGTAAATAGAAGATGTAGATGCTGTACCCGCTGGAAGTGATATGGGTATAAGCTCTGATCATGTATGATCACTCTAGTCTGAAGAATTTCAAGTTGAAGAGCAATTCTGGGTGAGCTAGTACTAGGGCTGTTTCCACTAAATCAAGAATATTTTCCATTTTATCCACATCTTGTTCACAGGAAGGTTTAGATGCCATGTGAGGGCTGGGAAATTTCCCATGTGTTGAAGACGGTGACAAAAACATTTCTACTCGGAACTTTATGGTAAGGCAATCGTTGTCGATATTCTTCAAGCGCAAATCACGCATTTCCAAAAACCATTAACAAACACCATATTTGCATATAAAAGATGCAAGTAGATGTGTGGCATCGTTTATCACTATTATAAAATCGTAAACAATCAATCAGAGATGACAAGTTAATGTTTGGTAATTTAAAAGTGCTAGTCTACTTGATAAAACTTATAGAGATACGAGCTGTTTGCATAAAAAATTGTTGTCAATAAAATTTTAAGACGCCTTCATTTGAAAACAAATAATAATTATTATCGGAATACAGTTTTTGTGTATTTTAGGCATTTCTTTATAAAACCAGTACTCGTCTGTAGAAAGCTTACCGAACACCGCAGCCTTCTGGGCTTATTGTGGTCTCTCTGTTATGCGTCACTCTGCACATTCCAGTACCCCTGTACTCTGAATCAGGTGATTCGGGTCAACGGCTGGGCGAGTACTAATGAAATATGGATCAGTTCGTGTTTGTTCGTAGATGCTACATCTTTTGCGAACCAGTGCCCAGGCGTTGAATATATTGTGATCCACCATTTTCGGCTCCTTGCCGCCTAAAATTTTGAGCTCTTCGTGGCAGTTCCATGCCAGTCGAGATGACACCTTGTTAGAGACCCTAAGTGCCGCCTGACGGTCTGATGCAGTAAAGATTTGCTGTACAACGTATTGTCGATTTACATTCTCGCGCACGCACTCAAGTATAGCTAGAATCTCTGACTGAAATACCCACTGTGTTGCCAAGAGGAAACGCTTGCCCTAGGTCTTTCCCCGTGTATTCCAGCTCCAGCTCCTATGTTCGTCCTAGACCTGTTAGTATACCAGGCTAGGCCCTTACGTAATCTATCAGGAGCTCCTGTTGACCAGTCACAAAAAAAAAAATTTATTTCATTTTATGTAAGTGAAATTAATGTTGTACAAGAATCTTTTTGACAGAATTTAAAGAATTAAGTTAAAATGTATTCAATCCAGATTACCATTATTATAGAATTTTTTCAAAAGTAGATTGCACTATTCACATGAGATAAGAAGTCATTAATATCTAAAAACTTATGTCAGACTCAGCTTTGTTACAGAGGTACAGTAAAATGACACACTTATGGATATTTTTTTAATACGTAATGCTCAGCAAGGCTTAATAACGTCAAATGTAGTTTTAAATACTTCTCTCGAGATAACCAAAAAATATTTTCGGAATATCGGAAATTACACGTATGATTAAGCAAAAATAGTTTGAAGAACTGGCTCACAATGATAAAAGAATTTGTTAGAAGTGTTCAACGAAAAACGTATTCTAATTCAGAATCGAGTTGAAGGCAACGTTATGACATTTTGTATAGTTTAAAATTTGTCTGGAGATTGTGAAAATATTGGCAAATTCTGCTCTTTTCAATAAACAGTATTTGAATTTAGATGCTTGGGCAGATTAGAACTTCCACATGGCCCAATTTTGAATTATATTTTTGAAATTGTCACTGCAACTGATACAACAGTATTCTAAACAAGTTTTGAAAACCAAGCTTTTCACACGAGTGACACAGTTTGGTGGAACGAGCCGAGGGCGAGATCCACTCTGCAAATCGAATAAGTGTGAAAAGATGTTTCCAAACATGTTGTTACGGCTGCAAGGAAGACGCAAAGTAACCATGACTGGAAACTGCCTTTTCACACAGTTCCGTTGATATAAAAGGTGTCAGTTCTGCTTTCGACAGGATTGTGTGGAAAACATGACAGTATTGTGTTTTCTAGATTATTGCACACATCATGTGAAAAAATACATTTTCGAGTCGTGGTTACTGTGCGTTATTTATCGTTTAAGTCAGTCGTAAAAAAAAAATTTTGGACCAATGTTTCACTTTCTATCTGATGGCACATGAACTTCTGTGTCACTAAAGATACATTTTAAAATAAAATTGATGTATCACCTAATCTACCTAAGTTATCTTGAATTTCGAAGGCACGGAATATCATTTGTGTAATTATAGATTATGACAGAATTTCAAGAGAAGGATCTGGGAAACAGGGTAAGACGGTAAGGTGGTAATGATAATTTATTCGCATATTTCAAGTTTGAAACATGAATGTTTGATTAATATTCTTAAGTATTAATTCCTTACGAAGATATGATGGTGATGAGGTGCATAAAATACGGTGAGTAAATATGGACATATTAAGTTTATAAATATTTTCCACTCTGGGTCATAAAGAAACCAGGATTCTTTATTTCTAAACTACGTGGTACTTCCAAATACGATAGACAACTGCAATCGATTTTAGGCTGGTTTGTCTAAGTAATTATAAATATATGACATTTCAATATTGTTGTATTACATATATTACAATAGTGTGATATAGGTTAACCAAGGCATTCACATAGTTTCCTTCTTAAATTAAAATAATTAATAAAATTTACAATGTTACAGTAATTATAAGTTTTTGATCCACAGGCTTAACATATTTTTAAACGTTAAATTTTCGCCATAAGTTAGTACTATAGTTAAATATATTTTATCACAAAAATATGTTACCGCACATTTTCAATATCTAATGATATCCGTAGCACAAAAGAGCCCTGAAAACACAAATAAAATTATCGCAAAATTCAATGCATGGCTTGTAATGAAATATGAGCTAAAGCATTACATGCTTTGGAAAAATCCAATCTCTAACCAAAAAATACGAAAACATATTAATATTTAGTATTAGATATTATAGAAGAGCTGTAATATATAAAAAATAATTCATCACAACTGTCCCTGAATAAACATTTCTATATCCTTTATGAGGATAATTCTAAGTGAGTCTATCTACTTGCTTTAAGTTATGATATCTTCTCACTTTGCTGATTTATTACTCTTATATTTTTGGCCGCAATCCATCATAATATGAGTAACATAAGACAATCGAAAAAACGGTATTTCCAGTTTAATATTTCATTATCTCTCTCATAAATGTTAATATAAAGAGTACGTACTGTATTCGTCGAAGCCATAAAACGGTAACAAAAATAAGTAGTTAATAGTTTATAATTTTTAATGGTAAATGGCCAGTGCAACATCGAACTATAATATAGAAAATGTATGTTCCTGAACAAAATCATGAAAGCAGCGTCTAGGTCGTTATTACCAATTATTGCGTCCGACCCGAGTTTCTTCCACGAAATTTTATCAGCATCGGCAATTATCTGGCTCATTCTGATAACTAATATTTCGAATAGCTGTCCACAAGCTCAACAAGCTATTTTATGGCATGAAATAGCGCAAATATTTTATTAAAACCATCTTTTTGTCATACTATGAAAGATATTGTTGAAAATTGACGATGTAGAAATTCATTTTATAATTGCCACTATTGATTTTATACTATTTTAAATTTTTAGACAATAAAAAGCAATAAAAGCATCAAATCGATACAAGAAATAATAGGTGTATAAAAAACTAGCAAATCGTTTAATATATTTTCTTGTGCTTCAATGTTCGTTATGGTTCCAAAAAACACTTGCAAAGTTGTTGTCTACTCTAGAGTGTAACATATTGGTTTATGACACATTGTAACATATTCGACACGTGACCCACTGGATTTAAGGACAGAAAAGTTCTTTAACTACTACACTACAGCATACATACAAAAAATTTATATCTACAAAAATAAAACCACTGCCTAAGGAATCACTACTTCCACATCCAGATTTTCCATCCAAGTCACTTTAATAGCAACATTTTGAATATATTTGCACACTAGTACGGGAAAATAATTGGTCATAGAATTTTAATAATATAATATTTGAGGCAGATATCATAAAAAAAATTGATACGTTGGCTTCTAGCTTGTAGCCCAAAAATGTAGATTATGGACTCTTATTAGTTTGCTTTACTTATATCCCCGATTTACCTCCCACTTCCTTCCCTAGAACGGAATATTTTCCATCAGATATCATTACACTACATACCTGTACGAAATTTCAAGTGAATATCTCAATTTTATTTTATCATCTCATTTAACAAAGTGGAGGTGGTGGGGGGGTTGAAAAATATTGTAAAAAAATCTGAGGACTTGGCTTCTAGTATATAGACCAAATCCCAAGTTTCTCTACTCTTGCCAGCTGGCTTTACTTATTTTCTCTTATTTACCCCTACCTACCCCCACCCCTTCAACAGAATCATCTAAAAATCTCAATTTTATTTTATCAACTAGTTTAGTCATGGAGTGGGGAAGTGGTGGAGGGGTTGAAAAGTGTTATACAAAAATCTGAGGCCTTGGCTGCTAGCATATACACCAAATTCCAAGTTTCTCCCAATCAGCACACTTACATCTTAAAGACGTTTTAATTACGTGCACACTGGACGTAGCTTACGTACAGACATGTACGATTTTGTCCACAATACGTACATGAAACGTACCGGGGATGTTAGATTTCCACTAAATTATACGTACATAATACATACATTTTAAGGTCCATGTAGGCCATTATAGGATAGAATGTGGATGTACGTAGTACATATTTTTTATACCCCAAATAAGTAAAAAAAAAACAAAATTCAACAAAAATATTTATTTTATATACCTATTTTATATATAATATAAAATACAAAAATATGTATACATACATAACATACCTATAATATAAAATACAAAAATAAAAAAATATGTATACATACAGAATAAAAACAATCAAAAGGAATCACATAATTATTACTTAATTCCTCGATATCTTCTTTAGATAGAAAATTATCCGGGATCTCCGGATTACATACGATTGTGTGCCTTTGGGCCTTTTTGTGCCACTTACTATTAGCATATTTTCTGCAGCTCATAGTGAATTGAACAATTTCCAGAAGATCTGAAATTTAAATTTAATGTACATTAGGAAAATCCAAATACCAGGCAAGCATTTATTACAAAGAAGTCAGGCCCAGTGTTTAGAGAAAATAATTTTATGACCTCTTCTATAAACATAAGAAAGTGTTGAGATTTAAAATAATAATAATACAAGTGCAAAAAGTACTACAATAGCTTTATAACAGTTTGAGTTTTAGAATTTGACAAAACATCGAAAGCATATGAGAGTAACTATTTTATATAAAGAATGCATCTCTTATTTCAAATTTTCAATTCATTTTCCAATATATAATATTCTTTATAAAAAAGTACACATGCCTCAATTTTATAAAAGGAGGCGTAGGTTATAACACCCTCACATTAAAACTAGTTCCAAATTATTCGCGCCAAAGAACCCAAGTTTCGAGACATATATATACCTATTTCATATGTTTTCAAATGTTAAGAAACATAAATAAGTTAACTAAAAGTTTTAAAATGTTATTTACTAATTTTGCATGAAACAAAAGAAAGATTAATTTTTTGATTTGGGTTATCTTTTTTCTTAAATTTTCTATAAAAGTAATATTATGATAAGATGCAAAATTTTGTACAAAAAATTATACTAAACGCAGAACTCTTCGTTAGATAAATATCTTAGTTTACGTATATTACGTTTTACATAAAATGTACAAATGTTGGAGGACACGTCAATATTGAATTTTTTTACATAAGCATTACTATCGATTTTATGACTTTCATTGGAAAATTATAAAGGTATAATTTTGTAAAAAAAGTTTATGGCCTGATGACCCAATCAGCTAAAATGTAACACGTCGCCATTTTTGAAGACTTGGTGTTCTTCCAGGATGTCGACGTTTTTTATGCTCTTCGGTGAATTATACATTAATTAGAATATCCATTGCTTGCTTTAAAAAATGATAATATAACAATGTGTAATAATAGCTATATAAAGTGAGTATACCACAAAGTAGTCCACCGATTAAGAAAAAATTGTCTAACCTTTCATAGCATAAACTCTCAGATTAACAAAAAGATACTATTTAACGTAATTATAGAGAAATATTCGACTTACCTTTGTCCGTACTGTTAATTTTGGCTATGCAAAACAAAAAAAAAAATAAAGAAATCACTATAACATAAACTAGTTCTATTCTCAACTCATATATCTCACACGTCACACTTTCACTGTCCGCGAAGTCGCACTGAGCGCTGAGCGTGAGCAGAGCATGCACTAAAAGCAACAAACGATTTCTGTTCGTTCATTGGTTCGTCATATATCTATGGACCATGCAGCTTGGCGCGCCATTTAAAATAAAGGTAGCATATTTTTCATTAATAATTTATAATATAATTGCGATTATTAATGTCTATTTATGCAAACACAAGTTTGTCAAATTTTTAGAAAAACATATTGGCAAATATTTGTCTTGTTTTCAATACAAACAAATTTTTTTCAGAATATGTGATATATTCTGTTTTTGCTTCAAAACATTCCTTATTCGTAGTTTCTGCCGACCGATTTCTTTTCACTGGGCTAAATTTATACGAAGTAGTTGTTTTTACTTTATATCCATGGGGTTCCAAAAAAGTATGTTTTTGAGACATACGGCGTAAACATACACCGTACGTACATGGAAATACGTCCTTAAGACGTACGTATTATGCCTTGGGACGTACCGACCAAAATATTACCTAAAATGTACGTCTTAGAGACGCCGAGTGCTGTCTGGGCTGTAATCTTATCACCTTGCTTTACTTATTTTCCCCTATTTATCCCTATTTAACTCCCAACCCTCCAACGTCATCATCTCAAAATATAATTTAATGCCTGATGTCGTTATAATACATATGTGTACCAAATTTCAAGTGAATATTTCGACTATATTATATCAACCAGTTTTGCAAAATATTATAAAAATATATGAGATATATACACCAAATTCTGAGTTTATGTAATTTTATCAGCTTGTTTTCCCCTATTTACCTTTATTTGATCCCCAACCATTCAGCGAAATTATCAATCTAGTTCCAGATCTTGTTATAGTACATATGAGTACCAAATTTCAAGTCATTATCTTAAACCGTTCCTGCGAAAACGTGAGCACAAAAAGAGTTACAGACAGGCCGACCGACAGACAGAAAATTTGTTTGTCGCTCAAATTTAAAATCTCGATGTTTTATGACATTTTAAGTCTGTTTAAAAAAATTTTTTTTGAACATTTTATTACGATTACTATACTTCCACTCCACTACGTGGATGTGGTAGTAATTATTTTAATCCTTGTCATATTTTTACAAACAGATCATTTGATTTAGGAAAGGTGGAAATATATCAATGGCAAGGGCTTTAAAAACGGAAGTTTTACACTGGAACTTCTTCTTGATTTAAACAATGCATTTGTTTGTTTTTCTAAAGAGTTTCTATATAATAAACTAGAATTTTGTGGTTTACATGTAACCTTACGAATTCTTATTTCTAGATTCGCAGCAGTGACCTAATTGATTGAAAACTGAATTTTGAGTAATTTCGCTCCACCAAATATCATGTAACCTTTTTCTTCTTTTAAATTCTGAGGCATCCACCATCCTACAGCAGCTGTTTGTGCCCTTCATTCACAAGAACAATTTTAAGACGAAACATACTCTATTCTCTGTTCATTGGTTGTAATATTGCACTCATCTTTCTAGCTATTACCGAATACATATGTGTGTTTTTTGTAAGAATAACCTTAACAGCATGCAGCCAGTATAGAACGGTATTCTGCAAGGTAGAGTATTGGGGTCACTGCTGATTTCAAATGTATTGAAATGATTTACCCGATGTCATGTTAATTTTTAAGGTCTTTTTTGCGGATCGTACTACTTTCGCGAAACAATTAAAGGATACTGACAGTAATGTTATACATTTGGAAAATAATATTGTAACCGCAGCTTCCGACTATTCGTTGATAACATACTATGATTAGATACAGTAAGTTGATTTTGCATGCACATAAAAAGGACTTACTATTATTATGAAATTGTCAAGGAATAGACAAACCGAACACAAAGCGGATCCAGAGGCTACACTTATTGAATAACCTATGCTGTCTGATCAACTGGGTTACACAAACTACGTTTCAGACGCCCTTATTGTTCAAACTTTGGCAGGTGTGAATCAACTTGAAAGTTGTGAACTATGATTCATCAAATTTAACATAATGGCTTCACCATCAGAAATAATTCACTGTCACCTTATTCATGTAAAGACACAGCTGATCGAATATACCAAGAATGATGATAGATAGAAGCAGTAGTAGATATATGCAAATCTAATACCTTTTTTAAAAAATGCCCTCCTTAAGGCATACATTATACCACTATATTTATCTGCCAATACGTCTATATTACTAATATAACTGTGGCACACATTTTTAAGCAAATGGCATAGAATTACAAATTTGTTATGTCGAGTGTAATATATTGCAGGATAACAGTTTCTTCCTCTGGAAAGGCATCAACCGATATGTACGTCAATCATGTTTTCGAATTTACCAAGCGGTAATTATTCGGTACAAGAAAATCAGCTTGTTACCAACTAACCGACTCACTAAAATGCTGCTTGTAGTAGGGAAATTACTATTTATATATTTGTATCAGTTCTTCTGCGAAATTCATTAATATTATTTTAGTAACGCCTCCTTTTCTTTTCCTCCAGTATGTTCGTTCCACTTAGAGCCACATAGTTTCAGATGAAATGCCATTAATTTCGATTCAGAATCCAAACGCTTTACCACTTTAACACACGGTAAAGCGTAGGAATTCTAAACCAAAACACATGACTAATTAGAGATGGACTAATTGCCTGGAAAATTAGTAAAAGTAAAACTAAACCAACTTTGATTATAAATTGTTTGCTTTAATTACAAAGTAAATATCTGATTAGTAGGTGTGAGTACCGATAATTGGATTCAATATGTGATGAAACCAGAAATTGAAATGTTACGTGACAAATATATTTTAATACATCTACATCATAGGCTATTAATTTAAAAGCTAGTATAATGTTCTATCTTACGGATTTGTAGAAATACATAAATTAGTGTAATTTATATTATTTAAACAAAAGAATGAAGAAATTGTCGGGGCAAGACAAAAACGAAAACAAGAATAGCGTTATACGCTCCAATAAGAAACAAGAGTACAGCTATGGACACATGTTTCGGCGTTATTGCTCTTCATCAGCGTAGCGTGGCATAAATAATGTTGTTATATGAGAAACAAGACCAACAATGGTAGGAAACTACTACTACTACAGTACACTGTACATACATGCAAATAAATAAAAAAATAAATATAACAACATTGTTATGCTACGCTACGTTGATGAGGAGCAATAATGTCGAAACACGTGTCTATATCTGCATTCTTGTTTCTTATTGTGGGTATAGCGCTATTCTTATTTCTGTTATAATATTTAATGTTGTACAATTGTACATATCATTGTATTTTGAAATCATTCTACAATAGTATGCCATATCATCAAGCTGTTTATTCCTTAACAACAAGGCCAGGTCATAGGGACAAGCAAATTACCTGAACAGGAAAGAATAAAAAAATTATAAAGTTTTCTGGAATTCCTGCATTTGGATCTTTGAAGCGATACCCCTGAATAAAAAACCGCTGCCTAAGGAATCACTACTTCCACATCCAGATTTTTCTTCCAAGTCTCTTTAAAGGTAAACTTCTTGACTATATTTGCACTTTAGTATGCGGAAATAATTGGTCACAGAATTTTAATAATATTAGGGGCAGATGTCATAAAAAAATTTACATAAGTTGCAATTGAACTTGTCTAAGTTTCAAACCTGACATGATATTTACAAAATCTGCAAAATGTACAGGGGATAGAAATAAAGACAAGTTCTATATTACATTAACAAAATTTCAAAAATGTTTTTTCTTGAAATAGGTTTTGAATGTCATGAAACGTCGAGATTCTAAATTTGAGAGAAACAAAAATGTTCTGTCTGTCGGCCTGTCGGTCTCTCTGTAACTTTTTTGTTCGCACGTTTTCTCCAGAACGGTTTAAGATATTTAAATTTTGTACATGTATATATTACAACGAGATCTGGAACTTGATTGTTTTTTTAACATATCCGGTGAAGGGTTGGATGGTAGATAGGGGGAAATAAGTAAAGCAATCTGTTAAGGGTACATAAACTTGAAACTTGGTGTATGTACTAGAAGCCAAGACCTCGGATTTTTTATAATATTTTTCAACCCACCACCACGCCACCCCACTACATTATTACAGGGTTTGATAAAATAAAATTGAAACATTCACTTGAAATTTGGTACACGTATTCATTATAACGACATCTTTAACTGGACTATATTTTGAAATGATTCCGTTGAAGGGTTGAGGGTTAAATAAGGGTAAATAGGTGAAAATACGTAAATAAAGCTCGTAAGAGTACAGAAATTTGGGATTTGGTGTATATACTAGAAGCGAAGGCCTCAGTTTTTTTTTTTTTAGTATATTTTACTCCATTATTAAAGGGATTGATAACATAAAATTGAGATATTCACTTGAAAGTTAGTATATGTATTGTAGTGAGATCTGATTGAAACGATTCCATTAAAGGGGTGGGAGGTGGTAGGTTGTGAATAGGGGAATATAAGTAGAGAAAGCTAGAAACTTCATTTTTAAAGTATATGGTAAAAACGAACGGCTCAAATTTTCCTATGACATCTGCCCCAAATATTATTAAAATTCTATGATCAATAATTTCTACATCGTGTTCAGCACGTCAAGAACATTTGAGGTACGGCAATGGAATTTCATTGGTCGGACATTCTTTTCTTGTTTGTAAAACAGTGTAATTTTTAAACACACTTACATTATTGTTCAATAATATAGTTAATTTTCACCTTATACCATTGCACGGTATAAGAACAATTACTGAATAGGTACAATATTATTTTATGATGGTTATAACATTATTGAAGTGTTGACAAGATCATTACACTAATACGAGGTTTTGGGCAATTAAAGACAAGAGATACTGTAAATATACATGAGGAATTGAGATATGGAACTAGCTGTGAATATTCTCACTGCCAATGTAGAAAACTATGTAGTACCTATGTGTCAAGTATTAATTTCGTTTAACGGTAGTAACTTAAGTTTTACTTAATAGTAGTGCAATATTTTCATATAATATACGCAAACAGTTTACTTCTATATCATTTATAATATCATTGACGTATTTATTAAAAGTAAGAGTCCCCGCATGGATCCTTGTAGGGCTCCAGAACTGGCTGATATATCGGCAGACTTTTAACTGTAGAGTTGTACATTTTTTTTGTTTTCAAGGTAATATTAGATAAAACAGCAACATTTTGGTAAGGCCAAAAGTATCTAGTTCATTGGGTAAAACAGTGTAATTGAGTCTATTAAATGCTTTCGAAAAATCTGTACATATGATATTCAATTGTTCATGTGCATTTTATACTTAAACTTCATTATGAAACGAAATCTTAGAATCTCATTCTTTCCTACTTCAACAATTCAGTGAATTGCGTAAAGAATGGACTAGTTGTACAAATATTTTTACATACAATATTCGTTCAATTGAATCAAATTTAACTTCCAAGGACAAGATACTGTTCATCGACAATCTTTAAGAGAAACGACAGGTTTCTTACTCGTTCAGCTAATACTAAGGAGCTTGTGTATTACATGATGGAAACAATAGCAGTTTAAAGCGAAATATTAATTTAATTCCCAGCGCCTTGGTGGATTTTTGTGACCCACGCATTATTAAGCTTTTAAACAAAATTACTTTTAGAAAAGAAGAAACTCTTCATCATCGGCTTATAAGAAAGACAGGTTCTCAGATAAAAGATTTTATATCTCTCGTCTTCCATAATCAGTACCGATAAGTTTGAGACGTCTTATATTTTATCATATACGAATATAAAAAATTATATTTCTGCTAAATTCTTTGGCTACACAAAATGTGAACCGTTGTAGCAGTCTATCTGTGTCAACACTTATGTAAATTTGTCTACTGTTAACTTTATTTGTAGTCGTTGGACCATTTAATATTCCTTAGAGTATTTTCTTTCTTTCAGAACTCAATTTTAGTTAGTTGCCTTTTTAACTTTGACATTAAAATTGAACTCACTCTTTTATTAGTTTTACATACTATCGATTTAATATCATTTCAAGCACTTCTCTGGAAAACACTTCATCTTGTATCTTCTTTGTATGAAAAACTTCTTAATGCTAAGGAGGCTGCCAAAACTTGTAAGTTTGAAACTTTGCGTAAATTGTTTTATTCAAAGACCTGTTCATCTGCCAAATTATTATAATAGTGTGTGGGTGTTTTCTTGAAGGTGCTAAAGCCCCGTACCGTAACGGATATTATTTCCAGTCCAAAAAGTAAAACTTGTGAATATAACAAGATATATATAAAATCAGTTGCTTATTTTTAAAAAGTAACTTATATAATCACGCTTACAGTTTTTCACTTTTCATATTCTTATCATAGGAAGGGGATTATTAAATACCTTAGTTGGATAATGCAAATATAAAATGAGTCCACATATAAATATTGTAATTTTATGTTGCGTGAATGATGCACTGTCTATTAATTAAATGTAAATAAAACTAATTATTGAGTGACGTACTGACTAGTAATTACTATTTAATTGAAGTAATGCTGCGTAATAAAGTTAATTAAATATCTACAAAATATATCTACTGAAAATAAATAATCATTAAATTAACAAATACATCCATTCAGGAATGCACCGGGCAAATAATTACCTGAAAGCAATTGAAAAATATACCAGGTAATTGTAAAAAATATGATTTAGCTAGTAATCAATCAATCAAATTTTTTTACTGACATCTTTTTATCAAAAAATATTTTTCTACCAGTGTTTGAAATTATTAAATTTCAATACTAACTTAGGTTGGCAAAACTTCTACTTCAACAATTGATAGAAAGTAGGAGCAGTTTTTGGATAGTACTCGAAATTTATATATGTCAAAAAAATTACCTATAAATGAAAAATAAAAGAATTAAAAATATTTCAGTTTATTAGATTTTCGTACACTAGAGAAAAAAGTCATGCATGCAACACGTAGAAAAAGTGTATCGTCCCTATACCTTGTAGTTCTGATCTCTGCAAAGAAAATTTCAACTTATTAGAAAACTGTTCGCGCTTGTCGTCGCCAGTCTGATAGCTTCAAAATTCGCGTGCCGAAAAGCATTTCATAAATCGTAAATTTATAAATTTTTGTTATCTTGCACAGGTATTGCTGTATTTTTAAATTGATATAACTTGAACTGGAAACAAGTTAAGGAGTGCCGCGGGTGCTTACATTGAAGGTGAAAGAGTCAGCTTTCTGATAATATAATCTTATTTGCGCGAATTGTTTGAATTTTGCATGAAATAGAAGGAATCCCCGAACTAGCAAACGAAAAATCGTAGAATAATAAGACAAATAAGGATGGAGAGGGAACATTTAATAGTAAGTACATTCTGTACTATTATTATCGGAGATAGGTCGCTGCTGTTACATTTTGTACGACATGTTATATCAAAGATTTCTAATGTTGCGATTATCTTCCATAACTTTTCATTCCATCATGATAAATTTTATATTTTATGGTTTCATCATGTGTATTTTTAGTGAATTCGAATAGGATTTCGAGTATCTCCTTTGAATTAAATCCGTTATAAATAGAGTCATTTTCATGTTGAACGCATAAAATTAATTTTTTCCAAATGTTGATTCTTGTAGCTTTAAAATGAGTACCACAGTACTGACTAGCTTCATTCCAGTTGAAGTTATAAGTAGGTAATGGGGCAGTTGAGACCACCTCCACTCTTCGAACTTTTGGCCACGCTCCTCGGCGTGTGTGAAATTAATAAAATTTGCCGCCAGCACAATATAGTAATTGGGTCACGTGATACAACTTTTCTACAGGTCTGTAACTGCCTTTTACAGGTCTGGTACAGCTTTGTACAGGTCTGGCACAGCTTGGTACGGGTCTGCGTGACCTGATTGTTAGATGGTGGTGGCGGCAAATTTTATGAGTTTCATACTGGCCGAAGGGGCGTGGCCAAAAGTTCGAGGAGCAGGAGTGGTCTCAACTGCCCCATTATTGTTATGTCAATTTAAAAAAACATTAATATTCGTGCAAAACAACAAAAATGAGTAAATTCACCTTTTTTTTAACTGTTTGACGGCACGCGAGGTTTAAAGCTATGAGATTGCTGTAGGCGCGAGAAGCCTTTTAGGAAATTATATATTGGACATCTGACTGATCCTCAAATCATAAGTTTGGGAAAAAATGTATACCCTAGTAGGTATATATTATATACCGGGTGAGTCACGAATTGCGCTCGCCCCGATATTTCCTAAAATATTTGGAATAGAAAATTGAAATTTGGAGGCCTTATTACACGTCTAAAATGTCATCTTTTCAATAAAAAATCAAGTTTGGTGCACGTCCGGTTTGACCGGAAATGCCCACAACTTTCAATTTTTAAATGGAACACCCTATATATTTTTACATTTTTGGAATCTAGAGGAAATTTTGAATACAATACATGCATTTTGGTCACTTTTTGATAAACATTAAAAATTTTATTAAAAAATCTATTTCTGAATCCAGAGTGCTGTGGTGCCCAAAATATATTTTAGTTTGTGTGCTACGTTACTATAAAAATAAAAATACGATTGCATTACTTAATTCTCTAAAGGCGTTTAAAATTTTTAAATGTGATTTTTACCCACTAACTCGGTTTTTTTAACTGGGAATTTAATCGTTCACCAACATTTTTAAATACCTCATTTTCATATGAATCTAATGATACTAAAATTTTGAAAATCCGCTCAGAAATATTTCAGCCAAAATACAATGCAACCAAGCTTTTAGAAACATGCGGCTAATAGATAATAGATTAGTGGGCTTTGGAAACTAAAATGGCACATTTCTGTGTAAATCTGGTAACCTAATAACATTGGAAAAATCATAGTAGCCATTGAATGTAATAAAACAATATCAGCTGTCAGACAGACTTGTGTAGTTATAGGCAATCTTGAGCTATCAAACATTTAATAATTGTGAGCGCAAAGAACGTTACAATTAAGTTTAGCATAGGTATGTGGAGGTAAACACAATTACATCCACAAGGACATTTGCAATAGAATGCGACATCAGTTCGGTTTTCAGAGTTTTATTTAAATGAACATAAATATCGGGCCTATAAATAAATAAAAATCAATTCCGTTTGAACAATTATACTTAAACTAGGTAGGTATCTTTAAAATAATTAATATAATTAAACCATAAATTGACATTTATAGATATTGTTCAGAATGTCCACCATTTTTTTCTATACACAATTCAGCTCTGCGTACAGTTGCTTGAATGGCTCTACGCAATTCAGCCGACGTTATTTCATTAAGAGCCGGTACAACTTTATTTTGCAGCTCTTCACGGGTATTTGAAGAAGTTTTATAAACTTTGTTTTTGAGAGTGCCCCATACATAATAATCGAGGGGTGTTAAGTCAGGTGACCTAGGAGGCCACCTGATATGACCTTGATTTGCGATAAGGCGTTCACCATGCAAGTTGTTTAAATATTCCATCACTCTTCTGGAATTATGTGGGGGAGCACCATCTTGTTGGAAAAACAGATTTTGTAAATAGGCAAGAGGAAGCAAGTCAAGAAATTCTGCTGTCTGGTTTTGTAAAAAGAATAAATATCGTTCGCCAGTAAGTGTTCCATGAAAAAATATGGGTCCAATTATTCGATCTCCAAGTACTCCAAGCCAACAGTTAAATCCAAATCTTTCCTGAACATTACCCGCCCTACCAACCTCGGATTTTCTTGAGCCCAGTACCTAGTAATATTTCTGTTAAACATACCTTGGTTCGTAAATCCACTTTCATTTGAATACAAAATATGAAAAGGAAAACCTGGGTTTTTACTTCCCTCGCATACCGAAGGGAAGTATTGTATTCGAGAAAAAATCACCCTCCGAGATTTTTACGGATTCTGACGTTTCAGAACACGTAGATTCTGAAAATATAGGTTTTTCAATTCCGTCAGTCTGTCTGTCTGTCGGTCTGTCTGTCTGTCTGTCTGTCTGTCTGTCTGTCTGTCTGTCTGTTGGTGCATTTACTAAAAAACTACTTGACGGAGAGCAGTCAAATTTGGTAGGTAGTTGACGCTACTGTCAGCGCAGACATGGTAGAATTTTCACTGAAAAATATACAGGGTGGACCGTCTAAACGGAATAAATTGTGAAAAAAATTTTTTTTTGCTCAAATTTAAAATTTCCACGTTTCATGACGCGCTAAACCTGTTCCAGGAAAAAAAAATTTTTGAAAATTTTTTTCAATCATTTTTGAAAAAATTTTTACCACTAAAAAAAATTTTTTTCTTTGTTCAAATTTAAAATTTCCACGTTTCATGGCATTCTAAACCTATTTAAAAAAAAAAAAATTGAAAATTTTTTACCAACATTTTTGAAAAAATTTTTACCACCAAAATAGATGAATTTTTTTTTCTCAAAATTTAAAATTTCCACGTTTCATAGCGTTCTAAATCTATTTAAAGAAAAATAAAAAAAGAAATAAAAATTTTTGAAAAAATTTTACCACAAATAGATGGAATTTTTTTTTTTTCGATTTAAAATTTCCACGTTTCCATGGCATTCCAAATTTATTAAAACAAATTTAAAAGTGTTTTAGAAAAATTAAAAAAAAATGAAAACATGTTTTAGTAATCTATTTATCACCATTATAGAACAGACGAAATATTTTTTTGCTCAAATTTAAAATTTCCACGTTTCATAACATTTTAAACCTATTTCGGAAAAAAAAATTTGCAACATATTTTCACCAATTTGGAAAAAAAATTAACACTAGAATAGACAGAAAACATTTTTGAAAATTTGTTCTATATTTTAATCATCACTATACTTCCACTCCATTACATGAATGTGGGATTGAAAATGTGAGAGATGGCAATAATATTTGGCATATCCTATTATATACTTTTATTGAATAATGGCATCACAAGAAATAATTGAGTCATGGTGGACATTTATAAAGGTATTTGCGCAAGCCTTCCATATTTGGCACCTGTTATTTAGTATATTGAACTTTTGCTGTTGGATGAACACTCTGTATATTTTTTTGACCAAAAGTTATCAGGTTTTCTTTGTAATAATACCAATAATTATATTCCGATTATTATTCCCAATGTCATTTCGTAATTAATAATTTTTTTGAGTGACTGTCATGCACAAATAACGAGGGAAGTTCCGTGTAAATAACTTTACCGATTTTTTTGTACTGCATTTAAGAATCAGTTGCAATATACTAGCCTCCTGTCGTTATCATCTCCATAAAGATGTTGGTGTATTTGGTATTTATAAGACCGAAACTTATGTTTCTTTAAAATTCTGTAAACCGAAGACTGACTAATGTCGCATTCCATTCCTAATATATCAATTTCTTTGTCCTCACTTACAATAAATGTTTGATGGTCATCTTGTTGATTGGGTTCGTTTGTTAATTCTTGTTCCACTCTGGCAAACAAGTGTCTGCTTGGATGACGTCTGTTGGGATATCGTTGCTGATACAGTTCTGCAGCTGCAGTTGAATTTTTGAGACGCTCTCCATATATTAGTAACATATCGACCTTTCCATTTCTACTAAAATTATTCATTTTCTTTAATTTTTACTCAAAGAGATTTCCGCAACTCTTTATTTTGTATCTGTCTGACAGCTGATATTGTTTTATTACATTCAATGGCTACTATGATTTTTCCAATGTTATTAGGTTACCAGATTTACACAGAAACGTGCCACTTTAGTTTCCAAAGCCCACTAATCTATTATCTATTAGCCGCATGTTTCTAAAAGCTTGGTTGCATTGTATTTTGGCTGAAATCTCAAATATTCCTGAGCGGATTTTCAAAATTTTAGTATCATTAGATTCATATGAAAATGAGGTATTTAAGAATGTTGGTGAACGATTAAATTCCCATTAAAAAAAACCGAGTTAGTGGGTAAAAATCACATTTAAAAATTTTAAACGCCTCTAGAGAATTAAGTAATGCAATCATATTGCTCTTTTTATTTTTATAGTAACGTAGCACACAAACTAAAATATATTTTGGGCACCACAGCACTCTGGATTCAGAAATAGATTTTTTACTAAAATGTTTAATGTTTATCAAAAAGTGACCAAAATGGATGTATTGTATTCAAAATTTCATCTAGATTCCAAAAATGTAAAAATATATAGGGTGTTCCATTTAAAAATCGAAAGTTGTGGGCATTTCCGGTCAAACCGGATGTGCACCAAACTTGATTTTTTATTGAAAAGATGGCATTTTAGTCGCGTAATAAGGCCTCCAAATTTCAACTTTCTATTCCAAATATTTTAGGAAATATCGGGGCGAGCGCAATTCGTAACTCAGCCGGTATATTTACTAAGTTACACAAGTTATATAAGTCAGATTTAAAAAAAAATCGGTCGAACATAACGACTACCTCATTTTGGCTGTAGAATTATTTCTACAGGACTACAAGCAGTTATATAAATAGCTGAAAGAAACATTTTGTCGAGAGCTGTCAAGAGCATCAAAGCAAGGCCTACAATAAAGTGAAATATTATTATTAATTTTAGTTAGTACCATTACTTTTCTTAAACAACATTATGTATTACCATAATTTTCCCTCCCTTCGTAGCGACAATATGTTGCTGTGTATATATAAATCGGCTTGCACCACCTCTATCAAACACTACGTGGTGCCAAGCGATTTATTGTACACAACCAACACTTTTTAAAGGAGATGTGGTTGGCAGCCGAATATATCATTTGAGATGTAATTTTAAGTAAAAATCCAAACCCTCTCGACGATTTTTTATCCGTAATGTCATAGTTAAATAACTTGGAAGAGGTTCTTAACGATGCTTGTGGCTCAGATGATAATGTCTTTGTAGGCGACATAAACAATACATTCTATAAACAAAATAATTTTCCCTATAAATATTATTGAATACTTTGATTTATAGAATTAGAACATTATGTAACTCTTTTAGTTTCTGATAAGAATATATTTTTTGTTAATTATAAATTAAACACTGCTTTTAGATGAATCAATCAATATACAGGGTTGGGCAATAGTCCCGGAACGGCTCGATTACAGCTGAACGGGACCTCGTATCAACTTCGGGTTTTCGACACTGTATTCAGCGAAATTTTTAGAACTTCTTGACATGTATTTCAGGACCGTGACGTCATTACGTCCGGAGGTGTGACATAAGTGTCAATTTTTTTAAATGAAACACCCGGCATATTTTTCCATATATGTAAACTTTAAGGAGTTCCAAATTCAATTTTCTAACGTTTGTATGGATTCTGTTATGTAATGTGGTCTCAATAAGGGAAAATTAGAAATTACAATCGTAATTAACAGAGAATAGTTTTATTTTATTAAATGTTCAAATTGGAATCCTTCCACTGCCTGACAATGTGCTAGCCTGTCCACAAATTCCCGCTGAATATTTTGGAGGGACTGAGGTGTAATATTATCAGCAACCGCTAGAATTCTTTCTTGAAGCTCTTGTACCGTGGCAGGTCTTGTGCGATACACCACAGACTTCAAATGACCCCAGAAAAAATCAAGAGGGGTTAGGTCAGGTGACCTAGCTGGCCATTCGATATGACCCCTTCTACCTATTCATCTCCGGGGAAAGACAGTGTCCAAAAAATCTTTTACAATTCTGGCATAGTGTGGCGGAGCTCCGTCTTGCTGGAAGTACACGTCACTTGCGATTACTTGAGGATTTTCGCGGTTGGGAAATATCTGAATTACAGCGGGTATAACTCTTTCGCGTAATAAAGTTAAATAGGTATCAGCAGTGAAATTACCATTTAGAAAAAACGGCCCTATTACATGTGTTCCAATTATACCCGCCCAGACATTTACTTTTTGTGGATGTTGTGTGTGCATTTCTTCCATCCAATGTGGATTCTCAGCAGACCAATAGCGACAATTGTGACGATCAGGCCTCATCGGAAAACAAAATGCGATCTACAAACTGTGGTGTCTCGTCTAAGAAATTCATGATTTGTTGGCAAAACTGCATTCGACGATCAGGGTCATCTTCCGCAAGTTCCTGAAGTAAGCTGATTTTGTAGGGATGTATTTTATTTCTCCTGAGTATTCTTCGAATGGATCATTCACTGTTACCAGTTTCTAATGAAAGTTTCGGAATTAACGTTTTAGGCTCCTCCTGAATCGCTAACAGTACATCTAAAGCTCTGTCGTCGTTTGTCGCTGTTTTTGGGCGGTCAGTTTTTGGTAAATTCTTGACATTTCCCGTATGTTCAAAATTGTGCAAAATTCGACATGCTGTCGACTTGGAAATCGGATTTCGCTCAGGAAAGGTATCGTTGAGGAGGTCACTTGCTTCCTGAAGGGATCGACGCCTCTCTCCGAATCCAATCATCATGAGTAAAGTTATTCGTTCAGTGTCGTTCAGCTGAGCCATTTTAAAGACACATTTTTAGAATCATAAATTAGTAGTACAAAAGTAATGTCACAGTGACGTTTATACCACGACTTACTTAGATAAACTAGTAAAATAATGAGAACAATTTAACTATGACCTGTGTTTTTATTAAACGACTACAAAAAAACTTATTTACGTGGGTCTTAGTTTTGTAAAAAAAATGGTAAAATTGATACAGCTGTTTGGATATCCACTGTTCTCTGTTAATTACGATTGTAATTTCTAATTTTCCCTTATTGAGACCACATTACATAACAGAATCCATACAAACGTTACATCGTTGAATTCGGGACTCCTTAAAGTATACAAATATAAAAAATATACCGGGTGCTTCATTAAAAAAAATTGACACTTATGTCACACCTCCGAACGTAATGACGTCACGGTCCTGAAATACATGTCAAGAAGTTCTAAAAATTTCGCTGAATACAGTGTCGAAAACCCGAAGTTGATACGAGGTCCCGTTCAGCTGTAATCGAGCCATTCCGGGACTATTGCCCAACCCTGTATTATAATACTCTACATATATTTCGGCTTATTAGGACTTTATCGAGAGTATTACATAGTGAATACTCTACTAGTACTAGTACTAGTATTCACGTATGTATACCATGCATTGGAGGAAGATTATCCAATGGTACAGAAACCAGGATCAATAGGTTTAGTTAATATGGCGTGAGCGAGCGGACCATTTACAGAATTTTGAGAGAAGAAGAAAATGAACGGGGTGTGTTCAGAGACCTAAAGTGAAGCCTGGAAGAAATAAAATAAACTTTACCATTTTTCTATGATAATAAAATCTCTACTGTAAAGAAAATTTTACAGTTCTTGAATGAAGATAAAGATGTATCCAAAATGGGCAAATTGACGCTTAAAAAATGTTTACATGATATGAACTTTGTATTTGCAAAAGGAAAGAGGAATAGCCTCCTACTTGAGAGAGACGATATTATTTGTTGGCGAAGAAATTATATTGGGGCAATCATCGTGAAAGAGGAAGAAAATGCTATTATTTGGATAAGACGTCGTTGAATGAAGGACATAATGTAACGAAATTATGGCAAGATAGGAATGTGTTCGCCGTGGTCATATGGAAGATTGGTCAACAGGATTGAAAACGCCAACAGGCCCAGTGACGTAATGCTAAGGCGTTTGGCTCGCGACCACGGAGTCCTGGGTTCGAATCCTGTCCAGGGTATGGATGTTTAGTGACTTCTTAATGTGTTACATGGAGTGGGCAGTGAGCTAGGCCGCTGTTGGGTGGCACAACATGTCTAGTCGCTGTTATCTATCCTGAGTTTGAGTCTCAGCTGGGGTAGATGGCAATATCGCAGGGAATGGTTGTTGGGGTGATGTCAACGTATAGGTGTCCTGATTGAGTTGTGGAATAGCATTAGCCAAACTCCTCCAGGACAGGTTACCGTACTCACTCACGTGTTATATCGCTGCAATCTCTTACATTGATAATTATTGGCTCAATTACCGCGTCAATCCGAATATCCGTATCCCACATTTTTTCTTCGACTTTCTTAACGTGCGCTATGAATTTTCGCCAATATTCAGCTGTAACTCTCTTTAATGCACTAAATAGAAGGCCTCTTACATGTTCTAATTTAAAGCTTCTATTTTCTCGTGCAACATTCCCCTTTATTTCAGCCCAAATAGGCTCAATGGGGTTGAGTTCGCAGTGGTAAGGCGGCAGTTGTAATACCTCAATACCTTTAGCTTTAGCCATTTTTTCCACATTACATTTCTTATAAAACGGCGAATGCTGTTTGGCGATGGTTAGCAATTCGGCTTTAATCGAACACGATCGAATGAAATACCTTTACCATCTAACCATTCTTGAATTTGCGCATTTCGCCATACACTGGTTGGTAATTTTTCTAGTAATCTGCTGTAGTATGGGCCGTTAGCCATAATAATGACTGATTTAGGTTCTATCTAAATTTTTGCAAACCATTCCTCGAAAACATCCGCATTCATATCCTCATGATAATCGCCTTTTTTTCGACACGAACGATAGAAGTTCATTTTATACTAATCCTGAATCAATTCCTATGTGCGTCATTATTGAGCGATTCCTTTATTTTATTTAATCGTCTTATTTATATTAACGTCCTAGTGCCGTGTAGTGATTGTGATAAGATAAACTATTTATTGTGGAAAATTACTGTTGTTACGTTTTGTTTCCAATTATGTTATTTTAACAAGAACATTTATTTGTGTTATTAGAACAGTTATTCATTTTTAACTTTAGTAAGTTTCGTTTTTAATTATGTTATTTTAACAAGAAAATTTAGTTATGTTGTTAGGAGAGTTATTTATTTTTACCTTGCAAGTTTGTTAATTTATTTTCCTTTTTAACCTATTACTCCATAATTAACAACCCTGACATTATCCTTTCCTGGCAATGGATACGCTCACGCCTCCACGTTGGTCCTTGCTGGGCAATAAGAACAACTGGCATGGTTGAAACTTGTCAGATTTAGTAGGTATTCTACTCCTAAACAAAATTATGTGTGCTATTAAAAATTTTCTTAAAAGAACTTCAGTTTTCTATTTGGCTAAGTTGAGTGTAAAAACAATTTTAATTACAATAATTTTTTATTTTATGGAATAAGAATACTTAGTTTATATATACCTATATAAATATATATGTGGCGCCACTAAATACGCTAAGATTAGACTCCATTCACGTTAATTTATGAGTTCCGCCAATTTCATAGTAGTTGAACAAATTATTAGGTATAAAGACACCACATTCAAACATTTATTCTATCTGTCGATTGTAGCAATTACACATGACCTAGTGCGGTTTTCATCTCTGGTAGCCGGACAAGACTTAATAAATGTCTCTAGATTGTGTGGGATTATACAGTAGAACGAGGTGCCGCTCAAGTATTACATAACAACTACTATCCTTTGACGAGCACGCCGCTTATTTTTTTGCTCTACTGACTAGACATAACAGCCTTACTTTTAATAATTTCTGAACAAACATACATACGGGCCGAATTGATTTAGAACCTCCTTCATTTTAAAAATGTTTCTAGCCGGCCGAGAAATCACTTTTTTGGCCCACTCTCAATAATTCAAATTTGACGTAATTTGTAATTGCAATTGTAATCTTTATTGGTCATAAAAAATGCACCGTAGTGCTTTGACATATCAAAAAAGCATATTACGAGTAAATAAATAAATACAATACATAATACAAGTATATATAGTAACAATAGGACCAAGTCCTAAATATTGTCAAATGATATAACAAACAATTAGGAAAATTGGGTCCTAACATAGTCAACCGATTACATGACAAACAAAGTAAATTCAATATAAGTATACACAAAAATCACAATTTAGGACAATAGGTCCTAATATACTCAAACAATGACGTAACAAACAAAATAATAAAATAAATTGATTGAATTGATAGATAGGTAGTTAAGATAATAACTAACGTAATCACAATTGGGAACATGTATATGATATGGACAAACAATGACAAACAGGATCATATTCACAATACAAATATATGAAAACAATCTGCCTAAGCCTAAATATAAAAAAAAAAAATTACAATACAGTTACACATAATTAAAATCCGATATATTGTAGTAGGCATTTGCCAAAAGATGTCTTTTTAATTTAGTCTTAAATCGCGCAGTTGGTAAATCTTTTCTGCTATTTGGAAGAGAGTTAAACAAAGTTTTTTATTGTAGATGAGAGTCTCTGATTCGGAGTTTGTATATCATCGCGGTTACGAGTGTTGTATTTATGAGTATCACCATTTTTTTATATTTGCTCAGATGCTCTTTTATGTGAATTAAGTTACAGTAAATAATTTCCGATGGCAACGTTAATATATTAAATCTAATAAACCATGATTTACAACTCTTAGACTGATTCACACCTGCTAAAGTCCTTATTGCCCTTTTCTGTACAATGAAAATGTTATGAATCTGGTTAGATGTACTCCAGTTTATGAAACCATATGTCATCGTATTATGGAAAAGTGCATGGTATGCAATAAGGGCGGCATCTATATTGACCCTATTTTTTATTTGTCTAATGGCATACACTTTTTTTGACAATGTTGTAGTTAGATTACTAATGTGTGAATGCCAAGTTAGCCTGCTGTCCAAGGTTGGGCCCAAAAATTTTACAGTTTCAGAGGTATCTCTCTTGGTAGAAAACAGTGCAGTGTTTGTTTTATCTACATTTAAGCATAAACCAATCAGAGGCTTTATTTATTATGACACTTTCTGCCTCAGCAACAGCGCTACCAGTATCTTCCACCCGTTTCGCAAAAGTAGTGTTATCTGCAAAAAGGACAGTAAAAGTCGACATAGCGTCGGGTAAATCATCTATATAAATTAGGTCCCAGGACACTACCCTGCGGAACTCCGTGTTGAACTGCCAACGTGTTGCTATATTTACCTTTATCAAACACACACTGATACTTGTTTGATAAATAGGATTTCACTAATTGAGATGCTACACCTCTTAAACCATAGAATTCTAGCTTATTCAGTAAGATATCTTTTTCAAGGCAATCAAACGCCTTACTCAAATCGAAAAAAAGTACTAATAATGAGTTCCGATTTTCAAAACCCTCACTAATATAGTTCACAAGCCCTTGATGTACTTCTACCCTTCCTGAATCAAAACTGCCTGTCTGTAAAAATATTGTTGGATTCGAAGTAATTTACAATTCGTTGGGAGAGTTTTTTCAAATATTTTAGATAGAATTGGAAGTAGTGCAATGGGCCTATAATTAGATACATCCTCAATATATCCTGATTTTAATAAGGGAACAATTTTTGCCCTTTTTAATTTATTTGGAAGTATGCCTGTTTGAAATATAAGATTAATAATGTGAGTTAATGGTGCAGACAGATACATTAAGTTTTCTTTATACATACCTACTGAGTGGTTATACAGATCAATAGCCTGAGAATTTTTTAAGGACTAATACGTTTTGTACCTGTGTTACCGAAACCGGATGAAGGAATATTGACAAAGCGTTTGCCTTACAGTTGTTTTGTAGATGTTCCATGTAAGTTATGTTTGATTTAGGTATTTGATTTATTATTTTGTCTGCTATTTGAGTGAAGAAATCATTGCAATGTTCAGGAGTTTGTTTCTTTTCTGCTACTCTTTTTAGTAGTATTTTTGTTGATGATGTTCCAAATGGTTTACTCGAAAAGTAAGGATCTTCAAAAAATATTAACTATCGTGTTTATAGCTTTTACAACTCCCTGTTATTTGGTGTTTTGATTATTCCTCCATGACCAAAATTAGCAAAGTTATGATCCGTTTTTGTAAAATGGGGACGTTGTAAAAATTTCAATGAGGAAATAATGTATTTGTGCTGTGAAAACGAAAATATATATTTTTTAAATTTCTCATTAACTGATTTAGTTATTTAATAATGAGCATCTTCTAAAATTCCAGAGGGCGCTATTTCATAATTTTTACGAATTAGGTACAAATGATTTCGATATTTGGATCGACCATTTTTTATTTCTAAAGCTGTCAATTTATATTTCTCTTCGATGACATCAGATTTGTAGTAAACGACCCTAAAGACGTTAGATATGTTTTTGTGTCTAGATTAATTATATAATTTGAACAAATTCAATTTGTAAACAATTTTGAAAAAAAAACCTTTTGTTTTTAAAAAATTGGAAAGCATCTATTTTAATATTAAAACTTTAATATTGATTACTTTTAAAACACATCGCTAGAGGTTTTTTTCAATTCGGTTAAACGTACAATAATTCCGACGTAACTACACTTTTCAAGTTGCTATGAACTATTAAATAATTTTCAGAACAATAGCACAACATCCAATAAAAAGCATTAAAACCAAACATTACTCAATAAGTACCATTTTCTTAACACATATTGCAAGTGACTATTTTAATTGTGCTTGCATTTTTTTGTGAAAAAGCGTTTGTCATTAATTTTGTGTAAATAGGATTGTCTGTTTTACCATACTGAATGAATTTTCCCGGATCTATTTCGTTTTCCCAGTTTCCCTTAATCCCAATAACTAATCCTACCCCTAAAAAGTGTCATTTGTAAGTGTCACATTCCGCAATAATAAGGTGCATTATTCCAGCAAGATCCTTAGGCCGCTGTTTTATTCGCTAAATTAACAATTCGGTAATTCTGAATACACTTCTGTTCGCAGTTGTGCTGCCTAATTAGACACGAAGACGCCATTGTCTGAAGAAGAAGAATTCTTGCTAATTCTGTAGGAACAATGAGAGTGAATCAAAGAATACAATTTCTGTGAGCTATTCTTTAGATTAATTTTTCTCAGTTAATCGTGAATGTATTTTTTTTTCAGTTCAACTTAACTGCCTCGTCAGCTGCAAACAAAGTTGTACAGATTGGATGGAATTAGTGCGAAATTTGATTAACGAACTACAAATAATGTCGTAGGTATAGTATTAAAAAAGGTATAGTTGGAAGGCCCTCAAAACAAATGTTATTTAGTAATCTAAACGAAATAATAATAATAATAATGTGTTTGTTATTTACCCAAAGAAAACATACAATGTTGTTTATTAAATATTACATAATAATAAGGTACATAAAAGGCCATACGTTAGGTATAGTACCAATTCTGTCACATAGGCCCAAGGAGATTAAAAATACACGTACTGACATAAACACGTTAACATAAATACATAAGTACAACAGAATTTATGAAAATACAAGTAAACATAAACAAATACACCATACATATTAGACAAATAAATAAAATACAATAATTAATACAAATATGCGAATATTCAATAAATACTAATAATTACTAAATAATTAATAAAAACTAATACTATTAATTAATGAATACAATTAATTAGCAAATAATAGCAATAAATAAAACTGGAACAATTATTGTTCATGGTCATACAAAAATCTTTTATACCAAGTTTTAAACGTGTTAAATGGCATTGAAATACTAGACACATCCACGACATCGCCGCAGGTTGCTATATTACAAGAAAAAGACCGTTTAAAAATTTCATTTTTGTGACGAGGCATAGTAAGGGTATTTTGGTGGCATAAATTTAAATTGTGCACATCTGTCCCATGCAAGTAGGCAGGTGTTTCATATTTTAATATTCTATAGAAAAAGCACATCGCATGCACTTTCCTGCGATTGAGCATATTGAGCATCTCTCAATTTGTGCGCTATTTATTCTGTTCGTTTAATACCGAAAATAAGCCTCAAGTAGCTATTTTGATCTTCTGAATCCTTTTTGTATCAACACTACCTAGGCAGGGGCCATACACATTATCGCAGTGATTAAAATGGGAGAGAACCAATGAATCACACAATATTTTCTGTATATCTTTGATCAAGCAATGTCTCTGACCATACATGAGTTTTAAAGATGTGTAAGCTCTTCTTAATAAAAAAGTGACATGTTCTTTAAAGCGTAGTTTCGAATCAATAATCAGACCTAAGCTTTTACAGGAAGCACTGAATGCAATGCAATGCAATGCAATATTGCATCGTTCCCAAAGGGTATTTTCGCAATTTCTAAAGCAGTATGCCTTTGACCTTCGCTTCCAAACAGAATAGCACAAGATTTATCAGCGTTGATTTTCAAGACGTGGTTGTTGGAAATATTTAAAATTGTATTTAAATCTTGATTGATTTTTTCATTTGCTTCTACTATTTCTGACATAAGAAACAAGCAGTAAAGCTGAGTGTCGTCCGCGTACAGGTGGTAATTACAATTACAATGTTCCAAATAATTGTAAAAGGTACGTGTATAAATTGTATACAACAGAGGGCCTAGAATATTTCCGCCGGGGACGCCTCGATCATCTAATTCCACATTAGATTTAAGATTGTTCAACGAGATGATATTAAAATCCATGTAATGTCTCATGTTCCAGTTAGGCTAGAGAGATAAATTGATTTATTCCAGATTTTCTAGAATGGATATACTGCAGTACATAGCGCATTTAAATGAAAAAATAGAAAATCCTGAATGGATCTGCCTAAAATTTCTCTTAGTGTTTTTCTACACAACGTCTGAACGAGATGTATCAAGAATTATATTCAAGTTAATTCATCAGTTTTAGTTAAGATTTAATGACCTACATTCCTAAAATACGAATTCCCAAAACACGAAAATGAGAATTTTCAATTTTTTTCTAATAAAGCGATATTCAAACATGCAAAAAATTAAGAGTGAAAAGATAAAATCTATAAACATTAACTTCTTCATATGTCTTAGAATTTTTTTTTACAATAATGACACTTTGTTTTTTCATGAAGTCGAAGACGGTGGTACAGAACTTACATACATACGGCCTCTTTTTACTCAATATAATGAAACTACTTTGGTATAGATACGTGAACTGGAATGTACATATGATAGAAGTTTTGATCTGGTATCACAAACATTTAAATCTTTGTCTTTTCCCTCACCAAAGTTTGCTTATGGTAAAAGATTCTGATTAAATACATTAATGGGCGTTTTCCTGAACCTAAACAAAGCAAACGGCGTGGGCTGTTCATATATTAGATATATAACAAAAGCTAAAATGAAATTTTATATATAAAATGTAGGTCGAACATAAACAATCTTTGTTTTTATATACCTTAGACTTAACAGACTTTCTTAATATAAAATATATTTATACCCTAATCTTCCTGTAGTAATCTTGAAATAGAGCCTCCGGCTCCCCTTGGTAATAAAAAGTATGTACATGTATCCGGCTTTGTCAAAAACAAAATATTTACAGAATGCAGGTTTTCTTCTTAAGGTGAGTACAGGCACTCTGAGGCTGTCAGACGATGCTGCCACGTGGGACGTGAAGGTTTATTTTGTATTGCTTTGAGAATACACGTTGTCTAATTAGAGTACAGTTGGTATAAACTTCATAAAACAATGTATAGACTTCGTTTTACGCCCTTCTCTGGATCTAGAGTCCAACCACTTTTAGATAATCAATTTGGTCCTTTTCTGTCAAACGGATTATATTCATATTTAATTTCAGTTAAACCAAGTAACATGTCGAATAATTAGATTTTTTAACACTTCATTCATACAACGTCCTGGCGGAGTTTAGTTATAGCTACTCCACCGCTCGACCAGGACACGTACACATAGACATCGACACAGCAGCCACTGCCTTTGACATTGTCGTCTGTCGCAGCTGAGACTCGAACTCATACCAGCGACTAGACATGTTGTACCACTCAACAGTGGTCTAACCCACTGCTATCGCCTCGATAACACATTAAGAACGCCGCTAAACATCCATATCCTGGCCAGGATTCGAACCCACGATTCCGTGATCGCAAGCTTAAAACGTAAGCACTGCGCCGATAAAGATCACACTAGAAACTAAGTGCTCTCTGTTGTTAAACGCTAGAAGATGCAACAGACACACGTTTCATTTAAGTACATACCATAATTTTCATAACCACTTTGAATGTCGTTCCATAATTGTTCGAAAAATTTGATTTTGCCTTCAATAATTATGCAATATTTGAAAATTTTATGTAGTCGCATGCGACAATTCTAAATAGGAAAAAAAAAATGAAAAGACAGAGTGCCATTTGAAAAAACAATGTTGTCACAGGAACAGAATGGTTGTGAAAAGAGATCTAAATCACCAAAATCTATTAAAAATTAACGAAATAACTTCTACTTGAAACATTTCTCCATGAGACAAATATATAAAAAGATGCAGGCATTACTCCATACATATGCTGGACCCTGTATGTGTTTGCAAAGAGCGCGGCTCTTATATGATGGATCGCTGTTGACACAAATTTAGAAATCTAAAGTGAGAGCTATAGAAATTGCATTATGCCTAGGATACATTAGAGTAGCCATACATCATCCAGTTTGAAAGGAAATTTCGGATTACAATACGTTTTAAAAATGTATATTTACCTGTAGATTGCATTGCCAGCAGCAGAGTAATAAGTAATCGTCCTCCACAACATGTATTTGGAAATTGGAGATCAGAAACTAATATCAGTAGGAAAATTTTAGAGTATACAGGGAGATTCATCTGAACAAGGTTAAATAGTAATGAAAGACTAGTCCGTGATGTAAAAACAACCTGCAAAATATTGATGCAATCCAAACTCATGAGTTCTGCATAACCTTACTTCCAATATGGCGCTAATGGAGTAAGTAATTGTCGGGAATAGAGTCGGTCGGACGCAATAGCCAACTTGTCGGTGAATACGGTCTTTGACATTGGTGTTAAACTATTCAATTAAGTGTTCAACGTCAATGTGTGTGTAGTGTGCTGGTAATTATTATTGTTGTGTTTTGAACATGATAACTGAGACTAGAAGCAGAGTAGTAATGTGACATAATAATCACGTGGGGTGCAGCAACTCACAATTTATGTACACGTGTAAGGAAATATAATAATAATAATAATAATAATAATCCGCCCAAGATCAGGCACTAAATACTCGGTACCACAAGCGACTAATTCTGTGTCAAAACATTGACAGCAAGTGCAGAATGTGTCATCAACATGAAGAACACATAAGCCACATAACATCTGGTTGTCCCATGCTAGCCCCAGCAGAATATACGCAGTTACATAATAAAGTTGCAAATTACCTCCACTGGTCAATGCTTCAACATATAAACGTACCAACTTCTGGCCACTGGTATGAACGTCAACCCGAAAAAGTCGTCGAAACAGATGAAGTAACTATTCTCTTTGACAAAGCAGTTAATACGGACCGCTCAATCAGGGCAAACAGACCTGACATTATTTACCACGACAAGATTAAGAACCAATGCCTACTGATTGATGTATCGGTACCAGATGATGCTAATGTCGTTGTCACAGAGACAGAGAAAATAAGCAAATATAAAGACCTTGAGATAGAGATATCGCGTATGTGGAGCACTCAAACCAAAGTAATACTAGTTATAGTAGGGGCACTAGGAACTGTTAAAATAGGTTTCCAGAATAATATCGAAAAGCTACCAGGAAAAATATGTCCATCACAAGTACAAAAAATAGCTCTACTCGGTACTGCCCACATTATTCGTAAAGTACTTTCTATAGAATAGGCACGCAACAGCCAACACTAAACCTTAGGACTCAGGTAGAGTCCCGGTTAATGGGGAACCAGTAATAAGCTGAGAGAAAGAAATAAATAATAATAATAAATACATTTATTTATCCCATAGATGTACACTTGTGTTACATAGATATTACATTTATTGTCACAATCACCTGTATATATAATGTGCAATAGTGTTAATGGCGTTGTCTAAATGTTACTTGTGGTATTGTTTTAGTATTTACTACTTAATTTTTTTCCTTCTTCAATTCTTTGGGACTTCCTGCCACATGTATGTTTTCTTTTTTAGCGGTGCTCGGGGAATCTACAAAATATCACAATTAACCAGTATGTTACTGGTAAATAACCTCTACGCCTGTGACTTTTACGTCAAAGGATCAGTTAAAGGTTGCTTTTTTACATAAACAACACAAATATGTATAAAAACTTGAAATTTTCGCCTGCGTTTCGGAAATCTATTGTGTTTCCTTTTTCAAGGCTTTTTTTGAAAAATCTTTTTTGCTGTGTATGATAAATATACAGCTCTAAGAATGTTTGTTATATTCAATATCTATAGATACTTACTATTTACATAGAACTGTTGATATAGTTAATAGTTTTTTTAGTTTTTATACAATGTTAAGTTTGTAAAGTTCTTCTTTTAACATTGGCAACCAAGTTGTACAGACATTTACGGAACAATTCGACACGCATCTATCCTCATTCAATAATATTATCGCGGATTCTTTAATTTTTCCTTTTTTGCTATCTGCCTCTTTTCTTAAAATTTTTACCGAGTCCCAGTTTATTCTGTGTCCATTCTCCCAAGGGTTGTCGCAGGTCCTGGACCTCCCAATTTAATTTTTTCTTATATAATTTTGATGTTCGCCCAATCTTACACTAAAAGGTCTGGATGACTCACCCACGTATTGTTTGTTGCACTCACACGGAATACTATAAATGCAGTTTTTTGAATTTTGCTCGTGGTTCTTCGGTTTCGTCTTTGTCAGAATAGATCTATTCTAGACTCATCGCCTAACCCAATAGGTTGCGTTGGCAAGTTTTGTTAGTTTTTTCGAATTTTACGCTTTTCGCAACTTCAGCACTTTCCACACAACATCTCCAATGATTCTAAGATAGATGAACAATTGTTCTGCTTTTCTCTTATTTTCTTGCCCTGAATTAGTTTCTAATTTTCCAATAAACGAAATTATAAGAATTTATTGCATTTATTTTTATTCCACTACCTGTTTTGTCGAAATACGCATTTATCTCAATAAGAGTCCCTATTTTCTCCAATCTCCAATGCAGCTTTAGGACTTGAATTGTTAGGAAGGCAAACAGATTACATGGCATATTGTTGCTTTTGAGATGTGGACCTGAAAAGGTTTGTTACGAATTCCATGGACATCACACCAACAACAAAATATGCATAATGATAAGATAAAAATTGTTGTCACTGTAAGACATACCATACAGCAAAAAGAGATGATGGGTTACCAAATGTCCCTGAAGCCCAGATGAAACAATGACGTTAATATTTTAAATGTTAATCCTTTATTTGTTTACCAGAGGCTTTACTTTTCTTTAGGAGACTCTAGCAGACTTCTCTTTAATTCAATTCTTTATGAATATGTTTATATACAACCGCAATTCAACATGGCACTGAGCGACTGTTGACGTTATCATAGGTTACTCTTTATGATTTTAGATATGTAGACTTTTTGTTCACATTATCAGGCAAAACCTGTTTAAAAAACAAGTGATTTCTCGCTTGATCCCTAGACTAAATCAATGTTTGCATATTTAAGGGCATGCTAATATTAAATTTATCCAACTCCTGAAAGCTAGATGCATAAAATAATGAATTCTAAACGGGAATGAAACTAAATTAGATTTAAAATATTCAGTGTTTATACTCTAGTAAATAGTTCAGCATAATATAATTATACTGTCAGTAAATGATTCTTCACAGAATAAAAAAACAGCTTTCATAGATAACTGTACAAATGTTGAAGTAACCAATTAGACAGTATTAAATGTAGCACATTATGAAAAAATAACAAAGTTTGTTAGGAAACGTTTTAATTAAAACGAAAGTAAATAACGTTCGTGTAATTTATTCGGTAGTAAACTAACATTCCCACTTTAATTTTCAGGAATGAACCATAAAAATTAAAAATTAGCTAAAGTTGTAATTGCGGAAAGCTTCGTTAGGGGTAAAGTATACGCAGGTGGTACCACAGCAAAACTATAGTCAAGCCCGACAGGCATAATATATGCTTTAGCTATAAAGTTGGCGCTGATAGCAATGTGCTCTAACTCATGTAAGTCTGGAAACCAGCCGCGATTTCAGACCGTGATGGCCAATTAGGTCATGCTAGGCTGAGAAGAATTTATGTTAAGTTAAACTTGTATCTAGTTTACAATTAGAAACATTTCAAATTATATTGTTAGGAGTGTATATATTATACAGTGACGACCATAAGTAATGAATAAATTCATTATCTACGCAATTTACAATTTACGATTAAAATCCTAAATAAAATACGTCAATATTTACTTCCAAAATGAAATTTATTGAACATAATTTTATACCTCCCCATTCAACCCCCTTGGAGTGACAGCTACAGCTTTAAAATTTTTAAATGGAACGAGGGTGCGTGTGATAGCTCATTTGAAAGAGTTTTTAATTCTCTATCCAGCAATATAAGATTTTTTGAATTTCTCTAAATTTTTGAAAGAATAATATTGCACTTTTAATGTCACTAAGTAAACAAAACAAAACGAACAGTTTTTATTTCGTATTTCATAGATATCTTCTGAAGAGTTTCCTGTCTTATCATGAGCAAATGATGGAAACTGTATGGTCAAGCAGATAATTTCAAAACTAAACTAAACCTTTAACACATCAAGAGACACAGTAGTGTCTCGCGCTAAGTTCACTCTAACATATTCCACGCTCACAGAAATAACAAGCGAGCACGCGTGTATCTTTACAGGAATAATATCTACAAGTAATGGAATGCCCACATAAACTGATTATCTGTTGTAACAAATGTAACATGGGGGCTAAAAAAATTAAAATTATTTTTCATACAATAGCGCGATATGGGTAGAAAATTGAGACATTAGTTCACAGACCCTAAACTGCCATAAAATATCGCGAATTCGTAGAAAGTTTGGAAACCCTAAAATGTTATCCAGGCGGGCGATGTACTATTAGACAGTTTTTAAAAAGCTAGAATATTTCTTTTATAATTTAACAGTCGTTCCGTGACTATGACAAAGACTCTTTCGGACATAGCTATAAAGTAATCTGTAGTCCATTTTCTAAATCGGAAATATTTTATTACCAGTAAAAGGGCCGTCATAAACCGATAAAATTCCATATCCTGAGGAAGTTCGATTGGATCAACGTCTTTGCCAAGTCTTTTTATTGGAAATGCCAAATCGCGAGATTAATTAACAGGATAAAACGAACGAATAGTTAAATTAGTTAGGGTACCGGTAGAACCATAAATGCGATGATTGGTCCGAATTTTCCCTAAACCTTGCTGTACACTAAATAGGAAATACCAGTCGGTTTTTCCCTTAATTGACAAAAATCAGAATATGTTTAGGGTAAAATCATTTTGGATATAGTTATCATAGAGGAAGTCAATTACCAGATCGTGTTTAATACTTAGAGGAAGTATTGTGTCCCATTGGTACCGTAGATGGCGCCGGCGGTCGGATCGAGCCTCAGTACCAGTTAGGGTCAGGTTCGCAATCAATTGGTTAGAGTAATTCCAAAGTACTCCGCCTTATTTCACCAAAAAGACTGACGAGGATAATCCCGTTAATTTAAGAAGACACTTCTCGTTCGGCTCTCGAGTGTGATAAACATGTCATACTTTTTACGTAGTGGTAATTTCTGTTGTGTCACCGGGTATATTTATGTAATTTGAGATTTTGTACTTAAAGTTAACTTATTGTCATTAGAATTGTTACAGGCAATTGACGTTTTCTTCACTAGTTTCTTGCGTATTGATATAGGGAATTATTAACTTCATGTTATATTAATGGCTATTGTATTCTTTTGACCCTTCTGGCAACCAGTTTGAATTTGGGTGTAAACGATTTTCTCCTTTAACGAAGTAATTTTTTTGCCTAAGTTCGAGACTACGGTCCATTTTTCTTAATTGTTAACTGTTAAGTTGCATTTTATCTTGTTTTAATTTAATTATTAATTATTATTGTTCTGTTTTATAAAGCGATTAATTTCGTGTTCTTTTGTAATAGTTTAAGGAGGTGAGGCGTTAGACGAAAATAATGAAAAAAATCTGAAATAAAGTTTTTTAATAGATTTTTATGACACAATTTTCTGTAAAAAATCCAAAGTCATTAGAAAACTGATAAAGTTAAAACATTTTAAAAACTCTTACATGTAGTCTTATGGAAAATATGTCAACCCGGCATGCAAACGGTACTTTTTAACACAAATAACTAAATAAAATACACTACTATGTTTTCTACAACATCGTGGTAGAAAACATAGTAGTGTGTTTTATTTAGTTATTTGTGCAAAATGATTGACTACCACAGAGTAACGGCTCCTTCAATAAATTTTTTGTACATTTTAACTTATTACAAGTAACCAAATAACGTCAGCAGTTCCGAAAACTAACTATGTAAAGCATATTTTAATATTGTTTCCAATTTAATTAGGAGACTTATTAAATAAAAAAAAAATTAAATTTTCAACTTTTTCTTAAAATAATTACTGATTATTACTGAAACAAATGTGTAAACTACACAGATAGGTATTTACTTTTTTTTTTTCAATAAGTTTCGACAAAACATCCAAAAGTTAGGTTCATTAAGAAAAATAATTAAATCTACTTAAATAAGTAATTAATAATAGAAAATGATTTATTTATGCCTCTATGACAATAATTATTGGTATCATCGACATAACCTTTTGTAATGATTCATTATGGAAAAGTTCCGATTTAGAATTTGACTTGATTTTGGCTGGGACTGTAGCGCCTCAACATCCTTAAGTGTCGTTGAAAATGCGTGTTTCATATACTTTGCTATTAGTGAAAAGTCGAGTCATCCAGGTTAGATAAACTTAGTGAAGCAGACCTGACAAAGGAAAATGGGGTAAGTTTAAACTGTAACATATTAAAGTGCACTCACATGTCGCTGAGAATTGTCCACGTATAAACGATCTTAATTAATCCAGAACGTACGTGGTACAACATTCAGAGTGGCTGTGAGCAAAGTTTCTGAAAAAGACCCGTTGGTAGATTTATGAGTATTCCTCGGTAGTCGCACGTAGTGTGAATTGGTCTCATTTGAAAGGGGTACATTAAGTTTCATGGATATAAACAACAAACATAGCAACCCCCGTGGTAGTGTAAACACTATATAAAAATAGCGCTTAGTACACCTTGTCCAAAAAATATGTCTCCTCTCTACAAAAACAAAATAAGAAAATGCAGTCTTTCCAAAAATATTTGAAATCAATTAAAATCACCAAGTCCCGTGTCATTTATAAAGAAAAATTACGAAAAAATGTTCTCACGTTTCAGTAAGAGGCATGGATTCACCAATGCCCCACAGTCAATCTTATACAAATTTCCCCGTCAATTTGACAAAACCTCTGACTGCAATATTATATATTACTTCCCATTATACCAACGTGTGAAGGATCTGCGGAAACATGGAAAGAGAAACGCGCCAAGTTTTTTTGTATCTAAAGATTGTTTTAAAATTGTTATAAATAGTTACCGGACTTGGCGATTTTAATTGATTTCACATGCCTTTGGAGAGATCATATTTTCTCATTTTATGTTTTTGTAGAAAGGAAAGATACTTTTTTGGACATGGTGTACTTGGCGATATTCTCTACAGAGAATCTGCTTCTGTGGACATTGCATTATTTGTTAAAATATTTGAAATTATCAACCTCAAAACTCTGACACTGACATCAACTACGGCGTACCGTAGCTTACGTAGATAAAATATCATAAGATTCAAAACGATGCGCCGTCCCAGGACTTGAGTAGTCCTTTATTTTTATGGAAAATGAGTAAAGCGTGATATATCGTTGAAATAAGAATAACTTCTACCTTCGAAAAGTATAATGAAAACGCATAGCGCAGTGGATAGTAAGAAAATTAATGTGTCAAAAGGGCACCAAACGTTGCCCGATCTAGTCCAGAATCTCTTCAGCTTATGTGCGATACGAATATAACTCTTGTACCAAATTTCATCAAGATCTGTTCGCTAATTTCGGTGCTATCGTGTCCGCATACATACAGACATTTTTAACAACCACATTTTCGTGTTCCTGGGATCTCAAAACATAAAGATCTATCTCTTTTTAACCAATTGCAGTAAGTTAGTTAGTGGGGAGGTTAAAATCAAATAAAAGAAAATAAATTAAAATAAAGCAAAAAGAAACACATTATTTAAAGTTAATAAATATGTCGTCACACTTAGAAAACCATGTTTTAAATATTAAATTTATGTTTATATATCTTGTTGTAATAGTCTAAATTCGATTTATTCGAATTTCCATTCTGATTGATTGATCGATCGATTGATTTGCCAGCACATGGTGGGCATTGCTGCCAATTCTGGGCATCCATGGAGGTTCGTTCCAACACACAGCTTGGTCCTCCGTCGAACACGCCCAACGGACGGCCAAACCGCGTGCCGGAACCAAATCTCGGATGATTTATATACCGCCGGACCAGCTGCATACGCCGGGTTGGACATTGGACATGCTTGTTGTCAGCAGCGAGAGCCGCATGACGCATGGGGTGGGAATATAGGATGGGAAGTGTAGGTGTTTGAGAGATGCTTCTTTTAAGTTTCCATGATTCTATTAAGTTTCCATTTGTCATCATCGGCTGGGGTGTGGTGCAGTTGTTTGCGACATGCTTCTTTTTAGTCTCCATGCTTCTTTTAAGTTTCCATCTATCGTCATCTCCTTATTTGTCTTCTAAGTTTTCTGCTTCTTGTATCTCTGAATCCTGCAGATTTTTTTTGCATTTTCTCCCTTTTTTAAAATTTTGTTATTAACCGCTCCACAAGTAAATATCCATCTACGGTGGAGTTGCTGGGAAGGGCCCTATCTCGCGGTAACATTTTTTTTTGCGCGTTATGATAAAAGAGGTCCGAAGGGATAGTTTGCTCACCCTGTATGTCGTTTCCTTGAAACAACCGGTTTCAATTTTGGGCTATGTTTCCATTTCATCACCTGCATATTATGTATTATTACCTATACATTATGTTTAATATCTTTTTAATTTTGGTCTCCAATTCTTGTTTAAAATTTAATAGAAGACATAAATAAGCCAATGCTAATGCTATATAAACAAAAATTTATCTGTTTCATTCACACATCTTGCGTTGCTTATTTTGTATCACGCACTTCAAGAAGTGACGAATACAGGTATATATTTGACGAATCAAAAATCTCCTGCCTTAACCGGTAATCAAATAAACAAATTCCCCAAATAAAACTAATAACTCGCGCGAGAAACAAAAAGTTTATGGTAAATAAATTATTTCTTAACGTAAGTCTTAAACAAAAGTACCCGTTTCACATGAAGAATTCATTCATTCGTGTATATGTGAAACAATGGATTTCCGAATCACAACATTCTTCCCATCTGTGAAGGATTAATAAATATATCTTAGAAATAAATAGAAATAACACTTATCTTTCATCCTTTGCTTATGTTACTACTTCCACTCGTTAGAAGCCAGTCCGTTGCAGTCTTAGGTACATGCACTTGTGGATAATTAACGAGTTTATGACCTGGTCCCATTCAACGTGTTTATTTTCTTTTTATCTGAGTTATGTTGCCAGATGTCTGTACCCTTTGTCGAGCTGCCCATATACGATCCGAATTTCCATTCTGGACATAAAATTACAACAGCAGGTCTAAATTATCTTAAAAGGAATTGTCTTACTTTAGCAATTTTCTTTGCTGGAACTTCTTCTTTTTAGAAAAAATATAGAAAGAAGTTTTGAATTAAACCAGAATTCTGAAAAGCTTTTGTTTAAACAAAAGAATGTTCAAAAATGTGTTTCTGCAGCATTTTTGAATATTTTCAGCTGTATACGCTTCCCCAGTAACTCTCGCAGTACCACCAAGTGGCACAACCTTGCAATTCTTAACTGGTAAAAGATAATTTTTCACGCACGATTTTGGATATCGATACCGGTACCGATCAAACCGGAACGAAATGCTTCGGATATATTTCATAGAGATATTCTTGCAGATATTGCAGATAATCTTGTACCAAAAATTTTTCTCACACAACACAGAAACTTTCATATTGGAATACGAAACCGGAAACTACCAGTTGAGATTTCGCCACAAATCACGAAATGTCACTTTTTAGTACAGTCGTAACGCACCTTATAGTCACGCTCGACTGCAGCTCCTACCTGTTTTATTCTTAAAAGAATTGTTTTCTGATTTTTATTCTATTCTCAAATACCAAAAGCTTTTATACTCTCTCCTACTTTGTTCTCGATAATAAAAACTGAAACAGAACACAAATCTGTTCTTAGTGGCTGCAAAAAATAACAAATTTATTTCTATATAAACAATTATTTGAAAGTAATTTAATGCATTTGGCGGTTAAAGAAAATTTTGCTTCTAAATGATTCAGATCTGATACTTATTACTACAAAAAAAGTAAGTTGGACATTACCACTTTTGTCACGATTACAACCTTCTAAGCCTTCCTTTTTAGTACAGAAAACCTTTAATTTAACTCGAAAAAAAATTGTGCAGACATTAAACTTTGGATATAGATAAAAAATAGGCCAAATTTCACGATACAAAAAAGTTTAGGAATTTTACGAATCACAGAAACCTATAGAGGGTAAGTTTTAATAAAAAATAATCGATTCTTGTCTATTTTCTCGGGAAATGTTGCATTTACAAACAAACAGTTCAAATAAAGTTCAAATCTAGCAAAATTATTTTAATTTGTTCTTTTTTAATTGATTTTATAGCAATAATTAATCAAAATACTAATTTTTCGATGGGGCTATTGGGGGAATTTTGAAAAATAATTTTTTTTTTTTGAAATGGGTTTAGAATATCATAAAACGTGTAAATTTCAAATTTGAGCGAGGAAAATTTTCGTTATCTATTCCCTTTGGACGGCTCACCGTGTATGTTTTCCAGTAAAAGTCTAACCGTATTTCTTCCGTGTCAGTAGCGTCAACTACCTACCAAATTTTACTGTTCTCTGTTAAGTAGTTTTTTTAGTTAATGAACCAAAACATGTAAATATTCAATTAATTTAAAAGCCTAATATATCCACCAAATACAGGAAAACTTTACTTTAGCTCAAAAAATAAATCTTAAATTTGGCGTTTTTAAATTTATTTTATAGCCATGATTAACCAAGATACTGTCATTTTTCGATGGGGGTTGAAAGTGATGAATTTTTTTTAAAGTTTCTCTAAAAATAAAATATATCAATTCATTCATTTTCATTATCTAAATACGAATATCAATGTGAAACGCGCATTGAGTGTTTGTAAAAAAGATAATTTTGCCAGAAACAACTTTTGTTTGAACTATTTGTTTGTAAATGCAACATTTCCTGAGAAAATAGAGAAAAATCGATTTTTTAAATTAAAACTACCCCTTTTTACCCTCTATAGGTGTCCGTGGATCCGTAAAAATCCCTAAAGCTTTTGGTATCGTGAACTTTGGCCTAATTTGGACCTATAGCCAAACTTTAACGTCTGCACAATTTTTTTTGAATTACGGTTATTTTGTTAAATCTTTTCCTGTACTATTTACGCGCTTCATAAGGTTATCAATTTGTACTTGTGGAATTCTCTTTCGTTCATTGTATCTCGGTAACAGAATATAATATTTAAATATAAACTCCATTATTATTCACCTAGAGTGCTGAATTTTGAAATAAACTTATACACCTACTTAGTCTCAGTCTTGGTTATATTATCAACACATCATACTAAACAAGTTTCTATTATAAAAAATATTTACTCAAACTTATAAGCTGTTTATATTGTAAAGCTAGTTAACAAAGACACACCTTACTTGTAGATGCTTACTTGTTAAATAAACGTCACCACAAGAGTTAAATTTGAGCAGATATTCGGAATATACTGAACGGTTTCCATTATTCTAAGTGCTGCTGTATTAAATTATGTCTGAAAGCCGCATTTCATTTTAATTATAAGGAACTTTGTTGTGTATTGTAGAAACGTATTGTACAAGGGTTTTGGAATTAATTTTCTTTGTTAGACACGTAGTCTGTGCTAAGATGGTAGTTTAGTCACTTGTGGTTACGGCGATTTAATGGCTACATAAAATCCCTGTTATGATTTAAAAATTTAAAAGCGGTACTAAAGACGTATATTGTTGCTTTATTGCATTCTATTGGCTCTTTAGATTTGTTGTCGTTATAGTATTTCTTTCACATGAATTCCAAGTGTCTTTCTGCTAAGGAGAATGTTCTCAAAATGTGATATTTTAAAGCAGATCCCTATATCAGCACTTGGTGCGTTCAGCACTTGGTGCGTACGTACGAAATATGATTCACAATCACTTATAGCCTTTGATAAACTATGACTTTGTGAGTTGTTAATACAAATGTTGTGTTGATTTGCGAGGATTTAGTGGCTTTGAATTATCTATTTGAAAAATTCAAATGAAATCCTATCATGCCGCCTGTTGTAACAAATGTAACATGGGGGCTAAAAAAATTAAAATTATTTTTCATACAATAGCGCGATATGGGTAGAAAATTGAGACATTAGTTCACAGACCCTAAACTGCCATAAAATAGCGCGAATTCGTTGAAAGTTTGGAGACCCTAAAATGTTATCGAGGCGGGCGATGTACTATTAGACAGTATTTAAAAAGCTAGAATATTTCTTTTATAATTTAACAGTCGTTCCGTGACTATGACAAAGACTCTTTCGGACATAGCTATAAAGTAATCTGTAGTCCATTTTCTAAATCGGAAATATTTTATTACCAGTAAAAGGGCCCTCATAAACCGATAAAATTCCATATAATGAGGAAGTTCGATTGGATCAACGTCTTTGCCAAGTCTTTTTTATTGGAAATGCCAAATCGCGAGATTAATTAACAGGATAAAACGAACGAATAGTTAAATTAGTTAGGGTACCGGTGGAACAAAAAATGCGATGATTGGTCCGAATTTTCCCTAAACCTTGCTGTACACTAAATAGGAAATACCAGTCGGTTTTTCCCTTAATTGACAAAAATCAGAATATATTTAGGGTAAAATCATTTTGGATATAGTTATTATAGAGGAAGTCAATTACCAGATCGTGTTTGATACTTAGAGGAAGGATCGTGTCCCATTGGTACCGTAGATGGCGCCGGCGGTCGGATCGAGCCTCAGTACCAGTTAGGGGCAGGTTCGCAATCAATTGGTTAGAGTAATTCCAAAGTACTTCACCTTATTTCACCAAAAAGACTGACGAGGATATTCCCGTTAATTTAAGAAGACACTTCTCATTCGGCTCTCGAAAAATCGATTTTTTAAATTAAAACTACCCCTTTTTACCCTCTATAGGTGTCCGTGGATCCGTAAAAATCCCTAAACTTTTTTGTATCGTGAACTTTAGCCTAATTTGGCCCTATAACCAAACTTTAACGTCTGCACAATTTTTTTTTGAATTACGGTTATTTTGTTAAATATTTTCCTGTACTATTTACGCGCTTCATAAGGTTATCAATTTGTACTTGTGGAATTCTCTTTCGTTCATTGTATCTCAGTAACAGAATATAATATCTAAATATAAACTCCATTATTATTCATCTAGAGTGCTGAATTTTGAAATAAACTTATACACCTACTTATTCTCAGTCTTGGTTATATTATTAACACATCATACTAAACAAGTTTCTATTATAAAAAAATATTTACTCAAACTTATAAGCTGTTTATATTGTAAAGCTAGTTAACAAAGACACACCTTACTTGTAGATGCTTACTTGTTAAATAAACGTCACCACAAGAGTTAAATTTGAGCAGATATTCGGAATATACTGAACGGTTTCCATTATTCTAAGTGCTGCTGTATTAAATTATGTCTGAAAGCCGCATTTCATTTTAATTATAAGGAACTTTGTTGTGTATTGTAGAAACGTATTGTATAAGGGTTTTGGAATTAATTTTCTTTGTTAGACACGTAGTCTGTGCTAAGATGGTAGTTTAGTCACTTGTGGTTACGGCGATTTAATGGCTACATAAAATCCCTGTTATGATTTAAAAATTTAAAAGCGGTACTAAAGACGTATATTGTTGCTTTATTGCATTCTATTGGCTCTTTAGATTTGTTGTCGTTATAGTATTTCTTTCACATGAATTCCAAGTGTCTTTCTGCTAAGGAGAATGTTCTCAAAATGTGATATTTTAAAGCAGATCCCTATATCAGCACTTGGTGCGTTCAGCACTTGGTGCGTACGTACGAAATATGATTCACAATCACTTATAGCCTTTGATAAACTATGACTTTGTGAGTTGTTAATACAAATGTTGTGTTGATTTGCGAGGATTTAGTGGCTTTGAATTATCTATTTGAAAAATTCAAATGAAATCCTATCATGCCACGTGGATCTATAAACAAGCTAACCGCTATACTCTTCGCCGATTTACTACACATTGTATAGAATACTCTTCGCAGTTTATTTGTAAACAATATTGGTTTTAGACATTTTTAACGGACCAACATTTTGAAAGTTGTTCAGAATACGATGAAATTTTTTTCTCTACGAGCAATATTACTGGTATTAGAAATGTGCCGATCGAATGCAATATACTCTTCGTTTTGTATTTGCGAAGAGTATAATAATCATTGTTTAAGTATTATGAAGACAAGAAATGGTGTCTTGTCATTTTTTATAAGAATAACTATGGAAGTTGTCCTTTATTATTTATTTGAATTACTTGGAACTGAATTATAATTAATTACCGCTCAATATGAAAATCACTTTTGGACCTTAGCTTCAAAAGTATTGTTAATTCAACTATGTCACAATTTCCTCTAACGAATATTACCTTGGTACAAGTTTATAAGATATGTATGTGGGAGTTTATTTTTTAAGGGGATTATGGGTAAAGCAAGAAATGTGAAGAGTTATTGTTTTCTATCACTGAAAATTATTTAATAAAATGTGTTGCCATTTCGTCAAACCCATAATATCCCAGTTTAAAACAGAACAATTCATCGTAGTATCAAGCGCTTTGCTAGTAGAAGTTTTGTCGTGCCATTTAGACGCGTAAGCTTAAGTTTATCTACAATACCACTCGTAAGAAGATGACTGACCCAGGAATCGAATTCTGGAAGGAGATAACTGGAAGGCATGATGAAAATTTAAATTGAAAATGTAGGTAATATTCGAGCAACAGCTTAAGGCCGAAATTATTAAAATATTTTCTGGTAGAATTTGAACTCTGGACCTTATGTGTGTGAAGCAGTTCTTTCGGCCCATTGCACATCTTGTTTAAAGTTTGTTTGAAATGTTGTAATTGTTTTGTTTATTAGCGACGAAGAATGCAAAACACAATATTATTAAACTACTGAACCTTTCTGAATACGCGACCTGGAAGGCCTTACTATGTCACTTTCGAAAGATTGAATGTGACGCTTTCACCACATCGTAAATTGCAAGGGTGTAATCGTAAATTCTAACCAATAGGAATTAAAGAAAAATTATATTTGTTACAGTTAACGAATTTGAAACGTCTATAGTTGCTGTGTTTCATGCGATTTGTTTACGGTGCGTTTAGGTTACAGTGAGCTTGTGTTTACAATGTGTAAAATCCATCTAATACATGTGCCAGGTAGTGTACTTTTTACTATTTACAGTAATGATCGCAGGTAGTAATATATTTGTTAACGAGTGGTAATGGAGGTAATAACTCACGCAGATGAAGATTACAGCGCGAGCCGTAGGCGAGTCATCAAGCATGTTATTACCATTATCACAAGTTGAATACTATATGTTATCTACGATTATAACAATAAATATTAATATAATAGTTCATCTTCAAGTCACCTTCCTCCCCTCAACGATAATGAACCATTCTATTTTATTTTGCGCGTTACATCGATTTTACAGAGTAGGCATGGAGTGGGTCATAATAAAACACTTGTTACTACATTTTGAAAAAAATGTAGTATACGTTTAGCATTTTTCCGGTGCACCATCGAAACCCGAAAAAAAACGTCGGATCGATTTGAAAGTCATACCTATCGATTCGAGAGCGAATTTAGAAAATTCCGTCCGTCGGTCAGTCGGTCTGTCTGTCGGTCTGTCTGTCTGTCTGTCTGTCCGTCACGCCCAGCCCCCTTAATCCGTTTTCGGATTGCGATGAAACTTGGGTGGTTAATAGGAGGTCTTTAGAAAACCTTAACGCCGGAAGCTCGGCTCCGTTCGGAAACCGGAAGTACCCGATATAGACGTTTCGAGTTTTTCGGGAGAAATTGAATAACTCGATAACGGGTAGTCGGATCGAGACGTTTCAAAAAAGAAATGGTGCCGCTGGCAAAGCTCTACAAATAAGTATACCAGAGGCTATGTCGAAAAACAAATGAAAATTGATTTTTTTTGCAAAAAACTGGTTTTCTCGAAATCGGGCTAGGAAGCACGATAACTGTCCAGAATATTGATCGATTTCGATGAGACTTGGTGGGATCAAAGGTACCCGGCCACAAATCAAGCCTATTGCTGGCGGCCCGAATCCGTTGACCGCAAGTATGTTTTCCAGGGCCGAGTATGATTTTTCAAAGAAATTAATAACTTCCGAACCGAAGGTCCGATTTTGATTTTCAAAAATGGCAATTGTAGGGCTGGATTTGGTCTATTAGTTGACGTTTGTGAGAAATTTGAGAAAACAAAAGCTAATCTACAAATCCTGGAAAACTTGATTTTTTTGTTGAATTCTACAAATTTCGAAGAGTTTCCTAATAAAAATCGAAAATTAACTATTCCGTCGATCGATCTCTATAACCAGAATAAGGCACGGACCTTTCTAGACAAAAAATATGAAATAGAGTTTTTTCGAAAAACTTAAAATAAACGAGTTATTTACGAATATGCATTCCATAGAATTATTTAAAAAAATATTACAAACTGATAAATTCTCCGTGCGATAGAGGTGCAAAAAAATAATGTAATGTTATATTTAAAATATCATCATTCAGTTCCTTATTTTCATTTACTAAATAAAAATAGAACAGATGCCCTTTCCGTGTTTCAAAATGTAGTTAGCTTTTACTTTAGTCAATGCAAAAAAAAGAAAAATAAAACATGTCAAAGCACTGAGTCATCTTGCGACCCTCTGCTGAAAATGTAATGAATCATCCCAACAAATTGGACAAAAAGCATATCAAAATGTAGTTTTTTTCACTTGTGTGTTATTATAAATCACACTATTTGTTTATGGGTACTATTACTTGTTACTACATTTTGAAAAAAAATGTAGTATACGTTTAGCATTTTTCCGGTGCACCATCGAAACCCGAAAAAAACGTCGGATCGATGTGAAAGTCATATCTATCGATTCGAGAGCGAATTTAGAAAATTCCGTCCGTCGGTCAGTCGGTCTGTCGGTCTGTCTGTCTGTCTGTCTGTCTGTCTGTCTGTCACGCCCAGCCCCCCTAATCCGTTTTCGGATTGCTATGAAACTTGGGTGGTTCATAGGAGGTCTTTAGAAAACCTTAACGCCGGAAGCTCGGCTCCGTTCGGGAATCGGAAGTACCCGATATAGACGTTTCGAGTTTTTCGGGAGAAATTGAATAACTCGATAACGGGTAGTCGGATCGAGACATCTCAAAAAAGAAATGGTGCCGCTGGCAGAGCCCTACAAATAAGTATACCAGAGGCTATGACGAAAAACAAATGAAAATTGATTTTTTTTGCAAAAAACTGGTTTTCTCGAAATCGGGCTAGGAAGCACGATAACTGTCCAGAATATTGATCGATTTCGATGAGACTTGGTGGGATCAAAGGTACCCGGCCACAAATCAAGCCTATTGCTGGCGGCTCGAATCCGTTGACCGCAAGTATGTTTTCCAGGGCCGAGTATGATTTTTCAAAGAAATTAATAACTCCCGAACCAAAGGTCCGATTTTGATTTTCAAAAATGGCAATTGTAGGGCTCGATTAGGTCTATTAGTTGACGTTTGTGAGAAATTTGAGAAAACAAAAGCGAATCTACAAATCCTGGAAAACTTGATTTTTTTTATAAATTCTACAAATTCCGAACAGTTTCCTAATAAAAATCGAAAATTAACTATTCCGTCGATCGGTCTCTATAACCAGTATAAGGCATGGACCTTTTTGGACAAAAAATATAAAATAGAGTTTTTTAGAAAAACTTAAAATAAACGAGTTATTTACGAAAATGCATTCCAAAGAATTATTTAAAAAATATTACAAATTGATAAATTCTCCGTGCGATAGAGGTGCAAAAAAATAACGCAATATTATATTTAAAATATCATTCATTTCCTTATTTTCATTTACTAAATAAAAATAGAATGCCCTTTCTGTGTTTCAAAATGTAGTTAGCTTTTACTTTAGTCAATGCAAAAAAAAAGAAAAACAAAACATGTCAAAGCACTGAGTAATCTTGCGACCGTCTGCTGAAAATGTAATGAACCATCCCAACAAATTGAACAAAAAGCATATCAAAATGTAGTTTTTTTCACTTGTTACTACATTTTGAAAAAAATGTAGTATACGTTTAGCATTTTTCCGGTGCACCATCGAAACCCGAAAAAAACGTCGGATCGATTTGAAAGTCATATCTATCGATTCGAGAGCGAATTTAGAAAATTCCGTCCGTCGGTCCGTCGGTCTGTCTGTCGGTCTGTCTGTCTGTCTGTCGGTCTGTCGGTCTGTCCGTCACGCCCAGCCCCCATAATCCGTTTTCGGATTGCGATGAAACTTGGGTGGTTAATAGGAGGTCTTTAGAAAACCTTAACGCCGGAAGCTCGGCTCCGTTCGGAAACCGGAAGTACCCGATATAGACGTTTCGAGTTTTTCGGGAGAAATTGAATAACTCGATAACGGGTAGTCGGATCGAGACGTTTCAAAAAAGAAATGGTGCCGCTGGCAAAGCTCTACAAATAAGTATACCAGAGGCTATGTCGAAAAACAAATGAAAATTGATTTTTCTTGCAAAAAACTGGTTTTCTCGAAATCGGGCTAGGAAGCACGATAACTGTCCAGAATATTGATCGATTTCGATGAGACTTGGTGAGATCAAAGGTACCCGGCCACAAATCAAGCCTATTGCTGGCGGCCCGAATCCGTTGGCCGCAAGTATGTTTTCCAGGGCCGAGTATGATTTTTCAAAGAAATTAATAACTCCCGAACCGAAGGTCCGATGTTGATTTTCAAAAATGGCAATTGTAGGGCTCGATTAGGTCTATTAGCTGACGTTTGGGAGAAATTTGAAAAAACAAGAGCGAATCTACAAATCCTGGAAAACTTGATTTTTTTTATAAATTCTACAAATTCCGAACAGTTTCCTAATAAAAATCGAAAATTAACTATTCCGTCGATCTATTTCTATAACCAGTATAAGGCATGGACCTTTTTGGACAAAAAATCTGAAACAGAGTTTTTTCGAAAAACTTAAAATAAACGAGTTATTTACGAAAATGCATTCCATAGAATTATTTTAAAAAATATTACAAATTGATAAATGATAATGTTATATTTAAAATATCATGATTGATTTCCTTATTTTCATTTACTAAATAAAAATAGAACCGATGCCCTTTCCGTGTTTCAAAATGTAGTTAGCTTTTACTTCAGTCAATGCAAAAAAAAAAAATAAAAATAAAACATGTCAAAGCACTCAGTTATCTTGCGACCCTCTGCTGAAAATGTGAATCATCCCAACAAATTGAATAAAAAGCATATCAAAATGTAGTTTTTTTCACTTGTTACTACATTTTGAAAAAAATGTAGTATACGTTTAGCATTTTTCCGGTGCACCATCGAAACCCGAAAAAAACGTCGGATCGATTTGAAAGTCATATCTATCGATTCGAGAGCGAATTTAGAAAATTCCGTCCGTCGGTCAGTCGGTCTGTCTGTCGGTCTGTCTGTCTGTCTGTCGGTCTGTCGGTCTGTCCGTCACGCCCAGCCCCCTTAATCCGTTTTCGGATTGCGATGAAACTTGGGTGGTTAATAGGAGGTCTTTAGAAAACCTTAACGCCGGAAGCTCGGCTCCGTTCGGAAACCGGAAGTACCCGATATAGACGTTTCGAGTTTTTCGGGAGAAATTGAATAACTCGATAACGGGTAGTCGGATCGAGACGTTTCAAAAAAGAAATGGTGCCGCTGGCAAAGCTCTACAAATAAGTATACCAGAGGCTATGTCGAAAAACAAATGAAAATTGATTTTTCTTGCAAAAAACTGGTTTTCTCGAAATCGGGCTAGGAAGCACGATAACTGTCCAGAATATTGATCGATTTCGATGAGACTTGGTGGGATCAAAGGTACCCGCCCACAAATCAAGCCTATTGCTGGCGGCCCGAATCCGTTGACCGCAAGTATGTTTTCCAGGGCCGAGTATGATTTTTCAAAGAAATTAATAACTTCCGAACCGGAGGTCCGATTTTGATTTTCAAAAATAGCAATTGTAGGGCTGGATTTGGTCTATTTGTTGACGTTTGTGAGAAATTTGAGAAAACAAAAGCTAATCTACAAATCCTGGAAAACTTGATTTTTTTGTTGAATTCTACAAATTTCGAAGAGTTTCCTAATAAAAATCGAAAATTAACTATTCCGTCGATCGATCTCTATAACCAGAATAAGGCACGGACCTTTCTAGACAAAAAATATGAAATAGAGTTTTTTCGAAAAACTTAAAATAAACGAGTTATTTACGAATATGCATTCCATAGAATTATTTAAAAAAATATTACAAACTGATAAATTCTCCGTGCGATAGAGGTGCAAAAAATAATGTAATGTTATATTTAAAATATCATCATTCAGTTCCTTATTTTCATTTACTAAATAAAAATAGAACAGATGCCCTTTCCGTGTTTCAAAATGTAGTTAGCTTTTACTTTAGTCAATGCAAAAAAAAGAAAAATAAAACATGTCAAAGCACTGAGTCATCTTGCGACCCTCTGCTGAAAATGTAATGAATCATCCCAACAAATTGGACAAAAAGCATATCAAAATGTAGTTTTTTTCACTTGTTACTGTATTATTACTATTCTGTACTACAGTATATTATACAGCATACAGCACAATACATTACAGTATATTATAGTATTATTGTGTTACTGATACTATTATTGTAGATAAAATAATTAACCGTATTTTCAGCTAGAAAATTACATCTAGTTGGTACTCTTCCCATAAAAATAAATACTGATTTTCTACCCACCTGCTCCATATTTCATGATTTCATGTATGATACAAAATTAAATAAATTTGAATACATCAAAGACCGCTATGAAAATATTATGTGTTTGTTTAACCTTTTTAACTCTTTGACTGAGTAACCATATGCAAAATCAAAAACCTCAGCATGCATGACAGATATAATGCCCATAAGCGCAATTATGTATTCTCATTTCTCACTTTACATTCTCCGTCTCTGCGAACTCTAGTTATTACAGTAATTAGCATGAAAATTGAATAAAATAATGCCGTATAAATACTGTCTCTCGAGAACACCTAATAATTTCAGCAAAGTTCAGAGTTTAATGAAAACTGTAACCCGACCCTATGTGCAACCACAGAATTTTATAAGGTTCACAGTGTAATACGGGAGCCCTCGAAAAAAATGATCCAAAATTGTTATCGCGACACTTCCGTTTCCTGGTTTTTGTGTTGAAGTAGGATGTACGGAACTCTACAAAAATTTGAACGGACATTTTCCGCCTTATGCAAGCGGCGAGTGAAGAGAAAATCGGAAGATTTCTCAATAAATTTTAAACTGGAAAATTTTAGCTATCGCGACGTCCGCATTCTATGAAATTTGGGGACTTTCGTGCGAAACAATCATGAATAAATAAAAACGGACGATTTGATAGTTGCCCGTAAAGGTAAGTGAACTTGTTAATTGTAATTTTTTTTGGTTCCCGCGAAGTAAATTATTGGTAGGATTTAGACATACGTAAAAAAATATGAACGAATATTTGAAAATCGCCTGCGCGTATATGGTACAAGATGGGACCCCCTATGCGATATCAGATGTTAGCCTGGACTTGCAGCCAACTGCTTCATCAATTTAGTTTCATAATTTTGAACGGTTTGTGATATACACATTTGTTAGTAAACTACTACAGCGGCAATATTCTTTAAAAGGATTGACATGTGTCAAAACCTGTAACAGATAAGTTAACATAATTTGGGTTTTCTAAGCTCAAAAGGAAGGCCAATCGAACCATGTAAAAAAATATAGCTTTTCATTTAAAATGAAAAAGTTGGTACCGATTCTTGGCACACCCTGTATACCTGGAGAACTGAAAATATATTATGTAGAACGGGCATGATCGTTTATTATGGCTGCATATCAAGTTTGAAGTTTGTAATCCAAATGCAAGTTGAACAGCTTCTAACGAACGGCCTACGTGAATCACCCTATATTATATCCTATACAATAAACAATACTGTTAATTTTTTGGGCACAGCGTATTATTTAAGGAGGTTGAGGAGTTACAGTCCCAACCAAAAGTAAGTCGAGTTCTAAATCGGAACTTTTCCATGATAAATTATTACAAAAGTTTAAGTCGATGATACCAATAATTACTGTCATAAAGGCATAAAAAAAATCATTTTTTTTTATTAATAAATTATTAATTATTTTTAGTAGATTTAATTATATCACTTAATGAATTAACTTTTGGATGGCTCTAAAACAAGTGACAAACTAAGCGGAGCATTTTATGTCTCGTCCAAACAATATGAGTACGCTTTTAATTTAAATCCTAAACTTAGCATTTTTTCGGCAGAGGCCGCAGCTATTTTACATGCTATAAAATGGGCAATTTCTGAACAGTTCACCCAAGTTGTTATATGCTCAGATTCGCAATCAGTTTTAGAAAAATTATGTAATTTTCCTGGTCTTAACTGTTTTTGTCCCAACTCGTTCGTAGTAAAAATTATGGAACAATTATCCATTGCTTCCCTAGGAAATATAAACTTCCATTTTATTTGGGTAAAAGCCCATGCTAATATACCTGGAAATAATAAAGTTGATACGATCGCAAGGAACACTAATATCGGTACTACTGAAATGGACTTTACTACAGTCACCGCCGATTTTTATCCTGTTGTCAAAAAATACCTCTGGCATAAATGGAATCAATATTGGCAAGCATATGGTGTACAAACTAATACCTATTATTACAACATTCACCCAAATATTCCTACGTCACAATGGTATCATAATTGTCACCTTAGTAGAAAAACCATATCTACCATAAGTAGAATTAAACTTAATCATGGTAAATTTCCCGCTCACCTGTATAAAATTGGAGTACGTGAAGATCCACACTGCCCCTGTGGCGCAATCGGTGATATTAATCATATTGTATTTAATTGTCCATTAACAGAACCTAAAGCAAAACATTTTCTTAAATTCCTGCATGATAATGATTTTATTTCACCCATATGGTTACCATATTTTCTAAGTCTAAAAAATCCTGCTTTAATGAAGAAACTTGTCTCTTTCTTTTTTGACGCCAACATTGATATTTAGGTATCTTACTCAAAACCCTTGTTTCATTCCCTTTGTTTATTAAGTCCTTCCAACCGTGGCCCACCTGTGCTTGTCTTATTAAATGCCCTGAAAGGCCCCTGGGCGAGAAGTGAGTCGTCCTTGTTTGAATTCCTTACAAACCTTCCTTATAAATGAGTAGGGCAAGAGTTTTTTATTGTCGTTTTTTTTTTGTCTTATTTTATTGATGATTTTTTTTTTTTTAACTTATAAAATTTGCTAGAGCTGTTATTTTAAGTAATTTTCTATTTTGAATAAATTTATAATACATATTTAGGTCTCGGTAACGGGTACCTTGGTACCTATTTCTACATTTACGGTGTAATATTTTATATCCTCTAATCCGGTTTATTTTTGTCTCATAGTAGGTAGTTATATGTTCGTGGCTAAAACACTTTGCTTGTAAGGCCAATAATCGGAAGAAAAAAAAAAGTTCTAAATCGGAACTTTTCCATGATAAATTATTACAAAAGTTTAAGTCGATGATACCAATAATTACTGTCATAAAGGCATAAAAAAATCATTTTTTTTTAATTAATTAATTATTAATTATTTTTAGTAGATTTAATTATATCACTTAATGAATTAACTTTTGGATGTTTTGTCCAAACTTATTAAAAAAAAAATAAATGTATGTAAATATCTGTGTGTTTTACAAATTTGTTTCAGTAAATAATTTTAAAAAAATGAGAAGCAGTAAAAATTAAAATTAAACCATTAAATAATTAAAAATCAGTTAAGAATCATTAACAAAAAGAGATATTTAACAGTTTACAAACGCTCATTTTTTTTTATTTATTAAAAGTCTCTTAATTAAATTGGAAACAATATTAAAATATGCGTAAGATATCAATGCCTTACATAGTTAGTTTTCGGAACTGCTGGTATTATTTGGTTATTTGCTATAGTTCAAATGTACCGTTTGCATGCTGGGTTGACATATTTTCCATAAGACTACATGTAAAAGTTTTTTAAAATTTTTAACTTCATGACTTTCCTAATGACATCGGATTTTTTACAGAAAATTGTGACATATGAAAATCTATTAAGTAGTCTCACTCTGTCTCGAAAAACTCTTTTATGAATACTTCCAAGAATGTGTGTCATTTGTTAATTTGAAAAAAAAAAAATAGCAATAACAAATTTCATTTTTTTTACCACGGCGTACCTCGTCAATCACTTTGGTCAAAAAATATATTATAGGTCAATTCTTGAAGATGATACAGAAAAAGTTTCGTATAGCATGATCCATATATTTAACTCAGCAAAAAAGTGTATAGGGTACTGACCGCCTCTGATTAGTGTACCTCAATACACAGGACTGGACTTCAAATGTAGTTTCAGTTTCAATAAATTAAACAAAATTTTTTAAAAATTTTCATTAATAGTGGAAGGAAATTAGTCAAAACAATTGATGAAAAGAGATGTAATCGGGAAGTCGACTATGTCTTTTTTATATGTAAATGAGCCGAAAACCGAAAAAATGTGCAAAATCGGGTTGCGGCTTCACACGCAAGGCGCATAAAAGTGCATTTTTGATGCATTTCGAGGACATCGCTACACAATTTTTTAAATATCTCCGACTCTATTAGTTGTAAAAAATTTAAAAAAATCTGATATACTCATAAATGAATAGACTATCAAACTGTTAGGGTATAATTACATTAAAAGTACATCCTAACTTCAAGAAATCCGAATTTATCGATATATTTCTTTCTTTACTAATAATGCAATGAGTAAAAATCATCAGATCTTTACGAAAATTGGAGAAAATATGTATCGCTATGCTATAAATGTGTGACTAATAAAAATTATTTTTACGGCGACAATTGGTCATTTTCGAAAAAAATCAAAACGCTTGCCATTTAATGAGAAATGGCCCGAGGGCAAACTTTTTTAAAAGTGTAGGTTTTTAATGAACTTTTTTGTAAACGTATGCCAGAATCTGTTTATCACGTTAAAACGTCGTTTAAATTCGCCTTTTTAACATTTTTTCATATATGCTAGATGTTCATATAAGTTTTGTATAAAACGAAATTCAATTTCAATTGTGGTCATAAAAATCAAAATCAAAAAAAATTAATAATTTATTTATAGCATAAAAATGCATATTTGCTTTTGTAGATCTGATGATTTTTACTCCACGTATTGCATTATTAGTAAAAAAAATCGGGGAATTTGAGGATCTTTTAATGTAACTGTACCTCATCAGTTCGAGAGTCTATTAATTCACGAGTATTCAGTTTTCTCTTTTTTTACGACCGATAGAGCCGGAGATATTTAAAAAATAGTGTAGCAGTGTACTTAAAATGCATCGAAAATGCACTTTAATGCCCGTTTCTCGCGAAGCCGCAGCCTAATTTTACTAATTTTCTCGGTTTTCGGTTTAAATTCTAATTTAACTCTATAACTAAACTATAACTTTCATGGCAAAAATACAGTTACTCCACCCCCGGAATTCCACGTTGGCTGGATAGCTCATTTTAACGAGTCATCAATTTGGTAGGAGAAATTTCAACCAATTGTATTATATTACATTCAACTGAATTGGCCTATGTTAAATATATATATGACAATTTTTTGTGATGCTAATAAAAGAAGCAGAAGACATTCTTCATGGCCTTCTTTGTAAATAAACTGAAATTGATATGAGGTCGGTCCCCTCTAAGCTTTCTACAAACTTCTTCATGTTGCTGAATTAAATATGGAACATACATACTGTTGTACTCGCAGAAAATCTCTGTTTTAAAAAAATTATGATAAAAATGTTTTTTTTCATGGGATCCCGTCTCTGTACATAACTGAAACTTTTAATTGAACTTTAATCATACCTTTTTGACAAACCATTTTGCTCAGTCAATTAAGAAAGAAAATATTTTCTAAATTAAAAAAATTCCTTGTTCATCAAATACTAATGAATGAATAAAATAGTCTGAAATTTTCAGATAATTTGTATTTATTATTTTAAATAGTATACAAATAGAAACCAAAAATTTCGCTAAGACGCGAGGGCAATCAAACTATGATTACCTAGGTTTGCAACAAAAAAGAAGTTTTGTGAAATGGCGATCTAGACCATGATTCCTTATGTTTTTTTGAGAGCTGAAACCGAATTTTCAATTTAAAAAAATTTCTACCGCGTAGGTTTCAAAACCGTATTCTGGCAATAAAAATCTAAGGGGTACAAAATTTTTTTGAAATTGAAAGTTCGGCTTCAGTACCCAAAAATATATAAGGAATCATGGTCTAGATCGCTATTTCACTACTTTTTTTTGTAAATCTGTGTATCCTGATACGTGCGTTAAATATATTGTTTGAATTCATGGTATAATAAAGCAGTTCTATTAGAAGTTATAGGAAAAATTTTGTCTTACATTCATACGGTCCAAAGTTATTCCAGTGTTGCAATGAGTAGGTATCTTACCTAGAACAAAAAAAGCATGTCAGTATACAACAGGGATTAAGTGATAAGATAAGATAAGATGTATACTGTAATCATAGTTCCAACTTAAAATATAAGTTACAGAAAGTCATTCGAAAATATCGTTTCCGATTTAATTGACGATGCACCACCTATAGTACAGGCAAATTAACAATTTAGGGTAAAAAAAATTAATAAAAGGATCATCTCTGGGATTTAAGTAGGTAATAACCTGTAGAATGAGATGATGCATTCTCTGCACTTCCAAGTTTCGGGAAAATTCAAAAAAATTTGGAAAAACTTTTTGATTTTCGGTTTTTCTGCTCTAGCGGCCAAAATAATGAAAATAGAGAAAGAAGTTTCCAACAAAAAAGGTCTTTACCAATTTTTGTCTTACTTAAGCCGTTTAGAAGATAAATCGAGTTTTCCGCTCATAGTTTTAAGCCGCTTCGAAATGCGCGAAAAATGAGAACTCTCCAGGAGTTTCGTACGACCGGGCTCATCGATCGATAATTCTTACTATTCAGAGCCCCTAAAAAAAATGGAAATAACAAAAATGTAGAGAAAAGTCTCAGCTTTAATATGGAGCTAAACAAAATTCATAAAAAAATGTATTAAGGAGGGAAAGTGTCAGAAGATGGATTAGTGAACTTTGTACAGTTGATCCACAGATTTATTCATATCTTTGCCGGGAGTCATTAGAATGATAATTCGTTTTGCTTATATATTCTTATATAATGATATATTAATCCAATTAACATTTTATTGCAATTACTTTTGTTGGAAAAATATGCCTTGCGATCAAATTAGAGGGCATATTTCTCATCGATCGATCACCTCCAAATTTTGGAGTTCAATTCGCTATATCTTAAGTAATAATAATAGCACAGTCTTAATTTTTGGATTATAAGTACAATAGAACATATTCTTTCGAATGACTTTAGAGTTTTTCAAATGCGCGCAGTACTTTTTGAATTTGTCTACATTATTCATACACGTTCAGAAAATGCACAATTATACAGTAAAAGGTATACAACTTATTTGTTTCTTAACATTCTCCAATGAAATTTTCACGAAATATAGATTAAAGTGTGTGGAATCGAATCCATGTAGAGAAAAAGCACCCACTGTTAGGGGAGAAATAGGCAGGATGCATAAAACTCAAAGATGTGAATAAATCAACTGTATAAAGTTTACTAAGCCATCTTCTAACACTTTTTTCTCTATGATAAAAATTTGTACGAATTTTGTGATTAGTTCCATATTAAAGCTGAGACTTTTCTCTACATTTTACGTTGCTTTCATTTTTTTAGCGGCTCTGAATAGTAGTAATTATCGATCGATATGTCCGGTCGTACGAAACTCCCAGAGAATTCTCATTTTCCGCGCATTTCGGAGCGGCTGCTCAAAACTATAAGTGGAAAACTGGATTTATCTCCTACACGGCTCAAGTAAGACAAAAATTTGTAAAGACCTTTTTGTAGAGAAAGAGATGAGCTACAAATTTTGTTGAAATCTTTTTTCTGTATTTTCATTATTTTAGCCGTTAGAGCAAGAAAACCGAAAATCAAAAAGTTTTTCCAAATTTTTTTAAATTTTCCCGGAACTTGGAAGTGCAAAATCAAAAAGTTTTTCCAAATTTTTTTGAATTTTCCCGGAACTTGGAAGTGCAGAATGCATCATTCCATTCTACAGGTTATTAACTACTTAAATCCCGGAGACGATCCTTTTATTAATTTTTGCGAGGTTTTTACAACATTTTGCCTTCATTGCCTGTACTACTACTAACATTAATCACAATATATGATATTAGCAAATGGTACACCATCACAAGGGACGAGAAGCAAATGAACATAAATGAATATTTTCTAAACAAACTTATAGTCATGGAGGTCCAAGTGTTTTACGTAAAAATTACTATCCGTAGCAATTACTGGAAAGAATATCTGATGCGGCCAATAACAAGAAATAATGCGAATATTAGTGTTACAATCTCGATGTTCATCGGACATTTTCAACAATTTTTGCAACTTTTAAAATCTTTGTAAAATATATTTATTAACATCTAATTTGGACCCATGTCAATATAACAATTTTTTTCGAAGACATTCTTCTGTCAAAGTTTATGAAGAGAGAGGGAGGGAGAGATCAAATAGGTGAAAAGGAAAAAATATGGTTCAACTGAAATGCAATCAATGATGCCATTACTGTTACCCAGTCCGCGGCGACACAATTTTAAAATATTATATTTTTTTGTATCAACAACGGAAAACAAGAATTTACTCCTTACTTTTCCTACACACTGTGTATTCTTAGGGTTCAAGCAGTTGATAAAGTATTTAATTTTATTTTGCACAAATAACTAAATAAAACGCACTACTATGTTTTCTACTACTATGTATTTATAAAAATTGCGACTGCAGTTTCGACTTACAAAGCCATTGTCAAGCAGTGAATCAAAAATGACTGATTTGATTCACTGCTTGACAATGGCTTTGTAAGTCGAAACTGCAGTCGCAATTTTTATAAATACATAGTGGTAGAAAACATAGTAGTGTGTTTTATTTAGTTATTTGTTCAAAATGATTAACTACACAGAGTAACGGCTCCTTCAATCAATTTATTTAATTTTAGAATATTCTACTAGAATGGGCTATCGCCCATTCTAGCTCCTCCGGAGGGGTGACAGCTAAAGCTGTCAATGCGAGTGCTCCGCACTCGATTAGGTAACGCTTGAATCATTGTAGAAAGCTTGATTTTTAGTTTTCAATTTTCACTTTTTTTGGGTTTTTTAAATTTTAAGTTTTCAGTTTTTTAATAATTTTCAGTTTTTTAGTTTTTCGGTTTTTTATCATTCAGTGTTTCGGTTTTTCAGTTTTCAGTTTTTAATTTTTTCAGTTTTTCAGATTTTCAGTCTTCAGTTTTTAGTTTTTTAGTTTTTCAATTTTTCAATTTTCAGTTTTCACTTTTTCAATTTTTTAATTTTGTTTTCAATTTTCAGTTTTTAGTTTTTCAATTTTTCAGTTTTCAGTTTTTGTGGTTTTCCGTTTTTAGTTTCATTTTTCAGTTTGTCAGTTTTTCAGTATTTCAGTTTTTCAGTTTTTCAGTATTTTAGTCTTTCAGTGTTTCAGTTTCTCAGTTTCCCAATTTTCCAGTTTTCCAGTTTTTCAGTTTCAGTTTTAAAGTTTTAAAGTTTCGAAGTTTTGAAGTTTTTAATTTTCTAAGTTTTTAAGTTTCTAAGTTTTTAAGTTTTTAGGTTTTTAAGTTTTTAGGTTTTGAAGATTTGCAGTTTTTAAGTTTTGAAGTTTGTAAGTTAAGTTTTTCAGGTTTTCAGTGTTTCAGTTTTTCATTGTTCAGTTTTTCATTTGTCAGCCTTTTATTTCAGTTTTTCGGTTTTTCAGTTTTCAGATTTTCAGTTTCTAGTTTTTCACCTTTCGATTTTTTAGTTTTCAATTTTTCAAGTTTTCAAGATTTCAAGTTTTCAAGTTTCCAAGATTTCAAGTTCTCAATTTTTCAAGTTTGCAAGTTTTCAAGATTTCAAGTTTTCAAGTTTTCAACTCTTCAAGTTTTTAAGTTTCCAAGTTTTCAAGATTTCAAGTTTTCAATTTCTCAATTTTTCAAGTTTGCAAGTTTTCAAGATTTCAAGTTTTCAAGTCTTCAAGTTTATCAGTTTTTCATTATTTCAGTTTTTCAGATTTTCAGATTTTTAGTTTTTCAGTTTTTCAGTTTCAGTTTTTCACTTTCATATTCGATTAGGTACTTCAGCAACCTTCACATTCCGAGTTTCAGCTGAATCGGACGGCAAATAAGAAAGTTACAGTAAATAGCGGATATTAGGCTATGGGGACGCCGCCATTTTGAAATTTTCAATGTCGACGTCATATTCACAATCAACTACTTCAGTAACTTCAACATATCGAGTTTCATTTGAATCGGACGATAAATAAGGAAGTTACAGTAAATGATGAATATTATGCTACGGGGACGCCGCCATTTTGAATTTTTGAGTTACGATAACATATTCGTGATCTGTGACCTCGATAACATATACATACCTATTTTCAGACGAATGGCACCGTAAATGGTAAAATAAGTCCTGCAACTCGGCCGCCATTTTGAATTTTTCAATTTCGACGTCATATTCACAATCAGCTACTTCAGTAACTTCAACATACCGAGTTTCATTCGAATCGGTTGGGAAATAAGAAAGTTATAGTAAATAATGGATATTAGGCTATGGAGAGGCAGCCATTTTGAATTTTTGAGTTGCGATAACATATTCGTGATCTGTGACCTCGATAACATATACATACCTATTTTCAGACGAATGGCACCGTAAATGGCAAAATGTGTCCAGCAGCTCCGCCGCCATTTTGAATTTTTCAATTTCGATTTCGGATTCGTATTTGGCGACCTCAAAAACCCCCACATACCGATTTTGAGAGGTGTGACGCCAAAATCGACAAACATCGTCCGCCATTTTGGCGCCGCCATCTTGAATTTTGCGATTCTGACATCATATTCGTGATCAGCGTGGTCGATAATCCCCGAGTACCAAATTTCAGGTCAATCGGACGACAAATAAATTTAATTGCGTTTTTCGATGAATTTGGCTCACCCTATATCGGCATTATTTTGCTCACTCTGTAAATTACAAATTACCCAGAATTCCTAGTATATTGTTATGTGCGTTAGTTAAAATGGCGGAAGCAAAAACATGGACTTTCAAAACGGTCATTTCTCAGGAAATAAGTGGAGTTGAAAGGCGTTCTATGTCTCAAATTAATCGGAAAGGATGATATTTTGTTGTGATAGTGGAGTGTGCGGGCCAAATCGGAAATTCGGCCCGGCACGGGCGTGTGAATGTTGGGTTTTTGTGAGAAAGTGAAAAAACATCTACGTACATATAAATTCATAATTAAGCAATTACTTGGAATAGAAGCTCGTTCTGTGTCTCGATGGAAAGGGGGAGCTTTGCCCTTTCCCGTGATACCAAATTGTATAGGGAAAATCGAAAATTCGGCCTCGCAGGGGCGAGAAAAATGTGACAAATTTGAGTGTGTTAAAACGTAACCTAGAAAATTGTAAAACATGAAATCTTAAAACACTCATATTTTAGTTAATACTGGACATAGAGGCTCGATCTTGGTCTCTATTTAAACACGAAGATTCGCATTTTATTCGTGCAGTACGTGCCCTGGGTTAATTAAAAAATTTAGTGTAGTTCTGTGCGAAATAAGAATGGATATTTTCGTAAAAATCGAAAACCGTAAGTACTTTAAAAATCCATAAGTAAATAAATATCGGGAGTGAAACGGCGTGCGACGTCTCTCTGGAAAGCAGAAGAACGTAGCTTTCCGGCGATACCAAGTTCGACCGAAAAAATGGAAAATTAGGCCCGCGGCGAGCGCGACAAAAGTAGCTTTTCTCGGATCTTTTAAATTTAAAATTTCACGTATTTACGAAAAATTCTTCCACTTTGACCGCCCGTAGCTCGTTAATCTTTGGAGCTGTAGAAAAATAAAAAAAAAGTCTTTTAGATAATTCATTTTTCTACATTTTCGTTAGGGCAAAGTATTTTGCTCTAGGAGGCCCCGTTTAGAAGATATGGAGGTTTAAAGGTAAAAATGTCAAATTTTTCGCCTTTTCGCACCGCCGCACCTTCCGGCCGATATCTCCGAAACGAAGCGTCGTACGGAATTTTTGAAGATACCGGAGGAAGCGGAAAGAAACGCTCTTGTCCTTTGAGATTTTTTTATTTTGAGCTAGCTCCAGCCGTTTTCGAGTTATAGGCGAAAAACCGAAAAAATGAGTCTCGCTTCGGATTCGAATCAGCGCAAAAACGTGCAATCTTAAAACGTCCGTATTTTTCGAAATACATATTTTTGAGCGCCGTACGGCGTCGCGGCGGAACGGGGAGAGGTTCTAGTTATCGCTAGCCGCAAGCTGCGAGGTCGAACTCGAAAATTAGGCCCGGCAGGAGCTAACGAAAATGGTAAATTTTTGACGTTTATGAAATACCAAAACGCCTTCCCCTATTTTCTCTCGTCCCCCTCGACTCCTCATTCCCAAAAATAAGAGGCGAGAGAGATAGGCGATTTTCGTCCGTTAATAAAGAAAAAACCCGGAAAAATACCGGAACCGAGTATAGCCTATACACTACAGAATTCCCTCCCGAAGCATCGGAGGCGGGCGCGGACCGGCGAAATTAAGCGCGTCTTAACATCTCGAATTTTTAAGATCGCAAAGAGGAAGGGGCTCGCACCAACTGGATTTTATTACTATGACTAGAATGGGCTATCGCCCATTCTAGCTCCTCCGGAGGGGTGACAGCTAAAGCTGTCAATGCGAGTGCTCCGCACTCGATTAGGTAACGCTTGAATCATTGTAGAAAGCTTGATTTTTAGTTTTCAATTTTCACTTTTTTTGGGTTTTTTAAATTTTAAGTTTTTAGTTTTTTAATAATTTTCAGTTTTTTAGTTTTTCGGTTTTTTATCATTCAGTGTTTCGGTTTTTCAGTTTTCAGTTTTTAATTTTTTCAGTTTTTCAGTTTTTCAGTCTTCAGTTTTTAGTTTTTTAGTTTTTCAATTTTTCAATTTTCAGTTTTCACTTTTTCAATTTTTTAATTTTGTTTTCAATTTTCAGTTTTTAGTTTTTCAATTTTTCAGTTTTCAGTTTTTGTGGTTTTCCGTTTTTAGTTTCATTTTTCAGTTTGTCAGTTTTTCAGTATTTCAGTTTTTCAGTTTTTCAGTATTTTAGTCTTTCAGTGTTTCAGTTTCTCAGCTTCCCAATTTTCCAGTTTTCCAGTTTTTCAGTTTCAGTTTTAAAGTTTTAAAGTTTCGAAGTTTTGAAGTTTTTAATTTTCTAAGTTTTTAAGTTTCTAAGTTTTTAAGTTTTTAGGTTTTTAAGTTTTTAGGTTTTGAAGATTTGCAGTTTTTAAGTTTTGAAGTTTTTAAGTTAAGTTTTTCAGGTTTTCAGTGTTTCAGTTTTTTGTTTTTCAGTTTTTCAGTTTTTCATTGTTCAGTTTTTCATTTGTCAGCCTTTTATTTCAGTTTTTCGGTTTTTCAGTTTTCAGATTTTCAGTTTCTAGTTTTTCACCTTTCGATTTTTTAGTTTTCAATTTTTCAAGTTTTCAAGATTTCAAGTTTTCAAGTTTCCAAGATTTCAAGTTCTCAATTTTTCAAGTTTTCAAGATTTCAAGTTTTCAAGTTTTCAACTCTTCAAGTTTTTAAGTTTCCAAGTTTTCAAGATTTCAAGTTTTCAATTTCTCAATTTTTCAAGTTTGCAAGTTTTCAAGATTTCAAGTTTTCAAGTCTTCAAGTTTATCAGTTTTTCATTATTTCAGTTTTTCAGATTTTCAGATTTTTAGTTTTTCAGTTTTTCAATTTTTCAGTTTCAGTTTTTCACTTTCATATTCGATTAGGTACTTCAGCAACCATCACATTCCGAGTTTCTGCTGAATCGGACGGCAAATAAGAAAGTTACAGTAAATAGCGGATATTAGGCTATGGGGACGCCGCCATTTTGAAATTTTCAATGTCGACGTCATATTCACAATCAACTACTTCAGTAACTTCAACATATCGAGTTTCATTTGAATCGGACGATAAATAAGGAAGTTACAGTAAATGATGAATATTATGCTACGGGGACGCCGCCATTTTGAATTTTTGAGTTACGATAACATATTCGTGATCTGTGACCTCGATAACATAAACATACCTATTTTCAGACGAATGGCACCGTAAATGGTAAAATAGGTCCTGCAACTCGGCCGCCATTTTGAATTTTTCAATTTCGACGTCATATTCACAATCAGCTACTTCAGTAACTTCAACATACCGAGTTTCATTCGAATCGGTTGGGAAATAAGAAAGTTATAGTAAATAATGGATATTAGGCTATGGAGAGGCAGCCATTTTGAATTTTTGAGTTGCGATAACATATTCGTGATCTGTGACCTCGATAACATATACATACCTATTTTCAGACGAATGGCACCGTAAATGGCAAAATGTGTCCAGCAGCTCCGCCGCCATTTTGAATTTTTCAATTTCAATTTCGGATTCGTATTTGGCGACCTCAAAAACCCCCACATACCGATTTTGAGAGGTGTGACGCCAAAATCGACAAACATCGTCCGCCATTTTGGCGCCGCCATCTTGAATTTTGCGATTCTGACATCATATTCGTGATCAGCGTGGTCGATAATCCCCGAGTACCAAATTTCAGGTCAATCGGACGACAAATAAATTTAATTGCGTTTTTCGATGAATTTGGCTCACCCTATATCAGCATTATTTTGCTCACTCTGTAAATTACAAATTACCCAGAATTCCTAGTATATTGTTATGTGCGTTAGTTAAAATGGCGGAAGCAAAAACATGGACTTTCAAAACGGTCATTTCTCAGGAAATAAGTGGAGTTGAAAGGCGTTCTATGTCTCAAATTAATCGGAAAGGATGATATTTTGTTGTGATAGTGGAGTGTGCGGGCCAAATCGGAAATTCGGCCCGGCACGGGCGTGTGAATGTTGGGTTTTTTGTGCGAAAGTGAAAAACATCTACGTACATATAAATTCATAATTAAGCAATTACTTGGAATAGAAGCTCGTTCTGTGTCTCGATGGAAAGGGGGAGCTTTGCCCTTTCCCGTGATACCAAATTGTATAGGGAAAATCGAAAATTCGGCCTCGCAGGGGCGAGACAAATGTGACAAATTTGAGCGTGTTAAAACGTAACCTAGAAAATTGTAAAACATGAAATCTTAAAACACTCATATTTTAGTTAATACTGGACATAGAGGCTCGATCTTGGTCTCTATTTAAACACGAAGATTCGCATTTTATTCGTGCAGTACGTGCCCTGGGTTAATTAAAAAATTTAGTGTAGTTCTGTGCGAAATAAGAATGGATATTTTCGTAAAAATCGAAAACCGTAAGTACTTTAAAAATCCATAAGTAAATAAATATCGGGAGTGAAACGGCGTGCGACGTCTCTCTGGAAAGCAGAAGAACGTAGCTTTCCGGCGATACCAAGTTCGACCGAAAAAATGGAAAATTAGGCTCGCGGCGAGCGCGACAAAAGTAGCTTTTCTCGGATCTTTTAAATTTAAAATTTCACGTATTTACGAAAAATTCTTCCACTTTGACCGCCCGTAGCTCGTTAATCTTTGGAGCTGTAGAAAAATAAAAAAAAAGACTTTTAGATAATTCATTTTTCTACATTTTCGTTAGGGCGAAGTATTTTGCTCTAGGAGGCCCCGTTTAGAAGATATGGAGGTTTAAAGGTAAAAATGTCAAATTTTTCGCCTTTTCGCACCGCCGCACCTTCCGGCCGATATCTCCGAAACGAAGCGTCGTACGGAATTTTTGAAGATACCGGAGGAAGCGGAAAGAAACGCTCTTGTCCTTTGAGATTTTTTTATTTTGAGCTAGCTCCAGCCGTTTTCGAGTTATAGGCGAAAAACCGAAAAAATGAGTCTCGCTTCGGATTCGAATCAGCGCAAAAACGTGCAATCTTAAAACGTCCGTATTTTTCGAAATACATATTTTTGAACGCCGTACGGCGTCGCGGCGGAACGGGGAGAGGTTCTAGTTATCGCTAGCCGCAAACTGCGAGGTCGAACTCGAAAATTAGGCCCGGCAGGAGCTAACGAAAATGGTAAATTTTTGACGTTTATGAAATACCAAAACGCCTTCCCCTATTTTCTCTCGTCCCCCTCGACTCCTCATTCCCAAAAATAAGAGGCGAGAGAGATAGGCGATTTTCGTCCGTTAATAAAGAAAAAACCCGGAAAAATACCGGAACCGAGTATAGCCTATACACTACAGAATTCCCTCCCGAAGCATCGGAGGCGGGCGCGGACCGGCGAAATTAAGCGCGTCTTAACATCTCGAATTTTTAAGATCGCAAAGAGGAAGGGGCTCGCACCAACTGGATTTTATTACTATGACTAGAATGGGCTATCGCCCATTCTAGCTCCTCCGGAGGGGTGACAGCTAAAGCTGTCAATGCGAGTGCTCCGCACTCGATTAGGTAACGCTTGAATCATTGTAGAAAGCTTGATTTTTAGTTTTCAATTTTCACTTTTTTTGGGTTTTTTAAATTTTAAGTTTTCAGTTTTTTAATAATTTTCAGGTTTTTAGTTTTTCGGTTTTTTATCATTCAGTGTTTCGGTTTTTCAGTTTTCAGTTTTTAATTTTTTCAGTTTTTCAGTTTTTCAGTCTTCAGTTTTTAGTTTTTTAGTTTTTCAATTTTTCAATTTTCAGTTTTCACTTTTTCAATTTTTTAATTTTGTTTTCAATTTTCAGTTTTTAGTTTTTCAATTTTTCAGTTTTCAGTTTTTGTGGTTTTCCGTTTTTAGTTTCATTTTTCAGTTTGTCAGTTTTTCAGTATTTCAGTTTTTCAGTATTTTAATCTTTCAGTGTTTCAGTTTCTCAGTTTCCCAATTTTCCAGTTTTCCAGTTTTTCAGTTTCAGTTTTAAAGTTTTAAAGTTTCGAAGTTTTGAAGTTTTTAATTTTCTAAGTTTTTAAGTTTCTAAGTTTTTAAGTTTTTAGGTTTTTAAGTTTTTAGGTTTTGAAGATTTGCAGTTTTTAAGTTTTGAAGTTTTTAAGTTAAGTTTTTCAGGTTTTCAGTGTTTCAGTTTTTTGTTTTTCAGTTTTTCAGTTTTTCATTGTTCAGTTTTTCATTTGTCAGCCTTTTATTTCAGTTTTTCGGTTTTTCAGTTTTCAGATTTTCAGTTTCTAGTTTTTCACCTTTCGATTTTTTAGTTTTCAATTTTTCAAGTTTTCAAGATTTCAAGTTTTCAAGTTTCCAAGATTTCAAGTTCTCAATTTTTCAAGTTTGCAAGTTTTCAAGATTTCAAGTTTTCAAGTTTTCAACTCTTCAAGTTTTTAAGTTTCCAAGTTTTCAAGATTTCAAGTTTTCAATTTCTCAATTTTTCAAGTTTGCAAGTTTTCAAGATTTCAAGTTTTCAAGTCTTCAAGTTTATCAGTTTTTCATTATTTCAGTTTTTCAGATTTTCAGATTTTTAGTTTTTCAGTTTTTCAATTTTTCAGTTTCAGTTTTTCACTTTCATATTCGATTAGGTACTTCAGCAACCTTCACATTCCGAGTTTCAGCTGAATCGGACGGCAAATAAGAAAGTTACAGTAAATAGCGGATATTAGGCTATGGGGACGCCGCCATTTTGAAATTTTCAATGTCGACGTCATATTCACAATCAACTACTTCAGTAACTTCAACATATCGAGTTTCATTTGAATCGGACGATAAATAAGGAAGTTACAGTAAATGATGAATATTATGCTACGGGGACGCCGCCATTTTGAATTTTTGAGTTACGATAACATATTCGTGATCTGTGACCTCGATAACATATACATACCTATTTTCAGACGAATGGCACCGTAAATGGTAAAATAGGTCCTGCAACTCGGCCGCCATTTTGAATTTTTCAATTTCGACGTCATATTCACAATCAGCTACTTCAGTAACTTCAACATACCGAGTTTCATTCGAATCGGTTGGGAAATAAGAAAGTTATAGTAAATAATGGATATTAGGCTATGGAGAGGCAGCCATTTTGAATTTTTGAGTTGCGATAACATATTCGTGATCTGTGACCTCGATAACATATACATACCTATTTTCAGACGAATGGCACCGTAAATGGCAAAATGTGTCCAGCAGCTCCGCCGCCATTTTGAATTTTTCAATTTCGATTTCGGATTCGTATTTGGCGACCTCAAAAACCCCCACATACCGATTTTGAGAGGTGTGACGCCAAAATCGACAAACATCGTCCGCCATTTTGGCGCCGCCATCTTGAATTTTGCGATTCTGACATCATATTCGTGATCAGCGTTGTCGATAATCCCCGAGTACCAAATTTCAGGTCAATCGGACGACAAATAAATTTAATTGCGTTTTTCGATGAATTTGGCTCACCCTATATCAGCATTATTTTGCTCACTCTGTAAATTACAAATTACCCAGAATTCCTAGTATATTGTTATGTGCGTTAGTTAAAATGGCGGAAGCAAAAACATGGACTTTCAAAGTTTCAAAACGGTCATTTCTCAGGAAATAAGTGGAGTTGAAAGGCGTTCTATGTCTCAAATTAATCGGAAAGGATGATATTTTGTTGTGATAGTGGAGTGTGCGGGCCAAATCGGAAATTCGGCCCGGCACGGGCGTGTGAATGTTGGGTTTTTTGTTAGAAAGTGAAAAACATCTACGTACATATAAATTCATAATTAAGCAATTACTTGGAATAGAAGCTCGTTCTGTGTCACGATGGAAAGGGGGAGCTTTGCCCTTTCCCGTGATACCAAATTGTATAGGGAAAATCGAAAATTCGGCCTCGCAGGGGCGAGACAAATGTGACAAATTTGAGTGTGTTAAAACGTAACCTAGAAAATTGTAAAACATGAAATCTTAAAACACTCATATTTTAGTTAATACTGGATATAGAGGCTCGATCTTGGTCTCTATTTAAACACGAAGATTCGCATTTTATTCGTGCAGTACGTGCCCTGGGTTAATTAAAAAATTTAGTGTAGTTCTGTGCGAAATAAGAATGGATATTTTCGTAAAAATCGAAAACCGTAAGTACTTTAAAAATCCATAAGTAAATAAATATCGGGAGTGAAACGGCGTGCGACGTCTCTCTGGAAAGCAGAAGAACGTAGCTTTCCGGCGATACCAAGTTTGACCGGAAAAATGGAAAATTAGGCTCGCGGCGAGCGCGACAAAAGTAGCTTTTCTCGGATCTTTTAAATTTAAAATTTCACGTATTTACGAAAAATTCTTTCACTTTGACCGCCCGTAGCTCGTTAATCTTTGGAGCTGTAGAAAAATAAAAAAAAAGACTTTTAGATAATTCATTTTTCTACATTTTCGTTAGGGCGAAGTATTTTGCTCTAGGAGGCCCCGTTTAGAACATATGGAGGTTTAAAGGTAAAAATGTCAAATTTTTCGCCTTTTCGCACCGCCGCACCTTCCGGCCGATATCTCCGAAACGAAGCGTCGTACGGAATTTTTGAAGATACCGGAGGAAGCGGAAAGAAACGCTCTTGTCCTTTGAGATTTTTTTATTTTGAGCTAGCTCCAGCCGTTTTCGAGTTATAGGCGAAAAACCGAAAAAATGAGTCTCGCTTCGGATTCGAATCAGCGCAAAAACGTGCAATCTTAAAACGTCCGTATTTTTCGAAATACATATTTTTGAGCGCCGTACGGCGTCGCGGCGGAACGGGGAGAGGTTCTAGTTATCGCTAGCCGCAAACTGCGAGGTCGAACTCGAAAATTAGGCCCGGCAGGAGCTAACGAAAATGGTAAATTTTTGACGTTTATGAAATACCAAAACGCCTTCCCCTATTTTCTCTCGTCCCCCTCGACTCCTCATTCCCAAAAATAAGAGGCGAGAGAGATAGGCGATTTTCGTCCGTTAATAAAGAAAAAACCCGGAAAAATACCGGAACCGAGTATAGCCTATACACTACAGAATTCCCTCCCGAAGCATCGGAGGCGGGCGCGGACCGGCGAAATTAAGCGCGTCTTAACATCTCGAATTTTTAAGATCGCAAAGAGGAAGGGGCTCGCACCAACTGGATTTTATTACTATGACTAGAAAACGCTGCGCGTTTTCTAGGTCCTCCGGACGGGTGACAGCTTGCGCTGTCAAATTGAGTAAACGCTTGAATCATTGTAGAAAGCTTGAATCATTGTAGAAAGCTTGGATTTCAGTTTCGGTATCAGATTCGTCATCAGCGACCTGAAAAACATCTAGGTACCGATTTTCAGTCGAATCGGTCCATAAATGACACATGTTGTCAGCCATTTTGTTTGCCGCCATATTGAATTTTGTAAATCAAATGTTATATTCGTTATCAGCTACACTAATAACCTGTACATACCGAGTTTCATTTGAATCGGACTGTAAATAAAAAAGTTAGAATAAATGGCTATGGGGACGCCACCATTTTGAATTCTTTAGCGACGGTCACAGATTCGTGATATGTAGCCTCGATAACACTCACCGACCTATTTTTGGACGAATGTCACCGTAAATGACAGAATGTGTCTTGCAATTCGTGCCGCCATTTTGAATTTTTCAATTCCGTAATCATATTCTTTACCAGCTACTCTTATAACCTCTAAATACCGAGTTTCAGCTCAATCGGTTGGCAAATAAGAAAGTTACAGTAAATAACGAATATTAGGCTATAAGGACGCCGCCATTTTGAAATTTTCAATTTCGACGGCATATTCACAATCAGCTACTTCAGTAACTTCAACATACTGAGTTTAATTCGAATCGGTTGGGAAATAAGAAAGTTATAGTAAATAATGGATATTAGGCTATGGAGAGGCAGCCATTTTGAATTTTTGAGTTACGATTAGATATTCGGGATCTGCTACCTCGATAACAAATAGGTACTTATTTCCAGACGAATGGCACCGTAAATGGCAAAATATGTCCCGCAACTCGTCCGCCATTTTGAATTTTTCAATTTCGACGTCATATTCACAATGAGGTACTTCGGTAACTTCAACATACCGAGTTTCATTCGAATCGGTCGGTAAATAAGAAAGTTACAGTAAATGATGGATATTAGGCTATGGAGACGCCGCCATTTTGAATTTTTGAGTTACGATTTGATATTCGTGATCACTGACCTCGATAATACATACGAACTAATTTTCAGACGAATGACACCGCAAATGGCAAAATATGTCTTGCAACTCGGCCGCCATTTTGAATTTTTCAATTTCGATTTCGGATTCGTAATCGGCGACCTCGAAAACCCCAAAATACCGATTTTGAGCGGTGTGACGCCATAATCGACAAAAATCGTCCGCCATTTTGGCGTCGCCATTTTGAATTTTGCGATTCTGACCTCATATCCGTGATCAGCGTGGTCGATAATCCCCGAGTACCAAATTTCAGGTCAATCGGACGACAAATAAATTTAATTGCGATTTTCCATTTATTTTGGCTCACCCTATATCAACATTATTTTGCTCACTCTGTAAATTACAAATTACCCAGAATTCCTAGTATATTGTTATGTACGTTATTGAAAATGGCGTAAGCAAAAACATGGACTTTAGAAACGGTGATTTCTCAGGAAATAAGTGGAGTTGAAAGGCGTTCTATGTCTCAAATTAATCGGGAAGGACGATATTTTGTTGTGATAGTGGAGTGTGCGGGCCAAATCGGAAATTCGGCCCGGCACGGGCGTGTGAATGTTGGTTTTTTTGGGTGAAAGTGAAAAACATCTACGTACATATAAATTCATAATTAAGCAATTACTTGGAATAGAAGCTCGTTCTGTGTCTCGATGGAAAGGGGGAGCTTTGCCCTTTCCCGTGATACCAAATTGTATAGGGAAAATCGAAAATTCGGCCTCGCAGGGGCGAGACAAACGTGACAAATTTGAGTGTGTTAAAACGTAACCTAGAAAATTGTAAAACATGAAATCTTAAAACGCTCATATTTCAGTTAATACTGGACATAGAGGCTCGATCTCGGTCTCTATTTGAACACGAAGATTCGCATTTTATTCGTGCAGAACGTGCCCTGGGTTAATTAAAAAATTTAGTGTAGTTCTGTGCGAAATAAGAATGGATATTTTCGTAAAAATGGAAAACTGTAAGTACTTTAAAAATCCATAAGTAAATAAGTATCGGGAGTGAAACGGCGTGCGACGTCTCTATGGAAAGCAGAAGAACGTAGCTTTCCGGCGATACCAAGTTCGAGGGGAAAAATGGAAAATTAGGCCCGCGGCGAGCGCGACAAAAGTAGCTTTTCTCGGATATTTTAAATTTAAAATTTCACGTATTTTCGAAAAATTCTTCCACTTTGACCGCCCGTAGCTCGTTAATCTTTGGAGTTGGAAAAAAACAAAAAAAAAGACTTTTAGATAATTCATTTTTGTACACTTTCGTTAGGGCGAAGTATTTTGCTCTAGGAGGCCCCGTTTAGAAGTTATGGAGGTTTAAAGGAAAAAATGTCCTATTTTCCGACATTCTGCACCGCCGCACATTTCGGGCGATATCTCCGAAACGAAAAATGATACGGAAATTTCGAGCATACCGGAAGAAGCGGAAAGAAACGCTCTTGTCCTTTGAGATTTTTTTATTTTGAGCTAGCTCCAGCCGTTTTCGAGTTATAGGCGAAAAACCGAAAAAATGAGTCTCGCTTCGGAAACGAAAAAGCGAAAAAACGTGCAATCTTAAAACGTCCGTATTTTTCGAAATACATATTTTCGAGCGCTGTACGGCGTCGCGGCGGAACGGGCAGAGATCGTAGTTATAGCTAGCCGCAAGCTGCGAGGTCGAAATCGAAAATCGAGCCCGACAGGAACGAAAATAAATCCAACATTTTTGACGTTTACGAAATACCAAAACGACCTCTCCTATTTTCTCTCTTACCCCTCGACTCCTCATTCCCAAAAAAAGCAGGCGAGAGAGATAGCGGACTTTCACTCGTTAATAACTAAAAAACCACGAAAAATACCCGCCCCGCATACGGCCTAAGCGACGTAAAATTCGAAGGCGAATCGAACGACGCCGGACCCGCGCCGAAAAACCGCCTCCCCGCGACAAACACTCCGCGGTAAAACGGCAATTTTAGAGGGGTACATACCAACTCCCTTTTCATACAACACGGCCTCGCGCCGGCCGCGTTGATGATGATGATGATGATGATGATGATGATGATGATGTACCGTTACTCATTTAATTTTCCTAACTTCCTTTCGGAATTTCCCACGCCGCTTCAGATGCATCTGCTAGTTTTATACCGCTTTAACGCAATTTCTACGGGACCACTCTAGGGATGCCTCTCCCTTAAATAATATTTGCTATTCATTATTATGAATAGCAAAGTATCAGGGAATGTTATGTCAAAATATATTTGAATTAGTTGGGCAATAAAGAATAACCGTATATGGTTTTTTTTCTCTACATAATCGCCTTTATCAAAAGCCCACAAATTACACCTGAAATTCAATAAGCTACCATTTGGAAAACTCCTTATAAGGAGTTTTCCAAATGGTAGCTTATTGAATTTCAGGTGTAATTTGTGGGCTTTTGATAAAGGCGATTATGTAGAGAAAAAACACCATATACGGTTATTCTTTATTGCCCAACTAATTCAAAATTCAATAAGCTACCATTTGGAAAACTCCTTATTAGGAGTTTTCCAAATGGTAGCTTATTGAATTTCAGGTGTAATTTGTGGGCTTTTGATAAAGGCGATTATGTAGAGAAAAAACACCATATACGGTTATTCTTTATTGCCCAACTAATTCAAATATATTTTGACATAACATTCCCTGATACTGTCTAGAATCATGACATTTTATATAACGCGAAAGATGCACAACCGCCATTGGACACTGTCTTTTGTCAAGAATCCACAAAAATATTTTTTGAAACTGGACTAGAATTTAAGTACATTTGAATATACTGGAAGACCTCATATAAATTATATACACTTCCTGAAGCAATCAAAGAAATATCATTGTGATGAATTTTATAATCGTCATATAGGATATTTAAAGGTAGTCATAAGCGAATCCAAATTTATAGTGAAGATATACAGTTTCCAAGTTTTCCGATTTCAACTAAAATTTTACCCAAATATCTTGCAGGGGGTCGGGATATGTTTGTGACAATCGTTTGTTACAATTCTTTCGCCCTTGTATGCGGTTGCGATATATATATTTCTTGAGACCTGACCTAAAAATAATTCTCTACAAGAGGTGGTGATAGATTTAAACAGCATCGTGCGAATAATTCTTTTCTGGATTATCAAAATTTCAATAACTATAAAACGAATACCCCAGCATATAATACCGTAGTTAAAAGACGAGTGTATATGTGCAAAATAATATGTTTTTAAATTGTTTAAGTCCACCTTACTTTTAAAAGTGAATTATTATTTGTTTGCTTATAATTGTATTGGAACATATTCTTTACACGATTTTGCAAACAGCAGAAAAAAATCGGTAAAGTTATTTACACAGAACTTCCCTCGTTATTTGTGAATGGCGGTCACTCTAAAAAATGTTTATGTACGAAATACCATTGAGAATAATAATCGGAATATAGCTATTGCTATTATTTAAAAAAAACCTGATAACTTTTGGTCAAAAAAATATACAGAGTGCTCATCAACAGCACAAGTTCAATACTAAATAACAGGTGCCAATATGGAAGGCTTACGCAAATACCTTTACAAATGTCCACCATGACTGAATTATTTCTTGGGGATGCCATTATTCAATAAAAGTATAATAGGCGCATATGCCAAATATTATTGCCATCTGTCACATTTTCAATCCCACATTCACGTAATGGAGTGGAAGTATAGTGGTGGTTAAAAAATATAATTTTTTTTTTCAAAAATGTTGGTGAAAAAAATTTTAAAATTTTTTTTTCTGAAATAAGTTTAGAATTTTAAATTTGAGCAAAAAAAAATTTCCATCTATTCTAGTGTTAAATTTTTTTCCAAAATGGTGAAAAGATGTTGCAAATTTTTTTTTCGAAATAGGTTTGGAATGTCATGAAACGTGGAAATTTTAAATTTGAGCAAAAGAAAATATTTCGTCTATTCTATAGTAGTGATAAATAGATTACCTAAACATGTTTTCAATTTTTTTTTTAATTTTTCAAAAACATTTTTAAATTTGTTTGAATAATTTTAGAATGCCATGGAAACGTGGAAATTTTCAATCTGAACAAAGAAAAAAAAATTCCATCTATTTTAGTGGTAAAATTTTTTCAAAAATAAAAAAAACATTTCTATTTTTTTTAAATAGATTTAGAACCCTATGAAACGTGGAAATTTTAAATTTGGAGAAAGAAAAAAAAATTTCCATCTATTTTAGTGGTAAAAAATTTTCAACACATTTTTTTTTTAAATAGGTTTAGAATGCCATGAAACGTGGAAATTTTAAATTTGAACAAAGAAAAAAAATTTTTTTAGTGGTAAAAAATTTTTCAAAAATGTTGGTGAAAAAAATTTTTAAATTTTTTTTTCAGAAATAGGTTTAGCATGTCATGAAACGTGGAAATTTTAAATTTGAGCAAAAACAAATTTTCTCACTATTCATTCTGTTTAGACGGTCCACCCTGTATATTTTCCAGTGAAAGTTTAACCATTTCTTCGCTGACAGTAGGGTCAACTACCTACCAAATTTGACTGCTCTCCGTCAAGTAGTTTTTTAGTTAATGCACCAACAGACAGACAGACAGCCAGACAGACGACAGGCAGACAGAGAAACAGACAGACAGGACAGACTGATGGAATTGAAAAACCTATATTTTCGTAATCTACATGGTCTGAAACGTCAGAATCCGAAAAAATCTCGGAGGGTGATTTTTTCTCGAATACAATACTTCTCTTTGGTATGCGAGGGAAGTAAAAATAACTATCTATGAGAACTAAAAGAAAAAATATGTGTAAAAATGTTAATGAAATCTTTGCATTCTTTCGATAACCTGAATTCCGCTTTAAATTTGTATAATTTCTTATTTGAAAGTTCTCATTCAACAACTAGCATCCACACAGTCCCCTAGGGCCATGCAGAATACGAAGCAATGTGAAACTAACTTTTTCAATAAAAAAATCGATCTGAATGTTCCATGTTAAGCGGGTATCAAGATGTAATCCCAGAAATTTGACAAAGTTATTTGGCTGAATGCTCATTTTATTAATTTTTTCGAGAAGTCTGGTTGGTTTCTTTAACAGGAAAGAACAATAATTCAATTTTGGAATTATTTAATGACAAGACGTTGTTAGAAGAAAATGTAACCATATTATTTACATCAGCATTTGCATACAAGCTGAGTTTAGCCATAATTGGTCCAAAGACAGCAGTAGATGTGTCATCAGCAAATAAAGACACAAACGAAAAATCAAAATGATCAACAATGTCGTTTATAAAAATGTTAAAGAATAATTAATGGTCCCAGTACACTCCCCTGGTGGACGTCCATGCTGACCAAGCTTGTATCATATTTATAAACAACACCACTATTCCTTATAACAACTTTCTGTGTCCTATCCGCCAGATATGATTTCAGTCAATTTAAAGCAGTATTTTTTATTCCATGTTTATCTACTTTCATTAAGATCAAGTTCAAATTTACTGTATCGAACGCATGCTTTAAATAAAAAAATATACATGCAGTGTTATTTTTTAAGTTGAGATTATTTAAAATAAAATTATGTAATGATAGAACAGCATGCTGGATAGAAAGGCCTTTCTTAAAGCCAAATTGTCTCCTAGTTGGTACGTTTTTATATTCTAAATACACTATTAGTTTGCCGTGAAAAGATTTTCCATAGATTTTAAAACGGCAGATAAAAGAGCTTTAATTCTATAAATTGATATTAAATTTGTGTCTTCTTTTTTGTGGAGGGAATGAGTTATGTAATCAGCAACTTCAGATAATAATGAGGCTAGGAATGCCACCAAAGCCGGCAGTGTTTTGAGGAAATCGATAATATTAATTTATGGACTTCCTCATAGGATATAGGTGACAAATTAAAAGTTGAATCATTGGTAATAATATTATTTACGAACATGTTACTAGTTAAGGTTTGGAGAGAATTAATAAAATAATCATTAAAAGCGTCAGCTGCCGCCCGAAGATTGAAAATTTTGCGACAATTATTATCAAAGAGCGATGATGGAAGTAACTTTTTCTCTTCTCTTTGAGATTACTTTAGTTGTTGATTTATTGATATTTAAAATATTCATACTTGAACTAAAATAAGCAACGATTTTAGAGAGAGATGAAATGGCTTAATGTGTGGCTGCAGAATATTATTTGTATTAGTTTCAGTGTTGAATATATGTTTGCAAAACTGCACATATTTAGATACTATCTCTGGTTAACTATAATTTAATTTGTAATTTCTGAATGTGAAATAACGATTTTCTTCCAGTCAATCATTTTTACATTTAACCCAAGGTAGTAATTATCAACAGAAACCTCATTTCAAGACATTTGTTGATTCTTTACTGCAAGTCACCCTAGATCAGAGCAAATTGTTATCAACATATTGATTATGATTATGACGCATCATAAATCATAATTTGCTGTATTAACTTTTTTATTCAAACGGCATTTATATTACAATTACTTTTGGAATTAAAATAATAATTTAATAGTAAAAAACTATTATCAAGCACATGACATAAAAAGTGAGTGGTGGAAAGTTATGTGTTTTATCTTCTGCGTCATAAATCAGTGTCTTCCTGGAAACGTTTGCATAGCACGTCGTAATAAAACGAGCTTTTATCTATTTACGCCATACAAATGGCCAAGATTATTTTTCCAAATAGAACTAGAACATGAACATCGCGCATTTTATATCCTAATAGCCCCTGCTATATAAACGAGGTATCTGTTTTTTAAAATAAAGTTAATCTGAATTTAATTTAGACAAATAAGTGTTAAATGTGAATGTTGTGCATATAAACGTGATATTCTATGTATCCTTGTAATTTATTATTCGAATCTATACTACAATTTCTAGATACATAGTTATGAGTGAAACCAGCCTCAAGAACTTTTTTTTGGTTCCTAACGTTTAAAAATCCTCATATGAATATACGTGAGTCTCGTCGGTAAAAAAGCTATTACTACCCCACACATGTAGTGGAGGGCAGTTATGTTTTTTTGCAATTTTCACGCCCAAAGTCGTGACCCGGCTCAAAATGTTCGTATTGACGGCCCAAACAACATACTAAAAAGTTGAAGTCTCAAAATTGGTGCAACCCATTTTTATTGGCCAACAACTGGGTTTTGGGCCATTTTGGGGGTGCACTTTTTAGTTTTATTATTTTTTTTTGAAGGCCTTAGAGGTTCGGCTAAGGTTTGAGATTGATACCGTTTTATTCTGGGTATCAGAGAAAGCCATTGGTTCATGTTTTTTGAAAATCGGTTAATCCCCCCTCCCGCAATATATACATACATACCTGTATTTTAGGAAAGATTCAAATTGGTATGGAAGGGCCAATAATTGATGAACTTAGCTTAGAAAATTTAGGTGAAGGTAGTCTTTCCATAACTAAAAAAATGGTCCAAGGTTTGGTCAAATATGTTTGACAGTTTTCTCTACAACCCAGTTTTAGCCCGTTTTTCCGAAAAATTCAAATTCAAATATCTTTTGTCATTTTAGGGTTAGCGAGGTCTACTTGGGCTCAACTGAAAGCTATTTTCATGTAGTTTAACATGAAACATGGCCGAATTCCTTTTATTTTAATCTGCACATTATTTGGACATTTACTCTATATGTATATTCGCGCTATAATTAATGGCTTTTGTAACGTCATTATGCTTATATATGCATATAAATATATATACATATACATACATACAGACTGTCTATTTTACGAGGGCCACACCAAATATCTCGCTTAATATCTATTGTAGAAGAATAAAGTTTTAGAAACAGTTATCCCATTTTTTGTGAGCTATATTTCAGTAAAAAGAAATTTGAAACCCATAGCCTACTTTATGAGATATATTACAAAAACCTGAAAAATAGGAAAACCACAAAAGGTTATAGCTTCCTTATTTGAGGAGATACGAAAAAAGTTAAAGGAATGAAAGTTGACGGCAAACACATACGCTATTGTGCAAAAATGAAAAATACATATCTCAAAGTAGGCCATGACGCCATTAATTCCGTTATTTTTTTCTCATTCCAACGATATAAAACATATCACAGAAATTTTAACCGATAGTGTCAATATTTAATATTTTACGAATACCACAATTCATATAATTGAATCGTAACAATCAGCTGTGCCATAATAGTAAAAATAGTTGAAAATACACTTTTCTTACGAGTTGAACATACCTACCATGTTTTGTATACCCAGAAAGGTTCGTGCTATTAACAAATAAATAAATAATAAAACCATGTTTACAAAATATGTTTTCAAAACATGGTTTTATTATTTATTTATTTGTTAATAGCACGAACCTTTCTGGGCATACAAAACATGGTAAATATGTTCAACTTGTAAAAAAGCGTATTTCCAAGCTTGTGTAAATTTTTTCGAAAAATACGCATTCTCTCGAAAAAATACAATCAATAAAAGTTGTTTAGAATATTATTTTGCATCGGAATGCCTAGGTCACATGTCCATTTGACGAAAAAATTGAGAAGTCCAGCTCCAAAGGACATCTGTCCAACTGCCCCCCACTAATGCAGTTTTAGTGATTGTAGATTTGGAATTGTGTGCTGCTCCAAGGAAGCGAACCTAAGATGACCACCGCCTTCTGTATTTTCGGTCTGTCACTTAGATGATTTTTGATATGCTGGCTATTAATTTAAAGAACTATTAGACTTTCTACTTTTGAGTTCACTACCCACAATGAATAAATTAATATGAGTGTTATTGCTTAATATTACCTCTTCAAGGACTGCAGTTACAAAGATACACCAATTTAAAATATTTGTCACGAAAAAATATGTGCACCTGTTTTCAATTGTTATTTGAGCTACATATTAAATGGATAACTTGTTTGTAATTTTCTCCATTTTTACTTCCGAGCGATAGTATTGTATTTGTCCAAAACTTCGACTTGTTTGACGAATTCTGATTTCATAAAATGGAAATTCTCGATTCTATCGAAAATGGCGAAGACCATATTGTTCAAATTTGGTAAAATAATTTTTCGAGAAAGCCAATGTACTTTCTCGAAAAATTCACATAATGATAGTTTACTGACGAACAGACATTTTTCAATCACGGGGAATTTTATTTCAATTTTACTGTGGAGCAACACATGTTATCTTTAAAACATTCTTTTATTTATTTGATAAATATTGTTTCATGTACGCGGAAGAGATTCTTAAAATAAATATATAAATAAATATGCCTCTTGTATCTATAAATAAACAATTAATTATTATATTATTACTATTATATCTTAATGAACATTACCATAGAAATGTTTCATTCAGTATTATTTTAATTATTTGCAATTATAACTAATATTAGAAATTAAACATTATGTTTGATATTATTCTGTATCCATGTTAGTTTATCTATTTATACCGATAAACCAAATTGCAGGACCAGTAACCCAAATAGCCTATTCACGAAATTGAGGCGAAAAACATAATTGGATAATACCATGCTCCACAGCATACTAGCTTCTAACTTGTTTTCATGCTTCATCCAACCATATAAGCGTAAAATACACAAGATAGTTAATTAAACTTCAAAATTAGTAAATATTATAATACTGTATCCACATAACTCAATAATAATATTATTATAAGTTAGCTACTAGTAGCTCAGCCAAAAAATATTGTAGGTGTATATGCCTCCTGTTATTCTAAATAAATAAATAATGATTTCCTATGTACACGGTGATCAAACTCGAGGTCAAAGTCCTATCATATTTTTGTAAAAATATAAGGGACTGCACATTAGGCCGGGGCGATTTGTATGAAATAAAATTTTTCGATACCGCGTCGTCGAAATTATGATTCCTCTTGTCATTACGAACAAAAAGTTCTTCTACGTCATAGGTCTAAAATGAGTTTCGAGGCTCCAGAACTCATTTTTATGGAAAAGGCACTTGGAATTTTTGTAATTACTTTTTCTGTAAAATTGATACTCGGGGGTTTTTTGGTACGAGGAATTCATATTTGATATTTATTTTTACCCCATGCGTCCGACAGGGGACGCTGTCGAATATATTTTTAATTTTTTTGCAGTTTTCAGTGCTAATTTTATTCAAAAATACAAATTTTTCTTTATTTTCTTACTTCAGAGAATTTAAATATATAAATAAATAAAGTAAGAAAATAAAAAAAAATTTGTGTTTTTGAATAAAATTTGCACTGAAAACTGTAAAAAATTTCAAAAAATGTTCGATAGCGCCCCCTATAGGACGCCTGAAGTAAAAATAAATATCAAAAATAAATTCCTCGTACGAAAAACTCCCGAGTACCAATTGTCACACAAAAACTAATTACAAAAATTCCAAGTGTCTTGAATATTCTATATAAACCAAACATTTTCCACACAAATAAAATTCCGGAGCCTCGAAGTTCATTTTAGACCTATGTCGTAGAAGAACTTTTTGTTCGTAATGGCAAGATGAATCATAATTTCGACGGCGCGGTATCGGTTGCTAAATCGCCCTGGCCTACTGTACATTCCCTTTCAAGTTACATCAGTAACTATTAAATGTGTTATAGTATCCAGCAAAATTTAGGTAACATTTTTACTTTTCTCGCATACCGAAGGGAAGTATTGTGTTCGAGAAAAAATCACGCTACTTCTTCGGATTTCCACGTTTCAGACCATGAAGATTATGGAATTAAAGGTATTTCAAACCCCTCAGTCTGTCCGTCTGTCTGTATGTCTGTCGGTTTGTTGGCTATACGTTGACGCTGTAACTAAAGAACTACTTGATGGAGAACAGTCACATTTAGTAGGTAGTTGACGCTACTGCCAGCGAAGAAAGGGGTATTTCACTGGAAAATATGCAAGGTGGATCATCTAAAGAGAATAGAGAGCGAAAAAAAATCTTTGCACAAATTAAAAATCTTCACGTTTCATGACATTCCAAACCTATTAAAAAAAAGGACACTTTTTCTCGACTACTACCACTCCACCACGTAGATGTGGAAGTAAAAATGTGGCAGCTAGCAATAATATTGAGTATATAGTTAACACAATCGACAAGGAAGACATCTATTATAGTGTTATTGTGTCATGCCAAGAAATACTTCAAAAATGGTGGAAATTTGTAAAGGCTATTTACGCAAACCTGCCATATTTGGCATCTTTTATTTAATATTTGTTTTTTGCTATCAGATGACCATTCTGTATATTTCTTTGACCAAAAGTTATCAGATTTTCTTTGTAATAATAGTAATAACTAAATTCCGATTATTATTCTCATATATCGTTTCTTAATTATTAATAATCACAGCCACACAATGAAACAGTTCAGACCCAGAAAAGACCTACCAATCTTTATGTATTTTGATCTCCTGAATTGATGCCGCCATCAAAATTTCATTTTATTGTTGGTTTTTTTAATCTTAGATTTTATCTCTGAAATTGCGGCATCGAATTCAGGTCAAAATACATAAAGATTGGTAGGTCTAGTTTCTGGGTCTGAACTTTTTTTTGTGTGTGATTTGCTGTGTAATTTTGAGAGTAACTGCCCTGAATAAATAAAGAGAGAAGTTATGTGTGAATGCCTTTACCGGCTTCTTTTTATAATGATGTTTCGTAAAATACGGAACTAAGATTCAGATTGGGAGAGCGCTATCTTGAAATAATTTTTCATCATAAATTAAGAACACGGGTGTATTAACAATAAAGTGAAACAACGACATTGTTCGTCGGTGAGCATCCATCAACCTTGTTCTGGTTTCATCTCGAAATATACTTATTCTCATAGTATGGTTAATCTTTTTCCGCTTTCTCTTCTTTTTCTTCTTCTCTCTTTATTGTATAGCATGTCTGAGAGTTTCACGCCATTTAACGTGACTGTCTGTTAGGTGTATAGCCTCAGCAAAGCTCTTTCCAATCATTTCTTTGGTGGCACCAGAACAACGTTTTAGTGATTTTCCTCTTCGCTTCTCTATTCTATATTCTAGATAAGAGAAAATACGACGGTGGAGAGTCAGGGGAAGCATTTGTTTGAGAATTCAGCTGTTGGTGCGAACGTCTCCAGGCTCATATTTCGTCATCATCAGTACGCCGACTAACTAGAGACTCAGAAAGTTTGATGCTTGCGCGCCTCATGAAATTTCTGTCGCTCCACATATTGTGCAACAGAAGTTGCTGATCTTGCTCTTTGTACTCCTGGTTGAATATTATAATCGCAGCTTCCAGTGTTATCAACAAGGGCTCCAAGTCGAACTTGTACACTATCCTAAAATAACCTAATCGTGTAGATACTTATGTAACATTTACTAAGCATCAGTAAATAAGTAAGGAGCAATAAGAGGATTCCATAAAGTTAGAAATAAATTGGACTTATTTTATATATTGGTTGTTATTCACTGGTTAGAGCAACGGTTCCCGTATGCTAACTAACACTTACCGCAATTTACAGAAATTGTAGTATAAAAACTTAACTGGACTCCTTTAATTTATAATCTAAATCACGTAGAATTATTGTCTCCTTGCTTATAAGTTTTTACTTGAAAAGTGGAAGGTAGACGTAGTTCTTTCTTTAATAAATCACTTACAAACTCAAAGACAAGGAGACAATACTCATCATTTATAGACCAAATAAGCTCTTTTCTACTACAAAGAGTAATGAGTAAGATTACTATTTCACATCTTGAAAATTATTTTGCGGACGTTCTTTGGGGCCAGAAATAAATTGGTGTCGGTGCTTAATTGAAAAAATGCATTAGATCATACAATTTATATCATACGTTCAGTGATATTTCTATTTGAACATTTATCAACTTTTAAATGTGTGTTAATTGCACTTCTGATGTTTCCAACTAGTAAGCTGTATTCATTAAATATATATTAAATCAATGAAATTTAATAATATTAGTATAACCCAGGCAAAGGAGCCGGAAAAGTTTTGTTACAAGAAAAAATGCTAACCGGGGTTTTTCAACAGGAATATGTACCTCTCAATACGTATAACTTCTGTACCTAAAATCCAACGGCTGAAAATTAGTGCGTCTATGTTTAATTAACAAGTAAAGTTACAGATAAGTAGTTTTTGGCCAGTATAAATTTATTTTTAGGTTTTACGAAAATACGTCCGAATAAGAAGTTGTAGATAATAAAAATATCTACACAAAGAGCCTAACCTCATTAAAATTTGCTAATTAGTTTTTTTTAAATAATGCAAACAACTACTAAAAAAAATCGGTATTTACACAGAACTTCCCTCTTTATTTGTGCATGGCGCTCTAAAAAGTTAATAGTTACGAAATGACATTGAAAATAATAATCGGAATATAGTTATCACTATTATACAAAGAAAACCTGATAAGTTTTGGTCAAAAAAATTACAGTGTTCATCCAACAACAAAAGTTCAATACTAAATGACAGGTGCCAAATATGGAAGGCTTGCGCAAATACATTTACAAATGAAACATATTCTTTATGGGATTTTGCAAACAGTGGAAAGAAAAGCTATCTATGAGAACTAAAGGAAAAAACTATATATAAAAATATTAATGAAATCTTTGCATTCTTTCAATAACCTGACTTCTGGTTATGCTAACAAGTAAAAATTTTTATTTGCCATTCTCATTTTAACACTAGCATCCAACCTAGCCCCCTACGGCTAAGCTGGCTAAACTAGTATCTACATGATCCCCTACGATATGTAAATTCAGTTAAAAATGAGAGCAAAGGACTGAAATTAATTTATTTACGTACCTGGTCTTTAAAAATGTTTTTTATCCTAATGAATTACATTTTTATAAAATCTCATTCAGTTTCTTGGAAATGCTTAGCCTTTGAAACGTTTTTCGTCCACAATAAGGACCTATATCCTATAAAGAATATGTTTCATTACTATAAGCAAACAAATAGTAAATAATTCACTTTTAAACATACATTTACAAATGTCCACCATGGCTGAATTATTTCTTGGGATGACCACCCTGTACATTTTTCAATAAAAGTATAATAGGTGCATATGCCAAATATTATTGCCATCTGTCACATTTTCAATTCCACATTCACGTAGTTGACTTGAAGTATAGTGGTGATTAAAAAATTTCATTTTTTTTTATTTTTCAAAAATGTTGGTAAAAAATTTTTCAATTTTTCTTCTTCTGAAGTAGGTTTAGAATGTCATGAAACGTGGAAATTTTAAATTTGAGCAAAAAGGAAAGTTTCCTTCTATTCTACAGTATTGGTAAAAAAAGATTACAAATTTCATTTTTTTTTTGTTTTTTTGAAATAAGTTTAAAATGCCATGAAACGTGAAAATTTTAAATTTGAGCAAAGAAAAAAAAATTTCCATCTATTTTAGTGCCAAAAAATGTTTCAAAAATGGTGAAAAATTTTTTTTTATATAGATTTTAATAAGGTTTAGAATGTCATGAAACGTGAAAATTTTAAATTTGAGCAAAGAATTTTTTTTCGATCTATTCTAGTGGTAAAATATTTTTCCAAAATGGTAAAAAAATGTTGCAAATTTTTTTTTCCGAAATAGGTTTGGAATGTTATGAAACGTGGAAATTTCAAATTTGAGAAAAAAATAATTTTCATCTATTCTATAGTAGTGACAAATAGATTAAAAATATTTTGAAAAAAATTTTAAAATTTTTCAAATTTTTTTTTTTAATTTGTCGTTGTTGAAATAGGTTTAGAATGCCATGGAAACGCGAAATTTTTAAATTTGGACAAAGAAAAAAAATTTCCATCTATTTTAGCGGTAAAATATTCTCAAAAATAGTAAAAAAAAATCTTTTTTTTAATAGGTTTAGAATGGCTATGAAACGTGGAAATTTTAAAGCTGAACAAAGAAAAAACAATTCCATCTATTTTAGTGGTAAAAAATTTTTCAAAAATTTCGAATTTTGTTTTTTTTTTGAAATAGGTTTAGAATGCCATGAAACGCGCAAATTCTAAATTTGAACAAAGAGCAAATTTTTTTTATCTATTTTAGCAGTAAAAATTTTGTCAAAAATTTCAGATATCAGAAAAAAAAATTTGAATTTTTTTTTTCTGAAATAGGTTTAGATTGCCATGAAACGTGGAAATTTTAAATTTGGGCAAAAAAAAATTGTTTCATTATTTATTCCCTTTAGACGGTACACCCTGTATATGTTCCAGTGAAAGTTTAACCATTTCTTTGCTGACAGTAGCGTCAACTACCTAGCAAATTTGACTGCTCTCCGTCAATTAGTTTTTTAGTTAATGCACCAACAGACAGACAGACAGAGAGACATACAGACAGACTGACGGAATTGGAAAACCTATATTTTCGTAATCTACGTGATCTGAAACGTCAAAATCCGAAAAAATCTCGGAGGGCGATTTTATCTCGAATACAATACTTCCCTTCGGTATGCGAGGGAAGTAAAACGCTGTTTCGTAATTAATTTATAGCATGAAAAATAATGAACCTAGGCGTAACGAACTTTGACAGATTATAGGTTCTGCTGTGCAGAATAAGTGGTATTTTTTTGGAAATGTGTATTTGTATCATTTTTGCAAAAGAGCACTTGTTTATTAAAGAGGCACTTTTTTGAAATTTTTTCTTTCTATAGCTTAGGGATGTCATAGCATAACATGGTTGAATTTATTTTCTTTTTCAAGAGTTGTACTTTATGTACCAGAAGGGATTCACTGGCTTCCCGCCAAAACTGAATATTTGTCCTTGTGTTTGAGGCAGCCACCTATTTGGTAGTATAGTTGCAACCTATAAATTTACTTTGTTGTAATATTTCTAGTTAAAACTAAACGAATTATTTTACGAATATTTTGCTGCCTGTCAAACAGAATCAAATTTTTGGGAAGAAATTTTACTCAAATTCTCAATGCAAAATTCGCGTTTCCTTACTGCCGAGGAACCTCAATGCAAACATGATATTTAAAACTGTCGCCTGCTGCACTACTAAAACATGACGCGAGGTCATCCAAATTTACCAATGAAAGAACAAAGGATTTTCTGAGTGTATTTTTTGAGTAGGTCTTCTGTGGTAATATTGCAAGAGAATGTAAGACGTTAATCCGCATTAGGCTAAAGTATCTAGAAAAGGCGGAGCTAACGCCTGAAGACATGGGGAACTTAGCACTCAGGAATATCACAAACCTTGTAAAAATCTTGAAAGTCCTGGACAACAACTAATTGTAGGGTAATCCACTAAAGATCTTCTAGGTAGAGGTGAGGAAGAGTTGGAGAGCCGAGTTACCCCTTAAACAATCTACAATTTAACCTAACCCCTAAAGCATATAGTTCATTGCGGGCACTACGTAGTTAGACTCCTCTTGTGTACAAATTTAATGTTTCTCTTGTTCATCGTCGTTTCGACTATTGCGTTCAGTAACGAACCTCCACGTATAAATGCAAAATGCCAAGTTTATCGTAGCCCATCGTGTTATTATTGTTAATAGATGTAAACATTCACAGATGTCGCAATTATTGCAACCATCGGGACATTGGAAATGAAAACACCATACATAAAACATAAACTTTTTCCGGAAACAGCTACGATTCACTCTCGATTGCGACACCACTATATTTCGACCTTAAATGAAAACTTGTAACTTGACCCCTGTGATATATGCAACTCATATTACATTTGCATATATCAGCCGTTGCATGTACGATAGTCTCACTCGACCGCGACACCGCTGTCTTTTGACCCCCATATACGAACATAAACATTTCCAATGTTAAAAATAATGTTGGATGTTGTGCAATTAAAATACTATTCAGACATGCTTTGTATCCATGATTAAAAACTGCAATTAGATTTAGCTCTCTGAACTCAAGAAATACAAATGAGAAAACTTTCTCTGATGTGCGTTATCGAGCCAGTATATTAAGTATAAAATTTCATCCATCGTCAAATTTCAGACGTAAACAATCCACCACTCACATACATTTAATTGCTGCATATTTACTTGTCACACGTCTCAGAAACAGCGTTCATGTCTGTTCATAATAGAGCAAGATTAAAACATTAACCGCCGTTGCGATCCGCTAAGAATTAATTGAAGTTGGTTTAGAGAGACGGGCTTAGCCTCTACGTCACCAGATAAATAATTGCTACAGTCCTTGTTCAAACAACAATAAAATAGGATTATAGCCTTTCAAGTAACAAGCAAATTGATATTTTAATTGCTTTTTAACTTTGGGGAATTTCAATTGGTGTTTTTAATAGATTGGATCCTCACCGATACTTTTCTTTGTAGGATAAAGTTATAACAGTTCTAAGTAATATTTTAACAACTTTTTTATTGATCTTGAGTTCTGCGTTGACACTTGCGTTTCCTTTAGGTTACTTATTCTAGACACAGAAATATGCTAGAAACCAGTTACTTCTTCTCATTGTCAAATTACCGCCAGAGCAAAGTTAATTGAAAATTTCACATTTTTCTCAGTAAGTAGAGTATGAAATCAGCGTTTAGTAATTATTTTTTGAAAGTCGACTCACAATTAGATACCACGTAGAATTTCTTGTCCTGTTCTCAAATTTTGTTGGAGAACAATCACATCCCGTGTGACCTGCAGAGAACAAAATTCTATAGAAATGAGAATTCTTGACATTTGGTCGATAAAGCAATAGTTTTCGCCAATATTTTAGTGCACTAGCCTCTGTGTAAACCGTAAGATTCAGAAATTTGATAAAAAAAATTTAAACAAGTATCGGTTTTTAGAAAAATAACTCTTTCAATTTTTGAAGAGACTTGTTGTCATTGCTAGGTTGCTGTAATAAAATTGGTAGAAACTTGTGACGTTTCGTTCACTCGTCGGTTAGGTGAAGGGGCGTCACTTTGGCACTCGAGCTCGGTGCGGTTACGGTAAGCTCGGGCGCCACCTTTACAGTTTTTCTCGTGGTGTAAAGGACCCACACTAGCCTCTTGACACAGCCTGTTGTAGTAGGGCTGGGATAGCGTCACGGGAGACACGGTATGTCCAGGGGTCTAGGGGTAGTAGACTTCACACACACCAAAATAAAAGGCACAGTTCAGATCCTACATATAGGTATTTATTATTCCTAATATGTATAATTCTACCTAACCTATAACTACTGCGGTTAATTATGGTGACGGTGGTGAAGCAAGAGGGCGGCTATAAGCAGGATACGAGTTTAAAGAAACGGAGCGGTAAGTCCGAGTAGCTACTATCGGTATAAAAGCGGACAGGGTAGAGCAGATACCAGGCGGAGGAAAGCAAAAGCACATGTAAACAATAGAAAACAAATACTCGGGCAACTTGGCTAAGGCGCAGAGCCTAATGTTAGTACACACTCCTGGTCACGGTTTCTTGTTGGTGTAATCACCCCAAAGGAGAGATTAAACCAACGAGGTTCACGGGCGCTATTTTGCGCTGGTGGATGTCCTTGTAGCTTTCCGGCCGGCGAAGACTAGGCCAGAAAGCTCAAAGCTTCCCCAGTACTCTCTTGTCCATGAGACGACGGGGCTAGGCCAGAGGGCAAACACGAGTCCTGTTATCAGCGGAAAATTTCCCAGTCACACACTCTCCCAACTTGCACATTGGCTCACTCCTGTCGGCGGTATTTGGTCGGGGATGATATCTCGGTCTGCTAGAAGGCTTTGTGACTTTCCGGCCGACGGGGACTAGGCCAGAAAGTCCCAAGCTTCCCAAGTACTCGCTTGTCCTCCAGGCGACGGGGCTAGACCAGAGGGCAAACACGAGACCTGTTGTCAACCAATGTATCCTCCCAGACACACGGCGGAGCAAACTAGGATTAGTACGCAAGATGGCACTTGGTCCCAGCCAAGCTGCTTATCTACGGTCGGATTTACTTACTCTCCCTCTCCTTTGCAATATCGGTTGCGGTCGGCCGGACGGTGAAGCCACTTGTGTCAGTGGTGGAGACAGTGGCTCCATCTGTCGGAGTGTATTCCTATTTGATAATTTTAATAATTTTAATAATTAAAGTATAACACTTATTTATGCTCTGTATCGACAGTATAAAATATTACTATTCAAAATACGAAAAATAGACGGTGGCTTTGGGTGTAATTTCCACACCAGAAATTACGCCCAATATCTGTATAAAATATTTGTATTCTAAATAGAAAAATAGACGGCGGTGTCGGGTGCAATTTCCACACTATAAAAATGCTTCATTACAAACTACTTCTTTACCAAACAAAGAATCGCAATAGGCTGAACGACGTTATATGGTGAGATATAACCAACCTATTGCCTATTTCTCCTTATTTCGATTCCTTGCTTCGGCAATTAAGAATGTCAGTGGAAATGGTTATATATGTAAGCTATTTCGAGAATATAACGTCCTTCCTGAAAGCTCTGGTGTTATTCTAATGTATGTAATGAGTTTGCTTATTGATGGGTTAGTGAGAATTATAGCATACCACCGCTCCAGGGCAGGGGGAGTTCAGAACCTCATAACTATACCATTAAAAGTAAAAACCCGCAGAGAAACTGAAACTGTAGAAGTACGGGCTGTAGTAAGAATTTGAAGTGGTGAGGGTGGTCTTAGTTACCTTCTTATCTACTGAGGTCTGATAAGAAATTAATGCTCTACAAATGTGCAGTTTCCATAAAATTCTGAAAGGTAACAAAAGAATCAAACTTCAGAGTTTTTAAAGATTGCTGCATTTTCATTTGTTGCGACAATCTATGTATGGTACCATATTTAACAGCGTTCCATTTCTACTTAATGCTCTTTTGTCCTGAAAGACATTATGTTGATATATCTTCAGTATCAGAAGAAAATAATTTGTTACCTGCAACTTTATAAATGGATATTAAATTTCAATTCTTCATTACATATTTTGAGACAGACAGAAGGAATTTCGAGCCAATGCACGGGCGTTTGCAGGGAGCTGATGAAAGTACGAATAGGTAGGTGTAGGAATGCCTCAAGTATAAATATTGGTCGGCGAAATTACAGAATATGAAATACACCAGGTTCTACGCTGTATAAAACGGTGAATTTGACAAACTAACACTAAAATGTATTTATTAAAACCATTGGCAACGATAAATCATAAACTGACGAATAGATGTATATTGTTGGCAAAATGATTACAACTGACAAGTAGATGATAGATCCCATATACAAGGTGGTGTAAGAGTATTACCTATTTTAGAAAAATATAACTTTTATTGAATTAATATCTTTTATATATTTTCTGTTTCAGATTAAACTAGAAAAAAATACTACCCAAATAGATTTTTTTATATATTATAACGTTAGAAAATAAATGTTTTTTCAACTCCCACCCTTCAAGGTCTAGTCACAAAATTTCAAAACATTGAGTTACTAAATGATGCTAGGAAGCCAGAAAGATTACGAATATCAAACATTTGAATAAATACAGGACGTATCGGCAAATATTTAAACATCACTAGAAACCTGAGCAAGGAAACAGCTTACGTGTACACCACCAGAAAGAATTTTGATCCTTATCTGGTACTAATAACCTTTAGCCGTTGCTCTATGTCAGCCTTCACTCCTTCTTGGCCTTGTGCACCAGAGGTTGCCTTCATCTGAAGTTGCAGGTTTCAAGTACTGACTGTATTTCCCTTAGGCAATGGAACACCTTTTGAAGAAAAGAGAAATTTTAGATACATTTTCTTTCTTGAGCTCTATTACAATTACCGATTACTCATATAACCTGTAGGTGTGTGACATTATTTTTTCATTAGTACATATCTAATTGAACTTCTTTAAAAAAATTTTGTTTGACGGAATGATGTAAAACGGAAACGGAATAGAAAATCATACACTCGTTACTAAAGCATAACTTGCACAGTGTATACTCATTGAATAATACTCTTAAGTACAAATTAAAGCATAGAGACGCCTGGAAATACTCGTATTTCGATACGAAAATGTAGCAACATCAGGCACTGTTAGTACTTAGATGGGTGACCCTCTTCAGGAAAATACAGCGTTCTCGCTCTACCTTCTAACGGATTGTAGATTAGCGCATACGTAAAAAGTACGTAACTCTAGGCGGGGGTTACATAGCCAGATATATCATCTTTCAGATGGAATGTAAAACAGTCGGTGGTTTGTCTATTAAATGTTAGGCAAGTAAAAAATCTCTACTCTTCTATAGAGAAGAGATTCCCCAAAATTTTCAGGTTAGGGGTAGCTCGTCGACCGACTTTAAACAAGTGAATAAGAAAAGCATTTTTGTCACACACTGTATACTTTCAAGTAATATATACTGAAATTTGCCGTGAAAATGTTCAGATTCACTAAATAATGATTGCCGGATATAGAATGTAACGAAATGTTTCAGCGAAAGTGAGTAAGGTTGTGATAGAAATTAATTAACTATAAGAGAATTAATTACACCCAGGTGTTATTTGTTTACTTCATGGAAGAAATGTTGGAAATTACTTAAGGGTAGCTCGTTCTTATCAATATTACGTTTTTTTGACAAGGATATTGAACAAAATTGTAAAAGTTCTATAACTTTGTTCTATATGACTGTGAGTAGAAGTGCAAGAAGAGGTGGAAATACAATATCTATATTAGTACAAAAATAAGAGCTTTAGAAGGAATTATAAAACTCAAGAAACAATATAATCAGTTTTAAATGCATAAGACTTAAAATTTAATATATGAATATCAAATTGTAAGTTTAGTCAGGGATAAAGTGATAAAGTGGAATAAAATACATCTTTGAGTGATCATCCTGGAAATCCACATCCCCTCACGATTCTTTGAGGAGGCGGTCTCGCATCTCCAACTATATATAGTTATTTAACAAACAAGTGCATTAATAACAGCGACTAATAATCGAGATATTTTAATGCGCCAGCGTGGCGAGCGCGCTAATGGTCGAGATTATTAATCGCCTTTTAATATACGAGTTAGTTACAAAATTTTTCCGTCGACTGTACTTTTAATAAAATGGAGAAAACCTGATTTTAAATTGTTATTTACTAAAATAAGTACAAATTCGATTAAGTACTAATTAATTATTATCATCTAATTTGTATTTATAAACATTTATATTTACTTTAGATATAGTATAATTACTGAAATTAACGGAAGGCATAGATAAATTATTAGTTCTATGATATTCTGAATTTAAATTCAGGTTTATATCATTATCTTGGATAATAGGTTGTGTTTCGGCGTTGATAGAACTAGTATATATAAGCTTTTGTAACAGTTTTACAGAACATTTCTTCAGCTATGTCAACATTATTTTCCAATGAATTTTCAATATATCCTTCTGCAACAGCAGTGGATTTTCAACCACCAAAACGTTTAATGGCTGAAAATTCTGCACCACTGTGAGAAAGTATTGAGGCAGAAGATCGCCGAAAATAATGCCCAGTGTAGAGATGCGACTGCTCTAATTTTATGAAGGTATTATAATGGACGGCAGTTTCGAAAATGTATTTATGCAAACCGGCTGTGCAGAACATTTAAAAAATAAAAAACCGCCTGTGTGGAGTATGTGCAGGTCTTAATGAGACATATTGTTTAACCAAATTGAGAAGGGTATTTTGTTCATCATCTACTATGGTAAATATTCTGTTTGTGTGTGTTTTAGACGCCTTAATTGTAACTAAAAATTTAGATTCCAAATCTTGAATATTATTCGTTTCTAATTTCAATAGTTCATCGTTTCTCAATGCACCAGCTACTCCGAAAATCAATGCAACCTACGAAAGAAATTTTATGTATTATTATAGTTTTATCTTGGTTATTTGTTTACCTTTGTCATTAAGAAGAGGTTGATAGGAGCATCAAAAATAAATTTTTGTACGTGTTCATTCTTATGCTCATTTGACTTCTTCGGCGCAAAACCTACTTTTTGTCTGTTGATAAACATAATTAATTTAATTGTTAATTATAAATTAAACACTACTTTAGATGAATTAAACAATATAATGTAAATAGTCTACATATGTTTCTGCTTATTAGGCCTTTATCAAGAATATTACATAGTGAATACAGTATTCACTATGTAATAATAAAGGCCTAATAAGCCGAAAAATATGTAGAGTATTTATAATATATTGTTTGATTCATCTATAAGCAGTGTTTAGAAAACATTTTATAATGTAAATAGTCTACATATGTTTCTGCTTATTAGGCCTTTATCAAGAATATTACATAGTGAATACAGTATTCACTATGTAATAATAAAGGCCTAATAAGCCGAAAAATATGTAGAGTATTTATAATATATTGTTTGATTCATCTATAAGCAGTGTTTAATTTATAATTAAAAATTATTTTCAAGATGGTTTACGAGATACCTAAAACAAGTTCAGTTCAGTGTATAATTAATTTATTAAATTTACTTATGTCGATATTTTCCTTTAAGATTAAGGTTGATTTAAGCATTGAATATTTTGACCATAAACTTGTAATTAGGCCTCTTTCTGCAATATTCGAGAAATATGCCAATAGCACCGATTCTGAGTAGAGCGTTACTTGTTTTCCATAGCACCATGAAATCAATTAGGTATAAGTTTTTTTATACAATTTTCGGCTTTCTTCTGGCAGTAAACTGAATGATGCTACATTTGCAGTTTCTGCCACTTCAGGTGGAGTTAATGTAAAATTTTCTTCGTCAATATATCCATTTATTTAATATTTTACAACACCGACTTCAGAAGTGACAAGCTTGACAATGACAGATTTAAGTATTTAATTTCATGTATGTTGGGTGTCTATACCAAAATCAAAAGAAATCAAGCATTAATAGGGGTCATTAATAAACAATTTTGAATATATTAGTCGAACTCTTTAATACACTGTCGACGGAAAAATAATTAAGAAGATTTGCGAAGAAACAAATTACACATTTAAGAACTATATGTAAGGATTATACTGTTATTATTATTGACAGTTTGACATAGTTGATGAACATTTAACAGAATATTCTTCGCAGATTTTTGAAAATAAATTTAATTATCTTTATTGTGTAAAATTACAACCAAATTGCATATAGAAGGTTAGTTAGTAGTAGAGTACTGATATTAAAACTGCTAACCTAAAACATTTAATATTTAATTCGATTACCTACACGCCGATATCTCCTAGTGAATACTTTTTTTTTGTCGGATTATGAAATATTCAAGTTAAAAAAACAGTAGTAACTATGGATATCAACGTATAGGTAATAGATTGCTGAAATATTTTAAATAAAGACATTTAGGGTTTCCCATTTGAAATATTGAGTTACGACAGTCTAGAAATGTAATAATTTGGATCATAGAGAGAATACCCTATGGAATTATGTTCGAGTATGCGAGGTCTAGAAACTAGTGCTCCGTCTCAGTCAACGTTTAAAGTGAAATGGTGAGCAGGTAGGTTTATGAAATTACGTATTTTGTGTAGATTTTACTACTGACCACCGCAAATGCATTTATTGCATAATGCATATTTATTTATTATTGGAAAAAGCAGAATAACGTGATAATGCCGCAATGTAAATCCAAAAATGATATATATAAAAACATTTTATGATTTTATATTTTTTATTGACATTAATTATTTTTCATATAACTTAAATTTCTATGAGAATAGCTGGGTAAACAGTTTTCTGGAAAATAAGTATTATTTAAAAAAATTTATTATTAGTATTAGTATTATTTTAAAAAAAGGGGAAATGCCCAAGCCTCCCTGTGTGTGGCAGGATTGGGCATGCATGCATACTTGTAGAGAAACTTGGACAGACTATGTAATTAAGCTATACTATAAGACAAAGAGATCTTAAAGAAAAGTATCAATTTGTTCAGTATTCATAATGCAGAAATTATATTCATTTTAAATTTGGTATGGCCCAAAGGGGTGTATTAAAACAATATTTTTTACTTTCTCTTTTTGAATGTGCTGAAACAGAAGGAGAGGTTAATTTTGCTGTTATGTCCTCTTTTAGTACAACTGCTATATCCACTGACAAATCTACGGGCTGCAGCTTATGGCTGCAGTGAGGTGGGAATGTTACAATGATTATACTATTATCTCTACAAAAATTCAGGCCATCTAGAGATATATGGATTTCGTGATTATCTATTAATAACAATACTGGTGAGTCTCTTTTTGGTTTAGCAAATTTAACAAGATGTTTTAAGTATAAAAGAAATTGTGGAGCTGTCAGCCATCCTGATTACAAGCGGAAGGATCGGAACCAACAGAAGCACTTTGAATTATATACGGTTTGAATTTTTCTCGCGGGAAAATAAAAAAGGGCGGAATCATATTGCCAAGGGCATTATGACCAAAGCACAATGTTACCAAGGAACCCCTTTCAGCGGACGTAACTTGCCTGACTTGTTTCGTCCGACCAAATGCTGTTTTCAAATTCTTAAAAAATTCTTCAACATCTGCTTTATTGAATCTAGTAGCTCTTGAATCTAGTGAATCTAGTGGCTTCCGGTGTCCTTAATGATAACATAGTATTGAGGTTCAAAAATCCCCTAAGCCAATCCTTTGATGCTAAATTCTTTGTTATCCGATTTTCGGGTATCCTTTTGTCTGTTGCCATGGCGCTAGCTGCCTTGTTTGCAACTTAGTTAAGTGAAGTTTAGCACACCTCTCCAAGTATATAACAGGTTGGTTTTCTTCTTCCGATATAAAAATTTAAGTAGAAACATATTTTCTGGTAGGTACCTTAAAGTTATAACCTTTTTTGAAATATTGCTGTAAACTGGATAGAGGAATATCATATTTTATTGCTGTTGGTTTGACTTTTTGACCTTCTTGAACTTCTTGAACAGCCCGTTTTATTAAGTCGGTAAGTATATCACGCCGCTTTCCTTTCTGAACATATTTGAATGGCATTTTGTATTTCTCTGGATTGAAATAAAAGTAAATATTAGGGAGGTTTGGGCATGCTCAACCCTCCCTATGGAATAGGTGCTCGATGCTCCCTTACCACGTATTTACATAATAAAACTTTCTCAATAATTATAGGTCGTCAGATCGAAACTTGAGTACGCATCGCTAATTTGGAGTTCCAGTTATGATGTTCACAAGAATAACTTGGAGGCAGTTCAACGTAGATTTCTTAAATTACTGTGGTTCAAATCCGACGGTACCTATCCAGTGATTGGTTTTCCGCACAGTAACTTGCTTGAAAGATATTCTATGACTACTCTTGAGGATAGGCGTACGTACTTTTCTCAAGTATTTTTGTTTAAATTACTACACAATGATTTTGACGCACCCGAAATAATTAGTTAGCTTAATTTTCACGTTCCCAGATTAACCTCTCGTAATCACCAAGTGTTCTATTTACCTACGCCGCGTACCAACGTACTAAATAATTCACCTTTATATACGATTTGCAGTACTTCTAACAAATTATGTAACGACTTCGATATTTTTAATTGCAGCCTTAGTGACATAAAACAAAATGTTCTAAATTAAATAACCAGTGAGTGTCTTTGTTTTTCTTAATTTGCTTTGAATCACATATGTGTATATATGTATATATAGTTTTTATATTTAAACATTTCCCATGTTATTTTTTTCTCTTTCTTCGTATCATTAGTTATTCATAGTTCGTACATTTAAGTAATTTTTTTCTTCATTTTACTTTCTTTCTATGTTATTGTATATTATGTAATTAATGCTTTGTATGCCTTTATTCCTGTTCTGTAATTGGGTATCTTACCTGTTGAACAGTGTATGCAATAAATAAATAAATAAATAAATAAGCGAGTTACTGATCATATTGTGTTAAATACATGGTAATATAAGGTAAATTAATATAATAGCTTACCTTTGAAGCGATCCTAATGAAAACACAAAATCTAATACTCAAAATATTTACTTTTTAACATGGAAATCACACACGTGCCTCTAACACTGACCCTTGACAGCTGTTAGTCATAATACAGTGTACAGTGATGCTTATATGAATGACATTATTCTGGTAATATTTCAAAAAGACGTGACTTGTGCAAGAGATATTAACCCATAGTGTTCAATCCTCCCAACTGCCCAATGGTCCCCTCCCTCCCCTACTGCTGTGAGCAAAAAAAAATAATACAATTATTTTTTTCTAATGTAACCTGTCTCTATTTGAATATGTAATGAGTAGCCGTAATAAAACAGTTAGCAGTTTTATTATATTTTTTTATTGTAATGCTGTAGTTATTGCTAAAGCAGAAGGATTGTCAATGAGACATATTGCACTGCGTTAATACATTAACAAAAATTCTGTGTTTAACATTTTAAAAAGTGGAGAATAAACTGTACGATTAGTAAAAATCCTGGATCAGGGCAACACAGAATATCCAACTTAACAAGAAACTAACTATTAATATTCGCATAGAATGAAATAAACTTATACAATAATCATTAGTGATAATATTTTGCCATGCATTAAGGTCATTTGGGGTATTTGGGCCATGATTTTACAACCTGAGCGAGAAGATTATACTTTGAACTTGCCTGAGAACCACTAATAAGTTATATTAATATCTAAAATATTTTTTTATACGTAATACAATATACAGTCTTTAAATATATAATATTCAAATCCCGAGTCAAATTTAATTTTCTTTATAATTATAATTAAATAATATAAAGTCTGATGGGCCCAGATACCCCTAGAAATTGGGGCAACTGGACCATACGGGTCTTGGTTTCATACAAACGATTGTTATTTGAACTGGGGTAAGTGGGCGCGTTGGTAAACATGTAAACTTCGTACAAAAATTACCACAAGTCATTTAAACCACACCATAGTCGAGTTGTCGACGATGTAAGAGAACTACTACATAACAATTAGGTAGAAATTTATTCAAATTTAGGAATAACACAGCTTCTGTTAAAGTAAAAAGGGCAAAATTAACTGTAAAAAACACCCAATTTCAAGTAAGCATAAATAACACAGGCACACAAAAAAAAAGTGATCTACACCAGGGACCTGACATAGTAATCCTATGTATTTCGACGTGTTGAACACGAATCCGAATGTCCGTTTAGCTCCGTTACCCACCAACTTTTTGTAAATCGCGAAAATATCTGGGCCACCCACTCAAGCTTATGACCTAACGCAGAATACATGCTTGCAATAACATTTTAGGGATATACCATGCTTCTAATTTATGCTAAATTAACTGTGACGTTGATAATGTATACAGTAAACCCGTAGTATTTCATAAAAATCAAGATTACATCGCGTTGCTATATGAAACCAACAACACTCAGAAACATGAGACTAATTGTTGTAGTGAGATGACATTGTCCTTCAGTGCTGCCAACTGCTTGAAGTGAAATTACCCCCACAAAATCTACGAAAAAAAAGCCATGGCCCAGTTACCCCCTGGGCCCAGATACCCCAACTGACCTTATTTACTACTTCCAGTAATTCTTGGGCATTCCGTGGTCTCACATTTCGTTATTGGATACTTCTTACGAGTAGTCCCCATACATCTTCCACAGAACATTAATGCTGTTATCTTGAAACCAGTTAGTCAACATATGAGCAGTATGCACTGAAGAATTATCTTGTTGAAATACGAATTCTTTATTAGGAAATAATTGTGACACAGAAGGAAGCACAATATTGTCTAAAATCCTAATATACGTTTCACTGTTAAATCGTTCCTCAATATGCCGCAAAACACCAGGATCACGGGCCGATATCCAACCCCACATGTTAACAGAAAATCTACCACTTTCGTCGTTGTTAAATATATACTTCTCATCGAATCGAGTATTCGGAGGTCGGTAAACACGGATACGACCACTGTGTGTAGACTGCATAGTTTTTTCATCTGTAAAAATTACATTGTTCCAAAAATTTGCATCATGCACTAAAAATTCAAGCGCAAATCTCAGTAGATCTCTATGTTCAGCTTTAATTAGGTATTTCTGTGCTGCTGGATGACATCATAGCTCCAATTCTCTTACTCGCCGAAGACCAGTACTACTCGATCGTTTGTTCAGCAGCCTGAATAACTGAGTAAAATGGATTTTCTGCTAAACTATTTACCAACTGCAAATCTTGCTGTTGAGTTGATATGCTTCGTCGCCATGATCCAGGATTTCTACTAATCATACCGTTTATCCTCCACTTTTTTTAAATGCTAAACAATAGTTTTTGTTAATATTATAACGCAGTGCATTTTGTCTCATTGACCATCCATCTTTCGCTTTAGCAATAACTCCAAGCTTTAACTAAATCGCTTATATGGGGCATATTAGTTTTGGCACACTTGCTGTGACTTTTCACAACTAACTGACGATGTCACAAAAATTAAAGTTAGATGTACAAAACTACATTTTAGAAAAAAATACGTTGTCTTATTTTTTTGCTCACGATAGTATAAAGAATTAAGAATAAATTTTTAAAGAATTATTAAGAGAAATTCTGAGACGCCCTGCAGATTTGAAAACAAATTTTAAATTTGACTCCTAGATTCCCTACATTTCATTTCAAATTTCAAACAGTTGAGGAGACATTGACCGTCCATGCACTACTGACCCGTTCAATATGGAAGAATATTAAAGAGAAACACGTTCAGATATATATTCTGTACACCGTAAGTGTACCTTGTTGTTAGAAATGCTGCAAGAATATGCAAATCGGTGTTCACGGACGCAAATACAAATAAAACACAAAATGAACCAACTAAAGTGATGATCTATCACTGGATTTTCGCGAAAGAAGTAAACGGTAAGTTTGAACATAAATAAGCACAAGATAGTGCTGACGAATACTCTCATCATGAATATGCAGCTTCCATTGCAATTCAAGATGAGGAATGAATTACTCGAATGCTTGAGTATAGTGGTCGTTTCTCTTTACTGAACGTGAAACAAAGTAATCATTTGGTAGACAAAATTTTAAATTTCATCAAATTTAATTTAAATGGAATTTCCTACAGTTCGGAAAAGAAGCTTACGGCAGCTAGGATACAGGATCAATTTGATATTAAGACAAAGATATTAATCGGCCTTTTCCTAAATTTGCCTCGTGTTCTAAATTGAAGCGTATTAGGATCCGGAAAATCGGATGCAACGTCGATAAGCCTTGGATACAAACCTACAAAAATAGACAATTACCACAGGCACACAAAAAAGTGGTCTGTTTCTGGGACATCATCGGGTAACTTCTATGTATTTTGACATTTTTCAACTTGTAATTATTTTCAATTAGTCGAGTCGCTATATTGAAATTTTTAAAACACCCACAAAATGTTTAATACTTTACCGATTTTTTTGAAACTTTGGAAATATCTTCTTAGATCCATAAATCGAAAAGTTAAGAGTTTCTTTTTTGTCGGTCGAACCTCTGACATTGTTAAATAAACAAATTAAGTTAACAATTGAATAACTTCCTGAATAATTATTCAAAATGGCTGAAATTTTTAGGGGGGTTCTGGGAGTCGCTAATTACATACATAAATTTAAAAATTCGTAAAAAGCATTTGTTTATTAACACAAAATTTATTAAGATACAACAATCCGCGCGCATTTCCAAATAAACGATGATTTTTAAATTCCTATACGAAGTATATAATATATTATCATTGGCATATATATAATATGTGACTCTTATAGATACATCGTATGTAGGTTGTGGGATGCTCTCTCATATGTAGTCAACACTACATCGCCACCGGGATAGTTCATACAGAGGTGGCGAGAATAGAAAAAAAAAGCAGAAAAGAAAAAAGAAGACAATAATATAAATAATATATATGACAGAGATTCAGAGATTGTAAAAAAATATTATTGCATCATTAAATGCGATCAAAAGTGTATTTGTTAATATTAATTTATTTGTTATTTACAATACATAAATATTGTGGGTCAAATCCTCACATAGGTATAGGTACACCAAAAATAGAATTCATAATAATAACAAACCAGTTACTCCCAAAAAAACCTTGAACATCTGCTTTTTATACGACGTTGCTGGCTTACGCATCCTGCTCAATTCTCGTGCTTGTGAGGGGTCGCATTTGAAAATAATTACACGTATTGGCTCCAAACAAAAAACAGTCGAAAGGTACGTTTATTGGCTTCATTTTCCATTTTATTTCATTGAAAAATTCGAAACCGTTTTCTAGATATTGAAAAAAACAGAGCAATTTTCCGAACTCACGCCGGTGGGATAGGTACTTGTGAGGGGTCACATTTGAAAACAATTATAGATATCGACTTCAAACAAAAAACAGTCGAAAGGTAAGTTTATTAGCTTAACTTTTCACTTTATTTCATTAAAAAATTCTAAACCGTTTTCCAGACATTCAAAGAAAGCGGAGCGATTTTCCGACCGTACGCTCGCAGAGTAGATGCTTATTAGTAACGGCTTTTGAATACAATAACTGATTTGGACTCCAAACCAATAACGTTTGAAACGTACGTTAAACATGGTCATATTTAACATTTCGTTATATTAAAAAATTCGATTTCTCTGAGAGTTATCATTTTTTTTAGAATGACAGATTCGGTGCCAGATTCATCCCCTCTTTCCCGATCGTTCATTACATACATTCAGGTTCGGACAACGGATGAAGAGGACATCAAGGAAGAATTATTTGAAGTTTCACAGGAACTTAAGAAATCGTTGTGCGACGCTTCTATTATAAGAAACGATAATATCTTCAAAATGTTCAAAGGCGATAACCCTTTATTTATTTATGCTTCTTGCCATAAATCATGCATCTACGAGTACATTATCTGTACAATAACCGAGGCCAATCCTGATGATCATTTTGGTGAGGAAATATTCGTCGTTGGGGAAAAGGGCAAACATTTTTTAAAAGAAGCTTCATTGAAGAGAAAAGATTCCATCCATTTTTTGCAATTAGCGGTTCTTTATTCGTTCACGCTTCCTGTCGAAGATTGTACATAAATTCTTGGTACTGTAAAGTTTCTCACAAACAGAAAAAGGAAGTTGGGTCGAGATTTTAAATTTGAGCGAAAAAAAATGTGTCTGTAAGTTGAAAAAAATACTGACTTGAAATTTTGTACATGTATGTATTATAACAAGATCTGGAAGCGCAGGTCACACATTTTTCTATAATATATTTCAACCCCTTCATCATCCCCACTCCGTTATTATGGGTTAATAAAATAAAATTGAGATAGTCAGTCACTTGACATTTGGTCCACGTATACAGGGTGATTCACGTAGGACATTCATTAGAAGTTTTTCAACTTGCAGTTGTACTAGAAACTTGAAATTTGGTATGCAGCCATAATCGATCATGTCCATTCTATCTAAAATATGTTCTGTCCTCCAACTATACAGGGTGTGCCAAAAATCGGTACCAACTTTCTTATTTTAAATGGAAACCTATATTTTTCTTTACATGGAATTTGTCTTCTAATTCTGAGTTTAGAGAACCTGAGTTATGTTAACTTATCTATTACAATTTTTGACATATGTCCAATTTTTTGAAAAAAATTGCCGATGTAGTAGTTTACGAACAAATTTGTATCTCCCAAACCTTTCAAAATTATAAAACCAAATTTGTGAAGCAGTTAGCTGGAAGTCCAGGCTAACTTTTGATGTCCCATCGGTGGTCCCATTTTGTACCATATGGGCGCACTCGATTTTCAAATGTCGCAATCAAAAATTGTCAAAAAGTCAATTTTTTTAAATGGCACCTACTATTTTTTTTCACACCATTCGAAAGAAAATTGAATTTTAGGGTGAGTTACTTAAGCATTCCCTATACCTAACTTCACCCCATATCAAGTTATTCAATAAAAATCAAGAAATACCTTATCTTGCCGAGAGTTTCCTTACTTCATCAAGTATGCCATGGAAACAAAAGACAGTTGTAATAATTTTTAAAGAAAAATATGGATTCTTATTTAATTACACACAACACCAACAAATTATTATTAACGAACAAGAACAATCTTGACGAAATTCTGACGTAAATGTTCAATGTGACCACCATATTTTTGTTCAAATATTCTATTATTCTACTTTCAACAGATTGCGTAGCACATCTTTGCGCCTACCATTTCTGACGCCAGAAATCAATGCAAAATTGAATTTTAGGGCCACTTTTATTAACATTGTGTATGTCTATCTACAGTCGTTTTTGAGTTATTGGCATTTTTTGAAAAAAATATTGTTTTTTTTTTCTCAAGGGTAGTAGGCTTTGGAAACAATCATTTCATTTTAATTTTTATTCAAAAATCGTATTGCAATAATAAATAATAACAACAAAATAACAACAAATAAACAGATTAACAAAATAATTATTTCAATACAAATGCTCAATGTGTGCACCGGTTTCACTGACAGAATTTCGTTAACATTGTTCTTGTTCGTTAATAAGAATTTGTTGGTGTTGTGTGTAATTAAATAAGAATCCATATTTCTCTTTAAAAATTATTACAACTGTCTTTTGTTTCCATGGCATACTTGATGAAGTAAGGAATCTCTCGGCCAGATAAGGTATTTCTTGATATTTATTGAATAACTCGATATGGGGTGAAGTTAGGTATAGGGAATGCTTAAGTAACTCACCCTAAAATTCAATTTTCTTTCGAATGGTGTGAAAAAAAATAGTAGGTGCCATTTGAAAAAATTGACTTTTTGACAATTTTTTGATTGCGACATTTGAAAATCGACTGCGCCCATATGGTACAAAATGGGACCGCCGATGGGACATCAAAAGTTAGCCTGAACTTCCAGCTAACTGCTTCACAAATTTGGTTTCATAATTTTGAAAGGTTTGCGAGATACAAATTTGTTCGTAAACTACTACAGCGGCAATTTTTTTCAAAAAATTGGACATATGTCAAAAATTGTAATACATAAGTTAACATAACCTAGGTTCTCTAAACTTAGAATTAGAAGACCAATCGATCCATGTAAAGAAAAATATAGGTTTCCATTTAAAATAAGAAAGTTGGTACCAATTTCTGGCACACCCTGTATAGTTGGAGGACTGAAAATATTTTAGATAGAACGGGCATGATCGATTATGGCTGCATACAAAATTTCAAGTTTCTAATAAAACTGCAAGTTGAAAAACTTCTAATGAATGTCCTACGTGAATCACCCTGTATATTATAACAATATCTGGAAGTAAATTACATTTTGAATATGTACACGTATGTATTATAACATCTGAAACTAGACTATATTTTGAGATGATTCCGTTATAGGGGTGGGGGCAAATATGGGTAATAAGGGGAAAATGAGTAAAGCAAGCTGACAAAAGAACAGAAACTTTAGATTTGGTATATGTACCAGACACCAAGGCCTCATATTTCTTTATATTTTTTAACGCACCGCCTCCCCCCCGCACTTCAATATTAAATGGGTTCATAAAATAAAATTGAGATCTTCACTTTAAATTTGGTACACGTATGTATTTTAATGACATCATTTTTGGAGTATACATATACTAGAATTCAAATATAGTCAAGATGCTTTCCTTTAAAAAGAATTTGATGGAAAATCTGCATGTGGAAGTAGTGATTCCTTAGGCAGTGGTTTTTTAATTAGTTATTCGTAAATTGTATTTATGTTTATTATTGTATAGGTTATATGTATATATTTTATAATGTTCATAAATTATTATGTAATGTTTGTAATTTATTGGATATGCATATATAAAATGGATATTCTCGATTTATCAGTTTCGTCTATATAATTATTTTAAATAAAACTTCTTTATGCTTTTGAGAAAACATAAAGTTCATGAGAGCGTACTGAAATCAACTAATCAACAGAAAGTTTATGACTGCGCTTCTGTCTTAACGGCGTTTGACGTTGCAGATATATTTTCATTACTCTGCTATGCTAGTGTCATTAAAGCTACAGATGACCGCCTGGAAATAACAAATATAAATGAGCAATTTCCTTAAAAGTTGAGGAACGAAGAAGCGCATTTTTACTCTCTTAATGAACCACCTTGTCGACAATTATCATCATCATAGATTTTCTTTATTAAGTATTGTTTGTAATTGTAAATGTGTTTAGGAAGCAAATTAAAAACAAACCCAATTACAGTATTATATAATAGCATATTACTAGCCAGCCTATAACCTTCTCGTAAGAAGAGATATATATTTCAAATTCTGAGAAGTTTTATGATTGAATCAGTTGCGCATTCTAATTGTTTCTAATTTTCTTCTCCGATTTAACCGGAAATAGTATTAACTTTGTTATTTTTAATGAAATACCTTGTTCATTATTCAAAATTTAGATGGCCTAAGAAATGCTAGGTATAAAACATGTAACACACCCTATATCTATTTTTGAAAAAATTACGGTTGAAAATGTTATATCATTAATAAATGATTTCATTTTCGCATATAAAAAGTGAATGTAGGAACAAATCTATTAGGCCCTTTAAGTTTTTTGATGAGTAAAATTTTTTAAGTCATAAAAATATCATGTCAGGTTGAACCGGAAGTACTACGAGAAGTGACTTTCATACTCAAATTACTTCAATACTTTTAACTGAACACCCTGAATTGAAACTAAAAATGTACATTCTACTAACTTTTCTGGATATATTTTGTTTCTAGTGTCCTTTGTCTAAACCTAATAGTTCTTGAGCTATCGGCAATTGAATGTTCATCTGCACTGTAAATATCACAAATCTATTCAAAGCAGAAAAATATTGGGAGTATTCCATGAAAAACAAAATAACTTTTAAAAGTGTTACACTAAAAGTAACAGGTAGGTATAATTTAACCATAATTTAAATGTTCAAGACTCGGTTCAAGATGTCCAACGTTGACTTCTCGACAAGAAATAATACGCCTTTGGAATAAAACAAAAATTATGACTGAAGATGGAGGAAATGAAAATCCAGGTACGCTATAAGTGATTATGAGGTAGTAAACAAGAGATTTAGATTTAGATTTTAGCTGGAGGAGCTGGCGATTGGTCTTGTCTACTGCGACCAGTCTAGGCCCATTGTAGTAACTCCTTTCTTGTACCTTAGGGCTCCTTATCCAGACATGATACTTAGAGTCTCTTCATAAATAGCTCCTTGGTAAAGTTATCAGCTCTTCGTTTCTATTTTCTCGCTAAGCGTCTCAGTCCAGTCAAGGCTATTACAGCTCATGACATGGACTGACGTACCTGAACCAGAACTCACCCATCCATGTGCTGGACCCGACCGACGTTGCCTAACTTCGCCGATCTAGTGCCGGCACCTAAACCAGTGACCGTACAAGGAACTGTAAAAAGGAGGAGGATTTAATGCTTCTGAGGATAGACACCTCAAAAGTGAAACAAGAGGTTTGTTCCAACACGCAGTTTGATCGTCTGTTGAACGGTCAAATGGAACCGCCCAGTCATCGCATGGATATGTCACAGCGATAGATAGATAAATAAACGACTGCGCGACTGCCTTTGGCGTTCAACGGACGATCAAAGTGCGTGTTGGAACAAACCTAAGATGGTTTACCTTCCACAAGACCGGAAACTGCGAGTATGAAATTCAACGAAGCATATAAATGGCAACTTTCCAGTTGGATAACTTTTGGCGTGACAGAAATATCACGAGTTGCAAAAAGATCACTTGCCAACGCTCTAGTTTTCTTTTTCTTTACGTTCCTGAGACATGGAATGTTAGGACTGAGATATGATAGCTCACATATGGTGACCGATGACTACTTCACTTTAAAGAAGGTGGTTGTCAAGGCGGATCGGTGAAGATGTGGTCAGATGGGCGATCTGTGATTTTGAATGATGTAGACAAAGATCTGATTTTGCTCATTGTTAGAACTGAAGAATGTTCAGGGGAGATCATGGTTCATGTAAAATTCCGTCTCCTTTACTGAAATAAATATAGGACTCCTAGATTTTACAATGCTATCAAGGTAAAATTTGAAGTAAATAGTTATTCCAAAGCAATAGGACTTCGCGGTCGTATAAGTAAGTTTAACCAATTTTTAACCTATGACTTCTATATTAGTCTTTTTGTTTATTCACTTATTTAACGTCGGTTTATTTCTGCCAGGAGGCGAGCTAACCGGGAAAACTTGCCGAACCTCTTCTCTATCGAACAGCAGGAATTTTTTACTTGCCCAGCATGTAGAAACCGACTGTTTTACATTCCCTCCGAAGGATGGTATACGCTATACAACTCCCGCCTAAAGTTGCATATCTTCTACATATGCACTGATGTACAAACCATTATAAGGTAGAGCGAGAACGCTATATTTCCCTGGTCTACATAACATGTTTAAGTTAGAAAAAAATATTACATTGCTTCCCGATGCTCCCAAAGCGTATGGATATAAAACCGATTTACATTGATTTCTAGTTTAGCAAAAAGAAGAGTCGTCAAGAACTTAAAAGATATATCTTATTTACTCGTAAATACTTTACGGTTATCGCAGTTTGCCTATATGGAATACTTTATTTGAATGGAAATTTGTTATTTGAAATAAAAATTCAGCGCCGTCTTGTTTCATTTATACTTTTATTGGAGTTGTAATAAATGAAGCAATTTCTTAAATTTATTACCGTTTTATGTCTATATAGAAAAGATTATAGAACATGAAAAATGTGTAGGAAATGAGTTGTTTATGAATAAGGATGAAAATTAATACCGGGAATTTTATTGGTCAAAATTTATACAGGTGGAAAGCATATTTCTCACACCTCTTAAACCGTGAGTAGATATTTTTGGAACACCCTTATTTACACAATTAGAACTAGTCTGGCTCTGAGCTATATGCTGACTGGTTGGTAGAAGGTAAAAGGTAGTACTTATACCAAAACTAGGGCATAATACTTAGCCTAGATCAAGTTCTTCTGACGTATCAATCTAACACTGTTTTTGTTGAAAATATTTGGGAGAAGTTGGAGGAATCATACCATAAGCACACAATGTATATATAGAAACCGAGGTTTATAGAAACCAACACGCCTATCAAACAGGTATATCCTTTTAAGTATGTATAAGTTTATTCGCAAAATAGAGAGGAAGAAAGGAAGTTCTTTGAGATAGTATTAAGAAAATACACCGAAATTGCAGTGGAATGGGGTGGAAAATGTCTACATAAGGGTAGCTTGAGAGCGAGTTGAGGTCCCGTTATCCTTGTCGTCATCATCCGCTCTTAAAAATTAATTGGAAATGTTCAGTTCTGATCTGTGGTACACTGATCCATAAGAACATATTATTGTAAAGCTAACCACTAGCGACCCAAAATTACAATGACAATTGTTACCGTTAATCTTTAATGCGAATTTTTCTAATGTCAATTCAAACTCTACAAACATATTCTACAAGGAAGTTTGAATCTTTATTGCCAATAGATTGCTAAATTATATGAGGTAGACGCTAAATATCCTCGGAATGTGTCCCACTTACCATAGGTGACATGCTGATCTGGTTTCTTTTATATCAATTAACTAGATAGATATTGAATGTTTTATACACTAATTGAACTTTTTAATCCATATCTGTTACGTATTAACTGCATTCAAATATTGCTATTAAACTACTTCTTTTTAAGTTTAATCCTAGTACGGTTTCTGGTTTCGATCAGCAACTGATTTTTAAGGAATTTCATTTATTTTCCCACGTATGTTTACAGTCCTGACTCCAATAGAAAAACAAGCGTGGGTGTTTAAAAGTCTTAATTTTAAGAAAAATATCAGAGAAGTGTATGGATAGTAATAAAAATCTATCGAATCACCCAGGGAGTGGGAAGTAATCGACAAATGCTAAAGAAGGCACTGCTGGCGTCTTAATTATATAAATTTTGAGTTGTTCCTCAAACACAAGGTGGTAAAATCATCCAGAGTAATACCGAAAGAGATAGCCAAAATTGCCATTGATCTTCCTTCTGGGAGAAACAAGTCTAATATAATAACGAAATTATGGGACATAATTAACTTAAGGTACAGCATAGCAGCTTCTCAGTACCATAACCCGAAATAAAAAAGACATATACAGGTAAATACCTACTATGATATAAACTGATAATAATGCGCTAAAAAAATCGTTAATTTTATCTAAACTAAAAATAGATATAGTTAGAGCTAATTAAAATTTAACTTTTATCTTACAATTTATTGAAATCTGCTGCTGTGGCCAAATCTACTCTGAGGCTCTCATTTGTTAGGTATGAACATTTTTAATTATTATATTCTATGAATTTGCAGTCATCATTAATATTTTTGTCAGAAAGCTCAATATATAATTTTGAATTTTTATTATCTCTAATATAATCTTCTCTGTGAATGGTTTTTAATTCTACTGTTATTATTATAAAATGTACGTACTGAGTTTTATTTACAATTAAATCAATAAATGCATATTTTTTGTAACAATCTTTGTGTATTTTGGATAGTTTCGTAACGAAGGACCGGATTCTGCTTCTACTACTGCTCTCAGTGTTTTCGTTTGGAAGTCGGTACGGCTGATTTATTGACTTATTTTTAGTCCACTGGCATACATAAATCAGCATATGTAAATATTACACATTCTAAATTCTTTCCTAAGGGATTATTTGGATTACACTTTTACTTTTTTCTTGGCGTCCAACTGCCGTTTCAGGCTACATTTAGCAGATTGTGTACCTTTAAACAGGCCACGGTGTTTAGGGATTTGCTTTCCCTCATTTTCGGGGTCTGCTTTATTGATTCCCATTATATACCGAGAAATCGCATTACCATGTTCAGTTTATATTGCGTTTTAATCTATTAATATGAATAGTATATTGTAATACTAGCGTCGCACAGATCTCAATGCAATAGAAATATGAACAGTGAGTATTACAATCATACTACTATTATCCTGAGATATGACCATAAACGCCTTGTACTTGAAAGATGTCTAATTTCTTTTTAAATTATATTAGGCATGTTGGTTTCACTTCTGTTCTGATTAATTTTTTCGTACCAAAATCGAGTCGTTATACTTGTCTCTATTTTCGTTTTTTTTAAAAATCTGGGATGAATAATCAAAAAACTATTGATATGGATAAAGAAACGTTTATTCTGCAATATTTTTTTTCCGGCTTAATTTAACTAAATAACTTTTGTGTTATGAAAAAATGTAGGTACATTTTTTATCGTGAGAAACTGTTGAAAACTTGGATAATATGCATGTTAAAAAAATTACAAGAGACCAAAATTTGAAAGAAGATATTAACCTATACGTCTGAATTTTTCCAGATTCTTAAATTTCATAGTTTACGAGATTTTCAATTTTCCGATACAAGGTTTTCCCGAGAAACTTGGAGTGAAATTTAGGAAAAAATCATAGAGGAAAAAAATTATTGTATTTTAACAATAGGTCAGGGGATTCAGCATGTGTAAATACGGTTTTAAATCGGGAAAAAGATTGTACTGTTGGAATCAGTTCATTATAGGCCTCTTTTAGACATATTGTTTTTTCTCTCTCGCTGCCCTCGCGGAACACCCCCAATTTTGGGGCAATATCGCTCAAAAATAATTTTTTGGTAATATCTTGGTTTTGAACGGTCCTATGACAAAAAAAAAGATGGCCATTTAAGTTAAAGATAAGTAAATTCTTTATCGAAATGGTTCAGACACAATTTTATGCAGTATTAATATTCTTGAAGCTATAGGCGGGGGAAGTCAAGCATCGCCTTGCATGCGCTCTGTATATCGACACTTCCACGCTTTCTATAAAAATTTAAAACATTTGGTATTTACAACCAATATAATTTCATTCAACATTTTACTATCTAAATATAATAATTATAGTTGGTGAAGACGTTGACCTTTTAATCCTTATGATAGGATTATCCACGCGTTGTTCAAACATGTATTTTATCAAACCAAGCAAGGGGAAAACGGACTAGCGAATTTATTCTTCGAACCCTTTTAAATACCGAAAGAAGTCGCGGATAACATATTGTTCTTCCATGCATTCAGTGGATGTGACATAACTTCTGCTTGTTTTAGGCAAGGCAAACCAAAATTCTTTAAATTATTACAAAATTTTGCAGGATTACAAAAGATCGTGGAATATTATAAAGACCCCAATTTTCACTCTGATATTATAGATATAGCAGGGCAAAAAGTTTACGGAGCAGAACCCGATCAGCATTAATTGAATGAATTCAAGTATAAATGCTTTATTAAGTTACTGGCAAGAAGTACATGTAACCTTGCATCGTTATCTTATAGAAGGTACTATCAAATTAAGCAGTGGTGCAATAGCAAAAGTCCTTAAGATTGGGGTTGGACGAGAAAAAAAAATGGTTTGTTTCCTATTACTACCAAGAACAAAGCTGCTTCACAAGAACTATTGAAAACAATGTGCATGTGTACAAAATGTTGCAAAGCCGCATGTGCTTGTAGAAAACTGGACTAAAATGTACCGTTATTTGTACTGGATGTCAAGGGCAATCGTGTACAAATATCGAAATATCTGTAGACGACTTAGATCAAGCCGAAGAACCCGAAGGTAAGATATTAGCTATTTTAGAACACGATAAACACGAGGAGGCTAAATTTCATAAAGACGATGCAGACAACACTCGCAGTTTTATTGAAGCAAGAGGCCATTTTGAACCTTCTACTTCGATAAAATCCAAACTAATGCAATGCATTAGCAGTCAGAAAAAAAGAGTTAGAATTAAGTTAACCAAATAAAGAAAAAGTGGATTAGGCCGATTGGGAACACAAAAATACGCGCCAATCGCTCTACCACAAGGTGGTGTGGAAACGAGCGCATAATGGTAGTAGCCACTGATAGTTGTAGACATTCCCTCCTATAACTCCAAGAATATCAATACTACGTAAAAATGTGTTTGAACCTTTTCATAGGACCGTTCAGAACCGAGATATTGGCAAAAATAATGATTTTTGTGCGATGTGTCCCTAAAATTGGGGGTGTTCCGGGGGGCCGGCGAGGGGGATATTTAGTATGTCTAAAAGATGCTTATAATGAGCTGGTTAGAATGGTAAAATCTTTTTTCCGATTTAAAACTATGTTAATGTACCTGATGCGTCGCCTACAATACATTCACTAGAATATTTCTGATTTTTTCTTCGTAATTTTTTATTACCCTCTCCCCTTTTTGGCAAAATTCGAACCGCTGTAATTTGGAAAATACGCATTTTTTCGAAAACTTTACAAAAGTAAAAATTTGTTATTTTTCTTCAAGTTATATAAAAATACACTTTGCATGTTTAATTTACCTTAATTTTGCTAACTGGCAGCAACCAAGTCATTGTTTATAACAACTGCGGGGCGATAGCTGCCATTTTTTTTTTTTGGTGTTTGATCCAGAGATCAAAACGAACAGAATTCACAAAGTTTCGTGAAAATCCATCCATTCATTCACTAAGCATTATCAAGTTTAGGTCAATTTTCATCTACACTATACAGGGTGTTTCATGGGGAACTGTACATACTTCCAGGGGCGGTAGAGGACCACTTGGGTATTCAGAAACGGCCATTGAAATTTTTCTGACGCTCTTAATTTCTGAGATACAGGGTGATAAACTGATATTGGCCTAAATTTATTTTAGCCAGAACGTCCTTACTATAAATCGGATTTTGTTTAAATTTTGGACACTCTATACACTTATCACAGTTGATAAAATGCTATTATAATTTTTTTAATTCCAGTGCCGGACTTTTTTTTTGATTTTTTCGATTCCTGTAAAAATGATCAACCTGTAATATTTTTTTAACATTTAGGTGTCAATAATTATAAAAGTCATCAAACATAAACATGTGATAAGAAGTATGGAAGTATGTACAGTTCCTCATGAAACACCCTGTATATAAATCGATGCCATTAACTTGACAATATGGTTCCAACAATACTGTGCACTTTAATACACATGACAAGTGCGAAGATGTTTAATTGAACTTTTCTACTGCAAATAGGAAATGTGCATTGAACGACATGAACAACTTTTCATGAGTTTACCTAGTGAGTAAATTTGTTGATTAAAACCAAATAAGTCAATACTTATTTTTCAAATTTCAATTACTCAATTTTCCATTAACCTACATACAACCGTATTGAACTACATAAATTATATTAGAACATACATCGTGCAAGTGACGTATTATGTTCCGAAAATACCGCGTACGAGCGTTATTATTTAATTCATTACACTTAAATTAATATGCTCATATAACAATACAACATATAACAATAGCGGACATAGTTAAAAAATAGACGAACATTACACTGGTCGGATTGATTTCATTACAACGCAAAATATTTTCCACCAACTGAATTGGAACATATCCCACGTCAGCACTAAAAACAAATTAATAATCCTTTTACTGAAATCCACTATTTATTTTTCTTTGTTCGTATGTAAATTCCACAGAATAAATGAGAAAGGGGCCACCGTTGTATACTTGTAAATAATAAATTTTAGTTTCTATTATAATATACCGAATAACGACCTGTTATAAATTATCATTTGTAAAACTATGGAAAATAAAAGTACTTCAGTTGGGCTTTGTTAGATTAGCCCAAAATTCTTTATGGGCTAAGAGAAATTGTCTAGAGTTGTTCGGAGACTTACTAACATAAATATTTTTTCACTCTATATTTACTCAGATTCGCATTAATATAGTATTTACATTTATGCTGTACCCAGTACTATAACAACTATGGCACTAATGAAATTTCATCCGATCAACCAATCGGTCAAATCGTCAATATAGAAAAGAGTGTTGGAAATCAAACTTATTTCAAACAACACAGTTAAGCAACAATAAATTTTTCTAGCAAATTAATAAAGAAAGTACATGTCGATGTGAATAACTATCAGTGATATTACGCATTTTCAGAACCATTAAAACAATAAAAACTCTTAGAGGGCCAAGTTTCTCATAAGAAAGCTTCTTTATTTAAAAAAAACTAACCTTTTAAATTTGTCTCTGGAATACCAACTTAAACATGATCAACATTTTTTCCACAATATTTACTTATATAAATTGTTTGAGAGGCTGAAATAGATGAGGAATATAATTCACTGCTGTAAGATTTTAATTATCCATTGAAAGTATAAAAAAGTAGAAATATTATTCTAATCAAAGCAACGAACATTAAATGGCTGTCATAATTTTGAAAAAATCGTAATATTTCTTATACGTAAAACTGACATGATGCAAATTACTCCATATAAATTTTATTGCCAAAATTTACTGATTACTTCATTCTACTTTATGTAATATTAAAAATTTTAGAGAAAACGGAAACATTAACTGTTCCTGTGGTATTCAGGACCCTCTGACTTGCGTAGAACAAAAGCATCGTAGTACACTGGTACATTTTTTGACAAAGTACTTATGGTACAGACAAAGATCAAATCAATCAGACTTTCACTCAATAGGATTTTCTATGTATACAGTTTCATTCTTTCCTTGTGATGCCTGCCTAGAATATACGCGGAAGAGAACATATGACAAATGCCGTCAATATAAACTATTACGGGACCTAAACACAACGTTCGACGTTCAAGCAAAGACTGTGATTGGTACAACACAATGCGCAGACCACAGACCAAATCGGCACCTGCCTAGAGTCGAAGAGAGAGAGAGAGAGAGAGAAATATAAACAATTGGAAAGAAAACTATATTTGTTTTTGATTTTCACTTTATTTCTTGTCAACATGACAATTGTTTCGCCACACAGTGGCTTCTTCAGATACTGAGTACTGGTATACTAATTTTACAATGCACAAACTATATGGTTTTATACAATTTTGATGTAATCCTAATCTTAATTGCTAAGCGGAAAAGTACAATATAATTTTAATTACTAAATGGAAAGGTACATATATTTCTAGGAAATTTATTGAATCTAATTTTAATAGTCTAAGTAAATAAATTTAGTAAGGGAGATGAGTTTGTTTCAATTTGGTCGGTTGGACCACCAACATCAAAATTGTAAAAAACCATATAGTTTGTGCATTGTAAAATTAGTATACCAGTACTCAATATCTGAAGAAGCCACTGTGTGGCGAAACAATTGTCATGTTGACAAGAAATAAAGTGAAAATCAAAAACTAATATAGTTTTCTTCCCAATTAGTAACGGCCCAATCTGTTCAATATAGAAATATAAACCATGATAGTGAGCGTCATTAATAAAAAGTCTAATTGATTTGGTCTGTGGTACGGTTGATGATCCTGATATTTAATTCGCCGTTGTCTCAAGATGCAACTCTTGAATGGAGTAGATAACACAAATCACTCCGATGACTGGACGGTTCTGCCAAACAAAACGCGCCTTGCAGCAACAGGAGATACATGTTGTAAGTATCAACTTGGTATGTGCCTACTCTCTCCTGGTATCTCTTGTGCACTGTCTGTCTCTATAACTTAACCGTACCTAAAGTCCTGGTTCTTGGTTGCTTGTTTGGTTTATTAACGTTAGAGTTAGGCAGCTAGTTAATTTTGTTTATAATAAATTTTATGATAATAAATATTGTTATATTGGAAATTGTGTCTTTTACTTCTGTGGCTGTTAAGTCTAGATTTCCCACAACCTGCATTTATAGTGTCTCCACTGTAGCTACTCATGTCCTGAATAACCGATCTTTGAGTAATGGTTATGTTGTGATAAAAAGAACTCGCCTGAGCTTTTCGTTTTGCCGTAAACCGTCCGTCGTGATTTGGATGTCAAAGAGGCACTTCGCCATAATATTCATCCATAGACAAAATCGCCATAATTTAAAAATTTCAAATTATGACAAAGGTAAACAATTTCATTACAATTACAATAATTGAAGAAGCAGAACCAAAAAGGTATAATGGACACTGTAGACATAAGAGTTCAAAGTTTATTGATAACTAGAATTCTGGAATAGCTCTGATTAAACTTCGAATTTACAAATTTATATATTGTATGTGTATAATAAACATTAGTATTACTGTGCTACCCGCCGCGCTTTGTTTTGATATGTTATCAGTCAATTATCTGTAAACACGCCAGCATTCAGTTTCGCTGACAAAAGTCATTTTTAATAGGTTAAATCTGCAATGAATCGATTCTTATTATAGCTCTTTGAAAAAGGAAAAATTGAATTGAAAAATATTTAAACTCAAAAATTACTGGCGAAAATTGAAAATGACTCCATTAGTTGCTTTTTACATAGGATACCACTCTACAGCTCACAATATTTGACAGAATCACTTGATTTTTTTAATAGCTTCGTCTGCTCTTAGAATAAAACCTTATTGAATTTTATCATGATCCGTTGAATATTTTATTTATCGTAAATACGTAGTCCTCGCAGGCTCTGTGTCATATTTTGAATTAATTTAATTGACTCTAGTTCACAAACGGAACAATCAATTGGTCTCAAAGTATTATTGTGTTGTCACTATATTTTTCTTAACGAAATGGGTTCCTATGGGGATCTAGTCTTAACGAATGTAGAAAATATGTTTTTTTTTTCTAAAGCTTATGTATAGAATATAAGATTTGCAGGGGTAAATAAAGCAAAAGGGAAAGTTTGTCTTCCGAAATAGAAGCCAAGTAAATCGAGAAGAAATGAGGGTAAAAGACGGAGGAAACTTTCTCTTCTAGGATTAATAGTTTTAGTGAGAATCGCATGTGAGAAAAATATCGTACGCTGCCGCGATGATTTGACGACGCAGTAAATTTATTAGTAGACACTAAACATAAACTGATATTCGTCTTGACATCAATACGCGAAAGGTAGCAGTAATATATAATAATTCAATGTACTGGTAGATAGTTCACTATTGATTACATTTGTTTTGCATATTACAGTGTAATAGCAGATTGTTCGTGTTCAAATTTGTTTACAGAATAATGTATCTTTTATGTGATATATTAATATTAATTTTCTGAATGAGTCATTATCATGCAATTTTCTAATAAACTGGATGTTGACTTTTATTTATATACTTTAAATATTTTACTGAAGAAATAACAAACAGTTCATTTAGATGAAAGTTATACTATTATGGAAATACTTTGCCTTCACGGATTTGAACTAAACTTTTTGTGATGTACTCTAAAAATAAACCAATTTATAAGTTTTATAGTGGAGTAAAACTAAAATTTAATTTAATTGTAACTGTCTTAGAATAGCAACTTGCTGGAATTTGTAACATTTACAGAACTGTGGTAAAAAGTTTTGGATTAAATCCATGTGGTAGTGAACTTTCGCTTAAACAAAACAGTGTTCAAAATTGTGTATTTCAGCAGTATTTATATATCTGGTTGTATAATCCGTATCCGAATATACAAAGAGAAACAAATAGCTCACAAGGAAATTGCGAAGAAAACTAGATTTATCCGAACTTTTTTGGTAAATTTTTCAAGTTGCAAAACATTAAAATATTTGAAGGAGGTAATTTTTATATAGTTGACAAGTTGAACGATAATGCACATATTTTGACGAAATTTTAGAAGAGCATACGTGCGCTCTACAGGTCGCAATCCTTAACCGATGAATTTCAATTTCTTTCAGTCAATCTGTTCTAATATTATAATAGAACTCTGTTCAATTTCACAGCGATCCGCCGAGCAATTTAATTATTATGAATAATCTTATAAACAACACAACCACAAAAAAGTTCTATACTAGAGATATGAGTGCATAGAGTCTGCGTATTTTTTCATGCTGAATCCGAATTTCACACTGGTTTACTCAGATCGGCTCAAAATTCGTTTCAAAATTGAAAAAACTTCACTTTACACTTCACATAAAAGCAATTAGGTATTAGGAAGTTTTTTTAATCCTAAAACAAATTTTGAACTAATCTGAGTAAACCAGTGTGACATTCGGATTCAGTATAAAAAAATCCACAGAATCTATGCACTTATGTCTCTAATACAAAACTTTTTTTGCGTGTGTTGCTGTGTAATTATTTAACAACGTTCTTGGCATCTTATTACAAAATAATTACAACTAAAATAAGAAAACAACTATTTTCTCGTTTAACTTGCTCTAACTCAATAGGCCAATAAACTGATTTGGAATACTTATTGGTTAATAAAGCATGTGAATTTGCAAAGGTAAATATAGTAAGCGGGAAACTTTTTCATCTTCCGAAAGAGTTACCATTAGTTTTGGAGAAAAAAAATAAACAAAAATTTCGCAAATTTTCAATAAAAATTTTTGAGAACTGCAGGAATATTGAGGTAGGTTTAGATCTAGATCTGATCTGAAGAAAACTATACTCTAACTCTCCCTTGTGCAATATTTTAGTTACTGTCAGTGTTTCGTTATGTACACACGTTTTTGTTACTTTTGAATTTCGCGTCATTGTGTATTTATAGTTAAGATTTATTTTATTGACTTACCGTTCAAGTTGTCAAATTCTTGATTACGTACAGACACAACTTACTTGTTCATTCTTTTTGTATTCCTCTTTGGCTTTTGTACCAAGTTTTTATTTTATTTTTCTTTATTGACAACGTCACTTGATAGTTTAGTGTTGAACGAAGTGCGTACTTAATTCGACGTACCGAACTGTGTATTGATACAGAGATTTTGAACCATTTAGGTAGGTAGTAAGCTTTTAACTCAGGACACTCATTTATGTTACAAATGTTAATAAACCACATTTAAATTTTCTAAATTATAAACAATCCAATATTTTGTTCCAAATTAAAAAACACACATGTGAAGAAAGGCTCCGTTTAAACCTCTAAGGCCATTATTTGCTTGCAATTGTGCACGAAGAGAGAACGAATTATTTACCTCTTCATACTTGCTTCAGTTCAGTTGAGGCGGTACATCAAAGGTGGTCGATGATCCTTTGACACCGCGTGTGCCGGCCAGCACTTTTTTATGACAATTTGAAAGTTGTATAATTGGGAAGTACAAGTCCATCGACCAAGAAAAACCGTGGTTTTCAATATTTGTCTACCATAATATTAAATATGTTAACCTAGATCAGTGTTTTTCAAAGTTCCCCTAGAGGGAAAAGTCATAAAGGTTTTTTGTTTGTCTAGTCGGTCCCCATTACCAGTTTTTTTTATGACTGATTACACCCTGTATATTTATTGAGGACTATAAATTTACCATGGTGACAAAATATAGAATATTTTTATCTAGCTTATTTACTAAACAAAAATGAAGATGTTTGTATTTTGGGATCATGGAAAATAAATTAAAAAGACATTTTTACATTATTTTATCAATTTTCTCGAGAAGCACTTTGATCTAAATTGATCACAGAATTCCTAAATCTCAATCAACTTTGAACTATTGTTCCTTCAACTTTAATTTTTGAAACTTACACCCTTAGCGTTATAATGCCTTCAGTTTTTAAATCATAGTATGCATTTGCGTAAAGGATATTTCTTTCCCAGTTCCCCAGTTTTATAGAAGTATTAAAAGAAACACACATAGCGATTTGAAGGGTCACCTAATCTAGGATAATTTGCATAATATATGCTATATAAAAAACAGCTGCCTGAATCTCTTTAAATGAAAACTTTTTGATACCATATTTGCACATTAGTATGTGGAAATAATTGCTCACAGAGTTTTTGTTAACTTTTTCAATACTGGAGTGGGAATGCCGGAGGTGGTCGGGGGTAGCACATCTTATAAAAAAATTGCGATCCTGGTTTTCAGTATATACACCAAATTACAAGTCTCTAGACTCTTAGTTTACTCATTTACCCCCCAACTCTTCAACGGAGTCATCTTAAAATGTAAACTATTCAGTTCCAGACCTCATAATAATACATATTGTTACGGATTTCCACCTTTTAGGGAACACCCTGTATAAATCCGTCGGTTCTAAATAATTTCAACAAGAGATAAACACTACTAACACTTTATTTAACAATTTACTGACTGTACAATACTTGTTTACTTAATAGTTAACCTCACTTTTTCCCGAACGTGTCACTTCTCAAATAAACTTCCCCTTCCGCGCTGGTAATCGCGCCTTATATACTCCGAATTTGACTCTCTAGATCCATCTAGAAGCAATCAAGAATCTTCAACCACATTCCAGAAAAGTCCTTGGCTCTTTCTAGAGTCTTTCCAGTCACTATCATTAGGCATAGGCGTACCATCTCCTGTTCCAAGGGGGTGTAATTCATAACACTGCCCCCTCCTTAAACCTGATCGTCCCGATCAGGCAACCCAGAATCATCGATGTATTTCGCCAATCTGTCCAAATGCACGATCTTCATCTTGGACTTTTTGCTTCGTTGAATTCGATAGACGACGTCATTAATTCGGGTAATAACAGTATACGGTCCATCCCAAGGCGGTTGAAGTTTCGGTGATCTTCCTTTCTTCCGCTGTGGGTTGTACAGCCAAACTAGCTCTCCCACCTTGATGACCTCCTTTGAATTACCCTTCCAGTCATATCGAGCCTTCATTCGGTCACTGGCTGGTGATGGTTCCGCTATATCGTTAGCCAACCTCTTGAAAGGAGCTCCGGCGTTGAACTGCTTGTTTTCACCCTTACTTCCAGTCTGTGGTCCCTTACTGGCTGCACAAATCTTGCATTTGCGACACCAAGCCTCCACATCCTGACGACTCCTTATCCAATAAAATCGTTCTCGTATTTTCTTCAGGGTCTTGTTAACACCGAAGTGTCCATCGGATGTTCCTTCGTGCACTTCCTGAAGCACCTTCGCAACTCGACACCTGGGAATCACTAGTCGCATAACCAGCTGTTTTCCATCCGGGCTTTCCCATGCTCTCCGCAACAGCCCGTTCATGACTTTCAGTGAGTCCCACTGCGCCCATAGTGCCTTCAGCCCCACTCTTTTGCCCGAAACATCCTTCTATTTTGGACCAGTTCCCCTTTCTTTGGCTCTCAATATAGGCCCAATTTCCACATCGTTCAATTGTTCCTGTCTGAGCGCTTCATCTGCCTTATCATCCGGCACCTCCACCTTGACAGTGTTGACTGCTCCCGTGACCTGCAGTTTCTCCCAGTGGTTGTGCTTGCAACCTTCCTTGTACCTTCTTCCGGATGAAATGTTTGCATTTCTCTCAGGTTTCGTTTTATCGTCATATCCTTGTAGTGGTGGCCTTTCTGTAATGCTCCGAAGCTGGGAAATCTTCACTTCTCTAGGGGCACCACGTTCGTTATCTGTCACAGCCTCTCTGGTACCGGCTTCCTCTGGTTTTCCCCTTGGCTTCACAGCATCTCCGGCCTTCACTCTCTCCAAGCTCCTCTGTGGACATTCAAGCTGGATATGTCCTAGTTCCCCGCACCTGTAGCATTTCATACGCCGTCCACTTGGCCTTCCACTACTTTGTTTATTCTGTGTCTCTGCCCTGTTTCCAACATTCACTTTCCTCGAGTTCCGCTGTCGACAGTCTCGTTTGATATGTCCTATCTTGCCGCAGTTGTAGCATTTAATACCCCCGCTTGGCTTCTCTCTATTTAGTTGTGATTCCTGTCTTTTCGGAGGATTCCATTTAGCTAGTAACTGACTAATCATTTTATTTACCTCCTGTATCTGGATCAAGATAGGGTTCTCTTTCTTCTTTTCTGGTTGCGATTCTTCGATACTCACAGCTTGTACTCTTGGACTTGGGGTATCCTGAAGGACAGCTTCCACCTCGAGTGCACGCACCAACGCTTCGCTGCTGTTCTGGTATCGAGATAACCTGAGGACTCGCCTGATCTCATTGTCCTGTATACCATCCAGAAAAGCCTCTACTGCCAGTTGGTCTTGGAATTCCTTCGGTACATCCGGGTAAGCCAGGTGAGCCAGTCTCCACACGGCAGCTTCAAACTCTTGCAAACTTTCCCCAGCCCCTTGAACACGTGATTTCAGCTGGGTCTGGTACACTCGGGCAAGGTGTTGATCGTCATATCGTAGATCTAGGGCAGCTTCTAAAACTTTAAAATCCCGTTGTTGGTCTACTGGGATTGTCTGGAGTATTTCCAATGCTTGGCCCCTTAATGCCACGATTAACGCCATAGCCTTTTCTTCGTCATTCCAGTTGTTTGCACTTGCTGCTGCCTCAAACTGCATCTTGTAAATGGTCCATGAACTTTGGCCGTCAAAGGAGGGAGGTTCGAACAGCTGATCTGATAATACCACTTGCTGGCTTCCTCTATCCCTCAACTGTTGCTTAAGCAGGTCTATTTCCTCTTCTACCCGGTGCATTTTCTCTTTGACTTCATTTACTTCTTCTCGATGCCTTCTTTCTAGCTCGTCCAACACTTTCTGGAATTGTGCAAATAAGTCCTGTATTTGCTTTTCGGTTGCCATACTTCTGGTTGTTACAGGCATACGACTATGTTGAAATCAAATAAATTTAACAAAGTTACGTCACTATCGGTAATGGGACTGTCCAGAAAAACCTCAAAACGGCACGAAACAGTCTTATCTAGAGTCTTCGTCACTTAACCTCTAATGTCCAAATAAACTGTTCCAAAAATGTCTCAAAAATGCACTTAACACTGTTTTTCTGTTCGAAAATAATCCTCGAACAATGTCCAGTAAATTAGTCCTTCCTGTGTTAGCACTTACTCCGAAAATACTGTCCCAAACCTTCTCGAACACTTCCGAAAAATCCTCTTGTCAAAATTCCGCTTCCGACACCAAAATGTTACGGATTTCCACCTTTTAGGGAACACCCTGTATAAATCCGTGGGTTCTAAATAATTTCAACAAGAGATAAACACTACTAACACTTTATTTAACAATTTACTGACTGTACAATACTTGTTTACTTAATAGTTAACCTCACTTTTTCCCGAACGTGTCACTTCTCAAATAAACTTCCCCTTCCGCGCTGGTAATCGCGCCTTATATACTCCGAATTTGACTCTCTAGATCCATCTAGAAGCAATCAAGAATCTTCAACCACATTCCAGAAAAGTCCTTGGCTCTTTCTAGAGTCTTTCCAGTCACTATCATTAGGCATAGGCGTACCATCTCCTGTTCCAAGGGGGTGTAATTCATAACAATATAAGTAAATATCTTAAACCTTTTCAGAGAAAACATGCACACAAAAAAAGTTACAGACAGAGAGACCGGCAGATAGACCCGCATAAATTTATTTTCGCTCTTAAAAAATGTCATTGTAAAACATAGAAAAAAAAATGATTATTTTTTGGGTTACGATACTTTCACTCCACTACTTGGATGCGGAAGTAATTGACAGTTAATTGAAAATTATTAAGCTGTAGCAAATTTTAACTGCCTCTATACACCACCTAATCATGAACAATATGGAAAGCCTGGGAGGGGAAATTAATTTGCAACTTTAGAATACTATTAATTATAGCGAAATAATTACCCTAAAATCCACATATACATTAAGTTAGGTAATTAACCTGCCGATATATACAGTCTCGCATGCAACTTGGTGAAGTATAAGAGTTCTATGTACCTCCATAAAGTTCCACTCGGGTTGTTTACTGATGTATAACTAACTTTTGTTTTCAATAGCTTTCTATATAAATTTCACCAAAGATTAACCAGCGTGAGATAATAATTTTACTTTAATGAACTTTATGGAATACACGTGTATAATTAAATTCGGAGAGCTTGTTACCATTACTAATGAAGAAGTGTCACTTACGTAGGGGGTACAAATTCAATTACAGAAGCATATGTAATTTTCCACAATCGAGATCTAGCCAGAATTACGGAATTAACGAAACTTCTACCGTGAATGAAACGTTGAGGATTTAAAAGTGACGAGTTTAGTCCTGAAGGGAGTTGAAGACTTTAACGTAAAACTAGATAAGAAGCATTTTCCACAGATATCAAAACTATCAAATATTTTTACTCAATACGCATATCAACACCATCCGGAGACTAAAGTAAAAAATAAGATTGCATCCTATATTTACAGTAAACTGATGTCATCGTCGAAGGAAAGCATTCAGTCCAATATCTCAAATATTATTGAAATCCAAAAAGAAATAAAGTCACAAAGGAAAAAATATAAGATGGTTGAGAAAGGTTGTTTTTAATTAACAGCCAATAAAGATAATGGGTAGAATGGCCCACTTGTTTCATTATGGTATTATTAAAAATGCCTCCTATTCACTAAAAGTACATCAGATTCCGATTCTGGGCAATTTTATTAGCTACATTCTAAAGATTGGTGGGAAAATTGTCGTTTGAGGACAATGAAACACTTTATGCTTTCGCCAACATTTCTTTTACCAAACGTAAACTTCTTCATCAGTAAACAAAAGGTTGCAGAAAGTTGTTTAATCATTCTGAACCGACGATATTTTCCACCATACCATACCATTACACCATTCAAGGACACAATTTTTAATGGAGTAAATATTATTTTCATCCACCGCTTTCTTAATTAACTACTTCTTTAAAGTGACAACTCTGTATAATTTCATGAAAAGTTTCTTCCTTGGAAATTGTGTCAGCTACATGCCAACAAAATTTTGACGGACAGACACAGATACACAGCGATGAAATTGGAACTGAAATCGAAATGTTCGTCATCTACACAGTTTGAAATCTGAAAACCCAAAGAAATCTCGAAGATAATCGAAGTAAGTTGTTCTAAATTTTAGTCAAACATAAAACAGGACAGTTAGTGTGTTCCATGTTGTTTTCAATTGGATAACCAACTTACCACCTTTACAACAAAGTCGAAAAATTTACTCATTGTACAGCCTGGTTAAATACTAAATAATGCTAATGATTCAAACCGCATTTGCGGACGGGGTAGGCGAAAAAGCAGGACCACCCCTTACGAGGCCGACCCAGGTCTACAGCGATGATTGGGGCAAAGAGCTCAAACTCGACCCCTAATCATCCGAGACCATCATCTTTAGTCAAGAATTAGAAAGAAAGCGGAAAACAGTGCCCTGCTTTTCACATCAGTACTATATAGTTATAACAAACTTTAACTGAAGACATAGCAAGCGGTATTAAATAGTACATTTTCTTTAAAATTTAGATTTTGAGAAATCATAAGTAAAATACCACTGAAAAAATGTAACAACAAAAATTATTTATTTTAATATACTTCTTTAATTTTCCAACGGCAATAGTCAAGAAATTTCGTAAATGATGAACAATGGGCCGCCACTTTTTAATATGCCTGCCGTAACAAAGCTTCGATTTCAAGCCAATTTAGTATATTAAATAAGAAGGCAAACGTAACATCTCAATCAAATTATTGGCTTGTATTTATTTTTTCAAGGCTAAGACTTATTTTCCTGTACTATATTAATTATGAGGACATAATGTATCTAAAATAAGAACATATAAACAACTTAAATACTTGCCTTAAGTGGTAATTTTGCATAATTTTCTACCTCTGACTTTTGGAATGTAGAAGAATTTATTGCACCAGCAAAAAATGCTTTGAGGTAGCTATTGGAATTTATTGGAATTTCAAAATAGAACGTAAAATATGCAGGCGAAAGTGTTTAAGAAATAGCAGCTTTTTAATTATTACATTAACGGGCTATTATAGACAAACTAAAATGAAGCTAAATACTTCTATTACCTGTGGCAACAAGTGAATCATGTTTAACTTTATTCACATATCCATCAAATGCATCTTCTTATTCAAGATTATGACTTTCCAATCTCCGACGAGAAAAGGATTTAATGGTCAAAATTTTCTTAAAAAGTAGGACATGTTTCAATATAACTTCAAAACTGTCCAATGTACATTATTCAAAGTTCGGTGGATGATTTAGAATATACACATACTGAACACATCATTTTTTAAATTATTTCCGCTCCTTCATTTCTGAGATATTCGCGGTTGGAGTGAGGGGTTGATACATTTGAATCGTATGGCAATTACATTATTATACTCTACTCTTCGCAAATACAAAACGAAGAGTATATTGTATTTGATCGGCACATTTCTAACACCGGCAATACTGCTCGTAGAATTATTTTTTTATATCACTGTGTTTTTGATCGAATTCTGAACAACTTTCAAAAAAATCCGTCTATCTGTCCGTTCGTCCGTCACGATAACTTACGAACCGAAAGTTCGATTATATTGAAATTTGGACAGTAGGTTAGTGCTAACTAGAGGAAGAACCCTTTTGAACAAAATCGATCAATAAATAAACTTTTAATTTTTTAAATATTTTTGTTTTGTTTTGTAATTAAACAAAAAATGTAAAAAACCAATATTATTTACAAAAAAGCTGCGAAGAGTATCCCACGAAATGTGCAACAATTATGTAACTAGTTTGTTTTACTACAGACATCATCATTATTCGAAAAAAGATCATAAGTGAGTCGACGACCGCTGAAATGAACAACAACTCTTATAGTCCGGTTGTCGTAACTTTCTTTTGGTCAGAAATTTAAAACAGTAATTTTATTGATTGTTCTTATAGAAAAAAATGCGCTGAACACAATGGTGACATTAAAAATCAACGGTTTTTAGCGAAAATTTTCATTTCTTGACTTTTTAACGCAAACGGTGTCAGACAAAGAAAGTCGACGTTTAGGCCTGTCAATTATTTATTAACCAATTTTTTGAAAAAAATCTTGTGACAGCATAAAGTTAATATATCAAACTAACTAGTCTTCAATAGACAGCAAAATCCATTGTTTCTTTGCTTATACAGGGTGTAATTAGTTTCATGTCATTAAAAAGAACTGGTGGTAGGGAACGACAAGACAAACAAAAAAACCTTATATAACATGGGGTCTAAAGCTCACAGTTTTGGAAAAAACAATATATAAAAATTTCGCAAATTTTCAATAAAATCTTTTGAGAACTGCTGGAATATTGAGGCAGGTTTAAATCATCGCGCGTGTCTGCCTATGATACTCAATATTTGTGTAGATAGCTATAAAACGTCGGCGGTATTTAGCGGTGCGGTAAGTAAGATGAAAGACGTCGACGTTTTCTGAGTGTTTAGTAGATCTGATCTGAAGAAAACTATACTCTGACTCTCCCTTGTGCAATATTTTAGTTTCTGTGGGTGTTTCGTTATGTACACACGTCCAACCCGCCGTTCGTTGTTTTCGTTATTTTTTAATTTCGGGACGCTGTGTATTTATAGTGAAGATTTGTTTTATTGACTTTACCGTTCAAGTCGTTAAATTCTTGATTACATACAGACACAACTTACTTGTTCGTTCTTTTTGTATTCCGTTTTGGATTTTGGACCAAGTATTTCTTTTACTTTTCTTTATTGACAACCTTAGTTGATAGTTTATTGTTTAGTGTTGAACGGAGTACGTATGTCCTTAATTCGACGTAGAGAACTGTGTATTGATGCAGATGCAGAATTCGAATAATTTACTTAGGTGATAAGCTTTTAACCCAGGACACTCATTTTTGTTACAAACGTTAATAAATCACATTTAAATATTCTAAATTATAAACATTAATCCAATATTTTGCTCCAAATTAAAAGACACACATGTAAGGAAATGCTCTGTTTAAACTTCTACGGCCATTATTTGCTTGCAGTTGTGCAGGAAAAGATAACGAATTATTTACCTCTTTATAATTAGTTCAGTTCGGTTGAGGCGGTCCATCAAAGGCGGTCGATGATCCAAGGCCTTTGCACTTTTTTATGACAATTTAATAGTTGTATAATTGGGAACTACAAGTTCATTGATCAAGAAAAGCAGTGGTTATTTTCTACATAGATATTAAAAAATATCAAAAAGTTCACCTAGGTCAGTTTTTTTCAAAGTGCCCCTAGAAGGAAAAGTCATAAAGGTTTTTTGTTTGTCTAGTCGATCCCCATTACTAGTTTTTTTAATGACATGAAACTGATTACACCATGTATAACAATTAATTTATGAACGCCGTACAACGTTTCCTTGTGTTTGCGCATTAACGACTTTGCATACATATAATTAAAAGCGCGCTCAGTTTTAATTGCGCTGTAAGAAAAAGTCATTTAAAGGTATTTTTATTTTGTTTTTTAATTTTTTTAAGTTTAATTATTTTTTTAATGACGTGCTATTATTTCAGAGTGTGATTCCTTAGGTCATTTTATGAAGAAAAGTTCATTTGAACATATGTCCACAACGGCTTAAATTTTTTGCTACAAGGTGTTGAAACTTTTTTTTAATCGTTATTTTTTCAATATCTCAGAAAGTATTTTAGATATTATTTTCAATTCTGGTATGTGTTAATAGCATATTAAACTACATATTTTAGTTAGAAAAGTTATTTTGTCCCTCCACCAATGGCGTCACTGCAAACGTGTTCTCTGATATTTTTTACCAAAAAAGTGGTACGCCACTGACATCTCTCCATGTGGATATCTTTCCTGATTAGTCTGGTCAATTCTACATGAACATGGTCTTATGCGTATTTCTCGTGTCAGACACATAGTTCTCGATTAAAACAATTAAATTCAAATTGAAACTAATTGACAGGCACACACAAAAAAGAGAAAGATGTCGATTCCACGGACCAAACTAATCATTTCCGGTTCGCTAAATCCGAATGCGATGTCAACTTTGCCCCACCATGTCACAATTTTTTTCTATCCTCAGAAAACAGTTTGAAAAATGCAAAAATGCAAAATTGCATTTTTCTCACTGTTTTTTCAAACAACGAGAATTAATTTCTAAAATCTTTATTTTTTATATCTTGACTTTTCTTTGTCGTTATAAAGTTAGAAAACAAAAAAATGAGAACTTTCGCTAAAGAACATTGTTCTTAACGATGAAGATAAGATATTTTGAGTGAGTAAATAAATTTTTTAATGTCACCATCGTGTTCGGCGCAATTTTTCCTCTAAGAAAAGTCAATAAAATTGTTGTTTTAAATTTCTATGATCTTGACTTTACGACGACCGCGCTATTATACTTACTAGAAGTAACATTAGTGTGGCACATCTTTAGGGGGGGGTAAATTTTTTTGGGGAATTTTTAACGTATCGCCGTATTTTTGATAAAATGTCTTTCAAGATATATATCGGGGGGTTTTTATGGTCGCTGATTCCAATTTCGATGTCAAATTGACATTTGACCATTCGCAGCTGCAAGATAAAATGAGAGTTTTATTTTAAAAACTATTCTCCTAGACTACGAATTTACAGCAGCATGACACATTTTATACTCGCAACAGATTAAATCTTTGATATTTATATGATGCGATTAGTCATTCTATTCTAAACATAAATATTGCTGGTTTAAAAAAAAGCATGAATCAACCAAAGTATTTAAATAATTCCATTTACTTCTATTATTACATATTAATGTTTTCTGCGGCACCCCTTGCCTTAATTTTGCTTCAATAATATTTTAAGGGGATTATTTTTTCTTCAAATGGACCCATTTGCAGGGATGAGAAATAAAAAAATTGATTTCGAAAAAGATGGGCCACCCTAAGTAACATAATGCACAAAATCAAATATGTACCTACATTATTTATTTATTGATTTATTTACTCACTAAAAATATCTACAGGATAGAATCTCAAATGATATTAAAACAACATAATGCCATTTTGTATAGAAACAGAAGATGGACAATGTATATTACAAATATCACATATATAAATTAAAGACAAAAGTAAAAACAAACTAAGCTAAATTATTACTAACAGAGATACAATTTAAAATTTTTGTAAATGAACAAAAGTAAACATCAATATTTGCTGGTAAATTATTAATAGCCAATATGACTTTTGCAACAGGATAATGACTATTGTAGTTTGAATAAAAAATATCAACGTAGAACAAATCATTATACATCCTGTTCCGGTCCTTATAGAACACTAGGTAGTTGCACCTTTAGGTGTTACGTCACTAAGTTGAAAGATAAAGAGCTCCCCACCAAGCTGTCCCAATCCATACGTCCGATCCGATACCTCATTACGCATTTTTAGTGTTATATCACGGTTGTGTTTATACTTTTCTTTTTTTATCAATATGCAACTTAAATAAAAGGAAATTTACTACTTATTTTCTTTTGCACACTTTCGAGTCTATCAATGTCAGATTGATAGTATAGTTCCCAGATAATACAACTATATTCTAATATTGTTCTAACAAGTGAATTAAATATATTTAAGATAAAAGTAATATCAGTGAAATCCCTGCACTGTCGTTTAAAAAAATCACACAAACGTTTTGCTCGCTTTAAAACATTCTCAATATGTAGGTAATATCTTAACCCGGCATCCAAAGTAATGCCCAAATCACAAATAGAATCTACTCTGAGAATTTTTTTTTTTATTTACAGAATAATCAAACAAAACATTACTTCAGTCAGTATCACACTGCAATTTTTCAGCATCACTTATAGTATTAACAACTGCAAACAACTTCAAATCATCGGTGAAAAGTAGAATTTTAGCAAAATTAAAATTGTATTGCACGTCATTAACAAAAAGTGAAAATAAATTCGGAGAAAGATGACCTCCTTGTGGAACTCCGGAAGTCACATTGATGTTTCTTGATTTATTTTTACAATCTGAGTTCTGTCAAATAGGTATGATTTTATCTGCATATAATAAGAGTTTTCGAAGAAGAATATTTTGATTGACATGATCAAAGGCCTTTTTTATATCAGTACAAATTGCATCAACTTTGGAGGCATTCTTAAAACTTCATGTATGAAAGTTGTGTATAAGAAAAGATTTGTATACGTACTACGACCTCTGTAAAAATCGTGCTGATAGGACATGATGACATTCTTATATGAAACAAAAATATTATCAGCTATTATGGATTCCGGTAGTTTCGGTAAAACAGAACATGATGAAACACATCGGTAGTTCAATATCAGATTTTCGACCTCATTTGTGAATAGGTGTACTGTATGATACTATCCAAATATTGGGACACTCACCTGTCTCTAATGATAGTTTAAAAAGATGAGATAGACGTAAGGACAAGGTTGGACTGCACGTTTTTTAAAAATTTGAAGGTATACCATCGGGCCCTGGATGTAGAGTGTCTATCTGTGGATATAGACAGCAGCGGTCCCCGATACACTTTTTTTTTTGGAATAATGATGGTATCTGTAGTAAAACAAATAATGTACCTACCCACCTAACTGAAAGCTATTATTCCACGGTCCAACAATAAATTTACAGAAAAATACATAGCCAGTGTTTCAAACCAATGAATATAAATTATTTGTTCCCTTTTAAACGTTTATTTTTAATTTTCATTTAATGGATGAAGCATACACAAATTTTTATTCCAAGTGGATGTTAAAAAACAAGGTTGTATATCTATATATTCCACAATCTACAACATACACAACATTAGTTAAAATTTTAATAATTTCTTGTGAAACAATTGAGTTTAAAAAGAGTATCAAGCGATTGAAATAAAAAAGTATAATTGGTCTAAGATATTTACTTTAAACCAACCAACAGTAAAACATTGTTCCCACACGCTTCAGGTCTACAAGGCATGATTTGAATTAGGTGGTCGATGTCTTAATGAGTAATTCTGTCCCAAGCTATCTCAACCTCTTATCGTAAGCGCTAAAGGTACACTGCTGGGACCGATAATCGACCTGGTCTACCTATCATGTTTGATTGGTGAAAGGTCAGTTCAGGCCATTCTTTATGTAGGTGTTTCAATCTAAATTCCGCAAAAGAAAGGAACGTAAAACTAAATCGTATTTTTGACAGGACGCTGTAAATATAAAAATGAAAAACATAGATCGCTCGACGTTTCAAACATAATTTTTGATTATCTTCAGGCAAATTTCCAAATCTGCTCGAAGGTTCGAGTTACTAGATTTCAACTTAATCTGATACCATTACCATCTTAGATATTTTGAACATTTTATTCGTTTACCATTTTCATCCAATTTAAAAATGAAATAGGTGTACTTGAATTGTCCTATATTCGAGTCAAATGTTGCTCAGTCAGATATCTGCAGCTGGCAATGCCAGGCTACTGGCTTTATTCGTTAAATATGAAAACACAAAAAACTTAAATAAGTAAACTGGTGGCTACTCCAAACTAATTTTGACTCAGAATATTTTTAAAACAAAAGGAGGTATGGAGATGGATGATCAGAGAGTTTCTTGCAAGTTTTATTTGGCACTAACTGAGATTATTATAATAACGTACTAAGATACAAACCGTTGTATACAGGGTGTAAATCGAAATTCTTCATTGTGAAAAACTTCATGAGCTGACAGTAACAAGAAATTAGACTTACTATTAATGGAAATTTAAAGTCCGTACAAATATATTATTTATTTTATTTTATTTATTCAATTATTTATTTTTATTTTAATCATACAATATCCAACAGTACAAAATCATTTATAGAATGGAAATCTAAACTAACTTAACCTAACCTAACCTAAATAAGAAGTACAAGTAGAAATTATGAAGGCGGTTCGACTGTACGACAGTAAATAAAATTTCTGGCTGCTAGGCAAATGTGTCCAACCCACTGCAATGAGTTTCATAACTGGTACAAATATTATACAGAGGAGAAAACTTTAACACGTTAGATATAGGAGTGGATAAATAAAAGCTATGAGAATGACGAGAATTATTCCGTGGGACATAAAAGTTCAGTTTGCCTAATATTTCACTACAATCTATTTTATTAGGCTTAATTTTATCTAGAAAACGCAATGCAAAGGACTCGCGCCTTTCGGACAGACTAGTAATATCAAATTTATCAAGTAATTGATTTTGAGAAGCTCTAATTGGTGGATTTGTGCCTTCAATTTTCCAATTTAAAAATTTCAGGAAGCGACGCTGATTGTTTTCCAATTTATTGTTATGAGTGTTATACCCAGATTGCCAGACAAGTGAAGCATACTCCAGCTTAGATCGAGAGAAAGCAAAATACAGCATCTTTAAGGTTTTCGCATCATTAAAGTCATGGCTGTTACGCAAGATGAAGCCTAACATTCTGCATGCATGCGAAATTACAGCATCAATATGGTTAGTGAAGGTTAATTTATTATCAAAGGTTGGTTATACCTAAATCCTTGAACGTAGATGGCCTGTTGAGCGTGCCGCGATTAACATTATAATTAAATATAATTGGATACTCCTTGGTTGTATAACTCATAACATTGCACTTGCCAACATTTAGGTGAAGATCATTTTCATCGCACAAAGCCGATCACTTAGTTAAATAGTTTTGAAGTTTTTCGCAGTCACTGAAATCAATAATCCTATGCCACATCTTGATGTCATCGGCATATATTAAGAAATATACGTCTAAGTGATCACTGAGATCGTTAATAAAAATATAAAAGAAAAGAGGTCCAAGTATCGATCCCTGTGGTACTCTTGACGTGGCGCGGTATTCAACAGATTTATATCTATTATAAAATACGAACTGAACTCTATCAGTTAAGTAACTCTCAAGAAATTGAAGTAAACCATCAGATAATCCAAATTTGTCAAGTTTACAGAGAAGCTTTCTATAGTTCAGTCTGTCAAATGCCTTAGAAAAGTAAACTGAATCTACCTGTATGTGAGAATCAATTGATTCACCAATGTACGGAGTAGCGCAGATTAAGGATTCGTTACGGTGGAGCGGCCTTTCATAAAACCGTGTTGTTGCGTAGATATTTTCAGTCGCACATGTTCATAAATATTATCATGCAGAAGGATTTAGAAAGCTCTACCAAAATTACATATGATTGTTATTGGTCTATAATTGGTAACATCATTTCTTGCAACTTTTTTGTACACAGGGCACACTTTGGAGCATTCTCTATAATTTCGATACGTTATTTGTTTATTTCACACCAACATCATCAAATTGACGGTTGGTTCAATTTATTTTTACTGCCACCAATACGTAGATAGGCAATTATATAACTTAGTCTATTTCATAATTTTTCTTCTTTTCTTTAATGTCTTGCGGGTGGATAAATATAATGTCACAGTCATCGCAGATAATATATAAAAGCATTTTAGAAACAACACAAACTAAATTATTTTGAATGAGAAGAGAAGAGAAGAGACTTAAGAATGAGGAGAAAACTTAAATTTAATTTTTTATGATTTTCCAAAGATATATAAAGAAAATATTCATTTAGGGGCAATAATTATTAGCTCAAATAATTTGCTGTCATGGTTTAGCAAAGATCTTAATTAATATTATTAACTTGATCAGAGATTTTCTTTTACATACAGTAAGATGGCGTAAACATCTGCTTGAAATATACTAGAATACTTGCTAAGAGGCGCCGATATTCGAACCCTTGGCTTGCATCCGTATATGCCAGCACTGGTTCCTCGTCAGTCTTCGATCCGTCTGTATACAATTCCAGAGCACCAAAACTCAGAAGATGCCTTTTATCTCGATCCCAGTCATCTCGGCTAGGGAACACGACTGTATATGGAAGAGTCAAATTATATACGAGGAAACACCGGTCATCTACAGGTTGAGTGGTGACCGGTCCCTTGTAAGTAGAGCTAGAGACTAAGGCTTTGAACAATCATAGTCTGAAGGTTAAATCTAATTTAAGTATTAATAGTATCATGCAATTTTTATTGTTAATAAAAACAAACTATTTTCAAACAGGAAATTATTTCTTTCGGTGGGATTTAGGTAGGTATAGCAATCCGATATTTGTTCTCACCAATTTTAATGTTTATGTAGAATTTTGTCATAAATTATGATAAATTAAAGTATCACATGATGTTGCAAAAGTAAGCAGCTGAAAGGCTATAATGTCAAAAATATAGAAATAAATTATAAAACTTAGCATCTGGGCGAGAGGGTATATTAGAACATTAAAGCACTAGCTGAATACCAAGTTTTATGCTAAAAGCGCTCAAATATGTATCATAAGATTTTTGTCGGTATCTTAAATATTAAGTGCAAATGATTCAACACAAACGCATGCAAAGTATTGTGTACTGAACTGCATCTGACATTGCATTTGAAAAATAACTGTTTGCAAGTTAACAAATCATCTCTAGAACTGTAATGAGGTGTTAACCAGTTTACACTGAAATAACAAATTCAAAAACTAGATTAGTTGAGCTAGGAACTGGCGCGTAGTCACCCTAATGAAACTGGCATAACAGTATATTACATACCGAGGTAAAAAGAGTTTCATTGTTGTCGAGAGATGAAACAGTTGACCTCGCCGTTTCGCGCCTCGATCAACTAATTCTCGAGACAGCAATGAAACTTTTCACCAAGGTTTGTATATTATTTTATTCACAATTATCCCCATTAAAGAACAAAAAGTCAATAATAGCTCGTTTACTATGTAAACAGCATTTTATGTTTTTACTAAGTTTGTAAAAAACAAAAAATTCTTGTCCCAGGACAAATGTCAAAATAACGTCTCGTCGTTTTTAATACATAAGTATTTATTTAGTGTATTTGTCCAGCTACTATTTGTAGAATTAATTTCTTTGTTTGTGTCGATATTTGTGTAAATAGATAAACATACTCTCTATGTCTTATGATTTATATTTCCTAGATCTAAAAGGAAACCAGTAAATAACATAGGTTGACATATGTCCACTTTCCAACCTGAAATGTCATACTTTTACTGTTCATTCCATAAAGTTGAAATTAAATCGTTGAATATCCACATTGACCTCTATTAAATATTCTTTTACACATCATGCATTCTGTATTTAACTGGTAGGCACTACAGAGATTAAAAATATCAATACCAGTTTGGAATTGGAAGAGTACCAAGATCAGAAGTGGCAATTATACAAAAACTAAAAACTGGCAAAGCACCTGGAGCCGTCAATATCAAGATCGAGAATTTCAGCATTATCTGCCTAGGTACTCCCCGAGTAAACATGCTTTGTTAAATAATGCGACTCTAAACATTGAATTTGCGATAAGGTGAAAACTGTTTTGGTAAAAATGATTAACACTAACTTCGACAAAGTTGGCACAGGATTCAGGCACGTCTTCCGCCACGACCTTTATAAATAGTGAACATGTGACGAAACGCACACTGGAGCACTAGCAGTGTGAAGTAGGTGTAGGCTGAACGAAGATTTTGAACTTGAATTCTTTTGCAATTTCGGAAAATTTTATGTTTGCAAAATTTATATAACGCTTTACAAACTTTCTACGGTAATTCGGTTGCATAGCCAAAGTAGAGGACTTTAGCCGAAGTTGGGTCTCCCCCCACCACTTTTTGTGACCTTGACCTTGACCGTGAACGTGTATGCCGCTATGGCGTGACCTTGAGCCGTAGCCGGTGCGTACCCTTGAAGCCGGGTTGCATTTGACCTTGAAAAGTCCTCATGACCTTGGCCGTGAACGTGGAGGCCGCTCCGTGGCCTTGAGCTGTAGCCGGTGCGTGTCCTTGAAGTCGAGTTGCATTTGACCTTGAAAAGTACATTCGTTCTTTAAATAAACGGTAAAGTGGGGTGACTCTTTCCGTTTTGTGACGTAACAACTCTTCTCTATAAAAGAGAATAGGCTATCAGGGCAAGTATCATACTTAGTCTGATTCGGCTACAGTTAATAAGTGAGTAGTGCTGTGATCTTGAGTATTCCAAGTGAGTTAAATTCTGTAATATAATTATTTGTCATTCTTTCACTATACATAACCGTTCAAATATGAATACCAATATCAATTTATCAGCCCTTAATGAACGTATAATTGAAGACGTAGAGGTTCTAGAACAAAAACCCATTTCATCATTAACTTTAAATAAGATTTACGTCATAAAGAAAATGATGGTGGTTAATACACGGTTTGGTAAATCGATTTTAGTACATTTGTTTGATGAAGGTTCAAATAATACCTTCAAATCATTTTTACCTAAACGTATTGTAGAACTTTTAAGTGTACCTATTATAGATGAAATAAATTCAGTTGATGGTAAATACGCGTTGATTTATTTAGGTCAGAGTTCTCCCATATATATCGGTGCCAAATCGAGAACACTACTAAAATTCGAACTTATTTTTTAAATATGTTATCGAAGTTTCAAAACATTATCTAGTTAGTAAATAGAATATAGTAAAAGAATGGCTGTGGTAGAAATATTACAAAATATAATCTTTTTTAGATTACTCATTATCTCACATCAAATCAGGCTTAGTTCTAGTAGGGTCTTGTCATCAAAGACTTGTACCACAAGTACTTCGATTCAATTTATTTACTTTCCATCAATAGCATCCATGTAAGTAATTTTATAATTAAAAAATATATATATTTCTAAATTTATTTATGTAATTTCCAGCTTTACTACAACCAACAAATATGTGGATGCAATATTCGGCACAAAGGTGGACAAAGGAGGAAGATATTAATTCGGCCATTGATAGACTGTCTTGTAAACTGAGTGACCTAAGTTTGCATTCTCTACATTCTATGAACTATGATCTAAGTGTCAACTTCGATCCTGAACTAGTTGAACGTCTTAAGGAAGATTCTGAAAGGTATAATGCCGGTGTTAACCTGTGTGGCAAATTTTCATGTGGTCTCTTAAATTTAGAAGAATTTTGCGAACAAATGGTACAAATAGATTTAAAATGTTTTTTATATGATATAGAAAAATATCTACCTAAAAAAGTAATTTTAAAATGCCAACTCGAGCAATTTGATGAAGAAACTGTAGACAACTCAATTAGTAGTTAACCACATATTGTTTTTTCATTTTGTATCGAAATATTTATAATAATAAATATGTATATTAAAATGTATTAATGAACTATATCTATTTTATTGTAAGGATAAAATGAAATAAATGAAACACATTACTTGATCATACTTTTATTTTCCTATTCCTCTGATACATGTATAAAAAAAAAATGTTATTAATACTAAAAGATATTTATTGAAATTTTATATCTAAATCTACAATACATTTATTAAGATAATGAACGTTTGCAAGAGCACAATGACTATAATTGGGTTGAATATGTTCCATACATCTTGGTACAGTCAATGATTTTAGACTAGGTATGCAGGGGGAGCTGTCATCTAGGTCTATGATTCGATTCCATCTTAGATGTTCCAATAGAATGTTTTTCTTTAGTCTGCCTTTGCATAAAATTATAACATCCTGTGGTGATATATGACGTTCATAATTATTGGCTATATTTTGACAAAGCCGTAGAAGTATCGTCGGGAATTCTGACAGTTGAATATATCCATCACTCCATTTTACGCCACCGTGATAGTTGTTCTGTAGCCATCGATACTGATTCTGTTCCCCTCGGGTTAGCGATGAAAAAGGATATGGAGGCTTGAAAAGGTAATGTGCTTGCTGATTAGTGTTACAGCACAGCACAGCCAACTCTTTCACTGTAAACATATTTTCTTTATATTGAAACCCTTGTAAGTCAACAATCAAAGTAGGGAATTCGTTACTTGATGACGCCATTATAATAGTAGATTTTTATTTAGCGCCGGCAATTCCAGACTGAACTGAACCATCCAACGCACTATAGCTTAAATATGTATCGTGAAGTATAAGTGCATATACACGAGTTTGTTCGGGGAACTTCGTCTTTCGGGTTTCAAATTCTATCTTTATATCGACAGTAGACGATTTCGTTGCATCTGGTTGGTGAGAACAATCTATGACAAACAGTGGAGATTTTCTGAATTCTGCAAGATCCATCATAGGTTCACCCATATCTTTATCATAGTAACTACGCTGGAAGTTTTCATATGCGTAGTAAGCTGCAGAGTCAAGTTTCTTATCGAAATTTAAGTTCCAACGCTCATAAGGAAATACTTCCGCATTTAGATATAGTCGAATATTATTAATATCCGCATGTATAAATTTTGTCACATCTTTGCTTCTATCATCGGAATGACTATTGTTTTGAAATCCAATAATTATGTATCGAGGTCTCTCAAGACTGTTAGTGGTTTTAACGGCCCAGACATCTGAAGCAGTATCGCGCAGAGTAGGTAGCTCATAGAGATCCCACATACGGTAAGCCATCTTAACTCTAGCATTATTACTACTTTTATTAATTCTGTTTAATAATTTAAGCTTTTGTCTATCCTCAGGCACAATATGCCTAATCTTCCATTCAATTTTGTTAATTTCTAAATCTGCATCAACTTCCCCAATGTAGGAATCTTTGAAGGAACGAGCTATTATTAAAATTAATTCCTGCTTCACATTTAAAATACCTTTGGTGTAGTCTTCTGCAAAACCCATAAGGTATTTAAGGGGTAGTCTACCACTAAACACATGGCTAGTACTATCTAAAATATCTTGTTTCTGTTCGCTGAGGCCCCAACCAGTAGTTAATAGTGATCGCAGATGTGTTTGCCCATATGATACCATAGTCTTCATTGTGGTAGTGATGCCAGGCTTCCTAACGACGGCCACTTGCTCACCGCCCATTTCATATCTAATCTCTTCAAAGAGGAAAGCTAAAGCATTATTGGATAAATAACACCGCTTGGTAACATCGTTGGGTGTAAATTTCCCTTCTATATAGATGTAACTTTCTGCAATATCGAGTATAAGGTCTTGAAAATTGATAGGGATACGTATTTCATCGGAGTTTCTATAATATGGTGACCCGTACGGCTTGTATGTATGCTCGTGTAAACTGAGAAGTGACTGATCAAACACAGGTTCGTCGAACACTTCGAGTTTTTCACTAGATGTAGTAACTGTCATTATTAGTTAATTTTCTCTCAGTTTTAATCCAATAGATTGAAGAAATGCACGGTCCTTTGCCGACAATCTATGTCTTAACTGTTTAAGAGGTATACGCTGAATGAATCGGTTTCTACAATCACCCTTCTTTTTATCGTTAAACACTTTATATCGGTAATGTGCTAATCTTTCCTGATTATATCGAAAACCCATTTCTTTTGCTCAAAATATTAAAATTGTTTTAATTCTAGCTTCACAAAAATCTTTTCACCTCGAAAATTAATTAAATCTCCGTTGTCATCCAATATGCGTACAGTAATGTTGTCGATAAACTGGCGTCCTTCAGGTTTAACAGGCAAATATATGATGTTAGCTGGCTCCCTGGTAAGTTTGAATCCAGGTTCAACATCAATATCAAACTCGAAGAGTGTGTGGGATTTAAGAGCATTCAGATACGCTCCGGAAATGATGTTGCAATCTACACGTATCATTCTTACTTTCATTATATCAATGGGGAGTGTCGATTCGTGAGTCTTGTTTGGTGCTAAATATGTCGGTTCAAATCCCAACAGACTACCAATAGAGTTTGCTTGTGTAAAGTCAATTCCGTATTTTGACCGAATCTCACATTTCATTGTATTGTTGTTTGCTCGCAGTTGAAATAATTTTTCTTTTTCTTCATTTTTGTTAGTTGGCATAACTTTCAGTATTGCATTATATATTTCATCAATTTCATAGACTCCGTACGGTATGTGGATAAATGTGGGAGCTACTTTCGGTGAAGTCCTATAGCAAAAACCATTGTTTGTCTCATCTATATTAAATATAGAATTGTATGAATAAAATCCGGTTAATCCCAGACCATATCGACAGCTCATATCTAGTTCAATCGGGGGATAAAACTCTGCACTGAGCACGCTTGAGCGGCTTGATAAAGTGAAAGTGCGTGACATGACTGATGTTTTTGGAGATTGTGTGTGCCTTTATTGCGATTTGCAGCAGTAGTTGTGTATTAATCTTCTTTTTTTGGGCGGTGATGGAGATAGATTCATATCATTATTTGACGCCACGTTCACCCCATCCACTTTACAGTAGCAGCAAAATATTTTTCGAGGGGACGGACCATCGTTAACATCAACATTATTTTCGCCTTCAGGAGAATAATGTTCTTGACAGTACTGGTATTTTAAAATATCAATGTCATCCTGAAGATGTTTGGGTAGTTTATCCCACACTAATGCAATTTCATAAGGGGCGCATGCAATCATTACTTCTTTAGGCATATCTGAAAGTTGCTGTTTACTCATCTTCAACAAGCTGCGTAGTCTAGAGAAAGCAATCAATGAGTGGCCCATCCGTTTAATTGCCTCTCGATCCATCGATGGGGTCACAGATGCCATTTGGATAGTTTTATTTAACTTTCGAAGAAAGAAACTTTAAGCACAAATGGCCACACCACACTGTGTTGAAATTTTGTTGACGCTCATAATTGTAGTAGATTTTATCCGTAAACGTTGAACCATTGCGCAAGTACAGAATTAATTCTCTTGGTGGGGGTAAATCGCCAAAACTATCGAAATATGTGACCAAACTACCACGTTTTTTATATGCCACCCAATGTGTTCCCGGGCCATCTATAGTATCCAAATTTATGATGGCGGATTCATTACGATTTGGCCCGGAATTTGGTAAAGTATCGCGCATAAATATACCCCGAAAATATGGCACCTTCATCTTCTCAGCATAATATTTAAGATCGATGTTGGTGAGAGGTTTTCGAGGCAGTGTGTCTAGTAGTTTTTTGAACTTTGTGATTTTAGATAGAGGCCCAATCCCTTACGATATGGTTTCAAATATAGTCCCTTGCCACTTTTCCCAACAGCAATTGCCTCCATATGTCTATTATGGCGGTTTGTTTCTGCCAATTCCTCTCTGCCTTTTTTCACGTCATTTATAGCCTTGGCTAAGCCTACTGCAGAGCCTGCTAAACTACCTAACGCCGATAAACCAGCAAAAATAGGTATTAAGGGTAGAATTCCACCAACTTTCGGAATCGGTATTATGCGAGGTGTACGGATATTGCGTTTTCCTCCAGCTGATCTCATGTGTCGTCGTGCAGCTTGAAGCGCTACTTGCATAACTTTTCTAGTATCCTTAGCTACAGATCGCTTACCACCGGCTTTACGCAGATCATCACGTACCTTGCGTACTATTCCAGCCCCGAATGCTACCTTTCTAACATTATTCTTCCTGCTTTTATTCTTCTTTTTATTTCTTTTTGTAGCACGAGATGTGGTTGATTTACATCCCATACCAAGACGTTGTTTTCCCTTCATTATAGTCGTAACCAACCACGCGGCAGCCTTTTCTTTTAAACTTGCCTCTTTGGATTTAACTCGATTCCACGCAGCTTGTTCAAGTTGATAGTCTGCTCTATGTCGGGCTGATAAATCGTTCGAGTTTTGATCGTATGCAATATCGTGCTGCTTGCATGCAGCATCGAGTTTGTTTATACCTGGATCGCCTCGTGCTAATCTTTTTCTTAATTTAGTACCTGGACCACAGTACTGGTAACCGCCGGGTAAATGTAGTTCAAATGGAAACTTATTTATTAGAGAATTAACTACCCCCTTACCGACCTTTAAAAATCGGCTGTTCTTACTTGTGCGCTGCTTGACTAACAACATTTAAATAACAATTGTAATGCATACATCTATTTATATAGTCTTCAACCGTGCTACGATGCGCATTGTGAAGCAGAGCCAGAATTTTTCTATAGAAAATTTAGATGAAAAAGTTGGATGTGGATTGCAAATTGAATCGCGTCATGGGCCATTACTTCCATCAACTGTTCGTGGACTACTTATCGGCCCGAGTAACTGTGGCAAGACGAACTTGATGATATCTTTGCTTACTCACCCCCTTGGATTACGTTTTGAAAATGTATACCTATATTCAAAGTCCTTATATCAACCCAAGTATGAGTTCTTACGCACCATACTATCACCGATTAAGGGATTAGGGTTTTATACATTCAGTAATAATGCGGAAATAGTACAACCGTCTGATGCCAAGCTCAATTCTATTTTTATATTCGATGACGTTATATGTGAAAAGCAAGACGTAATTCGTGCATTTTTCTCAATGGGCCGTCATAGAAATGTAGACTGTTTTTATCTCGCACAGACATATTCTCGTGTAAATAAACAAATCGTAAGAGACAATAGTAATTTTTTAGCTGTATTCAAACAGGACGAAATGAATTTGCATCACGTTTTCTCTGATCATGTCTCACCAGATGTATCTTTTAAGCAATTTCAAGAAATGTGTGCCCAGTGTTGGAAAGACAAGTATGGTTTTCTTGTAATTGACAAAGATAGAGATGTGAATGATGGGAGATATAGGAAAGGACTTGATAGTTTCATATATCCATAAAGTATAACAATTAAAGTTTCAATCGACCTGTGGACGGCGTCGGGACTACTTCGTTGAGGCTAGACATTGGAAAAGAAAATGAAAGACCATAGCAATATCGATGGAGACATGGCAAGGGAAGTAAACCTCAAACGGCAACTAGTTGAAGCTACTGATTCTGTACGTAAAAAATTTAATTCACTGAAGAGTAGAAATGTTGAGAGTCAGTTAGCACTTGAGAAGATCTATGAGCCCATAACAAAACCTTTAAAAGTTATGTCATCTGCCTCACAGATAAAATCACATAACCAGACACCACCAACACCGACACAATCTCGAGATAGTAATAAAGCTACGACCAGTATGTTTAAAGCGACACCTGAAACCAGTAGCGACGATGGCGAGAATAATGCAGCATATTATATGGAAACACCACCAAGATCGTCGTTAATGAGTACCCCAGGCTCAGAAAGATCCATTGGCAGTGTAGAAGAGAAATGTGCTGTAATCAAACAACATCTAGAAAATGTAAAGTCCGGCAACTATAAATATGACACTGTATATGGTGTTCGTCTAGACCCCCATACAGGCAAACTACATATGGGTAATGTCGAGGTGCGGTTTTCTAGTGGGGATATTACGTTGTGGAATGGTAATAAGTCTCTAGGAACGTATTCTGGCAGTCCTAAGTTGTACGATGTAATATTTTTGAAGTACCCATTAGTTCTACGCAGCGATGAAGTATCTCTTTTTGACGAGGAGTATCAAATATATGGCGAAATATTAAAAAAGACGAGAGCAGCATATAAACACTATGATATCAAAAAGGGTTTGAATAAAACTAAATGGAAAAAATTCAGTGACATTATAGAACCACTAACATCTTCTACAGTAATGACGAGATCCAGAACTGGTTTGGGCTTTCCGCAAATGCCACTTCAGAAAATATACAATAGTAAAGGTGTCGACTATGTTTATTGGAATAAGCCAAAAGAGTTGGTAGATCGTCTACGTCTGCTGTATAGCTCAAAAATGGCAGGTAACAGTGGCGTTAATAATGAAATAATTAGTTTGTTGGAGGAAATGAGAGAAGAAAAAATAATCTATTAACATAATTATAATGGGGAAGTATAATATACTGTGAAATGCTTAAATCAGATCAGATGTAATTAGAAATGCTACCTGGTCACAACACAATTGATAAATTTGGACGCAGAAGAGGCGGCGCTAATAAATCATTAGTCGTGCGTGGTCCACCAGGTCTTGGCTTTAAGCTAACTACAGATAATCACTTCGACATTCAGAATAAACGTTTAAAGAACATTGGAGAACCGGTAGATAGTCAGGATGGGGTAACACGCAACTATGTTGAAGAGCGACTTACTACCTTCTTTGCAGACATCCGCAAGGCTATGGATGAGGCCACTAACTTAATTATCACAGCAATGGAAAAGTATGTTAATGGTCAAATGGAAAAGTATGTTAATGGTCAAGTTTTGTTAGCTGTTGCTACTGCAAAAACTTATGTAAATGAGGAAATTCCGAAAAAAATTGATAAAGGAAATGTACGGGTTGTTGCAGAGATGAAAAAGTATATTAATGAACAAATACGAGCGAATATTGATAAGGAACATAAAACAGTGGAAAATTCAATTTCTCAGCAAGCTAGAGAGCTTCAGAAAATAATTGACAAAATTAATAAATTAGAAGAATTAACTTATTAGAAATTAGTCTATCGGCAAACATGTAACAGCTTAGTGTATTCTCTGCACACCCATTCGATCCAATAAGTTAACATGGAAATCAGTGCTACAAAGAAGGCCATTGTGCAGGAACTGCACAGGTTACCCCGAAAAAATTTTCGTAGAAGAAGAACAATCATCAAAGGGTATGCGGATTTATGGCAAATGGATTTGGCTGAAATGCAGCCATATGCGAACCTTAATAAAGGCTATAGATATATCCTCGTAGTGATCGACTGCTATTCAAAATATGTGTGGACAAGACCCCTAAGAAATAAAACGGGTATAGAAATTACGAAGGGTATGAGGAGCATTTTGCAAAAATCAAACTACTCACCTAAGAATCTTCAAAGCGATCAGGGTACGGAATTCTACAACAAAAACTTTTCCACTTTAATGAAAAAGTATGGCATTAATCATTACTCTACATATAGTACGAAAAAAGCAGCAATTGTGGAGAGAGTGATACGAACATTAAAAAATTGGTTATATAAAGAATTCTCAGCCAGAGGTAAATACAAATGGTTCGATATTCTATCCAACGTCACAAAAAAGTACAACAATAAAGTACATCGAACTATTGGCATGAAACCTGCTGACGTTAAACCAACCACATGTTTAAATGTGTATAATCACATTAGGATTGCTTTAAAACCCAAGTTTAAGGTTGGTGACATAGTTCGAATAAGTGCATACAAAGGTGTATTTGAAAAAGGTTATACAATTAATTTTTCAACTGAACTTTTTAAAATTGTGAAAATAAACATAACGAACCCAACAACTTACCAGCTCGAGGACATGCATGGACAACCAATCAAAGGATGTTTTTATGAAATGGAGTTACAAAAAACTAAGTATCCCGACATATATCTAGTGGAGAAGGTTTTAAGAAAGAAAGGGAACAAAATATTTGTCAAATGGCTTGGACTTTCCAATGAACACAACTCTTGGATTGACAAAATGGATGTCGTGTAAATGTAAAATATGCATAATCAATTTATATATTTACTTATGTATCAGTAATATGGAAATAAAATATGTATACGATATTAATGTGTTTTATTTAAACGTATAAAATTCATTATTGAATTGCTTTATTTCACTGTAACAGTATTTAGATTTTATATTTCGTTAAGTTAAAGAGAAGAAAAAACAAATTAATATAAATATATTTTATTTTAAGCAAAATATGTAAAAAATACAAATTATTGTAAAAAAAAAAATTCTTCATGAAATCCCACGCCTTAACATTCGAATTTCTCGATTCCAGGACACCAGCATTTTCTATTGTGATGCAACATATCCACATAATAGTGACCGACATTTTCGCACAATAGTTTATTATGTCTACACTGGCTGCATATATTATTCCAGCAATTGCTCCCGAATTTATCACATGCCATACACCGCTGCCTTAATGGATGGTCCACCATGCAAACACCACAAACATCTCTCATTATTCCGAAGTTGCTGCGAGCCAACATTTGAAGACATTTACGACACTGACGTTCCCCAGCTTTTCTTCCTTGGAACCTCTGAATTGACACAGGATTCTCCCTTACACAAATTCCACACAAGCCCGTACATGGATTGAAATATTCCTTCGGCCAGGAAACGTAGCAGTTATGACACACCATTTGGTCATTCATTCTAAAAGGATATGCTGCAATGGTTGGTTTTGACAGCCACTCTTTTGGAAAAGGCATTTTTAATACTTCTTAATACTTTACAATATGTACAGTATGAAAGCAGAATAATAACTGTGCTCCTCATTGTGTTCATTCTCATTTAAGTAGATGCTGAGGGCGCTGACGTCAGAGGTGACATGACGTCATCAACTGTATATAAACGAGGAGGTGACTCGATACAAGTCAGTTGATTTTCAACACTACACTATCTGTGTCTCTCTACACTGACGTTAATTTCTTAAATCTTCAATGGCTGGTTTACGAAAGTTTATGGTTGGTGCACCCACGGGATACACCAATTTTGAATTCCTTGACTGGTTGGCGGAAGTTGATTTAATTAATAACCAATGGGGTGATGAATTGGATGCCGAAGTCGAAATTCCTGATGCCGAAGTCGATATTCCTGAGGTCGTTATGGGCGAGGTAGAAGAAGAAGATCTGCGCTCCGATGACGAGGGGGATATCCTCGAAGACGCAGGCGTAGATGAAGAAGCTGTTGTTGAAGAACAGGAAGTCGTCCGACATGATATTGATACGGACGACGATGGTATCGTGGCTGATGTATCGGACGAGGAGAACGAAGTAGAACAGGCCCACAGGTATCTACAAAGAGGGCACGATAATGAGGCATTGTTTTGTACAACCATGGCATATGTAGCTATAGATGTAAGAGGTGGTACAGATTACGAATTATGCTACATGTGTTACATGGACTACCAGAGACGTGTCGATCAGTCACTCCATCGGCACATCGACATACATAGTACCACACGATTGGCCGATGGTGTGAGAGATGACTGTAAATCGTGTAGAAATCCACTACATCAAATAAGGCCTGTGGAAATTTGCAATATATGTAACAACAATAAAAAAACCTAATTGTAAATATGTAAATAGTTAAGTTAGTTTAGTTAAGTAAGTTTAGTTATGTTAGTTTAGTTATGTTGTATTTTATTGTAAATATATATATATTTTTACTTCCTTTTATACTTCTTTTTTTTTGTAAATATAATTCTTTTTTTTTTTTTTTGTAAATAAATATTTCTGTAATATGAAAATGTGTTTTTTTTACATCTTGTAAAGTCTAAAAAAAATAAGATATAATTTAAAATATCTGTCCATGTGGTGGAAATGCTGCTATGAAAAAAATAATCTGTGTATAAGAAACAGTCTACCACCTCACTCTTAATGTACGTTGTGGTGGTTGAATGGCACTAGTATAAAATGAATATGGGGTTGGTATAGGCTAGACTGCTATAGTAAAGCGATATTATGCTACTCAAGTGAAGACAAATGTACTAATTTCTTATTATGTAAGTCAATTTACCCCACTTTATTTTGCACTTAAAATAGAGAATAATAAACAAATAATTTCTTAGAATCGATATATTTATTTACATAAACATTTGTATAAATTATTAATTACAAAAATTAAATATCTTCATCATCCATATATTCTTCATCGGATACCTCGTCACTATCATAGTCGTCCTCATTTGGAATGGTCTCCAGACTCCAGAGTGACGGTGACCGATCCATCGACCCCATGGGCTCTACTCTACTGTCTCCACAGTCCTCGGTCGTACTATCAGGCACCGGTGGGGTGTCCTCAATATCTTCCAAAGGTGGTAGCTGTGATAACAATCGTAGAAGGGACTCTGCCCAATAATCTGGTCCACTAAGTATCGGATCACTGCTGGACGACACGGTATGATCTTGAATCTCAGTATTCATAGTGAGAGCTCTCTAATACAGAACTGATAAAGAATAGAGAATTCTCTCAGTTTTAAGTATGTCAGTTTACCCCCACTTTCTCTCCCACGTTTACGATAGTGGTGGCGACGGCAATGTTACCATGAGAAAAATCCGTATATGATGAACCTAGTACCCACAATTCTTGCAAATGTTGGTTATAATATAGAGTGGGGGTCCATTTATATAAGAAACTCCCCTCATCATGTTTCTCAGTTAAACTGCAAAGTTGCAAGAAATGGCTGCTCAAGACAATACAATAAGTTCCAGCGACTGCGCAGAGTCGACAATGCCATTCTGGGAATACGAATACAGAATGGCCATGGAGTACAGAGATAATGGTAACATGCCAGACAGTAGTACTTGGTCTGTGCCGTTAGTACGCTACTTGGATGATCTAAACCAGGATGGTCCTGATGGTTCAGAATGGTGGAGACCATTGGGAGTTGAGCCACCCAGTAGTCCTAGCTCATCTATAGAGGTAGAGCCGCCTAGCAGATCTAGTTCACCGAGTGAATGGTCACTGAACAGTGGGTCAGAAGACGAAGAAGAAGAAGAAGAAATAGATGTATAACTTTTTATGTTATGTAATAAAAATAAATAAATTTGTAATCTTTCTATTTTTTTTTTATGAGTTATATAATAAAATATCAGCACAGAAAAAGTATTTTTTTATTAACAAATATTTGCTTAAATTACCAAATTATACCATTATAATTTTGAGTTGAGAATAATGTAATCAAAAATAAATACAGTAATTAAATATAAAAATATGTAGCATACAGTGCGCCACTGACCGATTGCATTATTGTTATTATTCTACCGACCTCTAAATGTCACCCAACGAAGTAAGTTATTTTTGTACGTACCATAGGCAACTCTATACAGGAATACAGTTATTATTCTAGCGACCGCTAGATGTCTCACTAAGTAAGACGTATGAGGTGTGTTTTGCCCAACTCCACATACACATAGTAGTGTTGTTGGTTGCATACCGTTGTATCCTGCCAATACCCGCGTACTGTATAAATTCAAATTCAATATACACAGTGACAGTGGCGTTACATGTTTTTTATTTTATTATAAATTATTATATTATATTTTATTTTATTTCCAAATATATGTTTACGCTGTTACAAGAAATGAAAGGAAATACTCTTTTTAACATACCATTTATTTACGTTACAACCTAACCTACAGAGAACGAATTATAACTATTTCTAACATTTTTTAACACAACTTTCACATTACCAATATTTTTTCAATGACCTTACATTGTTTTTTCACGACCTTCAACTTTTTTTCAGCCTTTGCTTCAGCGACCTCTCGTTCGTCTGCACCTGTTAATAGATCGGTGTAATGCGAAATAGTTTGTTCTTCGGCTTTGATTTTTTCATTTTCTTCCTGTATTTTCTTTTGTGAGGCTTCGATGTTTTGTTTTGCTAAGAGAATGGCTCGCCTGGCGGTATCCCGTAATTTGTCATCACCAGCGCGGGCGGACGTTTTCTCTGCTGTTTCACGCTTCACTTTTTCCAGTAATTTGCCGAAGTTGCTGAAGATATCCCTGTCACCGATCTGAGAAAAAATCTCTTGTTCTTCATCGGAAGAGTCGCTTAAATTAACAGGCGAGGAACGATGAATGCTGTCCTGTGGTCTCGATTTCACGACAGGCTCCTTACCTTTTTTGGATTTTTTCTGCACACTAGGAGTAAGAGGAGCTGGTTCTTCCAAAATGTTTCTAAGGATGCTACGATGATCACCCTTCTTGGATTTGGCCGCCTTACCCTTTTTTGAAGAACGATTATTCCTAGGAGCCGGTCTAGAAATCCTAGAAGGACCTGGTGAATTCTTAGACTTCTTGGGTGGTTGAAATTCATCCCCGGAATCTTCGACAACGTCAGCATTATTCTTTCTGGCGAATGCAGGAAGGGGCAAATCAATCGGCTCTTTGAACTTGCCTTGGTCTTTGACGACACCGACATTGGGACCCGCGTCCTGAAGTGGCACAGCAGCTTCTTCTACCACATTACGCTCCACCTCATCCAGGATACGATATAACTCCGGATTGTATTCTTCAATCACATCCTGGGAGAGGTGGTAATCCACGTCGATGTCGTTAAAATCAGTAGCACCCACATTGATGTCGTTGAAGTTATTGCTACCGCCACCACCACCACTGTTTGTACGCACGGCGTCCTCCTGTGATGGTCTAAAATTCGACACAAAGGCCATCGCCGTCAAAACATCCAATATTGGAGAAGCAGCTCTCTTCCTGCTACCACCAGCCATCTGCGAATAGCTACTTCCTTCCATTTTTTTTTTTTTTAAGTCACTAACAACAACTAACACAAAGCAAAAAGCGTTTAAGTCTTTTAACGACCCGTCAGCACTTAAGGATAGCTGAAGACGAAATGAATCTTGTTAGCATTGCTGGCGCTTATGTAGAGGAGTTCACCCCCACTACTCCTCCCCACCCATTTTTCTGATTGGTTTAAATTCACCCCCATCGTTAATGTATCTGCACATTTCAAGTCCCCACATCGATATAGTTCTCTTCATATATTTAAAGCAAATAACAAAATGTCAGGGTATTTGATCTTTACCCTAAAGTCAAAGGCGCCTACACTTTTTATGTGCCTTAAGTATATGAAGAGAACTATACCAAACTTCGACTATGCACACTCTCAGTAAGAAAGTGGTGTAATAGCTGAAAGCGTTAATAGTATACACTTTACATTATTTGATTACAATTTATTTTGAGAGAAAAGAAACACAACAATTCATGTATAAATTTTATTAACAACCAATAAGAGAACACATGTCATACATTTGCTACAACTGACTAAATACTGTTTTAAATTGATTAAGTGAAATATTAGGGATGAATTTTCCAGTTTAGTAGGACGTTCGCCGATCTTTGCGTTAGTATTAAAAGCATTATATGTTACACATATTCATTGTTTAACTCGGCTATTGCGGCAAGTAAAGCATCTAAATTATCATTATTTTTTTCAACACCTCGTTCGAGACTATTTACGGCTGATATTAGCATCTCGACGTTTTGCTTTGGTTCACTTTGAAAGAATCTTATATCAGAGTGTCCCCAAGGCAAAGTTTTTGTGGTATTTGGAATAACAAAACGCTTATCGTCGTGATGAGAAAGTGCTACTTTATTACGCATCTCCGTATATATATCATGTAAATGACTTCTAAACGTGTTCATTTTTCTAAATATTAAACCCCCTTGTTCCACAACTTTCCTGTAGTCGTCTAATGTCAATTCTTTTTTAATAACCGACTTCTTGACACCTTTTGCTTTTTTTAATTCGTTATTGACGGATTGCACGTAATAGGCTTTGGCTCCCGTACCATAAAAGCTAATTATAGGATCCCCAGGAAACTCATCTTTCATATTTCCGAGCACCGATGGATTTTTTGGAATATTAAATTTGTTTCCTACAGTGTAATTGGACGTATCAAATTTTTCGGGATTTTGTATGATAAAGTCGTAAAAATTGTCAGTAAAAATTTTGATTATTAATGAATCAGTGTCAGTGTACAGCAAGGAAGCATCATTGCCAAATTTACTTTTAATAACTTCGTAAAAGAACTCATACAATACAGTCTTTGACAATTCAAGCACGCAAAAGCCAACAAAAATCGCCTTGTTATATAAGACCCTCAATTTACCCATTTCAATGGCCACAAAATCCTCTGAGAAAATTGTGCATGACTTAAAATTTGGCCGAGCTATTAGTGCATTTGCACCTACAGTTTTTTTGATACTTTCCCAGTGAGTCACTAACTTTATATCTTTTCTATTATCTACATTTTCCATTGTTTTTCCAAAAATTGAGTTGTTCATCAACTTATACTGGTCTCTTTCAAACTTATTGGTTGCATTGTTTCGCATTTCTGTATTCAAATCGATGTATTTTTTTAACCACGCCGACTGATTGAATTTAAGCACTCTATGTGTTTTTAACACCATTAAACCATGTTTAATGGCTTGTTTCAGGTTTCTGTAATGTACAACATATCTCTTTTTGTCATTCAAATTTGGAATTAATTTCGAGGATTTTGATTTTGACTCCGGTGGTATAATGCTTTCTACCAAAAAAGGGAGATCTGAGTGCAAATCATGTAATTCTTCCGGGTAATGTATGTCTACTTCAAAAACATACCCGATGGCGCTTTGATCTGAAATGTTGGTAATATCTAAATCGAGAATTTCTCTTTCAGACATCCACTCAAATCCGCTAGATGGCAGCATCTGACACATACTATGGCCATATAAATTCGTGCTGTCGAGATATGTAATAAATGAGGAAGGTTCTGTACAGTCATAATTAGGTAGGAATTTATTGTTTGCAATATGCTTCCTTTCTGAGCACTGACTTATCCCGCCACGTATACCCCTTTTAAAAAAGTGAATCATGTCAATGTCTGTTAATAGCTCAAGTTCTACTTGTGTTAATTTTAACATAGCATCCCATGATAAACCAGGACTAGTGAAGTAATGTGCCGCGTCCAATTTATACTTGTTCAGGCAAATTTCACGAAAATTTTCAAATACGTCACATAAAAGTAGCACGTCTGTGGTTAAATAAATATCTGAATAAGATCCCAAACTGTTACACTCAAACAACCTCCACACATTTTGAGCTCTTTCGTAATCTTCGTCTGATATGTGTGTTTCATTTAGGTTATCATAAAATTCTTCTTTCGAAGGCAAATTTTGATTATTTAGCTTCTCTAAACTATCTACAAAGCTATATGGAAATACACCTTTCCGACGCATTAAATTAAATTTTACGTCATCACCACAAAAGTTTCTAGTCATAGCCATTTGATCGTCTGATAAATTTTCTCCTAAATGCTGTAGTGATGCTGACATAAATTTGAAACTATCAATGAATCGTAATTTTAAAAATTTATTTTTATTTTCTCCCTTGCTGTTAACATAATCATGCATATAAAGGTGTTTTGTGAAAGATATATATTTCTCCTTGTTTTGTGGTATTACTTCAATTTTATCTTTATGTGCACACAACTCTTTGACAAATAGATGTATGTCATATCCACTCATATTGTGAAATATAACAGGGATAAAATTTGGAATTTTATAATTTAAATTACAGATAGAATGAGCAGCACCGAATCTTATTTTACCAGTTATGTGGCAATGATCTTTCACTTTTACGTCACCTTCTTTAAAGGGTTTCTCACATATACCGCAAACGGTTGCATTGTTAAAATTTTCTATCTCCGATGGTGTTAGAGGAGCCATCGGTGTTACATCTTTCAAATATGTATTATAAATTTCTCTTACATCACATTCTATACGTGATACAAAAACCTTAGCAGCATCAGATCCTCTATATAGCTCAAACTTGGAAAGGGAATTATCAAAAGAACATTTTATGAAATATGCGAAAGAATACGGCTCATGAATGAAGGTTTTGTTAGTGTAAGAGCACTGAGGATTTGGCTCACACGTATTTATTGGTTTAAGAATTGATTCAAAATCAGCATATACTACGAATGGTACTTGCATTTGCTTTTCAAAATTTTCAAATTTTAATATATTTTCCGGTACCTGTTTTCCATATTTATCAAGCCGAAATTGTGTCGATGGTGTTGTTGTATAAATATGATTACAATCATTTTTCTGATGAAGCATTAACTGGCGCTCATTGCTAAAATACAGCAAACATCCGTCACAGAAATATTTTTTATGTCCGTGAGCAGAAATTTGATGTGAAACTAACCCAGATAAATTCTTTATCCAACAATAGTGAGTTTTGGCACAGTCTATTGAACAATGGTGATCTTCATCACATTCCGAGGAAATTAATAACAAATTAACATGCATACGTAATTTTTTCTCAGAGTAACGCAAAGGTCCGACAACATCATACTTTATTCTATTATTCTCAAATTTCTTTTCTAAACCATATACGTTAATCGATATATTATTCAATTCTTCAAATTTAGAAATATCGCGCAATTTAACTGGAAAATCCATACCTGTCAAGTTTAAAACTCTTGAATAATGCGGATAAGATGACATGTCAGATGTTTGACCATTTGCAGGATACAGTGCTGAAGTTACAGCCCAAGCAAAGCAGCATTGATCCTGGTTTTCTATATTCACTACGGCCTTTTTGTTTTCTATGTACTTTGGTAGTTTAATATATGATGAACCACGTAGTGGACTGTACTTATTCACATTTATTTCCACAAATTTTATTTCCTCAAGGGCCCATCCTAAAAATAATATGCAGTTATTAATCATTATTCTACACTTCGATAAATATTTACGTACCGGAATCGCGTTCTTGGAACTCTGTAGTTTGGGCAACCATCATATCCACAAAAGTATCGAGAAAGCTGCCTAAATCCATACCTTGATCCAAAATTTTATTGCAGGTGTTAAATGATTTCATTTCAGACACTTCTTGAGTTTGCAATATGTATCTGGCAAATGTCTCCATGTTTATCTTCACTATTTTGTGAAGCATCAGGACTTCATGCAATAAATCCAATACTTTATGTCTAATTTCGTTGAAAAACATTATATAGTCCAATTTTTCATTTTCACTATGCACTCGGTAACTTATTATTCTATATTGGAAAGCACTTCGGACAATTTCTACGCCATTCATCAAAGGTACACACGAATTTGTTCTATGCTGCAATGTCCTCTTATGAGATTTCATCTGTCTAGCTGTTAGAGTCACATTACAGCTGTAACACGTTTGCTGATTTGTAGATGTCGAAGGAGTTGAATCTAATTTTGGTTGTTTTGCCCCAGGCCCATTATCATTTATATTTTTACATGACTGTCTCTGATGACGTCGCATATTATCACCTCGAGTAAAACTAGCACCGCAAGTACACGTATACATCTTGGATACTTTACTGAAGGAATCTAACTTTAAGAATGATAATACAGAGACTCCTCTTGCTCTTTTATAGCCACAAAGCCTTCCCCCTCTTCAATTACAAACATACTTTTCGAGGTCAAATGGAGTGGTGCAAGTCGAACTCAACAACTGCCAACGACCTTTCAAGGTTAAGCTTTACAACAGTACTTTTCAAGGTAAAATGCAACTCGACTTCAAGGACACGCACCGGCTACAGCTCAAGGCCACGGAGCGGCCTCCACGTTCACGGCCAAGGTCATGACGACTTTTCAAGGTCAAATGCAACCCGGCTTCAAGGGTACGCACCGGCTACGGCTCAAGGTCACGCCAAAGGTGAAGTAGAAATAGAACTCAACTAAACAATATATTTTCTGAGATCCGACTAAAGTATGCAAAAGAAATGATAAAACTTCTAAACATGTGATAAAATTGTTAAAAAATTACTTTTTGCCGAAGAAATTAGAAATTAACTATCTGAAAGTTATAAATCATTAAAACAAGATGAGAATAAGCAGACATTTACAAGCGTAGTCAGTGGAAACCCCTAAAAATATCGCATAACTCATAAAGCATAATTGTGTCTAATTATATAAGTAGTGCTCTTCATTTAGAATAAGCATATTAAGTTATTTAATAAAAATAAGGAAATTTTTCCATTGCCAAAATCTGTATCCACCTAATATCTCGATTTTGTGACCTTCTTGTTTGTAAAGGGCTTCTTGTAATGCGCGCAAGCAAACATTTTTCGAGGTCTATTGGCGTAGGTATACAAAACGAATGAGTAAATTATACAAAATGACACTTGCAATTAATTGCGAAGTATGTAAAAGATCAAAATAATTATTAGAATTATACGTAACATTGTTATAAAATCTAATTTTGTTGATTATTTCCTCTCTATTTTTTTACTTTACGTACCTATGCAATTACATTTCTAGGACATTAGTACTCTTATTTCCACTCAGATCTCACTCTCTTATAACTGACTAAATATATGTAAGCAATGCACAAGAACAAAGAATTAGCCACAATTTATTTGAAGTTATGTTTCCGTACTTTATACCATTTCAGATACCTAGATAACAATAACAATAACAGAGCGATGACGACGCTCAGGTCTTAGCCACAGTACGGCCGTGTTAGCAATGCATCCCTCCACTGTCTTCTACCCTTCGAGAGCCCTCTTTCTTAATAAGATCACGTAACCGTTCGTTGATATCCCGGACGCAACCGAGGCAGAGGCGCTAGAGGACTGTTTCTTGAGTTGGCAATATATAGGTACCTGGCAAACGTCTTCGTTGAATGATGCTGCATATTGTCATCTCACTTAAAGTACACGTATACATTTTAACGCCGGGCCAGGCCTACAGCGATGCATTTAGGGTAGGGAGCGTCAGCTCGACCCCATCCGGCGCACCAACTTCAACAGACATAATGAATTGGCGCGCTAGTTTACTCTACGAGGGTAACGTTAGGAATGATGAAATTTTAACTTCTCTCGCTGTCTGCTACGTCACGAAACATCTAACCTCGGATTGCAATCTGGACTCAAAGTAAAGGCAAAGCCTGCAGCTCAAGGTTACATAATACTACCCCGGTCGAGGCATGCTTGCTATCGACAAGGGCACAAAAACATTCTACTCTTGACTAATAAACGTACGTTTCAAGGCAAGTGCAAACTGAATTCAACAGTAGGCGCTGTCTACAGCTGAAGGTCACGCCACGGCGATGGCCAGGCCTACAGCGATGCATTTGAGGTAGGGGGCGTCAGCTCGACCCCATCCGGCGCACCAACTTCAAAAGACATATTGAGTTGGCGCGCTAGTTTACTCTACGAGAGTAACATTAGGAATGATGAAATTTTAACTTCTCTCGCTGTTTTAACGTAACGGTCTGCTACGTCACGAAACATCTAACCTCGGATGCAATCTGGTCTCTAGTAAAGGCAGAGCATGCATGCAGCTCAAGGTTACATAATACTACCCCGGTCGAGGCGTGCTTGCTATCGACAAGGGCACAAAAATATTCTACTCTTGACTAATAAACGTACGTTTCAAGGTCAAGTGCAAACCGAATTCAAGAGTAGGCACTCTCTATAGCACAAGGTCACGCTACGGCGGCATACACGTTCACGGTCAAGGTCAAGGTCACAAAAAGTGGTGGGGGGAGACCCAACTTCGGCTAAAGTCCTCTACTAGCCAACTAGTTTATTCCAAATGAAATTTACAAGAAAACCTTGGAAGTAGCGCATCAATACCTTTCGCTTTAAAAATACTCGACTTAAAACTTTCCTAGAAATTTACATTATTAGTTTGAAGCGACCAGCAGTTTATTTCTGTTGTCAGACGAAGATTATTATCAATATTTAATTGACAATTTGCGCGGTGAGTGCGTACTTAAAACAGAGCACTTAAATCTGCTCTTTGCACTTTTCCATGTAACAGGCAAAATATCATTATTTCTAATTGCTGCATAAAAGCTAGTACGGTTTATTATGGAGCAAGTTTACAGACATAAAATTCTATTTTCGCAATCATGAATTTCAGTTGTTCCGCTGAGCAAGAATCTTTTGATACATTTCACTAATGGCTCTCTGCAGCGCGCTCATTCCGTATTGTTATGCAAATTCAGTGATTTCAATGTATTTTGCAAATTTCCATTTTTTGTTATTAATGTTGTCCAAATACAACGTCACTACTAGGTGGAAAATACTTGCCTATTGTATTGCGGTGTAATAACTATTTTAAACACACACAGCGAGCGCTGAATAGAAGCAATCCATTTTATGTTGGTTTTGTTAAGGGAATTAGTTTTTTTTAATAAATGGATGTAGCTTTGCCTCCGTCTTAGGACTCTCGTGTATTGTAATCCTTATATATTCTCTCTCTAACAGTTGCAGTTGTTAAATTTAAATTCAAAATCTTTATTTATCTGCCTTTTACAGCACCCATGCCAACTGTCCAAAACATTTGTTTTCTTATAGGTGATATAATAATGAATTTAAAATCCAACAGAGAATACGTCACAATTACTTAGTTAGGTGTTAAATTATTAATGAACTCTTTATTAGAATTCAGAGAGGATAAAAAATCTTCATCAACCAAATACTTGTTAAGGTTTGAATATAAAAAAAATTCAATGCATTTTTAATAAAAACTGCCATGACTGATTGACTACTACTCTACTCTAGCAATTATTAACACAAGGTAAAACGCTGTCCATTGAAAACACATACAAGAAAGTACACGGTTTATAAGAAAATAAATTGAAAAGTATATATGGCCAGAAAAGTGGCAAGAAATGTATAACACAGATGACTTAAAAACAAAGAATTCAAATACTTCTGTGGTATAAAGGGAAATAGTTAATTACAACACATTTTCTCACAATATTAATCAATTTGGAATACAAACTTCCCTACGCGAGATAAAGCGTAAACATTCGTGGAAATGACGGCTAAAGTATTACAAATTATTTCAGAGTGCGTTAAAGGTAAATAACATTTCTCAGTAAAATTCTTTTATATTCACATTTAAAGAGGACACTATCTTTAATTTTATATTACCTAGATTGGCCACGTAATACGCGAGCCGGTGGAAACAAATTTTATATTTGGATGCCACTCATAGAGAGCGCAACAGCCAATTAAGCAAGTTCTTACAGTCGAACAGATTAATTTTGTGGGCGGTGACGGTGTGAAACTTTATATGAATGACCGCTCCCCACTCCAGTGCAGTGTTGATAGAATACTACTACAGTCTAAACGTGCCGTTGCTAAGCAACCATAACTCATTGAGATATCGCCAACCAATTAGTGATGAAGACATTCGGATGATTTCGATACTTCGATTGTCCGGAATCGGTTGAAAAGAATATTCGGATTAATCATTCGATGTCGAATTAATTTTCAATAATGTGCTAAAATAGGTATAAACAAGCTAACCATTGCACTCTTCGCCAATTCGCTGCACTTTTTATATAATTTTTGCATATTCTATAGGATACTCTTCGCAGTTTCTTTGTAAATAATGTTAGTTTTAGACATTTTTCTTATATTATTATACAACAGTCGTTATACAGCTTCCTATGCGCCTCACGTTTTTATTTTAGTTAATTTCTTACCAGACGTCAGAATCTTAAGAAGGTCCAGCTTTGTGTCCTAATTATTTTCTAGTTTTTAGTACAGCTGATGATTTAAAATAAAACCGTTTAACTTAAAAGCTTTTTTACCTATTTTGATTTTCAACTTTTTCGTCTTATTTTTAGAAAGAACATTTTGACATAGGTACATAGTTACACACAGGTCTACTCAAAACATGTTAACTAATAACATTTATCCGCCGCCATTTTGATTTCTGAATTTTGACAAAAGATTTGTAATTAGCGACCCTAAAAACCCCCAAATATAGATATTGAGTCGAATCGGGCTAAAAATGATAAAATTTGTCTGCCATCTTGACGCCGCCATTTTTATTTCTGAATTTTTTCCAAAAATTTGTAATTAGCGACTCCAAAAACCCCCAGATGTACACTCTGACTCAAATTGGACCATAAATGACAAAGTTGGTCCACCATTTCGAAACCGCCATCTTGAATTTTTGGTACATGAAAGTGTCACCGGAACTATACGATGTGTGCAAAGTTTCATAAGAATCGGTTCAATAGAAGTAAAAAAATTAAAAAATGTTAATTTATTATATATTCAGAGCAAAAATAAATATAGAATTTCGCAAAAATATATATAATAATAATATAGAATTAAAAAGCATATATTTCTCAAATGGCGCCTTATACACATTTATTTAAGAATTTACTCCATTGTAAACGTCATATTTTTCTATTCTAAAAACAAAAGTAAATTATAGATACGTAATATTTACAATTTAAAAGTGATTTCCGAGTAAAAATTGTTTTTAATCCTCGACATATTGTCCAAGGAAATTTGCATCGATTTATTTGCGCGCCTCACCTTTGATTTTCAATCAGAGCCTTCACCATTGTGGTTTCCTTCTGACTCAATGGCCTTCACTAACGGTTCCGCCTTTTACCAAAGACTGAAGTTGGCTGCAGAATTGCCACGAATGTCGAAGATAATTCACACCGCGCTTACAAGCGCTCCCTCTGTTATTCACCTCCAAAAGTTGTCGAAAACCTGTTTACATCGGCGGCCAATCTAAGTAGTATAAAATCAAAGGTATTATTGAGCCAATTTTCAAGAAATAACACCGCAAGCTAATTCTAAACTCTCCCAATATAGAACAACAACTAAAGGCGATTAATCGTTTGCTTTGGTGCAAACTTAATTTATGAATGAAATTAATTATTTAAAATATTTACTAATCATGGATTAGAAGAAAGAGAAGGTTAGTGTACTAACTGGCTCCACTAAGGAAGTTCCTCATATCAGTTTTTGTCTGCCATGCTCTAAGCTCTAAGCAACAGCTTAGCAAATTTAGCTGAACTAGAAGAGAAAATTAAGAATGGAATATTTGAAAACACAAACTATTGTCGAATAAACTGTTTTGTTTTAGAGAATTCACAAAGGATGTCATTGTACATTTGACAGACAATGTGTGAAAAGTAATATGAAAATAAAGCCGTGATTTGTGAATTTCTTGATCTATTGGATGCTTTTGGTATCGTTAGTAATGGAAAACTGAATGCGGTAGTCAAAAGCTTTAGCTTACGGAGCAAAGCTCTCAGTTTAATAGATACACATAATAAATCAAATGTAAAAAGTAAAAATTTAAGAACAAATCGATTCCCACATACCTCAAGGTAACATTCTCTATCCAATTTCATTCTAGATCTACGTCCATTAACGAATGGGCCATACCTCAACAGTAGGTTCCTTGAGTAAAAATTAGTCGTTATAGCTAAAACCTTAGTACCATGTTGCTTCCTTAAAAAACGGGACTTCAAAGGCAATTTTTTTAAATTTATTTTTTGTTATATGTGTCTTTCACTATTTACTTGACTTCATCCAAATTTGACATATAGTTTCTTGGAATAATAAGAATCATCGTGTTAATAATTAGACGAATAACGTAGAGGGCGCTAGGAATGTCTAAGTTTTATATTATTTTGATAATTATTGTTTTGAAGATACTCCTTGTGATAAAGTAATATATTTTTTTATGCAATATTCAATTCTACGTGAAAAAGTACACTTGTTTAATATTTGCAAAATGCAGCGTTTTCGAGAATAATGCATTTCAATTTCTTACTGCACCCATGTACCCAATTATGTTAAATTTAAATTATTTTTATTTATTTATTTATTTAGCATACACTTCATTGGAAAGTTTATCCTTAAAAAAATAATAACCAAAACAAAATAAAAATTAGACGTAACAAGCGCCCTCTAGATTATTCATCCAAATTATTCACGATTATTTCTAGCATTCCGAAAAACCCCTATATACCAAATTTTGATCAAATAGCATAAATAGTAAAAGAGATATAACAAAAAATAAATAAAAAAAAATACTTTTGACGTCCTATAACTTTTTAAGGAAGCAACATGGTACTAAGGGATGTTTACTTAAAACAACTTATTGTTACTCTAGGAACTTACTGTTGATGTATGGCCCATTCTTTAATGAACACCCTGTATATAATTCTAAATTCTAAATTTAAACATAAATATCTCACCGTTTGTAGATGCCAATTTTATTCAACATGGGGTGAAGTAAAATTAGCCCTTTAGGAATAAAGTATGAGAAATATCTAAAATGAGATGAGCATGTAGCATTTTTTATTATGTTTAAATTTCGACAGTTAAAAAATATACATAAAAAATAAACTGAACATTAAGTTCTAAGCATTTAAAACTAATTATAATTGGATGTGCCCTTTGTTCAATATATTTAAAATTACATTCCTTAGAAGCAATTTTCTTCATAAGAGTCCAGACGTTCGGTTTGATTCGATTTTATTTTTTGGATTGCCTACAATTTTCCGACGGATGGACAACTATCATTTCTAAATTTTTTAAAGCACCTGCTGTAGCCACCATAAACTGGGGTTCCTATGAAGTTGACACAAATGTGGAATCCTTTTCGGTTCGAGCAGTCAAAGAGTTTTGAGGGATTACCTTAAATTCGCGTTTCTTAATAACTATATCAGTTAAACTTAAAGAGTATTTATTGATCTTAGATGTACCTATCATTAATTGAAGCTTCCCTTTTGCAAATCTATGTATATTCAGAGGTATATCTAATAAACGATAAATCAAAAAGTTGAAACTAGTATTCTTGTGTTGGGGAAAAGTATGTGAGTTACTAGGTACATAGGTACCTAGCTTATTTTCACTGTCCCTAATTATTAATTTATCTATCAATTTTCCATTTACATGAGCTTACTATTTCTTGTTAATGACACGATGACTGGACTAGGCATTATATTTTGTGCCTAAAACTGTTCTCGTTTATTCCATAGCTGTTCAAACATGAGTTAAATATATAATATATACAGTGTGATCCATTTTGAATGGAAACACCCCTGTAAAAGATGCGCCTATAATCTGATTTTAACGGGGCTTTTTTAAAAGATAGGCCATCGAAAGCTTTACTTTGTGACAAAAATTTACAGATAAATTTAAATTTTCAAGACATACTATGATTTTTTTTAATGTCAAAAATGGACAAATTTGATTAGCTACTATTTTTATAAAATCTAACTATACCACTGGATTCAGAAACATCGCAAAATTTCGTGAACAAATATTAAATAATGATAGATTGATGATAAAATTAAACTAAATCGAACTAGCCCATGAAATATAAACAATAGGAAGGTAAATTAAGTAGATAGTTTTAATAAATATTGCCTTTTTATTGAGTAATGACAGATAATAATAGGGTGCTATGGAAAACAAGTTTTAAAGTAGAACGTCAAATTTATAAAATACGCATATACTCAGAGTATATTGTTATTGAAATTATAAAATTGATCAATAATATTATCAAGTATTAGTTTATTAGTTTGAAGTTAAAATTATGGATACGCTAAATGTAGTAGAAAAAACTGAACTTGTGCGCCTTAGAGGAGATATTGACACAACTTTGGGGGGGTATGTGAGATATTTAATAATAGGCATTCGAATGGGTCCAACATCACTAAAAGTACCATTCCTAAAATAAACAAAATTTTTAATGGGTGTAGCGCTGTGACAAGGCGTATTATAAGAATGGATAGTGTACAAAGATGACCCAGGTATGGGCAGACCGTTTTAAATTATTTTAACAACTATCCAAACGCCAGTATAAGAGTAGCTAGCTTAGATTTGAATTTAAGCCGATGCCTTAAAAAGAATAAGGTAAAACCATTCAAACGAAAGTTTTTACATACATTGGAACCTGGTGATGATGAAACACTGATGAATTTTGTTTGTGGATAATATCTTAATAACAAATTTTTTTTTTAAACTTTATTCAGCGATGAGGCAACTTTTACCACAAATGGGGTGGTACCGTCACAAAATTGTAGATTTTGGGCTACAGAAAACCCAGAGTGGATCATTAATTGTAAAAGACAATATTCCCAAAAAGCTAATGTTTGGTGTGGGCTACTCAATGAAACAATCATTGGTCCTATCTTTCTTCAAGGTAATATGAAGAGCATGCAGTTTTTTCAATTCCTAAGAAACGAATTTTGGAATATGCTACATGAACGTTCAATACAAGAAAGAGTAAATCTACAATTTCAATTAGATGGCAGCCCTGTCCATAATGCCACAGTGGTTACCAGATCGCTTAATGCTAACTTTCCTAATCGATGGATAGGTCGAGGTAGCCCGTTAATTGGATGGACACCCCGATCCCCTGATTTAACACCAATGAACTTCTTCTTATGGGGTTTAATACAATCTAAAGTTTACAGGTAACGCCCGAGTAATAGAGAAGATTTGTGTTCAAGAATAAGACAAGCTTGTGCAAAAGTTACCCGGCAACAATTACAGTATGTCGTAAAGAATATTGAAAAACGATTCGACAAGTGCATCGAAATAGACGGCGGCCTTGTAGAGGCTATAAAAATTTAAGATGAATATATTATCGTGTTTTAGTGTAATGTTGTAATGTGTTGTTATTTTGTTTATTAAATGCCTAATTATAATTATTTTCAATTGTTCATACATGTTCTTAAGTCAAATATGATTAAGTTTGTTTAAAAGACAATGTTTATTAAAACTATCCACTTAATTTATTTTTATATTGTTTATTCTTCATGGGCTACTTCGACTTTTAGAAAAAAATCCTGTAAAAGTTATTATAAAATATTACCTACATTAATTTTGTCATAAATCTGCATTACTTAATACTTTTTCACGAACTTTTGGATTTACCTATTTGAAATGTTTCTGAATCCAGTGGTACAGTTAGATTTTACAAAAAAATCGCTAATCAAATTTGTGCATTTTTGACATTGAAAAAAAAAATCATAGTAGGTCTTGAAAATTTAAATTCATCTCTAAATTTTTGTCATAAAGTAGAGATTTCGATAGCCTATCTTTGAAAAAAAGCAGTTAAAATCAGATAATAGACACATTTCTTACAGGGGTGTTTCCATTAAAAATGGGTCACACTGTATAAATGACTGCAAAAACATTTTGCATACTATTTATTACAATTACTACAGATATTTGAAAAATATTAGATAATTATTTGCCTAAATAAAAAAAACCTAGTAAAAATCAGCCAAGTAAAAGATATTTTCATACTGTTTAAAGCCAATATGGATTTTCGTAAAGTAAGTTCATCATCAATTAACCAAATTTTTATATAAGTAACAACTTTTGTAAATATAAATGGAACAAGTTTTGAAAAATATGGGAGCTTTTATTATCCGTCCATGTTAGCTAATTTACCTAATGGTGCCAAGTCTGCTGTAGCAATAGTTACTGGCTACGAGGACTGTGTATTCTAATTTTCGTGTTTCCACTTTAAAGCTCATTGTCGCGGCTATTTCTGGACGGCAGCTGGTCATTTGTAAAATTTATTTCCATGAAAAATATCCTCAGTATGTAAAATGTAATATTGACTCTACAGTGAAAACGTAATAATTATGATTTAACAAGCAGTTATTTAAATAAACTGCATGATTTCTTATGCACAGTTTATAAGCTGGAGCCGACTAAAATGGTTAAATCGAAATGGTACATAAAAATGTTATTGGGATCTACATGATACTTAAATAATGCTATTAAACATCATTATATTTTACATGACGTGTGTAAGACGAATTTAGTTAATTTTTATTTCAAATATACCTTCAATTCTATGAGATATGATATCAGGTCACGATTCGTCGAACCGAGAGAGATTTTAGGTAGAGGACAAGATTTATTCAACTCGTTCAATCACCGTGATCTTTCACTATAAAGACAGGAACATTTTTACTTTACTTTCAATCATATCGAGACGATGCCAGGCATGGTTGCGAAATGCGTATGTGATAGTACTTGAGTAAGGTAAACGTACCAGTACTTGACACTGCACCAGTACTTGACATCTCCAACTTTATGAACTAAAAACAAGACTTTCCAAAAGCCTATAATGTTTTGGTAATGTCAAGGAACTCGTCAGGTTATCTACTTTTTATATTTTGTTACCTGAGATCCTCTACTGTCAAATTTACAACATGAAAATGGGCTCTACTGCAGTGTGTACATGAACATATATATTTATTACTTTTTCTTATCAGGGCTGTTAAGAAAGCAAATATTTTATTAAAATTATTTTACATACCTTGTTGTTTTTAATAAATGAAAAATGCTCTGTTTACATGTTCAAGCAGATTAGTTAGTCTCTAGTAATTTTTAGGAACGGTGTCAACTACTGAAACAAATATTTTAGAGTTGTTCCAGTAGTTGACACTTATGTCAACTACTGGGACAAAAACGTGCTGTGCAATTTCGAGGTTCTCTTCACTGTGTTTCGTTCATAATACTGTCGTTATGGTCCAAAAATTATTCTGGTGTATTTGGCCAAATGGATCCAGTAGTTGACACTATGTCAACTATTCGATCAAGTGTATGTCAACTATTCGATCAAGTGTATGTCAACTACTGGTGTTCTAAGTTTTCGTCATGTCTCGCATAAAAGGAAGAATATTGTTTTACACTGAAAATTTACTAATCAGGCACGTAAAACTTACTTTTAATATTCCCGATCCTTTTAAAAGGCCCTTTCTTAGCCATAACAAAACAAATAACTAACAAAAGATTCAGGAAGGGGAACGTTCCATCAGTGGCCACATTTAAGAATGGCAAAAATATCATGAAAAAAAAAATATGAGAAAAAGGAAATGGAGGATGACAAAAGAAGATCTCATGAAAGAAAAACTAGAAAAGAAAAGTTGCAACCAGTAAAGCGGATTAAAGCTGATCAAAAAGTGAGTTTAAGAAAAATCAACAAAAGAAAAGTAGTAATATCATTATCTGAAACGGCAGAAGAATAGAAGGAATCGGATGCTAATACGGATGCCATTATAATACGATCATAACAAGTATTAAAGAGTATGAAAGGTGGGGAACGGAAATATGAAGATAGAGACTATGTATTACTAGCTTTCCCAAGAGACAAAAGAAAGCTAACTATACATCGAGATTCAAAAAATTTTACCAAATTACAAAGCTGAAATTGTAGTAATCAAATTTTGCAATGAAGCAAAGACTTCATTCAGATTAAACGAACAAGACGTTAGTGTCATACATTTCAATCAGATCAGATCAATTGAAAAATTTGATTTTCTCAAAATTATAAAATGGCTTACTTTAAAAGATCACTTAAAATACTCACTGAAGCGATGATGGACATTGATGGATAAAGGCAAATATATATATTTTTAGTACATTATATTAAAGTTCTGCAACAATGTGTTATTAAATAAATAAATACTTAAATTATTGATATTGTCGATTAATACATTACTATATTTGTATGTCAACTATCAGAACATCAACGTGTCATCAACTAGTGCATACAAATTTTGGTTATGTCGACTACTGGAACTTTTACAAAGGCTCTATTTATTTTTTTTATATAAAAACATTGTTTTCCTTCATTGACTTTAATAGTACATTATAAAACTGTTAACTTTGTTTTACATATCTGTAGCAATAATAAGTTTGTAAGAGAAATAATTAAATTTTGACAGCACAAAATGTTAAAAAAATTGCTTAAATTGTCAACTACTGGCACTTTTACCTTATAGTAATTAAATGTCTTTGTGTCTGTGGAAACTATTTCAGATGTAGATACTGATAACCTACTAGACATTATGGCAAGGTTTGAAAAATTCCTCCAAAACTGATTTTGAAACTGAAATTGGTTCATATTCTCGAAGATGCTAAAACCAAAATGACATTTTTTTTATGAAAATATTGTACGAAATACATGTTCTAATATTGTTCTTATCTCTATCCCCTCATTACTTTTCAAAAAATCCATGTTATAATTAGTTACCGACATTAATTCTGATTTTTTCCCTAACAGGCGGTTTACTACTTAATTGAATTGAGTGTTTGTTTATTTTAATTTACCCTTCTTTAAAAGAAAAAGAACACGAAATTACAAAACCGATAATTATGTAGTTATTTCGGTTTTCCGGTTTGCGCATTTACTACGATTAAAAGCAAACAATGTTCTAGCGATGTGTGACATTTTTTTCGCAACTAGTAATTTAACAACTGCAATGAAAGTATTAAGGCCACAGCAAAACAGAAAATAAGTTGAAATTTCAACTTAAACTATCTGGGGACTAGATAAAGAATGTATACCAAATATGTCTTATGCATATAGGATTATATTGGAAATGAAGTAATGAAGGTTTCAATCCTTTTTAAGGGAGATATTACCTATTTGACGTAATCAGATAAGTACATTATACAGTCTTCTTCACGTACCTACCATATATTCTCGTCCCTATAAGTGACTTCATTTTACGACTTAAATGTTTGAAAATCTGATGAAATGACATTTGACATGTGACCATTTCCTAAAATGATGAAATTTTACGGAAATGATAGCACTTATAGGGATGAAAATTTATAATGGAACATATTATATGCGAGGCCCATAACAAGTTGAAAGTTCCATCATCAAAGTAGATACTAATTTTTACTGGTAACGATGATAAGAACACCCTAAGAGAAAACAAAAAATATTCCCGTGTAATTTCAAATTAGGAATATCCATTTTTCCATCGGATATCAAAAGTCATTTCATGACAATGAACAATGTCGTTATAGCAATTATTTCGGGCGATTTTCAGCAACCTTTCTTTATATGCATACAGCTCATTCAGTTGAAATTTTAAATTAATACGTCGAAATTTCAACATACTGTAGAAATTTCAGTTTAATTTTGTTGAAATTTTAACACAATAAGTCGAAATACAAACTCAATAAGTTATAATTTCAAGTTAATAGTCGAAGATTCAACATATTAAGTGGAAATTTTCTGTAATTTCAAGTTAATATTCGAAGTTTCAACATATTAAGTGGAAATTTCAACTTATAATTTCTTTCGCTGTGGCCTCAATTCGCTTCAAAATAATATATACGCTGTTATTGTCTTCTAGGCCACTGTGCTGGGATTCTTACTTTGTACGTAACACTATATAACATTCAATTGAAACATTCTGTTCAATTCTCGTAAAGTTTAAAAGAACAATGCAAAAATGATTTCTTATTATTAATAAGAAATCAAATTTTTGTTCTCGAAAGACAAATTTTGCAACAGTAGTATACCCTTTGGCATTTTTTAATCACAAGCCTTGACAATATATTTTCATATTAGAAACTACAATTACTTCTAAACATCTAGAAAAATTCCTATTTACAAGAAAGCCAGAATAGAAAATTTATTTCAAAAAGAAATCTCAATCATACGTTCATTTCCTAGAATAACTATAAACCATATACCTATAACTATAACTAATAAATTTTAATAAAAAACGTTGGTCTTGCTTTCCCTGTAGATCTCATTTTGACCCAGAATTTCTCCCTATGAATGTAAAATACCTTTAATTTTACAGCGATAATCCCACGGGTACCGTGCTCCTCGTTAAGTTTATAGCGAGCCGCAGGATATTGACAGCTGCCACTATCGCCGTTATTGGCAGAATGTGAGTTGTGAGAAATTTTAATTACACAGACAGGCACTGAAACATTTCTGAGTAAAATAATGTATTCTGCTAACACAAATTTTACCTATTCCTTTGTGGTTAATACGGCTTTCGTTGTTATTTCCATTTCCGTTAACCCTTAAACTTAAAATAAGGATCCATTGTACACGTCTCTAATTATATAAACATGCTTCCTAACTTTTCTTTGGGATTGGTGGTCTCATTATAGCGAACAATAAAATACTAATACAACTATAATTTGTAGACATTAGAGGCAAGAGCAAAATCTTAAATATTATTATTATTATTATGATCTCAATTGGGACAACATAAAAGTGAAAACTCGGAGTAAAGTCGCAACTCCTTTATGGGACATAAGCGGAGGCGGTAGAAATGTAAAAATGCTTTAAATACTAAATAATTACTTTTTAATTGTTAAAGAAAGGGATTTCTATAATACCTTTATTCAATAGAAGTGGTGAACGAAAAAATATGTTTATCACGTTTGATAAGTCACAAAAATGATATATTACGGCTACGTCTATTGTCTAGTGACCTACCTCTCGTTCTATCTTCTAGCGGCAAAGTTATGTAATATTAGGCGGGAGTTGCATAGATGGTACATAATCCTTCCGAAGTGGTGTAAAGCAGCGACTGTCTTGTTTATTAAATGTTAGGCCATGATACTATGAACTTTGCAGTATCATGATGTTAGGCAGGTAGAAAATTTCTACTACTCTATAAAGGAAAGACTAGGCAAAATTTTAAAGGGGGAACTCGTTTCCTGGCATCGGTAATTGGTCTCAGTAGCGGAAATAGGTCGACGTTAAATAAGCAAATTTCCAAAAAGCTCTGTCTATGAACTTTAAATATACAATATTATTAGCTGGTCTAATATAGCTAGAATTTCTATCTGGAATATAGTGGTGTTGTCAAAGGCCTTTACCTGCTCTCTGTATTTTACCATAGAGTCGGGTACAATTTAAACTGACTTGTGTCGTGGCCGCTAAAACGTCTGAACTAAGATTTTATTTGATGCATAAGAAATGCCAGTAGTTCTCAAACAATCTTTTCATGATTTATTCCCTTTAGACGGTTCACCCTGTATATTTTCCAGTTTTCACTGGAAAATATACAGGGTGGACCATTTCTTCGCTGACAGTAGCTTCAGCTACCTACCAAATTTGACTGTTCTCCGTCAAGTAGTTTTTTAGTTAATGCACCAACAGACAGACAGACAGACAGACAGGCAGGCAGACAGACAGACAGACAGACTGACGAAATTGAAAAACCTATATTTTAGTAATCTACAAGATCTCTGAAACGTGATAATCCGAAAAAATCTCGGAGGGTAATTTTTTTCTCGAATACAATACTTCCCTTCGGTATGCGAGGGAAATAAAAGAAACGAACCCCCCAATAGCATTTTTTAGAAATCTCCGTAATACAAATTTTTCCCATATGTAGCCAACTTTATGACGGACACTGTAGGTATATATAGGTTCGGGCACAAATAAAACTGATAACAAAAAATGAATGGCCCAATTCTTAAAATGTTTTCTTAAAATGTTTTCTTAACCGCTTCTCAAGTCACCGAGGTAACTCCTTGAAAATCCAGAATGATTTTGTGTAAGGTAAAGAGAAACAATCAATAACAATAAGAATGAGTGATCAGAACAAGAAATCAAATACTAATATTGCTACAGTCCAGTAAGAAACACGGGGAGGTATGGGCATTTCTCGCAAGGAAGGATAGGATCATAGTATTAGTAGGGGAAACGATGTTAGTAACAAAAAAAAATCTGAAATCTATGAGAATAACGAAAATAAATTATTTTTCTTTTAGCGGTAATAAATAAAAATTCTGGTTGATAATTAAATATTAAAAAAATAAACAATACATTTAAAACAAATAAATTAAAACAATTCTGAAAGAACAACGCAACGTTTTCATTTACACTAAAACATTTGAACACTACACTCGAACAATTTACGACACGAATTCATAAACAATACAACACTACACTTGAACAATTTATCTACTCGACGCACGTTTCACCATTCGCGTATTAATAATAAAAAGTAAGAGAGTTGATTTTATTAAAGCTAAACACGCGCTAGTAGTAATAATAGACACATGTTTGGGAAAAATAAAGTTTTAACAAAATTCACGGCGCGGTTTAATCAAATGTAAATTTTAGAAGGTAAATTATTAACTTAATAGAGCATGATACTACGTATCGTAGTATCACGGCAACTACCCCATACATTTATTGCTGTTATAGGATCTTACCAATTAAGCTGCGCGATCGTCTGTCTATTCTTATCTAAAACGTGTAATATTTACGTAATAGAAAATTGTAAGACTTAGTGGTTTTGACATTGTCTCTTTGACGGATGATTATCCACTATTTACCACTAAAACTAACTTAAATATTTTATATAAAGACGTTTTTTATATTTAGATTGGTGTTAGTTCACGAAAATAACTAATATTCGTCGTTAAATCACGCAGTTTGAGAATCACTGAGGTTATGACTATGTCTCTCACTCCTCAGCGTACATTTCATATTTTCGTCTGAAAAAACGTGGGAAAGAATCTTGGTAGACATACACTAACAATGTCTTTAGGCTACTGCCTTAAGTTTGTGTGCAAGTGATAGTGAAAACGTATGTGCAATATTAATTCATACATCGGTCATTTTAAAGTGGATCCGACTCTATACTTCTACTTCAGCTCCTATTTGGATATTACGCTCTTATCTTACAATTTATCATCCCCAGAAATTCTAATTGTGTATCGTCAGTCCCTTGGTACATATTTGTCAGCCGTCATAAACTTTTCTAATAAATTTGATTTCATTACACTGAACAAAAGACAGCTGCTCCATGGTTACCAAGTACGAGTCAAATAATAAATTAAAGAGTATAATTTCCAAACATTTTCGTAATGAATATTTTTTCAAAAAGGCACGATATTAAAATGAAAGACGATACTTTCCAATATTAAACTTTTTATTTGAAATTCATAAATTAAGTGGAGATGAAAAACAACAAAAAAATACGGTAATGGTGTAGGCTAATTATAGCAGAAAATTGAAGTTGAATTAATATTTAAATACTGAACTTATTAAACTTTGTACGCGTGGCAGCGACGTAAACAGGGCAAACTCATTTCGTTTATTCCATGACATTACATTGATTTTCTTTTTTTAAATAAAATTATCTTTTTTCGTTTCAACAAGAATACGTTTATACTGATAGACAGGTAAATGGAGAAGAAATACGCGAATATACGGGACACTTTTTTTCTAATGGTGTTACTAAATGTTGCTACTACAAGCAATTTACATTACTTATACAGTATGACACACTTAAGATGCAAGGACCCCCGTATTTAATTTTTTATCCCCCAGATTATCTCAAATAACACTAATGAAGGAAAACAAACTTACAAGTTATGTCATTTAAATGTTCAAAGTTTTATGAATAAAGCAAATGAATCTAAATTATTGATAATTGACAAACTCATAGATATTTTATATTTGTCTGAACAATGAATCACATCAGAAAATACTGATCATATTGGTCTGAATAATTTTACAGTTTAGTAAGGGGTCCAAAGCATTAAAAATTGAAATGACCCATTCCAACAAGGTAAATAAGTTTTGAGCTCGCATATCGAAAGAGGGTCCTAATGGGCATCAGAAATGGCTTGTTGGACTTTTGTTGAGGATTGCACAACTTCTCCACAAGAAAAAAAGATGGCGGAATGTTATTTCAAGAATTCGTGTTTTTAAACGTATACCTCTCGCTATAAAATGAACTACGTGCGATATTGATCTGATTTTTTTTCTTTACATACTACTGACATGAGCGCATATGCCTGTACTAGTAGAGTTTCAAAGTCACTTACGGTTTTTTTGTAATTAAATCCTAAATCACAGGAACGAAATTTGTGTGTTTGAAATTTCGACGTGCGGACAACTACATTAAATGTTTAATTTTCTTATATATTATATGTGAATGAAATATGGTCTAAAGATCAACAAAGTTTTTGCAAAAAAAATTAACTCGATATCTCATACAGTTTTCGAGTTACAGATTTTTTAATTCGATCGTAATAATGTCTTGTTATGATAACTCGCAACGTGACAGCTGCGGCAGGATTCGGTCGTCTGTGTAATTGTGGATAGACATTAGTCTAATAACTAATTTGATTAAGGTATTATATTACTATTAATGAGTAGGTCACCAATTGTCTGAAAATTAGACAATCATTTATGTGTTATGTTACAACTACGTGATTTTAAAATAGAGTCTGTTAAAAATAAATATAGATGCAGAAATACTGGTTTAATGATTACTGAAAAAAGGAAACTTTGAAGTACGTCCAATTTGCTTAGAAAATTTTCAGTTACGTCATTTTGGCTTAGAAGGACTGTATATATCGAAAGGTGCAAATACAGTATGAAACTGTCAATAAATTATACAAATGTGAGATTAAAAAATAAAAATTGTTCGAAATTTCATATTTAAGAAAATGTATGGTATGACTTAAAAACCCATCAGAATATATGAATTCACCATAACAGACTCAATACTTATTCTAAACTGGAATTACTTTATAAATAGTAAAAAATATAAAGCGAATAATCTAAAATACATTTTAGAATATTGGTGTAAATAATGACATACCTACGTTGCCCAATAATGTGAACTTGCAATCATGAAGAAGGGAACACAATAATATTTGCGCAAGGTATGTTTAATTTTTGCAAAATAGAAAACCTACAAAAATTGTGTGGGTATATGACAACAAAGGGTATCTTAGGATACTCACGAAATCAGTAAATAATTATGTGAAAAATATGAAGAAGAAAATGTTTTAAAAACGTTATTGGCAGTCGGTGTATTGTGTGACCTGTCAGTTATCCTTTCCGAAGAGGATAAATGAGCAGTTATTGTTGCCTTAAAATGAACCCGCCAACTATATATCTTGATTCATTTTGGAGATAACTGCGATGCAATTGATGATCGTGTAATTTAAGATGCTCGTAAGTCCTATGTGAATCTATCCATACAGATTCACATAGGACTTACAGATTAAGGATTTAAATTCACTACGGCCATCTGCAGTGAATTTAAATCTTTAGATTTGCTAAGGCAGTATTTATTTTTCCTTAAGGTTATTAGGCTTACGTTAGCTACGTCTGCGTCCTACACAAGACACTTCCTTACTGCATTTAAAACGAGCATTACAGGGGACGGTAGTCCAGTGGTTTAGTGTACTTAGCTTAGCTAGCAACTGAAGAACCTAGGGAAGTAGGTTAAAACCCTGCTCACTGCGAAATACTTTTAATTGTAAAAATTATCCACAAAAAGTGGTTTAGACCCTTACCTAACACAAAATCCTGGATTTATAACAAATTTTCTCGACTTGAGAAGCAGTTAACAGAGCACATAAAATTTTAGTGTCCAAACGATTTTCCGATCTCCTTCCCAATTTACCCTTTCCCAGAAAATTTGGATATCTGATAGAGAATAACCTAATAAAATCACAAATGATGACAAAAAATCACAACTGGTTCTAATGAAAACAAATAGTGGAATTGTACAGTAAATTGTGATTAAAAATGCGCGTCCACTTGGTGTTCTGTTGTATGTGCAGCCTTTCCTAACAATTGTTTTAAGGGCAGAAATAATGCAGAGCAGTTTTTAGCAGACAGTGCTTCTTAATAGTAATTCCTATGTAGTGGTTTGTCAATGCTTACTGAGCTGTGTATACTTATTATGCATTATTATTATTATTATTATTACTTATGTATATATTACAAGTTTTGTGTACGTTTTTATATTTTCATATTTGTAAAATGCTATATCATTTGTACCACAATAATGATATACTTAATAAATAATATCTCTATACAACACCTTCATAATTAATAGATCGAGTAAATCATCTGCCAAACGAGTTTCTTTTTACCTGTTCATATTTTTGCAAAATTGTAAAAATGTGAATAATAGCACAATTTCAAAAATGTATTGGCATACTATCTTAATGCATTACACTTAGCCAGAAAACAGCCGCATGCTAACAGGAATACCACGAATCTAATTATGGTTTATTTTAAAAAGTCGTTGACTCAAAAACTGTATAAGATATCGAGCTAATTTTTTTTGCAAAAACTCTGTTGATCTTTAGGCCATATTTCATTCGTGTATAATATATAAAAAAATTGAATATTTAATATAGTTGCCCGCACGTCGAAATTTCAAACACACAAATTTCGTTACTGTGATTTAGGATTTATTTAGAAAAAAACCGTAAGCGAGTTTGAAATTTAATTAGTACAGATAGATGCGCTCATGTCAGTAGTATATAAATAAAAAAAATCAAATCAATATCGCATGTGGTTCACTCTCTAGCGAGAGGTATACGTTTAAAAACACGAATTCTTGAAATAACATTTCGCCATCTTTTTTTCTTGTGGAGAAGTTGTGCAATCGTCAACAAAAGTCCAACAAGCCATTTCTGATGCCCATTAGGACCCTCTTTCGATATCCGAGCTCAAAAATTATTTACCTTGCTGGAATGGGTTACTTGGCGATTTAGACGGCTTTCGAAGGCGTGGACCCTCTACTAGTTGTTAGTAATTTTTCTCACAGTAATCATGTTCATGGGGGTACAATGATTTTTGTTAGAAATAATATTGACGTCACTCAGGTTGATATATTTAATGACTTTTCTGTGGAGTGTGACATTGAGGCGTATGGCATTTCTTTATGTGTCCCAGAAAATATATATTTTTTTGGCATCAAGGCCATTAGCCATACAGCCAGCTACAACATATTGAAGAATACGATTATCTTATTTTTCCCAAACCTATCTCTAACCTAAACAACAAGAAACCATGACCCTACCGACGACAAAGGAAGAAAGGAAAAACAGGGGGACACACTCTTCTCGTCCAGGGGTCTTTCAGGACATTTTACATGACACACTAGACTAGACCACGGATAGGAGGTATAAATAAACAAGAGGTAAAGAACAATGGGGAAACAAAACTAATCTACAGCTTAATTTTAGTCTCATTCACGAAATTAACCCAGAAAATATAAAAATGGTCATTTGTAATATTTATAGGCCACCCAGAGGAGATATAAATATATTTTTCAATAATCTCACGTTTATGGTAATGCTAGTTAGAAAAAAAACACCTTGTTTACTAAAATACCCTGCGATGTATTAGACTCCTTTTGTTTAAACATTACATCTGCAAATATGAGAGGGCAAACAAGTTCTACATGTCTGGATTATACATCGACAAATATATCGCCTGCGATGTACAATGTTACTATGTTTGATCATATGCTGATTATTTTGTTCATTTATTTTATTTAGGCTTTATAAATAGGTCAAACTTAACAGATACAAATGATAAAGAAGTTTATAAACGTGATGGTCAAAAACATAATATTCAAGAATTAAATGGCAGACTGAAGACGGTACATTGGGATGACATGTATAGTCTAAACATAACTGATGCATTTAATTTGTTCTTTAATAACGTCACATGGTGTTTTAACGCTCCATGTCCACTAAAACAATTTAAAAAGCGACCAACTTTTAAAAATGATAGAGGAGATAATAAATGCAATAACTGAAGAAGGTAACAGGGTTCGCAAAATTTATTATGACATGAAAAATTGTAACTCTCCGGAAAAAAATTGTTTTATAATGAAAGTAAAAAAATCTATAGGAAAAACATAAGAATTCCTAAACTTGATTCTTACTACAATAAAATAACAAATGCAGACAATAAAACCAAAGAAACATGGAATATTGTTAACAATAAACTAGAAAGGACAAGGGCCAGTCATTGTCCTATAATCCTTAACATCCAGAATAAGTTATCTTCAGATGGAAATGAAGTATCAAACTGCTTTACATCATATTTTTCCAGTGTCGTCCCTGGCAATATTAATGAACATTTTTAATATAATTTATTTCTGTCATGCACATTATCAAAATATATTGTAAATTCAATATTTCTTTATCCTGTTAACGAAGAAGAACTGTCAAATATCATACATAACCTCAAAAATAAAAAATCATCGGGATTGGATGGCCTTACCGCGCGCATAATAAAAAGAATATTTGACAATATATAGCCATCACTTCTGTACCTTATAAATATGTCATTTGTTAACGGAGAATTTTCGGATCTTCTTAAAATAGCGTCCATAATCACCATCTAGAAAAAAGGTTGTAAAAATTATCTTGAAAATTATCGGCAGATTTCCCTTCTAAATGTGCATTAACTCATATATGAAATAGAATATCAATCGAATATTCATGATGTAACCCTGTAGGTTCCCCAAGGCTCAATATTAGGCCCTCTGTTATTTTTGATATACATTAATGACCTACTCATCATGGTGTTACCACGATGTATGCGGATGATATCACTGTTTCGGTATCAGCTGTCACACAGGAGGAATTATGTCATAAAACTTATGTTACACCAGACAATGTACACGCATGGTGCCAAAGAAATAAGCTCATTTTGAATGATGAAAAAACACTTATATTATAAATTTTAATTTTAGAAGAGCATTAACGTCTAGTGATAACATAACACTTTTACCGAATCAACAAAATTTCTTGCCACCTATATAGACAGCAGATTATCGTGGGAACGAGTCTTTGTTTCCCAGGAAAGACTGCTGAGATTAATTCTCATTATAAATAATAAAGCTGGCTGTAAGGTACTATTTAAAAAACACAATATTTTTACAGTACCTAGCATCTATATTTACAGATGTCAGGCATTTGCTAAAATTAACTTGTGTACATTATCCACCTCCGCAGATAATCATCTGTATAATAAATATCTGTTGATGATCCCAGTGCATAAAACAGCGACATTTCAAAATTCACTACGCTATAACTGTATTATTTTATTTAACAGCGTTCCTAAAATTATGAGACAATTAAACTAATCTTCATTAAAAAAATAAAAAATAAAAAAGCTTTTAATAACAAATGCATTTTATAGTGTTGATGAATTCCTAAATAGATACAATTTTTCTTTTTTTTTCTATCTCTGTCTGTTCTGCTATATTTTTTTATTAAGAGAGTTTTCATATGAGGCTTGTTTTTTATACGTATTGTACACATGCATATTATATATTCTTTTATTAATGTACATTGCTGTATATTTATGCGTTTTATAATTTTGTGTTTTTAATTTGTATGAATTAGCTTACATAAATATTGTTTATTGACGTGCCAAATTGGTAAAATAAATTATATTCCATTTTATTCTATTCTCTCTGCTGATTTGTAGTAATATTGCACTCAGCTCCTTAACTAGTATTTTTCATTACAAATATATTCAGTTCATTAGCTGTTAAATGTTTTAACCGAGTCTAAAATTTATTATATAATATCACAGATGCATAATTTACTGGCTGCTGAGTTCTTGCCAGTCAGTGACATGGAATGTATAAGTACCTTTACACCTAATGTTATATTAATTGTTCAACGTTTCGTGTTTTAATTTAAGCATAACCAAAATTTAATTGAACTGAGTCTGCGGTAGGTTCTTGGTGAAACATACTAAATAGAATAAGGATTAAAAACACTTGGTATTACTGTTTCACAATTATTATTCAGATTTCTCTGACATGTGTTTCGGCCTTTCGACCATCATCAAAGAGTTATAACAACTTGTTATAACTCTTTGATAATGGTCGAAAGTCCGAAACATATGTCAGAAAAATCTGAATAATAATTGTGAAAGAGTAATACCAAGTGTTTTTAATCCTTATTCTACCAACATTTAATAAATACTTGGTTAATAAGCAATACCGCAAGCTACATGTAGATAGTAGTAGAGTTTCTCTTAAGTCGTCCGATGGCCGAGGTTAGTACATGTAATCCTCATTCCATCAAATATATTACCCGATAAGCCGATAAGTTCGGAGATCTGGAGGGCTCAATTCGTTTCTTATAACAACTTGCTGATAATTTGTGTTGTTAGGGTCGGTGTCCATAAGAGTATAGATTACAGCACGCTCAGAATGTAATGACGGGCGTTTAATATACCCCAAATTAATACTAAAGCAGAATTAATAGCCATTATAAAAAATATATAGTCTTCTCGTAATTTCATAACAACATTTAGTTCGTTTCATACTACAAATCATAATGCTTTATCAAAGCTCAAGGACGCAAAATTAAACATATATAAATAACATTTAGATAATATCTAGTACAGTGGTCAGCAAACTATTATTCAACAGAGCCAAGTATCAACAGTACAACGATTGAGATTTCTTTTCAGAGCCAAATTTCTTAAAGTTAAACTATTTAGGTTATTACAATAAACTTTAATTAAAGTTTTAAGTTTTGAGGTATACAGAATAAAACTTGATATATTTAGTAATTGTCTTATTTATTAATAAAAATTAAATTGTAAGTGTATGAAATTAAATATAAGTAATATAAGTATAATATTAAATCGTGGCAATAACTGGCATACACTTACTATGAACGATGGCCTTGCATCTCACTGGGAAGTTTGGGTAAGTCAGGATTGAATGTTGTTGTTTTTAATTTTAGGCATGATTCCAGATTCTCATCAATAAGACGACTTCTTAATTTACTCTTGAAAAGGTTCTTCGCATAAACATGTAGAACCGAAAAGGGAAAGAACAGCAAACACTAGCTTCTTCAACTGATCATGTAAGTCAGGAAGACTATTCCAGATGTTCAGAATCATGATATTTTCCTTCTCCAGGGCATTCAAAGCAGACCACTTGTGCTGTGAACTAAGTTCACATTTGCTTTTCCTCGATATTTTCATATCAGCATAAAGACATTCAAATTTATAGCTCCATAATTCTTTGTGGTCACAGAACCACACCCAAGGAACCAAAAGCGGCTGGCGAGCCGCGGTTCGCCGACCACTGATCTAGTGTAATAGAATCAAAATATGGAAGACACATGAGAAGAAGACAATTAACAAGAAGAGAGACTAGGACAATGTTGCTGATAGATGTTTTGATGGTAAGTTTTAACCTATATACTGAAAACGTGATGTGACAAGTACTGGAAGACTGGCAAAACAAAATACCTGTAGGCCAAAGTAAAATTTATAACTCAAGATTTGTAGATGATACCAGTTGCAAATAGAAAGATGAGCACATACGCCTGCTGGATAGTCTTTAGAAAATATTATATTTTAAGTGTAAACTACAACAAAATGAAGATTATGGTTATAGACTGAGCAGTGAAAACTACCAGCCACGTTAAGGATGGGTGATTTGGAGACAATAAATAGAATAGTATACTATCGATCCACTTGTGAATATGATATTCCGTTGGAAAGCTCGGCAAGTTGCCAGTTGAGCAACACTTGACGTGACAGAAATATCACTAAACGCAAAAAATTAGACATGCTAACGTCCTAATTCTGTTCCGACCTCTCTAAGATGAGGATAAACAGACGGAGTATTGATGATTCTCATGTATAACCTGATAGGTAAAAGCATTGGCGGACGTGTCATAGGACAAAGGAAGGTCAGCGTATGCCCTCTCATGGACCACAACTCCACTGCCAAGACGCAGTGAATAAGAAAAATCAAAATAAAACAGGTTTTTTCTAATTCCTAAATATAACTATCCACAAAACAAGCCGGGTGTCATTTTAGCGCTCACAAATGTCGACTGCCTAATTATAATTAATTTATGTACACAAAAAAAACTGATATTTTTGAAAAATGAAAAATATCAATGTAATTATTTTTTTACTGTTTTTTACTCGGTTTTATATCACTACAAACGTTCCAATTCCAATTAATATTGACTCACCGTAGAAAATAAAACAGTGATTATTTTTAAATCATTATAGAAGGCGGCTCTCCGTTACGCTATGCGAAACTTTCTCATCATTAAGGAAAAATCAGTGAAAAGGATATTTATTACGTACACTTGTATACACTTACAAATCTGTAATAATAAATTTCCCAATCATGCTTAGCAAACCTTGAAAGCCCACCTTATTAAAAGGAGCTCTTTACCTTGCCCAGATTAAAATTCTACGGGTAAAGCTGTTAGGATCCTTTAGAATGAGTATATCGCAGAGGAAAGAAGCGAGTTTGTATCGAAGAATCTGAAGTAAAAGGTTTCTATTTACCCAGCAGATATGTTGTTGATCAAATCGGGCAAAGCAATCAGTCAGCCTCTCGATGGTAGAAATGCTGGATTGGAGATTCGAAAAGCGTATTTGGAAGTAACAGTGGCGTACAAAAGAAATATTAAAATATAAATTGGAAATTTAATCTGTTACATTTACAAAAAAAAATGTTCAGGAATGAATGTCTGAAGGTATAAGTTGACTTTATATTCCTTTGAATTTTTCACTTTTATACAGGCGCAATGGAAACTACTAAAATATTTATAAACATAAAATTAAAGGAAAAATAGGACAATAGGAAACATAACGAATCATGTTAATTTGGGTTTATCTAAAATCGGCTTGTTCCATGATATTATTTTTATATGGTTTGTATTCGTTTTTATATAGTACTCGACATTCCTATTATGCACTTAAAATTTCACATTATTAACTTTTTCCGTTCTCGAAATATAAGGGGTTGAAATTAGTAATAGATGCGCCTGTTTGTGACGTCACTATACCTAGCCAGCACACTGACGTCAATTTGCCGTCATCAGATGTCAGTTTAAGGTCAGTATCGGTCTACGAGGTCATTTGCCAAATAAATGACGTCAAAATTATGTCATAATTTAGTACGTCGTAGAGGCGTTGTTGACATAACGTTGTTATGATGTCATTCTTGAGTCATAAATATATCGGACCTTAAAAATACTTCATAATTAAGTCATATTTTCTGACGTCATACACTGGATTGAAAAATGACGTCAAAGTGCCATCACACGTTAAAACGTCGCAGAGACGTCGTATACAGAACTTTGTTATTAAGTCATTTTGGGTCATTTTATGACGTCATACACTGCATTTAAAAATGACGTGAAAGTTACGCCACATTTTAGAACGCCGCAGAGACGTCGTAGACAGAACGTTGTTATGACGTCATTTTTGAGTCACTTACTGGCGTCATACACTGGATTTAAAAATAACGTCAAAGTTACATCACAGTTTAGAATGTCACAGAGACGTCGTAGACAAAACATTGTTATCACATCATTTTTGAGTCACGTTTATGCTTTGGATATTGTATAAATACATATAAACGGTAAAATACCTTTTTTTTTGTGTTTTCATCTTTTATAATACTTACTTTTATATATTAGCTGTGTTGATTAGTATTGAATCACAATAACTCTTATGTTCTTACTCTATCGCGTATGTAGGTACCACAGCTACATGTGAAATCTTTACCACATATATGGCATGTAATTTTTATTCTACTTTTATTAAGACTTATGACATTGAAATTCAAACTATACTGCGTCTCTAATAAAACTGCAGTATACATCTTTATCACCACCTTATTGGAAATAGGTCTTAGGACGATGGTTCAAATCCCAAAGCCGGGTGATTTGAAGGTAAGTGTTTAAAATTCTGTTACAGTGTTATTCATAATAATATATGTATATTCAAACCATTCCTAATTTATAAAAGCGTAAAGTGAATAAAAACTGAAAGGTTAAATAATATTCTCAAGTGAAAAAGTTTTGTATTTGGGCCCGTATTCGTCAAATCAAGGTGATATTAAACGTTATATTGACGTCAGCATTGAACCTTGATCGTACGTCAAAATGACGTGTGGAAATGGTTCTTACTAGGTGCCATATTCGTCAAATTAAGGTCGTATTGAACATGATTGTGACGTCAGGATATGACGTCATCAGGATGTGACATTATACCTTCCTTTAGAGGTATATTAAACGTCGTTATATTGGGACTTATGACGTATATTATGACAAATAAATGAAATCAAATTGACGTCAGTGTGATAGTTGGATACGCAACTTTGAACTCAGAGATCTACCGAGATACAGCGATCACTAGCAGCTGTTCAGTAGTAAGTAAATACGTGGAGTTGAAGGACGTTTTAGGTGTCTATGGAAAGAGGAAGAATGGCGTTTTGTCCTAACACCAATGTGAGTGGGCAAAACTGGAAATCCGGCTTAGCACAGGCGAAGGAAAGATGTCTTTCCTTTTAAAAATTGTTAAACATCGAATTTTCAAAAATTCATAACTAAGTCAATACGTGGAATGGAAGTCCGTTCTATGTCTCCATGGAAAGAACAAGATTGGCCCTGTCTCCTGATACTAAATTGTACCGGGAAATTCGGCTCTGCAAGAGCGAGAAAATAATGCCCTCCTTAGAAGTATTAAAACGTAACCTAAGAAATTTAAAAACATCAAATCTTTAAATACTCATATATAAGTTAATACTTGAAATGGAGGATCGATTTTGGTCTCTATTTAAAAAAGTAGATTGACGTTTTATCGACATCGTAAGTGTCACAGTAGAAATTGGAATTTCGGCTAGGTCTGTGCGAAAGAAAAATGGTCATTTTCTTAAAAATTGAAAACTCGACCCGACAGAAGCGAAGGCATATCGTCATTTTTTGATCCTTGGTAACATTTCGCCAAATCATATATTCCCCTACAATCCCTTGACTGCCCGTTTCTAAATTTAAGAGGCGAGAGAGACAGCCTACCTTTGCGAGTTAATTACTCAAAAACCAATGTAGAATTAATTCCCGAATCGAATGACATCGGCCGCTTCCTGAAAAACCGCCCCCACGAAAAGTCATTGATAGATCTGATTAGCAATTTTACAGGGGCGCAGGTCAACACAATAAGCATATAGATAATACTAACTAAACAGCATCGAGTCGACTGAGATCGCCGAGTCTATGCGTATAGTAACGTAGCGCCCGACTACGCCCCATTTTCACGAGGTGGAGGTTTGTAATTGTTCTTAAGACACTAAATGTGCGAATAAAATTCAGATTTTTTGCAGATCCATTATTTTATACTTTCGATTCATGAAATAAAAAAAAATGTCGAACAGGCCCATTGTTCAAAATCTCTGTCTTAATTTGATTTAATATTCAGTTCTATATTTCTGTATATACTCACAGTATATGGTCGTGGGTGCATCCAACATAATCGTCGACGGTAACAAAAAAAAAATAAAGCAATTTGAGCTTGAAAAATTGGTCAAATAAATTTTGGAATAAAACTTTATCGTCGTTCGGTTCATTGAACCTTATTACCTGATATAGATAATGAGATCGACTAAATATACATTCAATATTTTTAATTATTTATTTTTTCACCGATCTCAATATCAATAGAAGGTTAAAAATGAAACGGTGTAATTTTATTTCATAATTTTTAGTAACTTTTCTTCATCAGTTCAATTTTCTTTGAACTATTTTTAATAGCTAAATATGTAATTTTACAAAGTCAAAGAGTATCTTCACGCACCAAATTTCATGTAAATCTGCAAAAATTATGCAATTATAGGAGCACTATTGGATTCGAACAGAAGAAACTTTCCGATTTATGCAGTGCAAATTGATTCTCATCAATTTGAATTTCAGGTGCTTTTAATCCATAATTACATAATGATAATATGTTTCAATATGATAATCCGTAGGAAACATTCGATTTTTTTTTTTTGGTCTTCGGAAAACTTTCAGGAAATGTGTCAGTTTGAACTTCATTAACTTACGTAACTTACTTAAGTTAATGTAGTTTAAATAAACAGTACAGAAGTACTGTTGGCAACACTGATAATTTCAGAAGAAATTATTACAATTTCGTAATTTCAGAATTTGTCGAATAAATATATATACATGTTACCGGAACTCAGAAAAAAAATCACTTAGATACATAACACGAATTCAGTTATAAATTAAAACATACCATCATTTCAAATATTCAAAAAGAGAATTATGTAATTCTACATGTTTTTCTAAATCTTCAGTGCATCACATGATAAGCAAAAATACCGATATTTACAGTCTCGTGAATGTAGTTCGCTAAGAAATATGATGCAAATTGTCATACTTACAGAATAAGTAGACAAGAGTATCACGTATACATAGAATATAGTAAAAAGGTACATTTGTCTACCTGTATAATAATACATAGCACTGTATTCAGGTACCGGTGCGGAAGCGTCGGTTTCGCTCGACTCCTGTTTTCCTGCTATTATGTTGTGTATGACTTCTTATAGATTAAATAACATTTACAGCAACTATTTTCTATTGTTTCCTCTAACAAATATTGTTTAATAATGCCATTTCCACAATATATTTCGTACCCGAGGTGATATTTTGCAAATATGTGCTATACGCAGATTCGCACATCCCTTGCTCCACTTCTTTTACTTCCATAATTTACAGAAATTCTGTGGCTAATAAAAATTTCTGTAGAGACATTTTTTGCTTAAAAATGTACGCTTTTTATGAAAATATTTTTTATTCTCCCATACATCGACTCACGTTAAAAATTTGAAAAATATACCGAAAAAAAAAGGTTTTTAATTTTTTTTTTAATGTCGCTGGTCTAGAAATCATGTAAACTTTATATGATCTTATTAATTACACTTCAAAGAAATAAATCAACTGCCTCCGAACATGTTTGAGATTTACAGACAAAATTAGCTACACCGCCTGGGCTAAAATAAGTTTAGCAATTCTTTACCAGTGAATGCTTTTGAAAATAATCAATTTGTTTGCTGAATTCATTGGAATATTTACTTCTTATATTCTTATCGTAAAAAGATTCTATCAAACCTAGGACGTTCGTTAGATAATTACTTTAATTTAATATGATATTAATTCATATACTTCGCGAACAAAGATTCTCCAGAATATAATTTCTTAAATGAGGGTTGTCGAAATTACCCTATTAAAGACAAGAAACAATAAAGAGGTTAACTACTGCTGCAGGTGAGTGAGAATGTGAATTTATTAGGGAAAAGCGACTCATTTAGAACGAGCTCATCCAAGTTGGACGTGGCAAGTTTGACGATTAAACAAGGATTAAAATAATTGTCATATTTACCACGCGGCAGCGCTGGGGAAAATTAACGCACTACACGTGGGGCCCGTTACCAATGTTACCAACCTAATCCCTAAGTTTACTTGCGAGAACTCACCATCTCAGATGATACATATATTACTTGGTGATTTATGAGGAAAATTAACCGGAGCATGCTATGGATATCAGTATTAATTTACACACATTTAAGTAATGTTTGAAGCTATTTACAAGCCGGGTCATATTCAGAATTAGTCATTAGTTAGCGAGACTGTGTATGAAAAAAAGCTATTTGTGGTATTATAAATTGGAGCTTGAGTGAGAGCTGTACGTTAGCAATTCCCTAATATTATAGTATATTTTTCAGATAATAGAAGTCATTGAAACCTAAATTAATTACACAATAACGTTATTTTTTGTTTTCAACTAGTATTTAGGGAATGTAAAGAAATTTTTAAAACATTGTATAAGAAAAGTACCAACTCTGAACAGAATATAGTCATATGTACCTTGAGAATTATTTAAATGTACACTCAAAGAAACAGTATGGGTAAATCCAACAAAAAAATATTGCTAACTAACAATATCGTTAATTTTGTTAAACTAAATTATAATGATGGTATTTTTAAACAAAAGGTGACTGTTAATTTAATTAATAAAAAATGTCATACAACAGAACAAAGATTAACTTAAAAAATTGGTAAGTAAAACTATTATTTTTTTCATCTGACTATTATTTTGTTGAATTCTCTCAAATTAAACTATATTATATTTAATTTTTAACTATAGTCGAATTGTAATTTCAAACCGAGTAGTAGTTTGCTCTACTATTATAATTGATAGGTAAACCATTATTTATGTAGAATTAAACCACAGTTCTGTTTACCTAAACATAACGTCGTCCTGCAATTCACTTTGATGAATTGATTAAGACGTCAGTGCTTTTGTTTACCGTTAGTATGGGTTAAATCAATAAAAAAATATTTAACTAGACATTGTTCATTTTGTTAAATGGAACTATATGAATAGTATTTTGAAATAAAAAACAAAATAAACATTAACTTAATAAATAGGTGCATAAGACTATATAATTTATTCATCTTACTAATAATTTGTTGAATTTTGTCAAATCAATCTAGATAACTAGTACATTATATTTTTAAGTATTTTCGGATTGTAATTCTAACCCAGTATTCGTTTTCTGTAGTATTATACTCTGCATTGCGCAATTACGCATCTCACTTTTATACGTTTTAGTTTTCATAGTAAATCTAACCGTTTCATGTTTCATTTCGTGTATTGACACATTGGCAGTAGTAGGTTGTTAGATCTACGCATTGCACAGTAGGTCAGAATACTTTAAAACTTGGCCAAAATATTTAAAAATCAACTTCTTAAAATTACGAGCTAATACGTACATAGTTAGGTAATAGTTTCAAGAATAATAAACTACCCTTACTACCTGCTTACTTAATCATTTTGCATCACATACACAAGATCAGTATAATTAAAGTTGTGAGAGAGCGTTGTTCATTTTAGTAGAGGGTCCACACCTTCGAAAGCCGTCTAAATCGCCAAGTAACCCATTCCAGCAAGGTAAATAAATTTTGAGCTCGCATATCGAAAGAGGGTCCTAATGGGCATCCGAAATGGCTTGTTGGACTTTTTTTGGCGCTTGCACAACTTCTCCACAAGAAAAAAAGATAGCGGAACGTTATTTCAAGAATGTGTGTTTTTAAACATGTACCTCTCGCTAGAAAATTAACTACGTACGATATTGATGTGATTTTTTATATTTGTATACTACTGACATGAGCGCATATATCTGTACTGTTAGAATTTCAAAATCACTTACGATTTTTTTCTAAATAAATCCTAAATCACAGGAAGCAAATTTGTGTGTTTGAATTTTCGACGTGCGATCAACTATATTAAATGTTTAATTTTTTTATATATTATATGCGAATGAAATATGGTCTAAACATCAAAAAAGTTTTTGCAAAAAAAATTAGCTCCATATCTTTTACAATTTTTGAGTTACAGACTTTTCAAATTAAACAATAATTTAGGTCCGTGATACTCCTATTACCATGCGGCTATTATCTCACGTACTGCTATGTGGTTAATTGTAATGCATCAAGATAGTAAGCCAATACATTTTTGATATTGTGTTATTATTATTTATAATTTTACAAAAATATTAATATGTAAAATGAAACTCATTTGGCATAGTATTTATTAGATCTATAGGTTATGAAGGTGTTGTATATGGAGATATTTATTATATATACCATCATTATACAATATAGAAATAAAATATAAACACGTACACAAACAACTGTAATAATAATAATAATAATAATGCATAATTATACACAGCTCAGTAAGCATCGACAAAGCACTACTAGACTAGTAAGAAATACTGTCTGTTAAACACTACTCTGTATCTGTTTCTGTTTCTGCCCTTAAAACAATTGTAGGAAAGGCCACATGCACATGCAACAGAACATCAACATTTTTAGTCACACTCTACTTTACAATTCCACTTTTTGTTTTTCTTTTAACCACTTGTGGTTTTTTGTCATCATTTGTGGGTTTATTTGGTGTTAAGTAAGGAAAGTATAGGAGAATCTAAACCACTTCTTGTGAATAATTTTTACAATTAAAATTATTTTGCAGTAAGCAGGGTTTGACCCTGCTTCGCTAAGTACTTCAGTTGCAAGCTAAGCTAAGCATACCAAACTACTGGACTTAATGACCGTTTCAAATGCAGTAAGTAAGCTCTCTTGTAGGACTTAGCGAAAGTATGTCTAATAACTTTATGAAAAATAACTGATACCTTGGTGAATCTAATTAAACTCACTATGGCCATACAGATTCAGATAGGTCTTACGACCATCTTCAATGACACGATCACCAATTGCATCACAGTTATCTCCAAGATTAGTCAAACTGTTTAGATGGCCTGTTTGATTTAAGGCAACTGTAATTGCTCACTTTCCCCCTTTCGGAAAGAATATCTGACAGGTCACACAATACATAGACTGCCAATAAACAATATTTACAATATTTTCTTTTTCATGTTTTTCACCTAATTATTTACTGGTTTCGTGAATACTATAAAATACCCTTTGTTGTCGTATACCCACAAAACTTTTGTAGTTTTTCTATTTTGGAAAAATTAAACATACCTTTCGTTAATATGATTGTGTTCGTTTGTTCATGGCTGCGCTTCGAATTCTATGCTAGGCGTGAGGAATCCAAGTTCACATTGTTGGGCAACATTTGTCCTTATTTACACCAATATTCAGGGCTTGTTTTCTTAAGTCATATCGTACTTTTTTTAAATCCGAAGTTTAGGTCAATTTTTATTTTTAAACTCAATTTATTAAAACTTATTAACGATTTCGTACTCTATTTGCAAGTCTAGATATACTGTCCTAAACCAAAATGACGTAACTTAAAATTTCCTAAGCAAATTGGACGTACTTGAAAGTTTCCTTGTTAAATGACCGGCTTTTTTCAATAATCAATAAACCATTATTTTTGCATCTGCCTCATAGAATTAAATTCAAACATAGAATGAAACTATTTAAAAAAATAAGATTTGCTGAGATTAGCGGCATAAAATGTCAAATATCTCAAGAAGAGCGTATAATGAAGTATGTCATTTTGGCATAGGACGGCAGTATATTACATGTAACAAATTACATCATAATTTAAAACCACGTATTTATTGCACCGAAATAATTGTTTAATAATTTTCAGACAATGAGTGATCTAATGATCAAGAATAATATAACACCTAAATCAAATTAGGTATTAGACTAATATATGATCTATACACAATTGCACAGAACGAGCCCTGCCGTAGCTGTCACGTTGCGCGCTAATAACAAGACATTATTACTGTCGAATTTAAAAATCCGTATCTCGAAAACTGTACAAGATATCGAGATAATTCTTTTTGCAAAAACTTTTTTGATCTTTATACCATATTTCATTCGTATGTAATAGATACAAAATTCGAATATTTAATATAGTTGCCCGCACGTCGAAATTTTCAAACACACAAAATTCGTTCATGTGATTTCGGATTTATTTAGAAAAAAACCGTAAGTGATTTTGAAGGTCTATTAGTACAGATAGATGCGCTCGTGTCTGTAGTATATAGATATAAAAAATCAGATTGATATCGCAAGTAGTTAATTTTTTAGGAAGAGGTAAACGTTTAAAAACACAAATTCTTGAAATAACATTCGGTCATGTTTTTTTCTTGTGGAGAAGTTGCGCAAGCGCCAACAAAAGTCCAACAAGCCATTTCTGATGCCCCTAAGGACCCTCTTCCTGAATTCGTTTCCAAAAATCATTTACCTTGTTGGAATGGGTCATTTCAATTTTTAAAGCTTTGGACCCCTTACTATTTGGAATTGTAGCTCTGAATAAAGTTTATCTGTGAGCATACGCTGGACGCTGTAGAGTTATAAAATTAGATCCGCTTATACCGGAATTAATTTTTTAACTATACGAACCTTATAAATTGTAAAACAAATTACGAAAATTTTTGGACACTTTCCATTGCTACTGTTTGAGTTATTTAATATTAAACTACTACGTGTTAGTTGCTGACAAAAGCAAAAATAGAATAATTTGAATTTATGTAATGTTTTAATCTACTGTTGGTAAAATATTACATTCTTTCTACTTTTTTTATCCTATTTAACTATATTCTAAATATTTTTTTTATATCAGGTGGACATGAAGAGGGTCTATAAATATACGAACCATATTTTTCAAAACTGGAAAGAAAAATCTGGTTATGATTCTTCTGTAATGTGTCAGTACATTGTAAATATAATTTCAAACCAGCCACATATGTCGGAACTTCCAGAAAATATTCAAAATGATGTACAACATAATATATATTGAGTTTGTAGCAAAATTGGAGAACAAGGGAACAAAAATGAAAGAGTAGAAGAACGGTTTCTGAGCAAAAATTTAATTTTTATCAAAATATTTGAGGTGGAAAATGATTTACCCAGCACTTCTGGATTAGAGGGGAGAATGAAACTGTTTTTTGATGAAAGCAGTGAAAAATCGAAACGTAGAAAGACCGCAGAACTTCATAAAAAAACTTTGGATATGAAGAACTATAGTTTACGCAACCTATAGCAGATTGCGCGCTTCTTTATTAAATAAACAATTAAAATATATATTTTCTTTTCTTTGTATTGTAAGTTTTAAGGCATTATGTTCCACTGTTGCACCCCTTAAAACCACCCTAATTTATAAAGGCAATTTTATCGCTATTTTTCTGTTAATGTAGGTAGGTACACTCAAAGAAAATGATAAGTGAATTCAACCAAAAATAGCATATCAAATCGCGCCTATCTAGTTTCATAGTTAAATCAACCAGAATAGAATAGTAGATCAAAAGTTACCATACAATTTTCACTGTCATATGGTTAGGAAACCAAAAAAATGGTTAGTTAACAAAATAACTGTCATTGTACTATTTAATTGTAAATCAAACTGAAAATGGTTAGCGAACAAAAAAAATGTCATTATACCATTTAACTTGTTGTCTACAAGAAGATATGATTACTAAACTATTTGTTTACGAGAACAAATAAGGTTGTCGTAGAACTAAAAAAATGATTACTTACTTAACCAACTAAGTTTCATGTTCAAAATGATAATAAAAATTGTATGGTGACAAAATTTTGTCTACTATTCTTTTCTGGTTGATTTAACTATGAAACTAGATAGGCGTGATTTCAGTTGAATTCACCTATCATTTTCTTTGAGTGTACTTTTAATGAAAATAAAAATTGAAAATTTATTATATTTGTAATTGTAATTAAAAGAACATGGTTAAATAATAAAATAATAAGTATTGCCAATCACATTCTTTATTAATATTGCCAATAAATAATTAGATAGCTTTATTAATAAATTTCTTTTAATTTTATGATATTAACAAGCAACTTCAATGTAAATATTTATTTAGTTGAACAATACTGTTTTTGAAATGTAGCATATGATTTTTTTTAAATTTAAGGTAAGAAACATGGGAGAGTGTAATAACTGCTAGTGATGTGCAAATAAGTTATCATATGTTTATAAATAAATTTAAAAGTTACATAGCCGCAAGCACAAAGACGGTTCTGCTAAAAACAGACTATAAACTCAAGCCCTGGATTACAAATGGTATCATCGAATCTATAAAAAAACGGGATAAAATGAAAAGGCATTTAATAAGAAATTTTACATATGATCTTAAAATAGAATACACACAGTATAGAAATAGGCTAAATAAATTAATTAAAATCACAAAAAATCAATACTACAAAAATGAGCTAAATAAGGTAAATGGGAATTATAAAAAGACCTGGGAAATTATAAACAATGCAACAAATAACGAAAAGAAAGGAAAACAGCAAAATTACTTGATAGAGAATGAAGTGGGAGAACTGATTGAAGATAAGGCAAAAATATCAAATATGTTTAATAATTTTTTTATTAATATCGGCACTAATATGGCAAAAAATATAAATAAAAGTAATATAAAAAAGAATATAAGTAAAAAACAAATAAATAATTCCATGTATCTGACACCTGTGAGTAAAGAAGAGCTTGTAATTTATATTTCTAAATTAAAAAATTACTCGGCACCAGGTCCGGATGGAATTCAAGTAAGTACAATTAAAAAATTTCACAATTATATCATTGAACCTCTTGTACATATAATAAACTTGTGCTTTAAAAATGGTGAGCTGCCACTGGCATGGAAAGAATCAATAGTTACTCCAGTTTATAAACAAGGGAAAAAAACACAATTAACAAATTATAGACCCATTTCTCTTATAAACAATTTAGCAAAAATATTTGAACAAAGCCTTAAAAGCAGACTGACTGATTTTTTTGAAAAAAACATGGTATTAAACAGTAAACAATATGGTTTTCGGAGAAATAGACAAACGGAACATGCAATTTTAGATTTAACGAAAAAAATTATATTTGATGTGGACCAAGACAGAAAGAGTCTAGCAGTGTTTTTAGATCTGGCAAAAGCCTTTGACACGGTCTCGCACGATATACTCATAACTAGATTAGAAAACGTTGGTGTAAGAGGTTTTTCTTTAGACTTAATAAGAAACTATCTAAGTGAAAGAAGTCAAAGTGTAAAAATTGATGATAAAAAAAGTGAGCCATTAAGTATTAACACAGGCGTTCCGCAGGGGACGGTCCTGGGTCCACTATTATTTTTGATATACATAAACGATATTGCATATATAAACCAATTAGATGGACACCTTATATCATATGCAGATGACACTGTAATAATATTCACAGATACATCATGGGAGGCCGTATACAGGAGAGCCGAGGGTGGATTGGAGGCTCTGCGAGATTTTTTAAATCAGAGTCAACTAAGTTTAAATATCGACAAAACCAAGTTTGTAACGTTCACAGCTACAGATGTTGATCAACCACAAGTACTAGATCTTAAACTGCACAAAGAAGGCTGTAATAAACAAAACTGTCACTGTTCTACTATTAAAAAATCAACAAAAATAAAATATTTAGGCATAATAATCGATCAACATCTAAAATGGAATGAGCATGCAAACTATATTAATAATAAATTAAAAATATTAATACGCAAGTTTTATTTATTGCGCGATATTTTAAATAAAAAAAATTTAAAAACTGTATACAATTCTCTGGTTGAGTCGATTCTAAATTACGGTATATTAGCTTGGGGAGGATTATATAAAAACGCTTTGCATAACCTACAGGTGACACAGAATACAATTCTTAAGATAATGAACCGACGAGGGAAGTTGTATTCGACTGGACCATTGTATACAGAACTTAATATATTAAATGTTAGAACTTTATATACTTACCGCTGTTTACTGCATAAATATAATCCGCCTAAAACGGAGTATGTTTACGGTTTATCAGAAACTAGATATAACCAAAATCAAAACTTACTAGTTCCATTTTTCAAAAAGACTTTCTCTCGAAGATCTGTATTTTACCATAGTCCAAAATTTTATAATATACTGCCAAAAGGTTATAAAAATAATATAAAATACAAAAAATATAAGATACAAGTGAAACTTTATATAAACAACAATTTAAATAAATTTATGGAAATTTTGGAATAATTCACTTTCAGAAAATAAAAACATGCTAAAGTTACAGTGCATGCCCCTCACTCGGCATACTTAAACTAATTAAATATCGCCTGTTTGATTGATGCAAACAGGATCAATTTTCACCTGCTCAAATCTATTCTAATTTAATTCAATGTAATTTAATTTAATTCAACTCTAATTTAATTCAATAAAATTCTAAAATTAGTGGCTAACACAAATAAATGTACACAAAACAAACACTTTAGGTGTTTAGGTGTACATTTAAATACAATACAATAATTATTATAATAATATTACAATATATACAGCCACTAGTGTAACATTGCCCTCAAATTGTAGATAATTGTAGATAACTGATTTATTTATTTATTTGTGTTTATTATATTATTATTATTATATTATTTACATTTACATGTAGATCATTTGAATAAACATTTGAATAAACATTTAAAAATTAAAAGAATAAAAAAAAATAAAATAAAAGAATTTATATAGATATATTGTATTTATTAAAAACTATATATTATTACACACGTTCCTAATTCCTGATTTGATAAATATAACAAATTGCCTATACTTACCTTTTTATATTTACTCAACTCCTAGAAATGGGTATAACACTTCTAGCTATTGCAAAAGCCTCTTTTTTATCTTGCTTATCTCAGTAGAGCTCTCATCTCAGGGTTCGCTGCTTTTAAAACTTTGCCTGTAATATTTATTTTGCTTGTTAAATATTACCACGTAAGTTATGTTTTTTGCACAATAACTTGATTATTAATCTTCTTCTTTTTTCTTTTGTTACTTTCATTTATAATTTATAGTAAATTTGACTTTTTGTTTTCAGTAGTTTCTGATAACAGTCTTCTCAACTCGTTGATTGTCTATCTTATTTCAACTGTTTTTCAGGTCTTATTCTTTTTCAGCATGTTTAGGCCCTAGATTTGGACTCTTATGCAGCAGATGAATTGAACGTGTGCCCTGCATCTGGTTTTCTAATTTTATATTGCTTTTGTGAGCGATTATGTGATTTTACTTCAAACTCTGAGAGTTGCTGAAATGTTGCTGCCTCAGTTTACATTTTACGTGTCTTTTTAGCAATGTGATTAAACTTTTAGTAAATTCTCTAATGTAAACAATGGCATTTGTTATTTCTTTATATTTTTTAGTTTTTGTTAATTTCTTTTTATCAATTATTTAACTAGATAAAACATTCTAAATTTCCTTTTTCTAGTTTGGTTTATCTTTAAGTCTACTATTATTCTACTTGTTAACTTTATTTTACTTGCTATTTAAAAAAATACATGTCAATATTTTTTATTAAAATAATATAATATTCACCATGTATGTACAAGGAACTGTTTATATATAATTGAGTTTGAAACTTATCACGCCCACCTAATTATGAACAAACATTATATATGTACTTAATTTTTAAAAACACAACTATTTCATTAATAATCCGAATACAATTAGACAAACTCGAATTTGAAATACTTGAATGTGAAAGAAAATAACAGCTGTGAAATACTTTTAGAGTGCTATTTAGAGAAAAATACAATGCAACATTTTTATTTCAAAAATTTTAAGGAACAAAAAGGCAAAGAAGGTAAAACGGTGGTGCATGCCACTAATGAACGGTTCGATTGGTCGACTGGTATGATTTCCTCGAAGATACACAATATTCTCATTACTAATGGTAGAGCAACCAACGTACAATTACCTGACATCAATAAGAAAACTTCTTATATCACTTTTTTATCTACCATGCTCTAAGGAAACGGATTAAGCATGTCTTCAGCTATGACACATGTGTCAGATAATTACACGCTGGCTCCTATACTATATGGGTCAATCTGTAACAGAGTAATGACTGCCTTAGACCATTTTTTTAAGTGCCATTTTTAAAAATTGTTACACTTAAATCACAACAAACACAAAAATGCCAGACAGGTGGGCTGACATTTATTACCCTTTGAAATGTTAATCTTCATTTTAATGGAAGCTATTTTGCTACTTTTATAGCAAGGACGAAATGGAAATAATGAGTTCATTGAACTAAGGAGAATATAAAATAGAATCAGCATTGCAAACCGTCCTCAAAGGAATAAATAATTACATTCTGATATTTTGCGGTTCCACAGTAAGTTTTCGTACAATATCCTGTGCAGTAAAGGCATCAATATCATCAAGTTAATCGTGTGGAAATAAATTTCCTTTTGAACGATTATTGCGGCTTGATGAAAAGGAATTTCAATAAAAGCCACCGTTTAATTGGCGGCCTGTAAAAATTATTAACAGTACTTTATGTCATCAAGTTCGCTTTTTAAGTTACACTAAGTATGCTAATGTAATTTAGGCTCAAAGCGGACGTATTTAATGCAACCGGAAACGTTTATAGCTTTATCAATATTTTTTGGAAGTTTCTTTACTGGAGGAAGAATTGTTGTATGTCCCATAAAACCACGATTTAGACGATTGGAAATATTTTAATATAAATAAGGAAAGGTGGAAACCGTCAAAGCGTCTGCACCTGCCAAATACTCTTAAGTGGATTTGAATACAAAATCGTCATGTGTCAAGTTACTTTGAACGGGTATAACATAACGGCTAAAGTGGATGTAACACTGCAAGTTACAGCGATTTATTATGTTCTTCGCAAACATAAGAGCGAATGGTCTATTTAATTTGATCCTCACATTTCTAAAACAGTAAATATCGCTCATGGAGAACAAATTTTCATATCACTATGTTGATGAAGGAATTCAGAACAATTTTCGAAACATCGGAGTAACCGTCCGTCCGTTTGTCCGTCTATCGACTTGTCCATTTGTCTCTACGTCTCCGTCACGTTTCTTGTAAGCACGATAACTTAAGATGCAAAAGCCAGATTTTACAGAAGTTTGGTCACTGACTTAGTATTATAGTCCAGTTCTCAGGGACAGTACAGGAAAAGACTGAAAAAAAAAAAGACCGTAACTCGAAAACAATTTGTGCAGGTTTAAACTTTGGTAATATGTTTAAAATGGACCAAAGTTCACGAAACGAAAAAGTTTAGGAGTTTTGCGGATCCGGGGTAACTTATTATCGATAGGGGTTGAAAGGTTGAAAGTATGAAATTGCTCCATATCCACTACCACTTTTTACTGCATAAGGCATGTCAGTACTATCTGATGAACTTAAAACTATAAATGAAAATACCGAAGGAAATACTACACTGCATATTGTTGATGGGGTTTTTTTGCTCTATAAAGTGAAATGGACCATCCAGAAATACAAAACTTTTAGTGATGTATGCAGAATTTATCTAAATTATGTTAATAAATGATACAAACTGCCTATTATTATTTTTGATGGATACGACAATCCTAACAGCATTAGAAGACAGGAACAGCAACGTCGATATCAAAATGCTGAATCTCGCGTCCCTGTATTAAACGACAATCCAGTGAGCATAAACCAAGAAACGCTTTTGAAACGCTAATGAAAACATTTGCTAATAATGGCATCAAAGTCGACCAAGGTCGTGATGAAGCCGACAAATTGATTGTTGATACTGCGATTAGCAATTCGAAAGACTTCACGACAACAATAGTTGGGTAAGATATGTTTGTTCTACTAATAGAATTAGCTCCTGGAAATACAGACGTAATGATTTACAAACCAAAAATTAGTAGAACAATATCAAAAGTGTATTCGTCAAGAGATTTGAAAGGATAGTGCAATATTATAAAAAAAGTGGATATTATTAGCTCGCGCGATAAGCGGGTGCGATACAACATGCGCTCAGTACAATAAAGCAAAAAAAGGACCAATAAAACTGTTTTCAAAAGGTTTACTTCGAGAGAAAAATGCTGTAAGTAGTTTTTATAATGAAAATTCTTCTTTAAATGAAGTAAAAGAGGCAGGAGAGAGAATGTTTTTGGGTCTGTATGGATGTAAAAAACATGTAATACTAAACGACACGGATTTCATATTTAAAACTGAATTATTTATTATTTGTTTGCTTATAGTAATGAAACATATTCTTTATAGGATTTTGCAAACAGCGAAAAGAAAAACTATGTACGAGAACTATAGTTTTTCTTTTAGTTCTCATAGATAGTTTTTCTTTCCGCTGTTCACACAACACTCGTACAGACATTATTATTAGGTGCAGAAAACGGATTGGCAATATAAAGTTTCCTGAAGCGTCGGGCTGGGAAAAAAGAGATGTTCTGCAACCAGTCCAAACCACTTTAGATGCTGCACCAAAAGACATTTTAGATTTAATAGTATGTGGGTGAACAGTAAACTGCTCCACGTTACAATCCAGATGCATGAAAGCAGGTTTAAAATGTTCTGTCACGTGTATTTGCGAAGGCTCTGAATGTAGTAATAGCGATGATCATAGTGCAGCAGTAGATGATGTAATAGACTTTGGTCGAGCAAATTTTGATGATGAAAGTGATAATGAATGAAGGCGACAGTTCCGAAATTAATAGCAACGTATTCTTTCTGTATATTTTTCTATATTTATCTTTTAATAATTTCATTGCATTATATTTCTATTCATAGTCATATTTAGGTAGTAAAAATGAATGAAATTATATAATCTTTTGAAACACGCTTATTTTTTTAAATATTCTCTGAACTTTATATCCAACTCTTACATTTTTTATATATACCATCGAAAAATGGTCGAATTTCGGTTAAGTATTGCTGTAAAATTAATTTAAAAATACCATCTTAAAAATAATTTTGTCAGAAACAACTTTTATTCGAACTATTTTCTTGTAATTGCCATATTTTCCGAGAAAATAGTGAACAATTGATTTCTCAAATAAAAATAACCCTTCTTATCCCCTACAGGTTCCCGCGACTTCGTAAAAGTCCTAAACTCTTTTGTTTCGTGAACTTTGGCCTATTTTAAACCTATAACTAAAGTTTAAGGTCTGCACAAATTACTTTAGAGTTAAAGTAAAGTTTTTCTATACATGGTAATCAAGAATGTTCAAATGTTCTGGACAGAAAATGAGGTGATTTTAATTTTTTTGTAATTTTTGTGTATCTTGATAATTTATAAAATTTTGATTTCAAATTTTTCGCAAATGACGAGATATTAACTTTGACACTTGAAACAAAATGCTAATTGAATCTAAAGTGCATCTAGTCTAAATAAACTATACTTACGTTTTCATTATAATTTAGATTCAACAGGAATGTGCCATAGAGTGAATGTATTTTAAACTCGGAGATTTAAAATATATATATTTTCAGTATTGAATACTCACAGTTTTCACAATTGCCATCTACAGTGAACGAAAGATAAGTACCAGGTCTATCAATTGTACATAAAATTATATTAAAATGTCTTGGTAAGCTCTCCACAGCTCACCTAAGTAGCTCCTAGAAAATCCTTGATTTTTTGTTAGGTAAAGACAAAGGAGGCCCTAAAATATATAGTAGAGCCCGAATCACTTCACCAATTTTATATTTTAAATTATTTCGTGTAGTAAGCAGGGTTTGAAACCGCTTTGATAGGCACACCAGTTTGTACTTTTTATTATTTATATACTTTTAACTTCGTAATTTTTAGAAAAAAAATTTAAAAGACAATAAACAAAATCTAATATTTTCGACGTTGGTGTAAAATACATATTCAAAAATCTGATTTTCTGACACCATTTCATAGGGCGTATGAATGGTTTACCTAGTCAAATACCAATAGAATAGAATAGAATAGAATATAATTTATTTTATCAATTTTCGATTTAAACATTGGGCACGTTTAAATAAACAATATTTATTTAAATTAATTCTTGCAAATTAAAAACAATATAATTAATTATTGCCTCGTTATGTAATAAAATGTTAAAATAACACATGAAAACACATAAATACACAAAAATATACATTAATAAAAGAATTTATAAGTATGTATAAAAAACAAATAACCTCATATAAAAACTTTAGTAAAAAATATAACAAAATTGGCGAGGAAAGAAAGAGAAGAAACATTGTATCTATTTAGGAATTCATCAACGCTATAAAATGCATTTGTTATTAAAAAAATTTGTGTTTCTTTTTGAAATGAAGATAAGTTTAATTGCCTCATAGCTTTAGGAATTATGCAAAATAAAATAATACAATTATAGTGCAGCGCATTTTGAAATGTCGCTGTTTTATGCACTGAGATCATCAACAGATCTTTATGTCTTGTATTACACATATGATTTTCTGCGTAGGCGGAGAATGTGCACAACCTAATTTTTGCAAATACCGGGCATTTGTAAATAGTGACGTTAGGGACTATAAAAATATTATACTTTTTAAATAGTGCCTTACACCTAGATCTATTATTTATGTTAAAAATTAGTCTTGGCAATATTATCTAGGAAACAAAAACTAGTGGTGTACGAGTTGAGCGTCCCTAGGTTAATACATTCAATGACAAATGTGAAGTTAAAGTATAATACACGCTTAAAAGACCCATCTGATCAGTTGTATTACATGTAAATTAGTAAAGTAGGCTTTATTTAGCTATTTAAAATGTGATCTATATGCAATTCCCATGATAATCTGCTCTCTATGTAAGTGCCAAGAAATTTCGTTGATTCGGTAAAAGTTATGTTATCACTAGACGTTAATGCTGTTCTAATTAAAATGTATAGAAATTGTTTCTTCATCATCAAAATGAGCTTATTTCTTTGGTACCATGCGTGTACACCGTCTAGTGTAATATAAATTATATGATATAATTCCTCCTGAGTAACAGCTGATACCGAAACAGTGCTTACATTGTGGTAACTCCATGTTGAACATAACTTGGCAGGTCGTTAATGTATATGAGAAATAACAGCGCCTAGTATTGTGCCTTGGTGAACCCCCCGGGCTACATCAAGGATATTCGATTGAAATCCATTATGTTACTACTAATTTTCGATTATACTTAAAGGAGTTAATGCAATTTAGAAGACATCCTCGTATACGGATAGTTTCTAATTTTTTGGATAGTATATTTCTGTCTACAGAATCGAAAACTTTCGATAAATCGAAAAATAGCGACACAACATATGTATCCTCATCTAACTGTTTTTAGATATATTTTAAAAAAATCACATTAATTTCTATATGTTCTGTATTATATTCTGCATTTTGAATTAAACACATGAAACTTTAAAATCAAGAACAAGACAGCATAAACATTTTCTTTCGTGCCAGTTTATTTCTGAGATAATAATGTCAGAGCATTTTACAGTTGTGCCGAGTACTTTTTGAAACACTCTGTATATAAGTACATTTTAGAACCTTTCGAATATTTTCAAATTAACCCAATTACCGAAATGCGTTTAACTGACATAGCGACGATCCGTGTTCGTATAATGATGTAAATTTAACCAGAGCTGTGGATAATCGATACAAAACAATTAGTGTGTACAATGACCGGATTTAGAGTTCTGAGCCGACTAATGGTATTGGTCAATAGCTTTGGCATTATATCTGGTGTGATGGAAACATGATATGCTATAGAAGTTTCCACTTACAGAATACTGGTAGCACCTTTTGCCTGTGAACTACTGACACATAGAGTTACCGCAACATTCTACAAATGCTCGGTTATCAATTAGTTTACAATAACCGGTCTGGCCTGTAGCAGAATTATATATATTTACAAATGGAAAAATGTATCCAATATTCGTTGGGCCTTGTAAAAATCATTAAATAAACATATCTGTAAGAACGTTTCTACAAATGACCTTTTCCTAATATCCAGTATTTACTATAGTAGAGTGCTCATTAGTAAATCAAAGTTAAATAACTGTTACAATTCGCTAAAGGAAAAATGATGGGCCAATTATATGCACCGATGTTTCATACTAGCTGTCAGAGAAATGATAAGATCAAACAGGTTTGGATAGAAGTGGGTACAGGTTCACCCCCTGCGAAATAATATTTTCCATTATCAATTGTCAAGAATTGATTTACATGCCACTCTGTATCCTGTAAAGATTCATCTTCCTTACTCAGACCATCCTAGATCGGTAGAATTACAATTTTTGCTTTAAAAATAATTCGAATAAAATAAGGAATTAAAAGAAACAACAAGAAACTCAACTGTCAAAGAGAAAAATCGAACTAAAAGGAACTAAACAAGATTATCGCTGATATAAAAACTGAATGTTCAATGACTGTAGCAGTCGAAGTCCCATTAACACGGATAGTTTATTCACTGCATGCCAACTATCACGCTATTCTCGCAGATAAATACAATAATATTGTGTGAACCATTGAACATTACCTTTTTATATTAACAAAAATCTTATTTTATTTCTTATAATTCGAGTGTCCTTTCCGCATTTCTTCTTTTTAGTATTTATTTTGCTCTTACCTATTCTATTACCTTTCTCTTATTATGAAGAGGATATTCCACAATCCGGTTATATTCTTCACATGCATGTTCATGATTTGTTTTGAAAGTGCTTATATTCGACATCATACCTAATAGCTTTGAAACAATTTTAATTTCTTGAATTGAACAAAATAGCGTCTGCCATCCGCCATGTTTCCTATACAGCTATATTAAACATAATATTTAAAATCCTTTTTTAAAATTTAAATTTTAATGGAACCTTTAAGCTGATTAGAATCATAGGTTATAGTGGAATAAAACTAAGGGTTTAAATTGTCTAGAAAGGAATTGTCTTACTATGACAATTTTCTTGTTAAAAGAAGTGTAGAAAAAAGTTTAAGATTCCGTGTGGTGGAAAGCTTTTGTTTTACAAAAGAATGTTCAAAATTGTGTTTTTTCGAAGTTTTTTCAAATATCTCTGGTTGTATAACCCGTATCGGAATAAAGAAAGAGAAACAAATTGTTCACAATGAAACTGCGAAGAAAACTAGATTTGTATGAAACTTTTTGATCAATATGCGAAGTTGCAAATCATAAAGACAATCTACAGAGGCCACTTTTAAACCATTGATGATAACTTGAGCAATAATGCAAATATTTTAACTAATCTTTAGAACCCTTGTAGAGCTAACCGGTCAGGTCAAGTTTCAAACTGAAATGTATTTTACTAATCAATATTTTGCCACAAATACAAAATTAGTAGTATATGTTAATAGGACAGAAAAATATGAGCAATTTAAAAAAATTACTTTTATCTACACCAATTGGGAGCAGACATATTGCATTTTGTGTGTTATGGCCATTTATAAACAAACTAAGAGACATTATGACTTGAAGTTTATACTGAACATTCCCTAATACTTAAACACTCTGTCGATTATGTCACAATTTCTTAAATCACATACATTGTTGGACAATTAAAGTTGAAGTTGCTTGATAGTGTCGAATGAAACGAAAATATCGCGCACGGCCTACTTCTGTACCCTAAGCTACTCGATCATTTTTACGACAAAATTAACACTTGCTTCTTCGCACTCCTACTTCATCGTATGACGATGTACTTTTTCGTTTTAAACAATTGTGTTTTCTAGTAGGTATTTATTTTACTACCAAATTTTAAGATAAACTATTTATTTCAAGAGTACACAGTGGGTCAGAATCTAATATCTCTGGCCAAAATTATGAATCTCTGTAAATGTACTTAGTGTGCATAGGTCACTAAGGGAAAAATAGTAAAAAAAAATGACACCGTCTGGGGGTGAGATACAGGGGTTGAAAATGCTAACAACCTTCAATATCTTTGAAACTCAGTTTACGTACTTTTGATAGATACATTTCTATGAGAAAAATAAGGGGAAAAAATGAATAACCCCTGGGGGTGAGTTGGGTTGGAAATATAAATAACGCTGGATCTGTTTCAAACTTGGCATGTGTGTTGATTGCGCTTAGGTATTTATGAGAAAAATATTTTTAAAATACCCTCTACTCCTGGGCGTAATATGTAAGAGTTCAAATAATTCTTTAATCAGTGTTTATAGAAAAATATTCAAAAAAATTGTATATTGTAAACATTTTGGAATAAAAAGACACAACAGGTGTTCAAAAGATAAATGTATTAAAGATTTTTGAACAGAAGTAATAAATCAAATAAGACCTATCAAACTTGTCTACTTAATCACAACTGTCCCGTCCACTACTGGTTTTGGAGGTGCTTTCCTGTGGTGTTTATGTCATCGAAGTCGTTGAAGGTTTGGGTACTTCTGGTATTGCTAGTAGATTTAATACCTCGGAAGGTAATGTTGGACAACCACTTTTGGGTTAATTTTCTAAGTCCTGTGATGAGCGGGTCGGATGAAATTAACAGGCAATGAAGAGGGTCCTCGTTCGCTAGTTGTCTAGGTGATTTTCAAGCGTGGCTTTGCCTGTATTGTTTAAGGTCTTTACTCCTTGACTCCCGAGCTTCTTCTGAGAGTTGACAGATTGGCAACATCGCAGACTCAACAATTTCAGCTCCAAGTATGAAGATTTTGTGCGCAGATGCCGGCATGTAATACCATCCGTAATTGGTGACAAATAGATTCGCCGTCTCTTTTGCATAGCTCAGAGGGTCAGATTTAAAAAATTTTGACCACAATTCTGAAACTCATGGAAACGCCCCAAAATCAGCAGGATAAATAATTTAAATAATTCATCGATGAATGGGGGTGGTGAGTTTCAAGGTGTGGAAATTGAAATAATTGTATGAAATTGTGAAATTTAGGATTCGAATGTTACCTACAAATTGAAGGAAAAACTGTGAAAAACTTTCACTGATAAATAGGGCTTGGTTTCAGGTTGTGCAAATCGAAATTAATTGATAAAATGTGGAAACGAAGGATACTAATAGAATTTCACCTAAAAAAAGAAAACTTAATATTGTATTATTTTACAAAATCAAAAGATTACAATGTTAAAAATAAATTTAATAGTTGATTAATAGTCACTTTGTGGTTCACTTGAACTACTTTGGCTTTGATATGTATGTGACTCTTCACAATCAACTGTGATTTCCATTTCCATATTTATAAAAGGATCCGATAAAACCAAAAAAGTATATGAAACAAATCCTCGTTGGTCACAATTCTTTATTGACATTTCTCTTTGGAATTATCAGATTTTCTCTCCAAATCTTGAATATATTAAGCTTGGGTTTATAACATGGGCGCTCAGATCTGAAAGAAACGCAAAAGAGGAGGCAATCCAAAAAAATTTCGGAACTTTTCATCCTCCGGGGTACCCTGAACGAAATTAATAAGTGGAATTTTTTCTGTCAAATTATTGACATGTCGTCATATTTGACATTTCCTATTACATAAAAACGGAATTTTATTTTTCATATTAAACGAAAAATATTATGTTCTTTTTCCATGCTCTATAATCATATTCTTTAAAAACCTCGAAAATAACTTCAACAATAATAAATATTGAGCTTAATCTGGTTAAACTGTCAATGAAATAATGATAAATAAGTAATGACGTTTTCCTTCAAAGTCATCTCTGTTAAGTTATACTGTGCTGAAACTGTGCTATGGTATGTGTATAAAACATGAAAATATATAAAGTAAACAATGTTCCACCTATTTTAGTGAATAAAACTTATTCCTTAACACACAAATAGAGTTGTCCTAAACAATTTTTAGTAATTTTTTTAAATTAAAATGGGTGCAAAAGATATTATTTATCTAATATACGTATATTTCTATTCCATTTCCAAATAACTCTTATAATTTTAACTTTTGACACAACAACACTACTTACTAATTCCGATGCGTTTCTGTTACTTTGTCAATAAGACCCCATTCATGGCCTACTAATTTTATATCTTGTTATGTCTTAGAATAATCTTAATGTCAGTTGAAATTAGAGTTTATTTAATTTATTTTCGTGTGAAATTTTCTTACCGAATCCCCCGTGTGCTTGAATTAATTGCAGGAAAGTTTTCTCGTACATGAATTTTTTAAGAAAAAAACTCTCGTCGTTGCGCGACTCGGGATAATTCTCAAAAAATTCATGTACTCGAAAAATTTTCGGCAATAATTCAAGCACTTGGGAGATTACAAGTGAAAATTTAGCTTTGCACCTCTATTATGTCTATGAAAAATTCTTGCACGACACATATTGCAGCCCCTACGATTCAAACCTCATGTGTTATTTTCATAATTTTCAACATTTGAGGCCTATTGCTATGATACCGACTCACCCCAAAAATTATTCAAAATATCGATGAATGTCAGTAGTAAAATGTCAGGTTTATAGGAAATCTGAAAATACCAAAATTATTCTAGCACATTTTTTGCTAATAGATGGAACACTACGTATTATTCAAATCATTCCAAATGAACTTATACAAGAGGCTGCGAGTTATAAATGTTGTTGAACCACGCCTATGAGAAAGAACAGTTCTTGTGAATATACTTGTTTGCACATTTGATGTGAAGCGAAATATCCAAATTAAAGAGCAAATTCAAGTTTGATTTTAGAAACTTAAGAATATTTTCTATACTAATAGCGTCAACAACTCATATTTATGAAATCACGATAAAGCAAACACAACTACGGCAAAAAATGCAGCTTATTTTAAATGACAAAGTAAATTAACAAAAGACGAATTTTAATTCATTCCATACTTGACTCTGTTTTATAGCTTCTAAAATACAGCTCTGGTAGCACTTGAGTTTTTTAATATTACCTCGGCATATAATATACGACACTGGAGGCGTCAACGTTTGTCGACATTGTGCTTAAACTTGATTTAATTAAGGTGCTAATTTGTCTCTTTCTACTTTTTCTTATTTCCTCCATGTTCTGGCCCCCTCGAGGAGTTTAGCTCAAATTTAAACAAAAGATCAATAGACGGAAAATTAAACTTGTAATATAATATTCTTCACTGGTATCTACAACATGCGTCATTATTCAGTACCTTTTATACTTTTCACAAATAGTAAAACGAAGACTATTTTTCTGGTTCAATTGAAAATTAAGCCGTAGCTTAGAGAACAAAATCGACCAATAATTAAAAAAAAAATTAATAATTGTGATTTATAAATTAAATAAATTGTCCTAATATTTATGAAATTAAATATAAAACTTGGAAAATGCTATTTTTCGTCATGATTTATTGGTTATTCTAACATATATTTCATGATAATATAATATTCAACCGTCCAATAGTGATTTTTAGCTAGACACATTAATTTATAGACATTAACACATATCAAAGTAATGCATGATCGTCCAATGGTTATGTTGTAGACTCGAAATCTGAGAGTCTGAGACAAAAATGTGTTGAATGTAGTTCCTTTTCTTCACATTAATTTTTGCTGACGATGTACCACTGGCTAAATTGGCATCATAAAATTAAAAATGTCCAAAACTAACATTATTTATCAAAAATACTGTTAAAAATATCCTACAGAATGTGCAACAGTTATGCAAAAATTTCAATAAATAAATCGGCGAAGAGTATAACGCATACTCTGGTTTATAAGCACACTTATATAATCAAATCTTGCAAAATTTCATTTTAATAGATCACAGTTCAACTTGTATAAGACTTTAAATCAGTGTAAATTACATGAACCTACATATTACCATTAATGCCAGCAGCAAAATATTTTGCACCGCAAAAAGAAGATTGTAACCGATGACCCTAATCAAGATTAGTGAAAAGAATGTCTGGTTAGAGCCACAATGAGTCATAGTATCAGATCCCAACTTCCAAAGAAATCTGAAGCAGAGTTTCATCCAACATTGATACCGTAATTGTATTTGAAAGAGACCAAAGGAAAAAGAATGTTGGTAAAATACAGTAAAAGTAATCTCCTTATGATATTTCAGACAGTTGTCGAGGATGAGGAGTTTAAATCAAGAAAGATCGGATGTTACCAATAGGAAAGTTATTTAATTTTTATTGAGATAATGAACCGCTCATCTAACTCTTGCTGTTAGGGCTACAAATTATCATCATATCTAGACAACTTGATTGGACTCTGATATCACCTAATCTAAGCCCTATTATGCTAACTTGGGATATGTTGAAATAGGTATTTGTAGATGTACTCAACTCTACTAGAAACATATGTTGTCGTAAGAAATGGGAAATACTTACAAACAGTTTGAGCAGAAGAATAGAAGTTTGCATTTTAATAGAACTGACACAACATCATACGAATGTGGATTTCTGTACAAATAAATCATTAATGTTGTTTGTTTATACGTAGAACTTTCTTGACCATAAGGTTTTATGTTACTGTGACTTAGACTTGTGTTAATAATTTCTATTTTTAAATAATAATATTGTGCTTTATGTTAAAGTATATTTACAATCTCATAATAACATGTTATATAAAATGGAGAAGTATCCTGTAAATTAATGCAGTATAAATTAGCTACAAGAACGTACCAGGATACGTACAAAAAATTATACGTAAACAACTCAAATATATATTTCCATTAACCCTCACTTGGGAAACGATCATTACTTTGCCTAACCTTTTATGGAAATTTATATTCAAGGGAGGTTTGAATTTAAATTTGACGTAAATGTGAAACAAGAAAATTCTTTATAGATTTTGAACAGCGATGGAAAACCTCATTAAATTATTTATAGGCCGTTTGGAAAAAATAATAGAATTGGACTTTAATAAAGTGGATAAATGAATTAGCCACAAATGTATTGTTTGAAGTAATAATATTCACATTTGTGGAATAAATTCAGAACTGACTAAAATTAAAGCAAACAGTCTCTTTTACAGTTTATGGATTATTGTATAAGTTTATAGAATGTATGTATATAAAAACCTCGCTCGATTCGACATAGTTGCGAACAATACATTTTTTATAGTTTATTAGTCACGTAGAAATAAATGCGCGGCAATTTTAGAGACATGAAATATCTACGGAAAAGTTTTAAAAAATTTAAAAATATACCCGTATACTATTCTAAGCTATTTGGAAGTAATCGTTTAAAGCGATGTGCTACGGCAGGATGGATTTTAAAATGCAATGAATCTCATTGGAGAAGGCAAAACGTGAAGTATTTAAACGTTTATGATAACTAAATATATACATATCGATGGGAAGGCTCCTCGATGTCGATATCGGAAGAACGAAATTGGCATTTTGACGATATCATGATGTATAGCCCAACCAAAAGTAACATTTTGTCCAGATTCTACCAGTGCAGGTTACTGATCTCTTGGAAAGGAGATACTTTTATAATTGTCTGCCATATAATCACCCACATAACACCTGATGGATATGTACATCCATAGCATATGCGTTATATGTTGTTATTTGAATATGTATTGTTAAATATACATATGCTATGAAACGTATATTCAGCTACTGACATCCATCAGTGTCATATACAATGTATATCGCTAGAGATATATACAATATACATAATGATTTATATACATGTTCCTTACGGTATAATTAAATTATATGCGTACACGAATTTTATCATTATCTGATGCGCATGCGCTACTAACTTATGGCATAGTACGTCGGCGCACCACGCATCGTTTGTTTACCGATTGCAGTTCGCAACAGCCAGCAGCCATTAAGCCCTATAGTGTTGTGTGCATAGTGTTTACGTGTGATAGAAGCTAACTCTTTCTCATTCTCTGGCACCTACCTACAGGCAGCCCGTATTAGAAGTTAATAAAGTACTGATTATTTATCTAGATTAAGAAATTTTAAAAAATTGAACAGGATTTTAAAAAAACGGTCACTAAAGATGACTAAAATTTCATCATCATTCGAACACCGACCTCTTTCACCCATTTTAGTGATCCAATTTCATGTAAATCTGCAAATATTATGCAAATACAACAGTACTATTTGCCCGTTTTGAAACTTGAATTGTTGATATCCGATTTAGCATTAGCTACTCTGGAAATACTTAACTTTTTGACTTTGACTGACGCCTCCGCCATATTTTCGAGAATCATCGAATATAAAGTTTTTTTTTTTTATTTTTGCTTACCTTATACTAAGCATAGCGTGATGAAATTAATGTAGAACCAATGCAGAGCCATACTCTACAGTTTCCAAAAGATTTCATAGGAATCACTTAAGCCGTCCTAGAGAAATGAATGCAAAGAATTAAAACACTTACACACGGTTCGAGTTGAAAACCTACTCCTTATAAATAATTCAATAAAAGCAAAGGATTTACAAAAAATAAATAAAATCTGAAGAGAAAAATTACTATCATAAACAATTTTAAATTTCATTTATAGTACTTTTCATCTATGTAATGGGTTGAAAAAATTGCAAAGAAACCCGAAACTCCACCTCTCGCTCTGAATTAGAGGCAAGTGGACTCATTCACATATGTAATTTGAAATATGAAAAGTGTGTTAGCACCTTAATATCGTTGTGAAATATTACAGAATAACCTTATAATTGTTTAAAAATAATAATTACATTGTGCGTTACCTTTATAACGTAAAATACACGACGAATTCTATCGCTCATATCTCGTGTGTCACATAGTGTGTTATTTATTTATTTATTTATTTATTTATTTGAATACAAACAGGCACATGCTAACGTAGTACAAAATCGGCTTGGTTTAGTATTATACGCGGCGCTTCATATTTGTGATTTATTTACTGTGTTTATAATTTAATCAGCACATTTAGACCGAGGGAAAGCCCCCAATCATTCACAATCGAAGGAGAAGATGTTGAAAATGTAGAAGATATAAGTATTGCAAGTCCTAAGCAACCAAAAAGAAAACATTTATGCGAAAGTGTGCAAGAAATCGTACTGTTTATAAAAATATAGTAGCAAGTGAAGGAGAACGAGGAGCAAAAGAAAAAACAGCATACTTTCTGGAAGTATCGATATCTATAATTGAGTTTATTGAGCAGAAGGGCCAGAAAGAACAAAGTACGACGAGACAAGGGAGTGTCAAAGGTGGTAGATCCTTCAATGGCCAAGTGTATAAGGGACGTAATTTACAATAAATACCAAAAAAATGAAATATCGACACAAGAAACAATATACAGCGAATTACCAGAAAAAGATAGGATTTCTATTAGCCAGGCAATATTAGCAAGTTGTATTTCGAAATTGGGTTTTAAATTTAAAATGACAAATAAGCGAGCCATCATCATGGAAACTGAGTGAACTGTGAAATCTCGTATGAACTACTTGGACAATATTACAACATAGATGAGAAAACAGAACTATTTACTATTTGGATGAGACGCTCATGACATTCCTAAGAGAGAATGGAGAATTAAGTAAGTTTAGTTAGAAGAAATATTTACGTCTACAGTATTAAAATTAATAATTATTTATTTTAATCCTTTTCTATTAGATATAATTAATTAATTATTGAAGTATCAAGTATGGGTCAAAGTTAATTGGCAATATTTAGAAAAAACTAAAGCCAGCCCTGTCCCTCCTCGACACCTGCTTAACTATCCGGAACGCCGGTATCTTAAATTGTTTGTTTGCCACGTTTCTTCAACCCATTATATAGATAAGAAGAACTATAACTAGCCCTATTGATTTGAATATCTTCAATTATTCTCACTATGCTCACTACCTACGGGCTTCATTGTTTAACTTTGCTAAATAACAATATGGTATTAGATCTTTTATACACATGTTTACATTTTTCATATCGTTCTTTTGCTTATTTTACATAATGTGCGGCTATCAAACGTACAGTTTTAATTATATTAACTGTAAAATAAATAAGGATAAATAAATAGTGTAATTAACAAATCTCTGATATGAGAAATAAGGTTGCCAGATTTCGACAACTGTTCAAGACCTGAATTTTCTCGTCTCTCATTTACATCAAATTTAAATTTAAGCCACTCCTGAATATAAATTTTCATAAAAGGTTAGGTAAAGTAATGATCGTTTCCCAAGAAGTGACGGTTAATGGCAGTAGATATTTGAGTTGTTTACGTGTAGAATTTTGCATAACAGGGCAATATTCTTGCAACCAATTTGTTCTGCATAAGCTCACAAAATACTTTTCCACTTTATAGAATATTTACAAAGACGTTATTAAATTAAACGCCGCAGCGCCAAGACGTTGATTTTTGAATTAGCGTTCTTTATTTATCGCACTAGTGAAAATAATTACCTAAACCTGAACACGAAATTATAGAATAACATATTTTAGATTTTCATGGTTATCGCACTGAATTGAGAATTTCAATATGTCAGCATACTATTGGATAATATCCAATTGACCACCGACCAAAGTCTTTCACACTCTTTACAATTGTTATTGGTAATATGTGCACATTATATGTATATGTATATGATGTTATAAAAGTTTGTAAAAAAATATATATGTACTGTAGTTTAAAATTAACCTAAAGGCCAAGAGAAGCCGTATGATATTCAAGTCTGTAGTGTGAACGGACTGTCCTGGCTGTAGCATCAGATCATAGTCATCAGATAATTTTATTGTCATCGGTATTACATATGTAAGAAAATTTCAAGGCAATAGTTCAATTGGAAGTGGGTCAAACTAACTTGCAAAATTTGAACTAAACTGACGAACTGGTAAACATGCCAGGTTGAACAGAATTACATGTCACATTTGATGTAATTGATTTGAAATGTCAGTTTTTTTACGTCATTATTTTTGAAATAGTACGTAATAACTTGAACGAAAAATACCTGCATGGTTCAAAATATTGCGTTCCTCCTTAGAATATATCGAAATGATAAGTAACCGTATTTATTAAAAATGGTTTACAACTTGTTTTCTATAAAACTCCAACGATGCTCCTCCGAGCTTACATTTTAATGGTCATAAACTGTAAAGAATTTATGCGGTACATTTGTAGAAATTAAGGGAGAACAAGAAAGCTGGCAAAAGAAAACTTTCGGACTAGTTAGGCAGCACTCGCATTCATCACCATTTAATGCGTTATCAGAAAGTTTAACTTTACGTAAAACTTTGACTCAAAATACATAATTTCAAATGTTTTATGTGTACGATAAAGCATGCACTAAATTATGTTTGTTGGTAGGTTTACAACTTTGCAGGGAAATTTATTTGCCACTGCTTTATGGCCGATTCCCTCAAACTAGTTACGTGATATTTACATCAAAAGTAAAATTTCCCGTTTCATTAGATTGTATATGTTTTAGTAAAACTCTGTTTTCTTTATCGAACAATATAAATATACTTAGTTTTATGGCAAATAAAAGGCCTTGAGTACTATACCGAGTTTTGTATTTACGAGCGTCATTATTTATGATATGTTTATGCCACAAGGTGTTTATCTAATATTTTTTAAATTGCATTTCAGAAGCAAAATAAAATAGACTGTTATTATGTTCAACAAATAAAAATCAGTATTTTTTAAAACTGTTTATAGTTTGATTAAATCACATGAACTATTAATCTATGCAAATGAAAGATTTAAAAAAATCTCAGTTATGTAATAACATGTATTAATAAATTCTGGCCACAAGGTACCTACCAAATGTTGTACCACTACTGTTTACTCTAGCTATTAAGAGTGGTCAAAGTCTAAGATTAGTGGGGAAGGGGGGATAACGAGCCAAGTGAAGAGAAATCTCCTTAGTAAGCAAATTTTAGCCAAAAATATTCTTCAACAATTCTGTATTATTTGTTTATGTACAACTTACACTTTCAGTTAAATATAACAAAAACTCGTATTAACGCGGAAATACCAGAGAATTTATCTGGTCCTAATAAAATTAATAACTATTTTGTGTCAATATGCAGTAGGAGTGACTGTGAGAAGGAAATATTAAACAACTATAAAAATAATAAATTTAAAAGCAATACAACTTTTGAATTTAAATCGGTAAGTGAGAGCAAAGTGGTAAAATCAATTAATAATATACGATCTAGTGCAACAGTACACGATGGAGTCTAGACCAAAATGCTTAAGTTGTGCATACCACACATAAATTCACACCTGACTTTTATTATTAATTAACGCACATCAAAAGTTATATTTCCGAATTATTGAAAATAGCAGTAGTAAAACCTCTCAACAAGGTTAAATCTCCTAGTGAGCTCTCGGAGTTACATCCTGTGAGTTTGTTCCCTGTATCCCTCATCTAAAATTATTGAACCTTTAATGTATAACCAATTGGTAGAGTATACAAATGAACATGAAATAATTTCCAAAACTCAATCTGGCTTTAGAAAAGGTCATAGTACTACTAGTGCTCTTCTCAAGGTAATTGATGACATAATCAAGGGTTCTGGGCATAATAATACAGTACAGTATTAATAATGCTGGTCCACATTTAGCATCTAAACTGAAAGTGTTGGAAGCTGGTGTTCCTTAGGGATCAATATTAGGACCCCTCTTATACTTAATATATACTGCAGATTTCAATAGTATCATTAAGACTTGTGTATGCCATTTTTATGCCGATGATAGCCAGCTATACAATACTTTTAAATCTGAGAATTATATTGAGGCAGCACGTAATATAAGTGAAGATATCAAATATCTGGTTGACATATCAAGTACGCGCTGTCTCACGATAAATGCCAAAAAATCTGTAGTAGTGGTTTTTGGGAATAGTACTAGTAGAAAGCTTATTTTGGACAACGTAATTTTTTATGAGGCAGCAAATGATATCTTATTATGACCGTTTTATAAATTTGGGCTTAGTTATAGATTACAAGCTACCCTATGCTGAAAAAGTTCGTGGGTATGTCTAGGGTCGTCGTGCGCTCTAACTCGTGTTATGTCCGTTGTCATTTCCGATAGCTGAATTTTTGTGGTGAAAAACTTTGGGCAGTTTCGTCTATGAAATCTTTGATCATCATCAGATTAGTGGCCCGATGCAATTCAGCTATCGGAGTGTATCTGTCAGCGTTACTTAATAGTCTAATAAGCTTATTCTGCGTGGTTTGAAGTCTTTTGCACTGTGTGGCGGAGATTACATTCCACGCCGCGCAGGCATAAGTCATTATAGGCCTAAACATGACCTAGTATAGAGTAATCTTATTATTTGTCGATAATTTGCTGCGCCTGTTAATAAATGGGTAAAGGCTGTTTAGTGTTACGTAAGTTCTGTTTAAAGTTTGCGTAATATGACTAGAAAAACTCAGACTTTTATCCAGGGTTACCCCTAGGTATTTGACTGAGTCCTGCACCTCAATTGTCTGTACGTCTATCTGTAATTTTGTAAATGTTTTGATGTTAGTGAACTTCCTGTAGAATGTAATTGTCTGTCTTGTTATTGTTAATTTTTATTTTCCAATTTCGGAAGAATTGGATGAGTTTTTCAAGATGATCCCGCACTTTTTGCGTCGCGGTTTGGGCGTAAAACTACCTTACTATACTGCACAAATAACTAAATAAAACACACTACTATGTTTTCTACCACTATGTATTTATAAAAATTGCGACTGCAGTTTCGACTTATAAAGCCATTGTCAAGCAGTGAATCAAAAATGACTGATTTACAATTATACAGAAATGTAATATATAGACAATATTGGTTGGATAGATAGGTACAATAAGGGCTTAGGCAGGTAGATGACAATAATAAACTTAATTATGAATATTCAATTATGGGTCTGCCGGCTGTAAATAAAGGTGAATATATCAGATCTAATTGATCATTTAACAAATTATAATCCTTGATATTATTGTGTTTATGAATTTCCAGAGATTCTAAAACGTTTAATTTAAAGCCTTTTGTTGAGAAATGTAAAATTTCAATGTCGTTTAATTCTGGAAAACTATGGTTGTTTTCGAGGCAGTGGTTCGCGAAAGATGAATCAGTTTTCTATAACCTATATGATCTAAGATGTTCTTGATACCGTATTTTGAAATTTCTACCGCTTTGCCCTATATAGATACTATTACACTCTGTACATTTTAACTTATAAACTTCAGATTTGTTAAATTTACGTGTTGGGTCTTTTGCATTGTATAATATGTTTGATAATTTACTCTGTGATTTAAAAGCTATTTTTAGATTGTGTTTAGATAGAACATTAGCTATTTTTTCGGATAAATGGCCACAGTAGGTAATTGTTGTGTAAGTACATTCTGTGGTTTCTTTTATTTTTGGATATGTTAATTGAAAAGTGAATTTTTTCCGGATTTTGTTAATTAACTTTCTAATGACATCTTTACCAAAATTATTTTTAACTCCAATGTCCTCTATTATGTGTAGTAAAATAATTTTGGTAAAGATGTCATTAGAAAGTTAATTAACAAAATCCGGAAAAAATTCACTTTTCAATTAATATATCCAAAAATAAAAGAAACCACAAAATGTACTTACACATCAGTTACCTACTGTGGCCATTTATCCGAAAAAATAGCTAATGTTCTATCTAAACACAATCTAAAAATAGCTTTTCAATCACAGAGTAAATTATCAAACATATTATACAATGCAAAAGACCCAACACGTAAATTTAACAAATCTGGAGTTTATAAGTTAAAATGTACAGAGTGTAATAGTATTTATATAGGGCAAAGCGGTAGAAATTTCAAAATACGGTATCAAGAACATCTTAGATCATATAGGTTACAGAAAACTGATTCATCTTTCGCGAACCACTGCCTCGAAAACAACCATAGTTTTCCAGAATTAAACGACATTGAAATTTTACATTTCTCAACAAAAGGCTTTAAATTAAATGTTTTAGAATCTCTGGAAATTCATAAACACAATAATATCAAGGATTATAATTTGTTAAATGATCAATTAGATCTGATATATTCACCTTTATTTACAGCCGGCAGACCCATAATTGAATATTCATAATTAAGTTTATTATTGTCATCTACCTGCCTAAGCCCTTATTGTACCTATCTGTCCAACCAATATTGTCTATATATTACATTTCTGTATAATTGTAAATCAGTCATTTTTGATTCACTGCTTGACAATGGCTTTGTAAGTCGAAACTGCAGTCGCAATTTTTATAAATACATAGTGGTAGAAAACATAGTAGTGTGTTTTATTTAGTTATTTGTGCAAAATGATTAACTACCACAGAGTAACGGCTCCTTCAATCAATTTTTTTTACCTTACTATACGGTAGTACGGTATAATCCGCGTAGAGTATAAGGTTTGAGGTAAGATGGGTGTATAGGTGTATAAATTATACAATAGTGGGGAAAGGATTGCCCCCCCTGTGGGACACACATTGAGAGTAATTTTTGGGTAGAATGTGTGTCGTTAACTCTCACAGTGATGCGGCGGGTTCTAGTGAAGCTTTGTTTTGGGATCAGTTCAAACCAACTTACAGCATGTTTGACACTTGCATTATTAATACCACAATTGTTGCACTTCTAATTTCACGTTGGCCATGTCACATTCTGAGAAACAATCCTCCTTAAGAAGCACAGAAAATAAAATGGAATAATCAAAATCTCTCCACATATCTATCTATGTTAGAGGCTTTAATTTTTTGACAAAGAGCATAACATGAAAAAGACTTTACAGAATGACAGATTGGAGCACGCTCTGAAATGCGTTCAATTGGATTCTAGCATGGTGTACAAAAAATGAACCGACGACTTTTTTATAATCACAGACGTTTCTAGTGATATTTTAGAAGAAGCTGCTGATCAATAGAAATAAAATTAATTTTATACAAAAAAATTATAGATCTAGTTGGAGACATGTGCACAGAAGAACATTACAAACTGCACACTTTCAATGAGAAGCAAAATCAGTACTTATTATTAGTTGTGGAAAATTATTGAAAACAATGTTATTAACACTATTTTACTGAAGTGGAAGTTTTCTAAATTTTCTACTTAAATTAGCAATACTTATTTAGTTTTATTTTGTTACAGCATGTTTTAAATGAAATTTACTTATAAAATACATATGCCATTTCATAAAAATTAATTCAAAATTTAAGACTCGATAGCGACCCCAAAAATTCTGAAAATATTGTACGTTTAATCGTGATAAGGAACAAAACGACAGGTAGGCTTAAAAAACATGTTTGGTGTTTTAAGGACCTACCTAATGTGTAGTGACTATGTATTATAATATTACGGTAATATCAATGGTAAAAACTGAATTAGCTTAAGCGGTACGCATAAAAATCTGACGAATAATGCAGAAAGCAAGTCCTTTGGCATGTGTGCTTTGTATATTTATAGAAGTAATTTGACCCGCAGCACTTTGACCCCTGACCTCACAGACAAAAATGGCAGCCATTTTCAAAAATTCGGGTAAAATGTTTAAAAATGAAAGAAGAATATATCCAAAGACTGCTTTCAAACCGTAGGTGAACGCTTTAAGGCTAGCAAATGTAACAAAAATAGTCATAGTGCAAGAATAATAGAATTTGTTTAAAAACTCGGCGGCTGTTTTAAACTTATAACATTTTTTTTAAATAATGCAATATGTCATGTGAGGTATCGTTTAAGTATAATTTGAGGTCGCTGATTCCAATGGTGATGTCAAAAATATAAGATTCTAAAGGAATTATAACAAAAATACAATTCTGAAGTTAGAAAGATGGCTTTTAATAACAAAATACAAAATAAAATCATAACAGTCTCCTCGTCATCGCTAGTGGAATCAGATGGCTTGTAGAAAAAAAGAAATTAACAAAAAAGTATTTTAATAAATGTAGAAGGGCCTATACCTTTTGCTGCTACATTTTGCTTTGCATTTCTTGCACTTAAGGGTGCATTTTTTCTGTATAGGCAACGCATGGTATTACAATCGCTAGAACAACCTCATTTTTCTAGCTCTCTACAACCTTGCCAGATTCCTGGCAATTTGGACTAGATGAGCTTCCATCCATTTTCAATAATTTTCCACCCCCATTCACTTGACTCTGGTGGAATTTCCAAAACATCAGCTCTGTCCCAGATTTCATCTGCTTGATATGCTGCTCTAAGGGCCAGTTTTACAATACCAGCCACGGCTCAAGCTGAACTGGAGCTCAGGTATATTCCCGTTCTATAAAGCGTAATTCATCAGGGTTCAGTAGTGCTAGGTTCTGTTATTTTCAAATGTCAGTTGGCAGTGTCGGCGTTTGCACACTGTAGATTTTGAAGAATTTGTGATGTGACATTAGCACAAACTAGTGGGTAGTTTGTGGACATTCGGCATTCATGATAGTTACCTGTGATTCATATTCAAGAGTTTTACAATACAAACGTGAACCTTAGTTTTTGTTTTGAGAGAATATGGATGATAGAAAAAGATCTGCAAACTTTTCTGCCAAAGAGGAGTCTATATTAATCTCCTTGGCAAGAAAATATGGAAATATCGTCGAATTCAAGCCTTCTGATTCCCAACCAAATTTCCAGAAAGGAGAGACTTGGCGAAAAATAGAAAGTGAATTTAATATTATTTCTGGAGAAAATCCTCGTAATGATAAAGTTCTAAAAAAAAACGATAATATTAAAAAGAGAACGAAAAAGAAGTTCGCTGATGAAAAATTGTATGTGTGAGGTACTGGTGGTGGTCTTTATCAAGAAACCAAAGTTAAGATACTGGATGAGGAAGTCAAAGAACTTCTTGGCTCGAGCAAAGTTGATGGAGACATTTCACAGTTTGATGGAGATACAAGTAAGTTGATGCAAATACACTTTGAACATATCTGTTTAAAAATTGTTAGTCTACAATAATACGATTCTTTTGCAAATCATTTTGAACATTTTATTCCAGCAGTAATGGAGCAATTCGATGGAGAGAATCAAGCTCTTAAGTCTGTTTTGAGCCAAGGAGACTTGAATGAAATAATTATTGGAGGAGCTGTATCTCTGGACGTTTTTGAAAACCACAGTAAGTTGTGCGCACTACTTATATAAGTCCATATTCGAGTTATTTCCTTTTCAGTATATGCCTGCACTTCAAGCCCATCGCAGCTCCATACTGAAGTTCTACCCGAAAACAAGAAAGAAATTCAGCCACTGATAGAAAATACAGTAGAAATTAGCAAAAGTAAATAATAGGTACCTACGTCACAGATTTTCTTACATTTTTATTTTACTTTTGTAGTGTCTCAAAGTCAAAATCAATCAGGAAATTGGTGAAAGTACAGTCCGGCCATGCTAAGGGCAAGTAAGTCTAAAGCACTTAAGAATAATACTCGATGCAGGTCTGAAGCTGCATTTAGCAGAGTTTTCCAATGGGCAGATGAAAAATCTGCTGTAGAAGCAGCAAAGGCACGTTTTAAGGAAGAAGAACAAGGCCAAAAACTCAAATTTATGAGAGAAAAGCATGAATTGGAGATGACGAATATGAAGAGAAAAGCAGATGTGGAAATGGAGCTTATGAGACAATAGCAATAATGAAAATATTATAAATTCAAAAGGCGACGTTACTTATCAGAAAGTTATAAATTATCTACAAATTCACCTCTTATAATTGCAGAGGGCCGTGTTCTAGAAAATTACCTTTATTTTAGATTTTTTTATTATATCAATTATTTATTTGTATTTACACATTTTAAACGATATTAAGTAAAAGCTAAGTTTTCTTAAAATAAAAAATTAATTTTTAAAATATTCCTTTATTTTTTACACACACGAACAAACACACTCGTCACCATATGATGTACAATGAGTGTTAGGAGCCTATGTAACCTAAAAGACTGTTACATAACATTTTTCACAGAAATCCATTTAAATAGTTTATTAACTGTAATGTGACTGTATTATTGCCAATCACCCTGTTATCTCCCATATTCTCCACCATCACTTCATTGACAATGTTAATAGCTTCTTGCTGTTGGTCATCAACTCGTGATATTTCCTTATGCCACAAACATGCTATATTGTGCAGTATGGCAGTTGCTACAACAATGGCTTCTAGTTTCTCGATCTTCAGTCGAATCCCCAAGGAAAGAACAGGAAATCGCATTTTCCAAACATCGATGCACCTTTCAACTGGATTTCTTGTTCTTACTTAGGGGTAGACCTGGGCTAGCAATATACTCAAATGCTTCTATTATATCATCATATCATCGCCCCAATTATCACGCAATTTTTACATCGTAATAAAAGTTACTTTTTTACAAATTGATCGCCATTTTGGATTTACATGTCCGGAAATCGAAGTGCTGCGGGTAAATTTAATACAATGAATGTGTACAAATCACATGCAAATTTTCCTGCTTTCTGCATTAACCGTCAGAGTATGCCGATTTTCTCGATTTGCCGCTTAAACTAAATCTGCACCATCTGAATCTGGTAGCAATAATCCGAAAAAAGGAAGGAGCGGAGTAAACTAAAAATGGTGCAAAAGCTAGTACAGTCAAAGAGTTGCCTATTTTATTGCCCTCTATGCCTGAGGGGCCAGCTATCCAAATTAGAGTTAATTTATAATTTCTGCCCAATCGGTTTACTGGCAGTTCAAACCGTTGTAAAATTAAGCAGGGATGGTGTCAAGTTAGAAGTCATTGAACGTAAACTTATACTTGACTTGACATCAAAATGTGATGTTGAAGGCAACTTACAGGTAGCAGCAACTATAATCATATAAAGGACATGATTCATGTTTAAATTGCTTACGCTTTACATATTTTTATATCATAAATTGACACAATAGACATTTTTTACACCAAATGTTGATACAGTAATAATTTATCCTTTATTATGATTTTCTTATTATATCAATATACAACATGAACATGTTAATAGACCATGAGCCAGCAGCGCCCGCATCGGAACATACGGAATTTGGCTAAAGCTAGTTCTCTCAGGTAGACATGTATGAAACCGGTAGTTTGCCTAGCCAAAAGTATATTATAGTAGTGGAGCTAGTTTTTATTTATTGTTAAATTAAATAGAGTATACTGAATAGAAGTACCGTTGGTAGATACATACGTGTGGTATAAAGTAGTGGCAGATTGATATGAAATGTTTACAGTTGTATAATAGAGTTCGAAGCATGTGTAGGAGAAAGAGTTGCTAGTTATATCTGGACAGTTCTCCCTTGAAAGATGCTTTGAGCATTCGGTACATATTTTTAGACTTTTGCACATATTAACTTTATTTTAATGACAAACAAAACTTCTTACAAAGAATTACTTATTCCCCAATAACAGAAAATAACGACGATTTTCTTCGTCTTGCGTCCATTCGTGGACACACAGTATATGCAAATAAACTTTTATTTATTCTCGGATCAGATATAATAGAACAATAAAGAGCAGCTACGACTTTTTTCTGACTTGTTTTGAAGGGACATCTTAATGAAGAGTGCCGTCAACTGAATAAGCATTTGCTACCTTGACCGCTAAAAGGGCGATCGCCGGAGGCAATTTGAGCAAAACTGATCAAGGCCCTAGCAAGCAGGATGAAATCACGTAAAGATCCTCCCTTTGCACCGTTTCGGGATTCAATAAGGGAAACCCTTCTATTATGTTGAATTCTCGTGGTGTAAATACTGCACATATTTGAGATACATGGATGTAGAAATTGTATTCTATATATTCTATAACTAAGTCAGTTCCTCTCAAAAGGTTAAATAACTAGGAAATTAATCCCTTCGTGGAACAAATATTTATGTATTTATTTGTTTATTTACTTGCACACACAATTCGACAGCTAGAAGCTGAGAAGATACTGATGTTATATCAGATATTAATAATAATAATAATATAATTTATTCCAGAAGACTAGTATAGGAAAAGTCAGCAAAATACAGATTTAAATAATTTTACAGATAATAAAATTACGTATCAATATTGAAAAATGTAAAAGACAAACTAATAAATTTTGAATACAAGGCAAGGAATAAAATCACCAATTCAGTAGTAATATTTACAGTACAAAGAGTAATAAAATATGTTAAGAAATTCAGAAGTACTATAAAAGACATTATTAGTTAAAAATATTTTAATTGTTTTGTTAAACAATTTAATATCCGGTATATCCTTTAACTCTGGGGTTAATTTATTACATAATTTGACTCCAATATAAGTAGGACCTTTTTCATATAGTGACAAACTATGTCCTGGAATAGATAGCAAGTTTCTCGATCTTGTTTCATAATTGTAGAAGTTACTATTTAATGTAAACTCACTTAGATTATTTTTCACATATACCAATATTTCGTAAATGAACAAGGATGGCAGAGTTAGAAGTTTTAACTATTTAGAATATGAATTACATGATGTCCTCATTCTAAGTGCTCTTTTTTGCATTTTAAAAACTTTATTTAAATTAGTAGATGTGCCCCAAAACAACCGACCATAACGCAAACGTGATACAAATTGAGCATGATAAATAAAATGACATAAGGTTGACTCATTACAATATGTTTTAGTCTTAGCAATGCATAACAAAAGGATGGAAGTTTGCTGCAGAGATTTGAGTATGTATATCCCAACTTAGCATGTTGTCTACGTGTAATCCGAGAAACTTTGTACTTTGTACTTGAGTTATTGACTTGCTTCCAATTTTTAACAAATATATTTCGTTTATTGAGGATGTTCGAGGTGTGAAATTTATAAATTCTATTTTGAAAGTATTGAGACACAAGTTATTTTTAGCGAACCAATTTTTAAAATGAATAATCATTCTTTGCATCTCTCTGATTGCCTCTATGATAGCCAATTCTTTACATAAGTAGGTGTTACCATCCGAAAACATAGTTAAATTTCTTCCACAGTTCTCTATATCAGGAAGATCGCTGACGAATATTAAAAACATTAACGGACCTAAAATTGATCCTTGGGGAACACCCATATTTACATGAACTTTTTTAGAGTGAACGCCGTTTATATCCACAATTTGCTTTCTGTTGTAGAGATAAGAAGTTAACCGCGAGTTTGGCCAACATATCCATGTTGGTAAGTATCTTGTCTGCTGGCATTGACGACTGGCCTCACTTGAGGAAATAGGCTGACGTTAATAAATGAATTAAAAGCAATTTTTATTCGGACAGATAACATGTAATATTATTTAGTAAGCAATGTTTGCTTTCTATTGTTAATAATTCTTTATTATTTAACCCACACATTTTAAAAGGAGATAGTTTTTCTCAACAATTACGGTGAATTTTCGATAGCAGCATGACGACATGCCAGCGCTTTTACTAGACCTATTGCGAGATATTTCAAACTGAACCTTCATTAACGCTTAAAAGGGTTGAAGATTTATAATTAGTCGTGTTTTGAGTTTAAAAAAGGAATGACAAAGCAGCGCCTCTTTAATTTTAATGTAAACAAACTGAAATCTTGACTTTACAATCTGGCCGGAATTCTGTAATTACAAACAATAAAAAGGAGTTACATCATTTGCAGGTTCTACGGTACATAAATTAAATAATTTCTTTACATTTCAACACACCTAGACCTAAAATAACAATAATAATTTATTTACGTTACTTTTAATTTATTTCGTACCTTCTCTATACATTATTTAGCGACTACTTTACAAAAAATATTTAAAAAGTTTAATGAGAGAAGCCATAAATCGCTCTTATTTTTGAAGGCGGTAAACTTTTATACGACAGAACAAATCCATGTAGATCTAAATTTAAAAAATGCGATATATTAGTAGCAGATGCTTTCTGCATCCACATAAATTTCAACTGAGACCGTCTTCCTGCAGTGGTTACTGGACTGAATACTGGGCATAAGGAACAAGTGAAGTTGAAGCTAATGTCATAAGAATCGAATCTCGTAAGTTAGACTGTAGTTTTGACATTACATCGTCTAACACAGATAAATAATCCCATAACAATGTAAAAATGGTAAAAGTTTAATAATAAAATTTAATTTATTAATGAGAAAGATTATGAAATTCTTTTATATGTTGCTATGTTGTGCTTAAAATAGTTTACAAGCTAACAGATCAGATGTGCAGCCTATGCACTGGGTCAAATCTTATAGTCAAAAGGTTTAACAACTCGTAGACAGAATCTATTTTTTAGCAGGAACACTATTTTAACAACTTTTGTTTTATTCACTAATTTAACGTTGGTCTATTTCAGTTATTAATGCCAATCACCGAAACCAGCAACCTTGATTAACTCTTAATAGTCAAGGGACCGACTCATTTTCATCCCTTCCGAAGAATGAGTTATCCACTAAGCGATCTCCGCCTAAAAGTGGATATCTTCTACCTACGTAATGATATACAAACCATTAGAATGTAGAGTAAGATCTCTGAATTTCCCTGGAGATAGTCATCCATTCAAGTATTAACCGCGCTCTGCTTAACATTTCGTATCAAGATACGAATATAGCAAGGATTCATGTACGCTTGCTCCTACTGACTCAATATAGCGATACCGAAGAACTTTTATTTTCCACTTTTCCCAACTTCTCGTCAAAGATATTAAAACTGATAACAGTTGCACATTAACTTCTATTATAGGGATATCCGCAACACGAAGATCAGCATGAGTTTCTTCAACTCGTTATGATGTATACTTGTACACCAACAAATTCAGGCGACTTTGAATAATACATCGTACATGTTCAATAAGCTACAAATATGTTGCTGAAAATCAATGTTGAAGATACACTTCCCTTTAGAAAAATGTTGTAGCTATTCTGCTATTTTCGTATTGTATCATTATCTTACTTTTTATTGGGTATTTTGCCACTGAAAAATATTTAAAAATTTTAATGAAAAAACCTCTGCGCCAAACGGATAAGACAGAGGTTGGTTCTTGAGTACTTGACTGTTTCAAAAAGTCTCACACCTAAAAATATATAAACTAGAACAATGTTATAAACTAAAAACTAAAAATCAAAGCTATGGGTAGTTAACGTTTCGGAAGAGAATCTACTTCCGTTCTCAAAACTTTTTTGGCCGTCAACCATGACAGTTCTTTGTTTATGTATTTCCATAGTCACGTGAGACATTAAATTAAATTTATCTTATTTTTACTTACTTCGTCTCTAAGGATGGGCAACCAACTAGTACAAAAATCTATTGAATAATTAGAAACGCATCTATCCTCGTTTAATAAAATAATCGCGGATTCTTTAAGTTTTCTTTTAGTTCCGTTGCTATCTTTTTCCAAAATCTTCGCCGAGTCCCATTTAATTCTATGATTATTATCCCACGCGTGTTCAAAAATTTTGGATTTTTCAAATTCTCCCCTTCTAGCGTAATTTCTATGTTCACCAAGCCTTACGTTGAAAGGTCTAGATGATTCACCTACGTAATGTTTACCGCACTCACACGGAACACTATAAATACAATTTTTTGAATCTTGAACAATATTTGGAGGTTTGGTTCTTGATAAAACCGATCTTAGCGTGGAGCCCGTTTGAAAAACCGTTCGTACGGACAACCTATTCCCAATTTTTCGTAATTTATCCGATAAACCATGTATATATGGAATTACTGCCATTGACCTAAATACCTCAGGTTGTGATAGTATATTCTCTCTACTACCAATGTTCAATAACTGACTATCAACAAAACTCTCAGGATATTTATTGATTATTTAATAAGACAGTTTTTATAAATTGTTTTTCGTTCCTTAATATTACATCATTTGAAGAAATAATTTTGGCCCTGTCATACAAACACTTAACAAAACCTTTCTTAACACTATCATTATATTATTTTATTGTATTTTATTTAACATTGCGTAAACACAAATAACTTGAAGATGCATATATATATTTATTTTGTGTGTATCTCAAGTCATAGTTTACTGCCTAACTAACGATATCTGCTTCAAGAAAAGTTTCGGCCATTCCAACAATATCTATCATTGTATAAAATGGTAAATTTATCGCTAGCAGTAGTTTACTTTGGAGAAGTTTATTGGACACTTTACATAGTTGACTTAAGAATTGGTTGGTTGGACATTTTTTTACCCCAAGGACTTCATGCCGGAGAATGAAATTAACTATTCAAAATCATATTGACTTAATAGGCTCATTAAAAAGCACAGGAACAGAATCATTTGTAAAAAGTGGTTGCAGAACATAGGCATCTTATACTCGGCATATAAAGAAAATGCATTTAAACGAAGACAAAGTAATTTAGTTTTAGTAAACGATGGTACAGAAGCCAGCGTGCAATTACGACACATTTAGAATTAAGAATATGAATGAAATCCTTGCATTTTTTCAATAACCTGACTTCTGGTTATGCTAGCAAGTTAAGATCCTAAAATAAATTTGTCCAATTTCTTATTTGACATGCTCATTATAACACTAGCATCCAACATAGTCCCCTACGGCTAAGCAGATTAAACTAGTATCTACATGACCCCCTACGGTATGAAGATTCTGCTTAGCCGTAGGAGACTATGTTGGATGCTAGTGTTATAATGAGCATGTCAAATAAAAAATTGGTCAAATTTGTTTTAGGATTTTAACTTGCTAGCATAACCAGAAGTCAGCTAATCGAAAGAATGTAAAGATTTCATTAATATTTTTACATATAGTTTTTCTTTTAGTTCTCATAGATAGTTTTTTTCCGCTGTTTGCAAGATCCTATAAAGAATATGTTTCATTACTATAAGCAAATAAATAATAAATAAATTACTTTAAAAATAGCTGCATATGGAGCAAACATTATTTTATTTCTGAGTTTAGCAAGAAATACTAAAATTTTTGTCATGAGGTGTCCCGTAGTAACCTGCAAGAAATGTAAGTACCAATTCCTTATAGAAAGTGAAGGTGGGTTCTTCATATAAAATTTTTCAGAATAAGTCTTCCTTGTTCAGCTACAACCACTTAAGGAAGCGTACAAAAAAGGGTTTTAATTTCTATTTGAAAATAATGTAATCGGAAAAAGATGAAAGATGGGTCTCAATTGCTGATGAAAAAACATCAATTATTTCACCGATCTAGCGTGTATACAAAGGGGTGATATTAACTACCGTCCATTTCATAAAGTCGACCGTTTTTTGAGAAAAAAGACCTAAATTACAGTGTTTAATCAAAAGCAACGAGCACTATTATATTAAATTACTGTGTTTAATAGGCTGGTATCAAATCATACTTTGACAGTATTATGTACCGATATGATCATTTGATGCTTATAGATTATTTTCAAATAAAAATTAAAAACTGTTTTTTGCACGCCCCTTAAAGGGAGTGCAGCTGGACAGGACAGGATCATTTTGTAAAATTTCCACCTTCATTGGGTAGTTAAATTTTTTGCACGTTATTACTGGATACCCTATATATACAAGTAAATCAGACCTAAATACCTAATTCCATGGGATCTTGATGCGTTGAACACAATGCCCTTACCAGTTTTGCTTTATGAGATCAGGTTAGATAGCTTCGTTTTTTTGTTTTTTATTTGGTTTGTTTTTTGTTTTTAGTTTTTCTTTATCTTTACCTATTCCCTTACGTCCACTCCGTTAGCTTTGGATGATTATATTAAACATTCCTTTATATTCGTTTAGGGCTAGACCAATTAGGTTATCATAGATAAAGAGCTTGAACCGTATTCCTTTCTGTTCGTTTACGGTCAGCCCCATTAGGTTATGTTATTTTTTGAGTTCCTTGCTTGTGCCTTTCTGCTCGTTTATGGCTAGACCTGCTAGGTCATATTAGGTTTTGAGCATATACTTTTTGCTCGTTTATGACTCCAGCTATTAGGTTGTAAGGTTCAGAGCCTGTGGTGCTTGCCTTTTCTCTTATTTACAAATGTTTCATTCATGTGTAGGAGGAATTAGCTATTTAGGTCCGATTTACTTGTATATATACTCATGACAAAAATTCTAGTATTTCTTGCACTCAGAAATAAAATAATGTTTGCGCCATCTATACTTAGGTTATTTTATAATTACTATTGGTTTTGAAGATTTTGGACAGTTGAATAGATGGTCTGGCCCTCTTTACTCAATCTCATATCGTTGTCCAGTTATTAGGGCGCGAATATAGGCAGAAATGGCCTTTTCAGCACTGTTAGATTAGAATTTCTCAAAATTGTGACGTGATGACGCAAAACGGCCAACAGCATTGTGTTCAGCGTTAAAATTCTTCGGAATTACCTATTTGGATAAAAAAAAAAAAGAGAATTTTTTGCAGGTGTGTGTTATTCCTTTGCCTTAGAGCATGGCAGACAAGACAAGTTATATGAGAATTTCTCATAGTTGTGGAAAGTCAATTTATAAATGAAATTAATTATTAAAAAAAAATGAGCTTGACATTTACTAATCACGGCTAAAATGTAGACACCTTGTCCGTCTCTAGACCTTCACTTATAAAAAAAAAATTAAAATCTTTTTACGATTACTATACTTCCACTCCAGCACGTGAATGCGGAAATAAAACCAAAACATGTTATCATAGAGATTCATTTCAAAGAACATACCGGCTGAACCCGATGATCCTCATACAAGTTTATCTATTTTATTCTTTTGATTTTTGTCTGTTATGCCAGCAGTTAGAACGTATTTCCCTGGACTACCATCCAAGTACACTTTTGACAAATTATTCAGGATTACGTAAAAATTTTGGCTTGTGAACTTTTCGCTAGAAGAATTCTAATATCTCTTGAATTGGAAACACAGCAATTCAACATTCTGGAATTTATGTGAAAATGTATTAAGTTGTCTGTCAGATAGTGTTTGTAGTATCCGCAGATGGGTTGTTGATAATAGGTTAAAAGCCTAGCAGATAATTACCGTTAACATGCTTCTAAATGCAGAAATTCCTTTCTTAGGTATCCAAAGATTATTGAAAAAAGAAAAGAAACAAATAAGATATAAAAAATAATCCAAGTCCCTCGCAACTAATTAAATTACGCATTCTATATTCCACTTTTTGAAGAACAGAACTTTCTGTTTGAGACAATAATAAATTTCAAAGGGCTTTCAATTCCTAATAATGTATTATTATATTTTGTACCCAATTTTGCTCAACAAGCTTTATTCTTTATATGTCTAGTGATTATAACGAATTTCAATTAGATTGGCTTTGTGCTGGCAAAGAATTATTACGCGACGCTTTTAGGTCTTTAAATTACATTTAAATTTTAAACAAGTACGGCTCAAATAGAACAATGCATTTGACTCAATTCAATTCTTTTTTTAATAACTGTGATTTGGTTATATTTCATTCTAAATTTAACTAACGAAGACCTCCCGCTGAATATTAAATTAAGTGCGATGAACCAAATTTTTAAAGAAAGAGAATATCTAAATATAGAGCTAAGGACAAGAAATTATTATTAAAAATTTAGTCAATGGGCGTAAATTACAGGCCGACCTATTTTGATGATTATTACAGTTAAATTGCTCATCAAGGCAAACTTTAACACTGAGATACTTAATAATATTCAAGTTCAAATTTACAACAGCGACTAATTTAATTGTACAGTAAATTTACAGAATTTTTAATGATGTAAGGCAGAGAGGAAGCCGCCATTTTTAACCGACTTCAAATAGATTTTTAGTTCGGTTGTGTGAATGCGGTGTGAAGGGCATTAACTGAGGTATTTTAACAGACTTCAAGGGGGGGGGGGGGCGGGGGTAGGAAAAATAAAAATTTGATGACTTTGCGATATCTTCACTTGAACAAAAAGAAGTTTGGACAAAAATCGTTCCCTTTTCACGTTTTTCATGAGTAACTCGAAAACCACGCAAGTAAATAAAATTACGAACAAATAAGTTCCAATTTTTTTTTCTAGGATCAATGCATTACGAGATACAGAGGGTGGAAAAGACGCGTACTGGAGGGAAGTATTTTATCCGAGAAAGAATCACCCTTTTGGATTTTCATGTTTCAGATCATATGTAGATTACGAAAATACAGGATCTTTAATTTGGCCAGTCTATCTGTCTGTGTGTTTATTTGTCTGTTGGTCTGTCTGTTGGTGCATTAACGACCTGACGGAAAACAGTCAAAAATCTGCATGGCCGTAGGGGACTATGTGGATGCTAGTTGTCGAATGAGAATTTTCAAATAAGAAATAATCATATATTCATTGTTTAAAGCCAAACATTGTGAACATGTTCAAGAGATCAACAGCATTTTTTCTTAGTGTATGATCTAACAAAGGATCTAAAATAATATTGAAGTCGCCACAAACAAACATTGAATTAACTGTATTCAGGTTACAAAAAAGATTTTCTAAATTTTCAAAAAAGTTTGACAATGAATATTTATCATATTTAGGTATTCTGTAAATACAAACTATACTAACTACTAATTCCACTATTCCACTATTCCACTAAAATAGACTGATTTTTTTTCATTATTCAGATTTAAAATTTCTGTTTCCATGGCATTCTAAAACTACTCAAACAAATTTAAAAATGCATTTGAAAAATTTTTAAAAATTTTTGAAAACATTTTTAATCTATTCATCACTACTATAGAATAGACGAAAAAATTTTTTTTCTCAAAGTTAAAATTTCTACATTTCATGACATTCCAAACCTATTTCGGAAAAAAAATTTGCAACATTTTTTTAACATTTTGGAAAAAAAATTAACACTGGAATAGAAATTTTTTTCTCAAATTTAAAATTTTCACGTTTCATGACATTCTAAACCTATTTCAGAAAAAAAAATTTAGAAAAATGTTTTCACCAACATTGAAACATTTTTTGCCACTAAAATATATTGATTTTTTTTTTATTTTCTCAAATTTAAAATTTTCACGTTTCATGGCATTCTAAACCTATTTAAAAAAATATATATATTTTTTTTATTTAACAAATAATCGCATTAACCTCTTGGGTTATGAGCGAGGTACAGTGAAAGATAAATTATATAATCGTATAGTAAGTTACAATGAAAATATTAAATTCTTGACACAACATTAATATCAGACAAAAATAATAATAAGTTCTTTAAGTCACTACTATCAGCTAATATTTTGTTTAGTTCTTCCGGGATTTGTCTGTTTGATCTATGGAACTGGTATTTAGGGCACTCCACTAAAATATGTTTAACTGTCACCTTTGTTTGGCACTCTTCACTATGATTGATGTGGTACTCATGTGTAAGTTTAGTGTGGCCTATTCGTAACCGCGTCAGGATTATTTGGTTTCGTCTACCTTTAGGGGCTAGGGACCATGGTTTAACTGAAGCTTTGACTTCGTTTAGCTTAGTTCTTTTCTGTTCCCATTCATATTGCCACTGTTTTTGTAGTAATTTCTTTACTTGTTGCTTCAAGTCCGTATGTAGAGATGTGGTCGCAACCGTAGAGTTTTCACTTCAAGTAGCGTCTCGTGCAGATCTATCGGCTTGCTCATTACCTTGTATCCCAATGTGAGAAGGTACCCACATAAATGTGACAGATTTATTACTCTCCTGCAAGAGGAATAGTTCCTCTTTAATTAATTTCAGTAAAGGGTTATTGGGATACAGACTGTCATGGATGCTAATATACTTTAGTGCTTCTAAAATTGCATAAATTTCACCTGTAAATGTGCTGCTGTTTGCTGGTAGCTTAAATTGATGTGTTGTGTTGCTGGTTATAAATGCTGCGCCGACAGCTTCTTCCGTTTTGGATGCATCAGTGAAATTTTTAAATTTGCAAACTTTTTTTACCACTACTATAGAATAGAAGGAAACTTTCCTTTTTGCTCAAATTTAAAATTTCTACGTTTCCTGATATTCTAAACCTATTTCAGAAAAAAGATTTTTTTTCCCAACATTTTTGAAAATTTTTAAAAAAAATGAAATTTTTTAACAACCACTATCCTTCCACTCCATTACGTGAATGAGGGATTGAAAATGTGACAAATGGCAATAATATTTGGCATATGCACCTATTATACTTTTATTGAAAAATGTACAGGGTGGTCAAGCCAAGAAATAATTCAGTCATGGTGGACATTTGTAAAGGTATTTGTGCAAGCCTTCCATATTTGGCACCTGTTATTTAGTATTGAACTTTTGCTGTTGGAATATTGCTACACCTCCATCTGTATCCTCATTTCTGCTGTAGTAGTCAGATAACAGGTAATTGTTTATTTTAGTCAATTTTATTTCATGCTCACTTAAACGACACTCAGATACACAAATTATGTCTAGATTATTTATAGTGTCCAAAAACAACATTAGTTCATTTACTCTGCTTCGTAAATTTCGAATATGTATGTGGGCAATGGATAATGCTTTACTATGTTTCGAAAGAATCTTACTTGCACTTTTTATACAACAATTCTCGGTGTAAGTAGGTTTGTACTATATTATTATTATTATTATTATTACACTACGTTCTGACCTGCCATATGTAATAAATGTATCTAAATGGTGAATACACTATTATTATTAATAATAAAGAACTAATTAATAATTACTTATAAATCTAATCTAATTCTAACACACTGTTAACAGAAAATTATCTGATTATAGTATTTAATATAAAAAAATCTGAAAATTCTCTGTAAACGGTACGCCAAGTTTAAGTTTACTGAGCTGCACTTCTATTGGAACACATGTGGTCGAGGTATTTTCATCATATTTGCTCATGACGAATGTGCCCTACGATTTACGGCGTGTAATTTATTATCATCCGACCGGTGTATGGATTAAAGCGAAATGTTAAATATGCTGTCTGTTCAAACAATTTTTTTGTGAAAAGCTAGTGGCGTGTATTTTAAATTAAGGGAAAACTTTGTGAAGGAAAGAAATATATTGTTGGAGGAACTTTCGAAATCCGTTCCTGTTCAAACAGGAACCTTGTGAGTAGATAAGGGATGAGGGTGTTAAACCATCTAAAAACTTTTAAAACTCACGATATCCTCACGAAAAAAGTTTATTCTTTAAAAAAGGCGATTTCTCCCGTAAAGTTTGATGCTAAACTCAGATTTAATTATAATTCAGCTGAATTCGTAAATTGCCTTCGTTATTGAACATTTCCAAAGGAAATTTCTTTAAATATTGATGGTTATTTTAGATAATCTTCCGACAGAACTTATAATGAATATTTCAGATAACATCGTTAAGTTTACGCGATTTATAAGAGTTTAATTCATTTTTTTTATTTGTCGCTAAAACAAGATTTTTATAGAAACGTTGTTTTTCATTCAATACGTCGCTCATTCCGCTCCTTAATTATACCAAAAAATAAATATAAAAGTAAACATATTATAAAAAAAATAAGAAACAACCAACTGAAATAGTAAAAATATACAATAAAAAAATAAATTAATGATTTGATTGATTGATTCTAATTAATAAATGTAAGAGCGACGTGGGTGCGATGAGTAAAATTTTCTGTTTTTCTGATTATTTTGAGTGCTCCACTTTTTCACGTTCATTAATTAGAACGAATTACACAGCTATAAACTGGTATCATGGTATACCTCTGTAATAATCAACAATATCAAACTAAAAAATTACTACCATAAAAAACACAAATAAACAAAACTAGGTATACATTTGAAGCAGTTTTAACGGCTAAGATCGTAAGTTAAATTAGACATCTAAGTAGAATATAAATTATACCTCAATAGAGTTGAAAGTAATGTTAAAGATGATTCTAAGTATTTCTGGAATTATATTCACACAAAAAAACAACAATCTAGAGTACCAGGTAAAGTAGTCAATAACGATGTAGTTTTTGATGGTCCTCAACCTGTTGTTGACGGATTTAGCGATTACTTTAGTAACGTTTACTCAACATCAACCAGCCTAATACTATTGCTGACTAAAGTACTGTAACATTTTCAGCAGAAAGTTTAAATATTATGAAATATTCAGTGCGACTGTCAAGTCATTGTGTCATCCAGGTTATTAGTAAAAGGCCATAATGCAAAAATTGTCATATCTCAGCTCTCTATTGGCGTAGATAAAACTTATTTTTTAAAATTATTCGCTTTTCTGTTTACTTTTAACATATGACAAGAATTTATTTTTGGAAAAAATAATTAAGTATAAATAAAATGAACTTGATTCTTAAAAAAATTATTGAAAGTTGGTTTTCAAAAATTTAACCTTTTTTTTTATTATCAGCGAAAAGTACATAAATACCTATTACCTGAAATAAAAAAATTGTATGACTTGTAACGAAGCATATTTTATTTTATAAAACCGCATATTTATTATATACTATTTCTAAGTACAGAAAGTAAATAGTTGTTTAAATTTAAATATTATCCGGTTGGAGAGAGCTCCGCTAGATGGCGCTAGTTCTCCAACACCAATTAATTATGTTCCATATGTATCGAATACTCAGCCGACCAACGATATAGCAAGGGAATCAGGAGTAGGAAATACGAAATTAAGAAGACCACCGGCAAGGAAGTGAGTATATTAGGAACGTTGGTAAACAACTTGGCCAGTGTTAAGCACAGGCCTGCTAATCATACTTCCTTTTCCAGTTGTGTGTCTGGTATGCCACGGACGTTCGAGTAAGTATAGAAATATCCAGGACAGAAAAAGGTTCTGAGGTTTCTGGCTGGCCTAGTCCCTTCAGCTGGTCAGATACCAACGGCTTTTAGATATCCTGGATATTATCTATCCTTACTGCCCGGAGCGTATGTACGCAGGGTGGAGGTATCCTGGGTAGACTCGGGTGTGGTTTGCTGGCCTAGTCCCTCCGGCTGGTTGACCACACGGGCTCGCTGATACCCCGCATCTCCTCCACTCTCGTGTCCGTAAACCCTGGAGGTTGGTCTATCCCTGCGGGTGGATAACCAAGAGGGAACCGTGAGCCGGAGTGTTTCTGGTTGTAGACCGGCGAAGGGGATATTTTGAGTGATTCACTGGCCTAGTCCCTTCAGCTGGGTAATCACTTGAGATATTTCTTTCTAACTCACTGTTGAGTACGCACGCCTGGTTCTGAGGTGTTTTGGGTAGATAGGGTGACTTGCTAGCCTAGTCCCTTCAGCCGGTTTGTCACATAAGCCCTCGGCTACCCAAAATATCCCCCGTACTGGAGTGAGTACATTCTAGAGGGCAATTTATGCCTAGGTATAAATTGGTCGACAGGGAACAGTGAGCAGGAGTGGGTGATTGATCTACGTGTGCATTTTAATCTTGTATCTTTCTTTTCCGCTGCGCACTAGCCAAGTTGCATTGATATTGTACCGTTTTGCGTGTAGATTTGGTAATTGCTTCCTCTCAGCTTGGTAATCACCGCCGATAATAATAACCGTGCTTGTTGTAGTAACCTAACCATAGTTACCATCCCCCCCCGCTTACGCCGTCTAAATATTGTTTTTGTTTGTTTAATGCAAATACGTTAGGGTAGTAGGATTGTAGATATTAGGATTTTGATTATAATAAATATGCATATTATTTAAACTGTGCCTTTTACTGTGTGTGTGTGAAGTCTGACATCCCTAGACCCCTGGACATACCGTGTCTCCTCTGACGCTATACCAGCCCTACCGAAACAGGCTGTGTTAAGAGGCTATTGTGAGTCCTTTACCTCACGAAAAACAATTGTAAAGGTGGCGCCCGAGCTTACCGTCACCGCCGACTAAAGGCTCGAGTGTCAAAGTGACGATTCACTACTCGAAAGTGTGAATAAAACGTCACAGATTTGATACCCCTCAGCAATCTTTAATCAGATTTCGATTTACAATTGTTTTTATTGGATTGTTATAAACATTTTAACTTTAAACTTGGCTTGATGGTTTAGCTCCACAAAGGGTATATTCTTCTAGAGTTTTGTTAAAATATATGCACTGTTCAAGTTACCATCAGTTGTTTAAAAATGAAGTGCCTCAAGGGCTTTTCTGTCCTACTACTTAAGAAATTAATCAAAAAGGTTCGGACAAGTCTAGTTTATTTCACAATTTGGTTGTGAACAATTTGTTTTTCTTTCTTTATGGTGATACGGCTTATAAAACCAGATATATTTAAGAAAAACTGCGAAGAGACCAAGTTTTAAACCATTTGTATTTAATCCAAGACTGTTTACTACACTTCTTGCAATGTTCTCAAGTTTCAGCAAAAATTGCAACAGTAAGACACTTCCTTTTTAGGAAATATAGACCGTTAGTTTTATTAAACTCGTTTTTCATTCAATACATCGCCCAGTCTTCGCATTAATTATATTAAAAGAACCAACCTAAAAATAATGCATATTCATGCTTCTGACGAATCAACCAAAATAATAAAATTAAAATTTCCTGTTTAATTATACATTAATTGAAAATCCAGAAATTAATTAATTTCCTGATTACTCCAAGGGATCTGATAGCTTTAAAGTGCAAAACATTTTAAAACGAATTAAATTTATAAGAGTAACTTCCAAGATAAAGCGGTTAACTTGGATGGATTTAGGAGATCTGAAAGCTTTATTTATTATATCTGTCCAATCTAAATATCAGAATCTTACAATTTGTGGGAAGTGGGTTAAGTTGATTTCTCAACTTGCTCCCTTCTTTTACGTTTTCTTCTCATAAGAGACCAAACAGAATTAACTAGAGCAATCCGCCTCTCAACGATCGACTATTGAAAATAGGTTAAGTTAATGCCTTTTTAGCAGACTTTAAAAATTTTCAAAAAGGAGGAATTTTCAATTCAACACATCTTTTGCAAACTATATAGAGTAACTAATTACTCGATTTCATTAAATTACAAGGTAAAGAAATATCGGAAAGGAATGTCCATTTTAGAATTTGGTGCTTGGACAAGTGGTACCGAAAAACGATGTCGAGAAATTGCATTAAAATTGACAGTTAGGCATTATTCGTCGAACCAAATGTCAAAAATCCAAAATCGCCAATCAAATAGGGCTGCGATAATTGTACAACGTTTGCAGACGTACATGCAATTTGGCACATGATATGACGCTTCCCTCAGTTACATAACATCAATAGGCCCAGTTACAAGTTAAATAGAGAAAAGCTACACTTACAAATGAATTAAAGTACAAAAACATATCGAGATATAAATAAAGTTATACATACAGTACGCATAGAAACTTATTTTACATTTACAGTAAACGAAGCAAATGGCATCGAAAATTTTGGACAGTTTGGGATATTAGGACCCTTTATGTAAAAACATGCTCTGATCACGGGAACAATACTAAAAAAATTCTAAACATGCCCGAACATGTTCTTATATATACACCTATATATATTTTTAGCAAAAGTGCAAATATCTGGTAAAATGAGTATTTAAAAAAAAATACAGAATAAAAATTGTTTCAAATCGTATTTTCCATATGATCATGGTATTAGATTTGTAATTTTGCCTTCAGTTTTCCGGAACAACGGAAGAACCACCATAGTATGTTCATTGGTGTTAACTCAATAGATTGGTCATTCTTATTTAGTATTGAAAATTTAGATAATAGTTTTAGTTACTTCATGCACTATTTACAACTAGTGTTAGATAATACATGTCCAGTTATGAACAAAAAGAAAAGAAACAATAAGTATAATCCTTGGTTCACCAAAGAACTTGCAAACGAAAAACCGTTCAAAATAATTATCACGGGTTAGCTATTAATTTAGGTACTACAGAAAGTAAAAATTTGTATACAAATAAAAAACGCCAATTTAAACGAAATGCCAGGAATGCTCAATCAAAGTTCTTCAATGATAAAATACAGTCTTCTAAAAATTGGTGTAAAAAACATGGAAAATAGTGAATAGTAAACTCGGGAAAATATCTAAAACTCTGGACATTGAATTGGTTGAGAATGGTGTAAAAATTAGTAATGCACAATTAGTTGCAAATAAATTTGCAAACCATTTTAGTTCAATTTCCCAAAACAAATTATTCGAGCATTTTGGCGAAAATTTATTTCTACCCTGTACTACTACTCAGAATAATGGCACAATTTTTTTTCCATGGGTGTAGTCAATGATAAAGATATTTTAGAAGCATTATCTAAACTAAAATCCTCAAACTCGTCTGGGACTGATGGATTCACAAAAAAATTATTGACTGAGAGTATTCATGTTATTAAAGCACCATTGACATATTTAATAAATAAATCCATAAAAGACGGTATATTTCCCCAGGTTCTTAAAACGGCCAATGTTTTGCCTCTTTATAAAAAAGACAGCCGCGATCTTATTATTAATTATCGTCAAATACCACTACTTAGCATCTTCTCTAAATTAATGGAACGTATTGTATACGATAATTTAGTCTCTTTCTTTGATTCACACAATATTATTACTCCTAGTCAACATGGGTTCAGAGCCAACAAGTCAATTGAAAGAGCTTCTTACAATCTACTAGAGTTTGTTTATACCCATCTAGATGAAGGTAAATATGTAGCAGCACTTATGTTTGGTCCAACCCAAGCATTTGATACTACAGATGTGCACCTATTAGCAGAGAAACTCCATAAAATTGGAATAAAGAGATAATTATCTAGAATGGATTAAATCGTACATGAGCAACCGAAAAATGGTCGTGAAATTTAATAACCAACAGTCACAGGAAAGTAGTGTTGGGCTGGGCGTTCCTCAGGGGTCAGTACTTGGCCCACTGTTGTTTGGGGTGTACATAAATGATTTAGCTGAGCATATCACGGAAGGCACAGAAACAATGTTTGCCGATGACCCCACAATCTGTTTTACTGGTGTTACCCCTGAGGAGTTACTAGCTAACATAAAAACAGTGTATGATAATTTTGATATATGGTGTCAGAGAAATAGATTGATTTTAAACAAAAACAAAACAGTTAACATGCATTTTCACAAGAATATGGAATCCTCCAGCATCCGAAATAAATATAGCGTTTTCTAAAGTGGCGAAATTTTTAGGTACCTAGATTGACGAAAACTTAACGTGGTCCAAACATATTGAGTATGTCTGCTCAAAACTAAACAGTACATATGCCATGTTACAGTTCAAATACTCTTTAGATTATGAAGGCCTTCCAAATGTTTATTTCTCTTTAGCTTACAGTCACATGTCGTCAAATATCGTATCCTGGGACAAGGGAGCTGATATTTATCTATCAGAAAAGGCTTATAAGACTAATATTTAACTTGAAACCGACAGAATCATGCAGGAATGATTTTATAAAAAATAATTTATTGACAATTTATTGCATATTTATTCTGAAGTGTATTTTACATGTTAAGAAGAATATCAATCAATTTTCAACACTTAACGACTCACACAGTTATAGTACACTAAATGGTAATAGCCTAGTCATACCATATCACAAACATTCATACTATAAACATGCGCCAGATTACAATTTTGTCATGATGTATAATAAATTGCCTATTGATATTAAAAATATCAAAAACTTTAACAAGTTTAAATATGAAACAAAAAAATACTTGACCCGTCACGCTTTCTATAGTATTAATGAGTACCTTCTGTATTGATTTTTGTTATATTTATATATATTAGGGTGGAACGAAAAATTCTTTCTTTTTAAATTGTTTTGACATAGGTGTCAAAATGTGCATTTTGATAAATAAAAGTCGTTCTCAAAAGCTTATCGATCTATCTTAGCATCTTCAGATTCCTCACGGGACCGATAGTATAGAAATTTTGGTGATTCTATAGGTTTTTATTGCCTGCCCTGGTTTATTTAAAAAAATATATTCCTGGTAAACATGGTATTTAAAATAATTATTAAAGTATGATAAAAAGCTCCTCCAAGTCAATTTGATTTATTCTAATATTTTCCGGTTCCTCATTGTCTTTGAAAATCGCGCCGCTTATGGGAATTGCGCGACAAATAACGCGTTCGAAGCGACAGGCATCTATGACTGGGGTGGTAAGGTAACAAGTTCAAGCCTATTTTCATTTGTTTGAATACTTCTACCAAATATTGTTTATAGTTGAGTGTTTTCTGTGGGTTTTTACGTGATTCGTGGTTGTATGTCGATTGTTCGTTAAGTGTTAGAATATTTACGTTATTATGGCAACTATAAGTCAACTTCGTTGCAAGATATCTGGTCAATCTCAAATATTAAGTGACCTTGTGTTACCTACTCATAAGGACTTTACTTACATTATTTATTGGTTTAGAAAGGTCTAAAATATAGATATGCTGGGAGAGATATAGGTGTTCATGAAATACTCAAAAATGTTGTACCAAAAATTTAATGGATTTGGCAAAGTACATTAATTCCTACCGTTTTTTACTTCTGGGATAAATTTTTAAAAAATTCATGGATGTTATAAGCAACATCAGAAGAATTTAGAATCTAGAAAAAATACTGTGACCCTGGAAACCAAGAAAATGAAAATGACAGAAGAAAGAAAAGAAATGCCAGCATCCAGAGCACTAAAAAACATGCCATCATGTAGCAGCTTCACTGTTATTAATGATGCACACCTGTCATCTGTTCAGATTTGCTAGCAGTATGAAATTGATGATGAAAAGGAAGATGGTATCTAACGTATCTTCACGGTACAAACCGTTAAGGCAACCGCTACACCAGAATTTAGTATACCTAAAATACATGTTGAGATTAAACATTACCAGGAATTAAGTTCTTGGAATGACGTAAATGTTACTGAGCCACCAATGACTGCTAATATGGAAATGTGTGTTATCAAAGCATTAGACATAAGTTTTTCTGATTTTTCATAGTCTTTGCAATACCGAAGCTGTTGTACGATTCGTGCGTCTTGCAAATGAGGCATCACCAGCTATCTGTGGCCAAGAAAACCAAACTGGCTTCATTCAGGCCTGTATAAAATCAAGACAAACATTGCCATCATTTGAAACGAAATTAGATTACTTTAAAAATGGATAATAACTGAAATATTAAACATGTTCTATTTTTGTTTGTTTTTCCGTGTTTATTTGTGTTTTTTTAAATGAAACGTGATTTTACTTGATGTTTATTATTATTTAAACATGTTGCACAGTGATCTGTGGTACATTAAGACACCTTTTGATGACTATGGCATTGCCAATATCCAAAGACTGGAAAAATAACTAAGAAAAAATAAATGGTATAAAGAGGGCTTTTTTCTAATGTTTTAAACCCATTGAGGAATCTGAAAATAACAAATACCGTTTTCAATATTTGCACAGTTATTAACAACCACCAAATGCACCTTTTGATAACTATGTGGTAATAATTCTCGAAAAAAAATTAAAAATCTCGTTTTTCGTTCCGCCCTAATATATATACATGAGTGTAGTTAGACAATTATCATATCCGTTTCAAGTTTTAAGTATTTTATAATGTTGCATAAACATTTATTTTTGTCTTCTGTATTCTATATTTTTACTCTATTTGATTACGTATATTTATATTTAATCTATGTACCTGTATTTTTGTATTTATATATGTACATGTTTTTATTTATGTGTGATTCCCTTATTGTAAATCTGACTTACCATGATGTACTGTTTTGTATTTTTTAAATGGTTAATAAATTATCTATCTATCTATCTACCATTCTCTGTATTCCCGGAAAAAAAAATTAAACAGCGTCACTTTATAGAAAATGCAATTTTAAACGCTTTTTGTTCATATAATTTTTTTGAAAAAACGTATAGATAATCAAAGAGAACAATAAACAAATATTTTTCGTTTTTTCGGAAAACTAAAGGGAAAGTTGCAAACCCAAGGTTATATGGAAAATGAGATTTCAATCACTTCTTATTCCTGTATTTAAAAAAAAATGCTTATTTTAAGAGATATTTGCATTTTTTGCTAAAAGAATATATATGTGTATATATAAGAACATATTGTGGTATTTTTGGAATTTCTAAACTATTTTTCCCGTAATAAGAGCATGTATTCTGATAAAGGGTCCAAATATCCCAAACTATTAAAAAAAATATTCTCATTTGGCCGCCATTTTGAGTGAGCTTCGTTTACTGTACTAAATGTTACACAGCGACACAAAAAAAAAATTTTGGCCTAGAGATCTGACCATGCTCATTATATATTTTTGGGGTCGCTGAATCCGAATCCGAGGTCTGTTTAACACCATCACATCAGGATTTTGCCATAACCTCAAAAACTCATAATTTAAGCGATTTCGACATCTCTTCACATAAATCGCTGCAACTTTTTCTAGACAAAAATGACACCCTCTTTTTTATGCTATCGATTGCAAATTAAATTTCCAATCCGATGATGTGGGGCACAATATACTTCCAGCGCTTTGTAAGTGAGACATCGGCCGCCAAAGTGAGAGGTTTAAGGATTTCGCTTCTCGAGCGATACGGCCCAGCTTCGAGGGCCATTTCTGCCAAACGGAAGTCAACGAAAATCTGAATTCTGAATTCCGGGGTACGTAGAAAGATGTAAGAAATCGTTTGTCGCAAATTTGAGGTAGAGGCGTGCCTTGGTTTTCGAGATATGGCCGCTCGAAGTCACCGGAAGGTGAAAACCTAATTTTTTACCTCTTACCGAGGATGTATCTCGAAAACGAAACGAGATACAGAGCTGCTGTTTACTCTATTCGATTTATCTCGCCTTCCTGCATACCCCTGAGTTTTTTAGATGTTTTACCTTAGAAATTTTGTAAGAAAATGAAAGTGCCAGTAAAAACCTGAAAAAATTCAGAGGCATGTAGGAAAGCGATAGAAATAAAATGGCGTAAACCGCAGCCCTGTACCTCGTTTTGTTTTCGAGATAGCCTCATTCAATTTTCACCTTCCGGTGATTTCGAGAGGTCATATCTCGAAAACCATGACGCGCACCAACCTTCGAGTTGCGCGAGACGATTTCATACGTCTTTCTACGTATCCCTGATTTTTCTCCAGATTTTGGCAGGCTTCAGTTTCGCAAAAATGGCCCTTGAAACTGGGCCGTGTCGCTCGAGAAGCGAAATCCTGGAACCTCTCACTTTGGCGGCCGATATCTCACTTAAAAAAGTCCGGAAAAATATCGTGCCCCACAAAATCAGATTGAAAATTTAATTTGCAATAGATATGGTACAAAAAAAACGGGGTCATTTTTGTCTAGAAAAACTTACAGCGATTTTTGTGGAGAGATGTCGAAATCGCCTTAATTATGGGTTTTTTGAGGTTATGGCAACATCCTGATGTGATGGAGTTAAATAGACCTCGAATTCAGATTCAGCGAATTCAAAAACATATAATAAACATGGTCAGATTCCCAGGCCAGAAAGATTTTTTTTGTGTGGGTGTGTATTAGTAGGATATTCGTATATTATTATTTGTATATCAATTTGTACATTTGTATATCCACCTTAGTGCTATGTATTATCTTTTAGATAAACAAATATAAATGTAATATGTGAGCATGGTAAAAAAGGGAAAGTTAAAATCAAGAAAAAAACGGCAGTAAAAACATGACAATATTTAGGATGAACAAACGTTTCAATTAAAAACGAATTCCTTTATTCGCGATGGGTTAGTGCAAAATCTATCAAGTCGACTTTCCACGTTTGTGTAGTTGAGGCACATTTGATATAGCGGTGTTGATATAAGAATATATCTCAGTGGGAAGATGAAAAAGGTTGCTAATTCATGAGAAAATTCTACCTACTTTGTATACGATTTTATTGGGAAGTCTGATGCAATCAAGATTGTTTAATATTTTATACAAAAGTATTACAGGGGCAGCTACTCTGCTTTTGTCCAGTTCGCAAACATTAAAGCGATTAATCAGTATTTCGTGGGAACCTGATTTGTGGATAATAACTGTAAATTATATACGTGGCCGGTTTGAGAAACCTACGTTGTGTCTTTTCGAGTTGGAGGATATAAACGTTGTAAGTAGGGCTCCAAACCACTGAGGCGTACAAGAGGTGGGATCTTACAAATGTAACATGTAGGGGGCGCACAATGTCAATGTTTATAATCCCCTTGCAGTTCCGTGCAACAAATCCTATAATTTCAATGGCGCTAGCTACTATTGGCTCACTATGTTTTATAAAATTAAACTTAAAATCAAAGTGACCTCCTAAATCTTTAAAAGAGTCTGGTCTATGCAATATGCCCTGAACATTATAAGCATAAAGAAATAAATTATGCTTTCTAGTAAATGACAAGATATCACATTTCTGTGCATTCAGTGGCAGTTTATTGTTAATGTACCAGTCATGAATTTTCTTTACATTATTTTGCAATCTCTCACAGTCCTCGATTGATGTTATTTCGAGAAATATTTTTAAGTTGTTTCGTCATCAAGATCGGTCGTAATGTCGTCCATAAATAAGTTCAACAGAAGCGGACCTAGTATAGATCCTTAGGGAACACCGCATTCGGCGGACCTGTAACCACGGTGGTATCTAGTAAGTTTATTAGATCCACTTTATAGCAACTACATATAAAACCTTTAAATAGGTTGGAATTGTTTTTTGAAAAACAAGTGAACCGCGGATTATAAAACGGACACTAAAATATGAAATAGAATTTCACTTATGCCGAGTTAATTGAATCATATGAGCTAATATCGGCATTGAGGTCCGTGCAAAATTGAACAAATAACAAATTCGAGCGTTATATCTAGATTAGAAAGCTCATGTAACCTATCTATGTGGTAAGTCTGCCAGCAGCTGCTTCGCTTTGAAATTATTACGAGCCATTACAAATAAGTACGGTAAAAACTTTTTATTTTTTCTATTTTAAATTGTGTCTTTGATATGAGATTACTATGTGAAGATCACGAACATGAAAAAGTAGAGTGTATTATAATATATATAAAAAATATATAAATGTTATTTTAACAACAAAAGCTGTTTAATCTACCATGTTTACATATTTTCGAAATTTTGAAATATTTACAACACAAAGTAATTAGCTTTATGTAATTTGCTAAATACAGACCACAGCTCTCCAACTCGTCACGGTTCTGATTTGAAACAGGAAATATACACGAACTCTAAAAATATAATCCGTATTATGTGGGCCCTGTAGGTACCTTATATTACAGTCAGTCCAGATTTAAAGAATATTGCTAGAATAAAAATATTTTTGACAAAGTTAAAAGTATTTCTGACCTTCTTATCTCTATTCCATAGAATAATTCTGATGTATTAATTAAGACTACACGTATGAACATACCTTTATTTTGTAATACTGTTTTACTACTTTCATGCTTTCCTTTTCTTTTATATCTACATATATATATAAATATTGTTTGTCCATCTATGTGACCTATTGAATAAATAAATGTAGTCTATTTTTGAATAATTTTTCACCAATTTCAACACATGTAAAGTTTTTAAATAAAGGCAAAGGTATTAAAGGTAAAGTATAATTTATCTTTGCTCTTATTGGAGATAAAAAAAGTTGTAGGGGTTATACTTGTCTCATATTGTCTAAATGTTATTTGTGGCATTATCCTAATTACTTCCACATCCACGTAGTGGATTGGAAGTATAGTAATCGCAAAAAAAATTTCAAAAATTTTTATTCGTGAAATAGGTTTAGAATCTCATGAAACGTCGAGATTTTAAATTTGAACGAAAAAAAAAATTTCTGTCTGTCGGTCTGTCTGTCTGTCTGTCGGTCGGTCGGTCGGTCGGTCGGTCGGTCGGTCGGTCGGTCGGTCGGTCGGTCGGTCGGTCGGTCGGTCGGTCGGTCGGTCGGTCGGTCGGTCGGTCGGTCGGTCGGTCGGTCGGTCGGTCGGTCGGTCGGTCGGTCGGTCGGTCGGTCGGTCGGTCGGTCTGTCTGTCTGTCTGTCTGTCTGTCTGTCTGTCTGTCTGTCTGTCTGTCTGTCTGTCTGTCTGTCTGTCTGTCTGTCTGTCTGTCTGTCTGTCTGTCTGTCTGTAACTTTTTTTGTCCGCACGCTTTCTCCGGAACGGTTTAAGATATTGACCTGAAATTTTGTACACGTATATATTATAACGAGATCTGGAACTGGATTGTTTTTTGAGGAAATCCGGTGAAGGTTTGGGGGTTAAATAGGGGTAAATAGGGGGAAATAAGTAAAGCAAGCTTGTAAGAGTACAGAAACTTGAAATTCGGTACATGTACTAGACGTTAAGGCCTCAGATTTTTTTATAATATTTTTCAACCCCCCACCACCCCTACCCCATTAAAGGGGTTGTTAAAATAAAGTTGAGATATACATTTCAAATTTCGTACACGTAGGTATGTATTATAACGATGTCTAGAATTAGATTATATTTTGGGATGATTCCGTTGAAGGGTTGGGGGTTAATTTGGGGTAAATAGAGGAATATAAGTAAAACAAGTTGGTAAGAGTACAGAAACTTGAAATTCGGTGTATGTACTAGAAGCCAAAGCGTCAGATTTTTTAATAATATTTTTCAACCCCCACCAACCCTACTCCAATTTGAAAAGGGTTGATAAAATAAAATCGAGATATTCATTCGAAATTTTCTACACGTATGTATTATAACGACATCTGGAACTATATTATATTTTGAGATAATTCCGTTGAAGGGTTGGGGGTTAAATAGGGGTAAATAGGGGAAAATAAATAAAGCAAGCTGGTAAGACTACAGAAACTTGAAATTCGGTGTATGTACAAGAAGTTAAGGCCTCACATTTTTTTATAATATTTTTCAACCCCCCACCACCCCTACCCCATTAATGGGGTTGACAAAATAAAGTTGAGATATTCATTTGAAATTTCGTACACGTATGTATTATAACGACGTCTGGAATTAGTTTATATTTTGAGATGATTCCGTTGAAGGGTTGGGGGTTAATTTGTGGTAAATAGAGGAATATAAGTAAAACGTTGGTAAGACTACAGAAACTCGAAATTCGGTGTATGTACTAGAAGCCACAGCGTCAGATTTTCTTATAATATTTTTCAACCCAACCACCCCTACTCCAATATGAAAGGCGTTGATAAAATAAAATTGAGATATTCATTTGAAATTTGGTACACGTATGTATTATAACGACGTCTGAAACTAGATCATAATTTGAGATGATGCCGTTGAAGGGTTGGGGGTTAAATAGGGGCAAATAGGGGAAAATAAGTAAAGCAAGCTGGTAAGACTACAGAAATTTGGGATTCGGTGTATATACTAGAAACCAAGGCCTCAGATTTCTTTCGAATATTTTTCAAACTCTACCACCTCCGCTTCATTATTAATGGGATTGATAACATCAAATTGAGATATTCACTTGAAAGTTAGTACACGTATGTATTGTAGTAACATCTGATTGAGATGACTCCATTGAGGTGGTAGGTTGTAAATAGTGGAAAATAAGTACGGTAAACTAGAAATTTCATTGTTAACGTATATGGTAGAAACCAACTCCTCAAACTTTTCTATGACATCTACCCCAAATATTATTAAAATTCTATGACCAATAATTTCCACATACTAGAGTGCAAATATAGTCAAGATGTTTCCTTTAAAGTGACTTGGACGAATAATCTGGATGTGGAAGTAGTGATTCCTTAGTCAGCGTTTTTTTTTTCCTTCTTCAATTCTTTGTCTCATCATTAAAACAACAATTGCATATATGACTGCACAATTTGTATATTAATTTTGTAGATACGTTTCGAATTGTTTTGTAATTGTTTGTAGAGCTTGGTTACCAATGTTAGGAGAGGAGCATAACAAATGTTACATTATTTAACATCAAAACTAACAACTATATCAATAGTTCTGGATAAGTAATGGGTATTTCTGGATATTGAATTTAACATAACAATATTATTAAACCTGTGTATTCAATATGTATAAAGGATATATAAAAGATTTTCCAAAAAAACGCCTTGAAAAAGAAAACAAAGCAGGTTCTCGATACATCAGCCAAATGCATTATTTTTATATTTATATTCCTATTCATATCACTTCTTCAAAAAGCACCCTCTAACTGTTGCTTTGACGTAATTGTCATGGGAGAATTTCCATATTTTTAGAGAGAAGTAGATAATTCCAGGAAGAAAAATAAAAAAAATTAGAGTTTGTCATACCACTTAAGAGGGAACAACACGTAACGCTAGTGGGGAGGGGGAGAAAGCACCAAATTAGGAGATATCTCCCTTATAATCAAATTTTATCCAAAAGTAGTCTTCAACAATCCTGTGGTATTTATTTATGTACAACTTACACATATTTTCAGTTAAATAACATCACCCAATTTGCAGAAAACAGCTTATTGTTAATCATAATTTTAATGATTAACAATAAGCTGTTTTTTGCAAATTGGGTGATGTTATTTAACTGAAAATATGTGAAAGTTGTACATAAATAAATACTACAGGATTGTTGAAGACTATTTTTGGATAAAACTGGATTATAAGAGAGATATCTCCTAATTTGGTGCTTTATCCCCCTCCCCACTAGCCGTACGTGTTGTTCCCTCTTAAGACAATTATCAAGAAATAGATATAAGTTTTACACTGAAAATAATTGTTGCAACCACAAACTATTTTTTTTTAATTATTAATTCACTGAATTATTTTATTATATATATTTCTGTTTTGTTTTAATAAACGTAGTGATAACTTATTAAATGTCGTAGTTATTAGATATTATATATTTATTGTTTATGAATGATTAAAAAAAAAACAATAGATTTTTACGTAACCTACATTTTGTTTACAATTCACTTCTTCAACTTTTGGCACATTCTGTTTTGGGTCTAGTAAGATCAGAGTACAGATAATTGTGTTCATATAAAAAAAGAATGTTATTTACACCTATAATATCACTTTGCGGTAGATACATTGTGTATAAAAGTATTAATGGCATATAATTAGAATAAAGAAATAATGTCTTTCGATAGAATATAGAACTTTTTTTACCACCGGTAACAACAAAGTAAAAGAGTGGTCAAAATAAAGTGAATAATCATGTACGTATAGTAACACATAAAAGGTATGAACTTTGCATTTGTTTTAAATGAGATAGATGCCTTGATACAGCCCACTTGATCAAAGACATGAGAGTATATTAATTCTTACTTATTTATGTAACTCTTTACGTTTTAAAAATTTTAAGTGCACATCATTTGTTGGAGTTTTTAGTGACATTTTAATAATCGCCTATAAGTGCATTCGAATGGGGATAATTTTTAATATTTGTCCAAGAAAAGGCATTGCGCAAACATTGTTCTAGTTTGATTCTAAAAAAATAATTTGTTGTCCCCGGCTAGTTTCTAAAATATATATTTTTATATTATAAACTAAATCAGGATTAAATTGTATGTAAACATCTTTTGTTCTCAATAAAATTAACATATTCACTCACCTAATACCACATCTAAAAGTGAATTGTTATAGTCGCATAGTACTGAAAGTTTTGTATTATAATGAAGCGTATTAAACTTACTATTTTCAAAGACCTCCAATCAACGGTAATACAATTTGTTTGACATTAATTGTAGGATATCTGCCTTTAGAGTAGGAAATTAAATAAGAGCAATAAACGACTAGACATCCCACGAAGTCAGTTATCAGCACTAATATCGAAGTTGTTTCAAAGTTTGATGTTTGATGTAAAGGAAATTGGAGTAACTTCATGTAGAAATTGCATTTACCAACTACCAACAACAAGGCTTTAATTGAACTTAATGACGTAGCAACTTTAATATAGATTTTTGATTTCTAGGGCCTTAATAAATGTTACAATATTTTAGGTGCTGTGTTCACTGTGACGTCATTATTGACTAGTGACTGTGATAGAAGAACATTACGTAATATATAATCTACGATTTTTTGCGTTTCGCAAGTAAAATCTTATTAACATTCTTTCCTGTATTCACAACATACAGGGTTATTCAACTATAGCTGGTATTAAACGTTTTTGGGGATCTGTTGAGTTTGAATTTGAAAATTGGGCTAAGGGGGTTTCTGGATATGGCGGATCCAACGAAAATATTTTCATTCATGTAGCAGCCAATATAAGTCACCTAACTTGGTACTTTTTATCACAAACGAGAATAATCATGTAGATAATTGATAATTATTTGTTAATTATCAAGATAATAACATCAAATACAAGGGATCATTTTATATTAGATTTATAAGAAATACTTTGGAACAATATTTACAACTGTTCAAAATACCCTCCATCTTGCTGCTGACAAGCTAATATCCTAGAACTTACAGTACTTACTTACAGTAGTTCACTGAAATCACTTGCTGAAAAGCAGCCTGTACTCCGTTTTCAGAACTTATATGGTAGTAGCCCTGTGTGGCATATCCAATATTTTTGATATTACGCCGAAGGCAAAAGTCTAAGGGGATCAAATCAGGGGACCTTACTGGCCTTCCCCAAGATCCTTGGTAGCCAAACCACCTAAATACGAATGATGCTACTAACTCGTCATACACTTCCCATGTATTATGTGGACCGCAACCATCCATTTGATAATACAAAGACTTATAAATATTTAGGGGCAAAATTAGTAACAAGAGTAAGAACTATTGTTCAAGAAATGTCCGCGAATTTATTGCTATTTAAATTTTTCTAGTAGATGTGATACTAAACTTGTTGTCTACTAATAAGCAGAAAAGGTTATAATTTTTGTCCCGGAAATTTTATTCTCACCCGGCATTAGAATTTTGTTGTGCCCAGTGGTATATATTTCGGTTATTAAAAATTCCTTCTTTTGGAAAATTTAGCTTCGTCAATTCAAGTAATCCTTTTTAAAACATCGTGATTTTCTTGAAAACGTACGATAACATGCTTACAAAAATCTGTTTTAAATAAACAAAAAATACTACGTTCCTGTACTATAGCTACCACTCGGCAACACTAACACGGTGACTATATTGATAAACCAAAACATTCTCAAATTTTTCATTGCCTACTATGTATGTAGTTGTATGCACATTATACAGTGATTATATATCTACATTTTACAAAACTTCGTCATAATAAAGAAAACCGAGATAGGAATAGAGAATACTAACATCAATGGATGCAGAACTCTGTGTTAAATTGTGTGAAAATATAAAGGTGGTTTCATTTGAAAAAATCGCCTTTTGAACGTTTGAACTAAAATAATGCTCGACTGTGAAAATAAAGTACCCTGTTTGATATTGTGAAAATATAAGACAATTTTTTGTTACCTCATATGGTACTTGTATGAGTTTGAATAGAAAGTCTCTGAATCGGCCACATGATAAAAGATATAGATCATATCCAAAAATCTCCTTAGCTCAATTTTCAAATCTCTAACCTGAACAGGCCCCAAGAAACGTCTAATACCCGCTTTCCCTGAATAACCCTGTATGTTCTGCGAGGTATGTGTTTTACTTTGTCTCTCTCTATTATATGGTACGTTCGACAGCACAAAGCAATCTTCGGAGGTTGCCATTAACGTCCAAGAGTCCATGTAAGAAACGAAAATATTTAAATAAAACGATTTCTTCAATATTTTAAAAAATGGCGGAGGTGCCAGGTTGAAATTCACTATTTTCATTTGCATATTATAATACAGTAACATAAGAAAAATACGAACATTGTGGGATTGATTATTTGTAGTCGGAAAGTCTAATTTTGTGCCCATGTACCAACGGTGTTAGAAATTACAGTCTCATTATATACAGGGTGATTCACGTAGGCCATTCATTAGAAGTGTTTCAACTTGCAGTTGGATTAGAAACTTGAAATTTGGTATGCAGCCATAATCGATCATGACCGTTCTATCTAAAATATTTTCAGTCCTCCAACTATACAGGGTGTGCCAAAAATTGGTACCAACTTTCTTATTTTAAATGAAAACCTATATTTTTCTTTACATGGTTCGATTGGTCTTCTAATTCTAAGTTTAGAGAACCTAAGTTATGTTAACTTACCTATTACAATTTTAGACATATGTCCAATTTTTTGAAAAAAATTGCCGCTGTAGTAGTTTACGAACAAATTTGTATCTCGCAAACCTTTCAAATTTATGAAACCAAATTTGTGAAGCAGTTAGCTGGAAGTCCAGGCTAACTTTTGATGTCCCATCGGTGGTTCCATTTTGTACCAGTCGCAGTCGATTTTCAAATGTCGCAATCAAAAATTGTCAAAAAGTCAATTTTTTCAAACGGCACCTACTATTTTTTTTCACACCATTCGAAAGAAAATTGAATTTTAGGGTGAGCTACTTAAGCATTCCCTATACCTAACTTCACCCCATATCGAGTTATTCAATAAAAATCAAGAAATACCTTATCTTGCCGAGAGATTCTTTACTTCATCAAGTATGCCATGGAAACAACAGACAGTTGTAATAATTTTTAAAGAAAGATATGGATTCTTATTTAATTACACGAAACACCAACAAATTATTATTAACGAACAAGAACAATGTTGACGAAATTCTGACGTAAATGTTCAATGTGACCACCATATTTTTGTTCAAATATTCTATTATTCTACTTTCAACAAATTGCGTAGCACATCTTTGCGCCTACCATTTCTGACGCCAGAAATCAATGCAAAATTGAATTTTAGGGCCACTTTAATAACATTGTGTATGTCTATCTACAGTCGTTTTTGAGTTATTGGCACTTTTTTTAAAAAATATTGTTTTTTTTTCTCAAGGGTAGTAGGCTTTGGAAACAATCATTTCATTTTAATTTTTATTCAAAAATCGTATTGCAATGATAAATAATAACAACGAAATAACAACAAATAAACAGATTAACAAAATAATTATTTCAATACAAATGCTCAATGTGTGCACCGTTTTCACTGACAGAATTTCGTCAACATTGTTCTTGTTCGTTAATAATAATTTGTTGGTGTTGTGTGTAATTAAATAAGAATCCATATTCTTCTTTAAAAATTATTACAACTCTCTTTTGTTTCCATGGCATACTTGATGAAGTAAGGAATCTCTCGACAAGATAAAGTATTTCTTGATTTTTATTGAATAACTCGATATGGGGTGAAGTTAGGTATAGCGAATGCTTAAGTAACTCACCCTAAAATTCAATTTTCTTTCGAATGTTGTGAAAAAAAATAGTAGGTGCCATTTGAAAAAAATGACTTTTTGACAATTTTTGATTGCGACATTTGAAAATCGACTGCGCCCATATGGTACAAAATGGGACCACCGATGGGACATCAAAAGTTAGCCTGGACTGCCGGCTAACTTCACAAATTTAGTTTCATAATTTTGAAAGGTTTGCGAGATACAAATTTGTTCGTAAACTACTACAGCGGCAATTTTTTTCAAAAAATTGGACATATGTCAAAAATTGTAATAGATAAGTTAACATAACTTAGGTTCTCTAAACTCAGAATTAGAAGACCAATCGAACATGTAAAGAAAAATGTAGGTTTCCATTTAAAATAAGAAAGTTGGTACCAATTCTTGGCACACCCTGTATAGTTGGAGGACTGAAAATATTTTAGATATAACGGTCATGATCGATTATGGCTGCATACCAAATTTCAAGTTTCTAATCCAACTGCAAGTTGAATAACTTCTAATGAATGGCCTACGTGAATCACCCTGTATGTTAGTCGAAGAAACTTTGTTTTACCAGATCATATTTCTGATGCACAAGTTTATCTGTAGCGATTTATTTATCTTAGGACAGCCATAATCACTTCCCGATAAAGTAGCTGTTTGTATTAAGAAGATACAATAGAAAATCGAAATTTCTAAATGGTGAAATACAGTAATTGCACGACTATTTTTACATGCAAACTTATGATAGATAAGAGACAGACTTCCTGCAAATAATTAAAAATAATCTTTTTACTGATTTACACATCCAACAACAAATATTGTGCTATTACTCACTAGCTAAAATTCATTCAGTACTATTCATTATATCAGCAGATTACGATTACAAGAAGTCCGATAGAACACTGATAATAAAAAATTAGGAAGTAACCCTGAGATACGTTTCGTTCTACATGTCACCATCTCAGAGTAAATCTGAACTACCTAACGTAACTAGAACAATAAACTCCTAAAATGTCTTATGAAATACCTAGTGTAGAATTTTACGTTCATTTACAATGCTGATACTTTAATTAAAGAAAATGTATAATAAATTAGTTATATTAAAAGTTATACGAAAAAAGTTGTCTTACTTTGATAAGATCCAAAGCCATTCCAGGTTTGCAATGAGAAGATTTCTTACCTAGAACAAAAAAAGCATATTATGGTATGATAGTAATTAACAGGAATTTAGTTTTAAGTTCAATATGATATGTGTAACAATTATGGTTCCAACTTTAAATATAATTTAATTACTTTCAACATTTAGACTGCTATGGGTAAGTAAGAACCGCAACACTAGATTAGAATTTAAATTTGACTATTTCGTTTTCGTTCATTCTGATCAATAAGAACCGTCACAATTTTATGACCTAAAAATCTTGGATTTGCAAGAGCAAAAGTACTAATTTAATCCCTTTTCTCGAGAACTGAAAGGTCGCTCTTAATGCTGGAAGTGTCAAATATATTTACAAAAGTCCCAAGGGTTTAAAGGAGAAATAATCAATTTTCACCATACTAACTCTTTACCTTATGGCTACCGATTACTGCATTATGTAACTGAAAATATAATAAAATTAATAAACTATTTATTAATTGTTAATTTCACTCACATTGACAGATTGCTTTGAGCAAGTTACACTAAATTCGGCCTAAATGAAATTATGTCAGAGGAATTTCTCAAGTATCTAAACTAGGCCTTTTATTTTTTCGACATTTCATTAACGATTTAACAACATTAAATAGTAATCATAAATTGCTTTTAGCAAATGATATGAGAATGATTGTATTACTTAGATTCATCAATCACTAGTACCATGTTAGTTTTTTTTTTTATATTTAAAATAACTTTATTTTCATCATAATATTAATTACAAAAAGGTCTTATAAAATATCACATAGTTTAATTACATAAATAGCTATGTTAAATTCTTAATGACATAAAAGAAAATTGTGCATTAATAATAAAGTCACTAATCTCTAACTTATACCACTGCGAATACATTCTAATATTTTTTTATGCATTGCTACGCTAATTGTTTTAAATTTTCGGGATGTATACAGTATTATGTATTCTACGTAGTCCTTAAATTTCACTGGATAGCTGGAGGTGATTATAAAATGAATTGAATGAAAGATTATAAAAATTACAGCCGAGTTTACTAGAGAATTATTGTAATAAAAGTTAAAATTTATTAATTCTGTTATGCTACGTTCCTGTTTAGTGAAATTGCGTGTAAATTTTACCAAAAAAATGGCTATGTATCTAACCTCGTTATAACAGAGAAACATGTGTTTTAAAGATTCTGTCTCCCTTCTGCAGTTTCTGCATAGATCTGTGTCTGCTCTACCGATCTTTCTTAAGTTCCTTTGGAATAAGTAGGCATCATGCACAATTACATAAACAAAACTTTTCTGGTCATGGCTTAATATACTATTATTGATATTTCTGAATACATGCTCCCATCTGAGCTGATCTCCAATCCTTTTGCTCATTATACGAGGGGTAACTTTATTGTTCATTAATAGCCACTTATACAGTGACTTCGCAGTTGTGTTGTCTGCTAGTAATATATTTTTTGGAATATATGCACTTTCTAAAAGAAACCTTTTTATATGAGGAGCTTGATGAGGAACGAGACTTGGGTATGGGGGGTTGCTGATATCTTCGATTTTCAAATATTTAAGTATACTACTGTTATTTCTTAAGCTTTTAAGTGTGTTTATCATAAGTAAAGCATTTGATTTCATTGTTGGGTCAAAGATACTTAAACCCCCCATATTCTTGGGAAGAATTACTGTGGACCTCGCCACCCTCAGTGGCGCTTTAAACCACAAGAACCATCCACATAGGGATGCCAGTCTCTTTGCTACTAGACTCGGGATAGGCAAAATCTGGGCTAGGTACCATACCTTGGATAAACCATATATATTTATAAAGGAGGCTCGTTGATAAAGGGTTAGGTCTCTCGTTTTATTTGACATTAGAAAAATTTGCACATTATTTGTAATTCGGAACCAATTTTTTCTTATCATTTCATGAACGTTAGATAGGAAAAAAATACCTAGGATTTTTATTTCGGTTTTTATTGCAAACCAATTAAAAGAGACATTTTTGAATTTGTGTGTACCCGTTGGCCCTAACTCAATGGCTTCGCATTTGTTGTCATTCAGTTTTGCCCCTGATACTCTAACATATATGTCAATATTTTTTTTGCATAACTTTATTTTTGACGGTGAGGAAACTGTTAAATTTAAGTCATCTGCATATCCATTTACAGTAATATCGTTAGTTTTTAACAGTCTAAATAAGGGTTCAATTGCGATTACAAACATTATCATAGACAGGGGACACCCTTGACGGACACCACTCTTAATATTTATCTCTTTGTTGATCTGTCCGTTAATTTGGAGGATTGACCTGGCTCCACTATATAAATTTTGCAAATTGTTAATAAATGTGTTACTGAAATTTAAATTTCTAAGTACTGTCCAGAGATATTTATGCTGCATTCTGTCAAACGCATGATCAAAATCAACACTAATTAATAACTTATTTTGTTTCTCATAATTAGCTGAGACTACTGACTCCCGTAATGCCGTCAAAGTTGTAAAGATGTTATTGTTTTTAGAGAGGCAAGTCTGTTCTGGTGATATAATCTCGTTTAAAATATTACTCACTCTTTCTTTAAGGCATTTTGTGAAGAGTTTGTAATCAACGTTTAACAGTGATATCGGCCGAAAGTCATTAGTAGTTACCGGTTTTGCTATTTTCGGAGCGAGTACTATTAAACCTTTTTTAAAAATGTTTGGGATGTTGGCCCCACTATTAATTTCATTTATTATTAAAATTATTTCATTTTTTATTAAGTCCCAGAAAACTTGATAAAATTCCGGAGTTAATCCGTCAGGACCCGGAGATTTGTTTTTTGCCATATTTTTTATCACGATTGCTACTTCTTCTTCTGTATATTGTGCGGTCAGACCAACTTTTGTTTCGTTGGATATTTTTTTATCAAAAATATTAGGGATATTATTCATGTCCTGTAAGTTTTGTTCAGAATACATTTCAGTAAAAAAATCTACAAAAACCGGCGTTATTTCTTCGTTGCCCTCGTATATGTGATCGTTATATTGAATTTTTTTTATCGTTTTAAACCTGCTTGATTTTCTTTCTTTCATTACATGAAATATCGAAATATTTTCGTTTTCAATCTGTCCATAATTTTTTATTCTTATTTTCAAACCCTCCATTAATTGCTTTTGTTCTCTTAAAATTATCGCCCTATATCTTCTTATTTCACAATTTACCGAATCATTAAATTCATCGCTATCCATTAAGTCCCTCAAACACCTCATGTAAAATTCAATTTTTTTCTTTTTGTTTTTATTTATCACACTAGATTGCCATTTCAAAAAAGACTGAATTTTTGGTTTAGCATATAAGCACCACCACTCTACTATGCTACCATATTTGCTTTTAGTTTTTATCCAGTTGGCCCAATTTATTTTGAACAAGTCTTTTACCACCTCATCGACCAGAATAGTATTGTTTAGTTTTCACAACCCTCTTTGTCTGAAAAAATTTTTACTCACCATTGTCATTTTGATATTAATAATAATAGCCCTATGATCTGAAAATGGAGCCGGGTGTAAGTAACATACACCCATTTTATTTTTCAAATTCTCATTTACATAGAATCTGTCTAATCTACTAGCCGTGCTGTTGTGAAAATATGTAAACCCTGCAGCTGCATTATTCTTGTAGGACCAGATATCTGTCAACTGAAGGGCCGACACTATTTTCTGTAGTTCTTTACTTTTATTATAGTTTTTAGGATTTGTGCAGTCTGAATCTTTAAGTGTACAATTAAAATCACCCCCAAGAACTATATTCTCACTGTTTTTAAAAAGTATTGCAATTTCATTACTATAAAAATATTCTCTGTCATTACGATTTTGAGAGCCACTTGGGGCATATATATTAATATATCTTATATCGTTTATCTTAATAGAAATACCCCTTGATGAGTCTAATAGCACCACGTCACTAAACAGAATATTATCTTTTATCAAAATGGCGGTACCCCTCTTATTTTCATTTACATTCACGATTGATGTGTACCCTGGTATAAAACTAAAATTTGTTATGGCCACCTCCTGCAAAAACAGGATGTCAATATCATACTGACGTATGAAATTTTTTAACATATTTAATTTAACAGTTGAACTTATTGTGCAGATGTTGATAGAAGCTACTACGTAAGAATACATACAACTCATACCTTTAGTAGGTTTCATCTGAGTCCCCATGGTAAGATATCTGTGAAGACATGTCTGAAGGAAATTCATCTGCCCATAGCAGCTTTTTCGGTGGGCTCTTTTTTAACGCGTCGTCATCGGATGTAGAATCGCTAACCACATTAAGATGGGATCTCTTCCGGTTCGCCTCATCTTCCTGATTGCATCTGGGTGTTGCATAACTTTCTGTATGATTTTGTTCAGTGATATGTCCATCTTGCAATATTTCTTTAACTATTTGTGATCGTGTGTTTTCCACATTATCCTCTACATGCACTTGTACTTTTTCTGTTATTATTTGCTCTGCTTCCTGACTTTCCGAATCTAGTGCCATTTGTTTGGTTCCAGTTGACAAAGCTTTACCTCTATTCAATATTTCAAATCTTTCTGTCACCTTTTCGTTTTGTAATTGGACTACCGGTCTTCTAGAATTTGAAACTACTGCTGCAAAATCTCTTTTTTGTAATCTCTGGTTAATTGCTTTATCGCACTCTTTCGCCTCATGTAAGGTGGAATTACATTTCCTGCATGTTCTGCATTGACCCGCATATGTCGCCCAGTATTGCCTACCCGATACTGTTATGTAAGATGGAACCGGTTTTCTCATTTCCATTGTTACTATTTTGGTATCATTGTATACTTTGTACGGCATGTTTTTCCAAGAGTCATTTGTAATCTTCTCTACCATACCATAGCAGGTCAGGGTTTTTCTGATTTCCTCTTCAGGTACTTCTATTGGTATTCTATGAATTTTTACAGTTGTTTTCAAGCTTTCGTTAACCAGTGTAATATTTATTTCATTACCTTCAGAATCTTTATAAGTCAAGTTGTTTTCATATGTCTCGAAAATATTTTCGAGTATTTCCTGAGATTTAACTTTAATATATACTTTGACACCATATATACCAATTGATACAATTTCTTCTTCCTTTAGTTTCAAATTATTCTCAATATAAACATGTGTTTGGTAGGCAGATAATTTATCCTTAATTTCAGAAAAATCTAACGAAAAAGTATTCACTCGCATGTTAACTATATTTTATCTTACTTTTTGTCGCAAAAACTGTCAGCCTTCGCCTGGCTGATAACACGTCTGCCTTGTGCCGTAGCACGCACCAGAATGTGAGTTAGTTGATACGTTAGTTCACTAAGAATCATGAACATCTCTGAATGTGAGATAATAATAATAATAAAACGTCTTTATTAACGCGAAGTTTAGCCATAGGCTATGACTACTACTAGATCATGAGTTATTCCCATACATTCAACATGCTTGTATATGTCATGAAATTAACTTGCATCGATACAGTTAGAGAGTTCATTTTTCTTTTTCTCTCACATTTGGTAAACTGTTCCGTGACTTACCAGAAATTTCTTGGTGCTAAGGCAACATTTTCTCATTTAGCAGTCCAATGGCAAACATAGATGTTATAATCAGTTCTCTATTTCGGACTCTTATGATATATACAGCTCGTCACTAACATATTATATTAATATTAATAACAAAGTTTACCTGGAAGGCAAGTGTCCAGATACTCTCTATTGGTATTCGAGTGGACACTCCCCATACTTATTTACTTTCCTTGTTTAGACGGTGTTGTAAGTATACCCAAGGTCAATTTTTATATATTGTTTATTGGCAGTGGTCTTGTATACGTTTGTTTATAAAAATAAAAATTTATTTAAATTAATTCGAAATGATAGTTTATAAATTAATACAATAAAAGATTGGTATATTTAATTATGACTTGTTTCGTGCTCTAAATGAGGTATTATAGGTTTGACTTTTACTTTATTTGTAATTTGCTTTGTGTTGTTAGGCAATAAAATTATTATCATTATTATTAAAATATATTTCAATTATATGCACTTGTTTTTGATAATCGATCAGCGAGAAACAGTAAAATTACTAATGACTTTGCTGTAACTATGGTTTTATTCAGAACTATTGTTATCATAATTTAATAGGTCCAATAGAAAAAACATCTGTATAAAATTTGTATTCTATTTAAGAAGTGAATATGGAATGACTAAATTTAATAAAGTTATTCACAGAAACTATGTTTTTATGTTCGAGTTTCCTACCTAACTTATATTTCATATTCCACATTTTCAATATATATTTAAATTAAGTTCGGTTTGAAAAATGTAAGGGAATTAGAGATCCAACTGTAGCGCCTGTAAATAAAACTTTCCAGCCACGGTACACAAAATTCCTATAATATCAATTTTATACATTGGCGGTGATTCACACGTGCGAAGATTTATAATATGCTTGCTATGTGTTCGCATATCCTGGATGCGTTAGTTGTATAATAATGCGAATAATCTATTATTTAAATAAGTGATTAACATATAAGTGTACATCTAACTACGGACCAATAGTATCATTGGTAAGTATATCAAAATCTTAGCATAATTGTTAATTATAAATTAAACACTGCTTTTAGATGAATCAAACAATATATTATAAATACTCTATATATTTTTTGACTTGTCAGGCCTTTATCAAGAGTACTAGATAGTGAACGTTGTTTTTGAATGCAGACTAAGAATTATATACGAAGGACCAGTGAGCTAATGCACTGACCAAAAAGAGTGGCAAAAATTATAGAAATGAGCTACCTTAACTTCACTGATGTTGGCTTTCTTCTGGTTGGGCCGCCCAACAATCATCAAGAAATATTATTTTATTTTGAATGTAGCCCTTTTATAGGTTTTTAATCGCGGTTTTAATTAATTGAATTACTTTGTTTTTTTATATTGAAAAAGTATTTTTTTTTATTAAATGAATGGCTAGAGCGATTGTAGCTATTAGCAGATTGAATACCGACTTTTTTTTATTTCGCTGGGAGGTAAGTGATTACAAAAATTATATTTATATTTAGAACTTAGTAAATATTACATGTTTTTCTCAATTAATTGCTTAATTGTATAAAATATATGTACATATATACACCTATGCATTTTAATTTTTTTTTTTCACATAAATATCTTAGTCTTTTTATTGTTTTTTTTGTTATTCTATTTTTTTTGTTTTTTTTATTTTATTATTTTTTCTTTATTTTCTTTTACTGTTTTTTCGGTCCGAGAATTAGGAGTGACTGGGATACTGAACGACTAGGGGTTCATCTAGTCTCAACCACATACTGACTGAACCTAGGAACGAATGGTTAGATACACTGGGAAAAACATTAGGAGAACTTGCAAACTAGTAGCACAATTATTTATTTATTTTTGTATTTTTACATCAGTTATATTTTTATGTTTAAATTTTTTATATTACTGTCAATTAATTTAGATACATCTAAATTGTTTGATTGTAAAAGTAGTGGTACATTTTAAGGTGAAGAAGTATTTGAATTATATATCATTATTCATAATTATTGTTGCTATGAAACAAAAAAGTTAGTTACAGAAAAACAAAAAAAGCGCAGTTGTGTAGTCTGAACATACGGTCCTTCGAGCCGGATCAAGAATGATTTTGAACGCGGACTAAGAATTATATACGAAGGACCAGTCAGCTAATTCCCTGACAAAAAAGAGTAATTAAGCGGCAAAAATTATAGAAATGAACTACCTTAATTTCACTGATGTTCGTTTTCTTCTGGTTGGGCCCAACAATCTCCAACAATGTCCAATGGTAGTTCACAAGAAGAAGCACTATTTTATTCGGAATGTAGCACTTTAATCACGGTTTTAATGAATTGAATTACTTTATTTTTTTTTATATTGAAGAAGTATTTGAATTATATATTACTACAATAATAATTATTGTTGCTATGAAAAATAACAACTTAATTACGGAAAAACAAAAAACGCACAGTTGTGTTGTCTGAACAAATACTGTGTTCACTATGTTGTAATCTTGTTCTCATCATTTATGTCACTTAAAGAATATTTTACGTTAGAATTACGAACTCTACGTTAACACAATCAGTCTTGTTTTCACGTTGGTATTTTAGATATAAGCAATATAGCAATTATTGAGCGACTGTTCTACAATATTGGGGTACCTCGTATATACGGGCGCATTTTCCAATCACTCTTCTTTCAAACAAATTTTATTCCAATTTGCTCATTGTAGTCGACCCTACCGGTAGAATTCTCTCATTTCCTTAACTGACATATTTACTAAATTCACACCAAACACTCTCCACACTAAAAGGTGTATCTGACATTTCCATTTTGAGGGAAATATACTTGAAGAGTCAGGGAAATTGGTAGAAGGCATACAAATTCAAAGGATATTAATTGTTTCACAGTTTTATCAGTTGAATTCGGCTGGGGTTCGAGAATCGAAAGATCAATTTGGTAATATTAAAGCTCGCTTTTAGTTTCGAATGCCAAAGTTTCATGCTGCGAGGTAGCGTCTCTAGTAATTAAGTCACAATCAACGGGATATCGCTCAACGAAGACCACCAAGGCTCTTGGAATCATTTGTACTAACCTGACAAAGTGATTAACAAATACAGTAACGGTTATTCCTGTGGGTATTAAACGTGCCATCTCTATTAATATTTATTGGAATTGATGAAATAAAATATGTAGTGATTGAAATACATGACTGTGTTTTAAAATTTAAGACAAACAATGTTTGTCACAAAGTTGTTTAAATTTTTATTCCTAGCATTTTTTGATGTGCCATCAACAGAAATTAAAGTTATTGTTGCAAGAAATGCCAATATCATGTACTCCCCAGGTTATCTCTCTGAATATTGTAAAAAACAGTCGAAATTTAAAAAATCGCTGCCAAGTCTCTTTAAATGGAAATATTTTGATACTATATTTATACTCCAGTATATGGAAATAATTGCCCAGCGAAATTTATTGATATAATATCTGAAATCGCCTACTTCAAAGAGAACTTTTATTCTTATACACACCAAATCAGAATTTTATTTTGTAAACCTCTTTAATAATCTAGTGGGAATGTTTGGAGGTGGTGGCTGATGTCATAAAAAGAATTAAAACCTAGGTTTCTAGTATATACACTAAATCCGTTTCTGAACTCCTATAGGTTGCTTATTTACCCCTATATTTCTCCAAACCTACAATCTAGTATCAGTTCTCATTATAATACACAAATTCAACAGATTTCAGGACGATATCTTTTTCTTATTTTGTTAACTCCTTTAATAACGGAGTAGGGGTGACAAAACTTGGGGACCTAACTTCCAATATATACACCAATTCGCAAGTATCTGGAGTCTTGAAAGCCTGCTTTGCTTATTTTCCCATATTTACCCTTATTAACCCCTCAATCCTTAACCCTAGTTTCAGATGTTACAGTACATAAGTACATGTGCCGGATTTCAAGTGAATATTTCAATTTTATTTTGATCCTATATTTAAACTCCTATATTATTGATTTAAGCGTCTGGGTACCCTACATGCAGATAAATCATGTACTACTAACTACAGAGTATGATAAATGGATTTAATAATTGAGCACCGCTATATTTAAATAAGTTATGAAAACAATTATCTAAAGCGCCGAGAGGCACACTATTGCGGTTTCAAAACAAATGTAATACATTGCTTGCAACATGCAAACAGAACAAATGAAACTCTCATAACACTCTGTTCTAATTGCTATGTGATCTAGTACCTACTGTAAGTTTGTTTAAATGGTGGCGTTCCGGAATATCGGGGATAATTGTATACAACTGTCATGTATATAAACTATATACAATTCTGATGAATTATTATTTTATTAACAGAAGGTAATTAGAGAATAATATTCTTGATGGTAGTTCAGGCAGAAATAGAAAAACCAGCACACAATATAGAAGAAAATAGATAAAAAGTCAATGAAATATTATATATGATATGACGCAGGAAGCACTAGATAATATAATGAGACAATTACAAAAGAAATGGATTAGGCATTACATTGGTAAAACAAATTCAATTGGACATAGAATTTTAATAATATAATATTTAAGCCAGATGTCATAAAAAAATTGCTGCCTAAAGGATCACTACTTCCACATCCAGATTTCCCATCTATGTCTCTATAAAGGAAAACATCTTCATCATACTTGCACTATAGTATGTGAAACTAATTGGTCATAGAATTTTAATAATATAATTTAATGCCGAATCAGGAGTCCCTCAAGTGTCAGTCCTTGGTCCACTTTTATTCAATGTCTTTATCAATGACATAGTTATAAACTTACAGTGCCTTTATCTACTCTATGCCGATGACCTGAAAATTTACTACAGCGTTAGCTGCAATGATGATATAGAATTGCTCAAGTCAGATTTGGAAAATATTGATAACTGGTGCAATAAAAATAAACTATTTCTAAATTTTGAAAAATGTAATGTTGTCACCTACTCACGTGGTCATATTTTCATTAATGAGTATAAAATAAACGATATTGTCATACAAAGAGTTGATAGATTTAAAGATCTAGGTGTTACTTTTGATAGCAAGATGACTTATTTATCACATAAATAACATCGCACCTTCAGCTTTTAAATCATTGGGATTCATAATTAGAAACTCCAAAGATTTCAAGAATGTTGAAACTATGAAGCTTCTATTTAATCTGGAGTTCCTACTACATCGTTCATATTAATAAACTGGAGAATATTCAAAGAAAATTTTTAAAATACTTAAGCTACACCGAGGGCAAGACCTATCCACCTGTTGGAATTAGTAACGATATTTTGTTAAATAGATTATCCCTTAACTCACTTCAAACTCAACGAGAATTACACGGAATTGTAACTCTGTCTAAAATATTAAACAGTAAACTCGACTGTTCTGATCTATTAAAACTCATTGACCTACGAGTTCCTTCTAAATCAACTCGACTCCACCAAACATTTAATTTCAAAGCTTCACGCACCAATCTATTAATGTATTCACCTATTAATGTCATATGCAGGAATTATAATCATATACAGAATAATATTGATATTTTTTATTGTAGAATTAAGGAGTTAAAGTGTATATATGGACATAATTTGTAATACCTACTTCTATCATAGCACAATATTTATTGTTAGTATTGCGACTCTGTAATTGGGACTTTCGTCCTGTTGAGTCGTGTAAATAAATAAATAGATAAATAAATAAATAAATAAATAATGTTTGAGGCAGATGTCATAAAAAAACTGAGGCGTTGACTTTTAGCATATATGCCTCCGAGTGGAGGTGGTGGGGTGTTGAAAATATTATAAAGAAATCTGAGGCCTTGGCTTTTAATATATACACCAAGTCCCAAGTTTTTGTACTCATACCAGCTTGCTTTACTTATTTTAAATAAAACCTAATTCCAGATCTCGTCATATGTGTACCAAATTTCAAGTCAATATCTTAAATCGTTCCTGAGAAATCGTGTACCCAAAAAAAAAGTTGCAGACCGACAGACAGAATTTGTTTCCCTTAAATTTAAAATCACGACGTCATTCTAAGCCTATTTCAGCAAAAAAAAATTGAGTTTCTTTTTACGATTATTATACTTCCAGTCTACTACGTGGATGTGGAAGTAAAACTGACCTGACGTTGAGAAAGCACTGCGCCGAAGTTTCAGTTTAATTTTTATTGTTTAGTGTTCTTATTCCATTAGAACCATCACTTCTATAAAAACGAGTGTACAATCAACGGAAACTTTTAGGTGTTGCAATATATTCATTGTTTTGTATTTGGTAAGAGTATAGTAAAAGCACAAACACCCAATATGAAAGATATTGCACATGAAGCAGATCTAATAATTGCAAAAATAGGATATCTGTTTTGACGCTCCCACGCAATAATTGTCAATTTAATGCAGTGTATACAGCGGGGTGAAATGTAAATGTTTATATTATAATTAATTATATTAATCAAAATGAATATAATGAGTACGTGTTGCTGGAAATGTGGTTGGAAAATGTGCTCCTAGAAAATCAGACAGATTGATTTCGGTACATCAGAGGAATTATAATGGAAAAAGTGTTACTAGAGATAACTAAAGATGACTATAAAAAATACATTAGAGAAAAATAAATATTTTAATCTCTGAATATTTTGGTACCTTCTATCATGAGGTATATTTAATTTTACTATGAGAATTTGAAGCCATACTTTGTATCATTTTAATTAATGGATTTTAGCAAGAACACAAGATATTAATTTTATTACTTTCAGCTCGCGTATTTCACGTTTTTAATTAAATTCGCTCCTTGGTACGGCACGATGGCATATAGGTTTTATGTCTCGAATAAAAATGTATTTCAAGCTAAGATAGTGCTACCTTTTCAAATTCCGAAAAGTTACTTCAGTTACTCCAATAGTAGCAATATTATCCTAATAAATAAGCATTTATGAGTATGACTGCAATATTGCTAGCTCTTCTACTATTAGAGAATTCGGTAAAATTACAAACAAAAATCAGTAGATTTGTGTTTCAAGTCAAAGGCAATAAATCACGTGCACAAATTATATTATACAACAATAAGTAAAACAAGTTCAAAATAAAGAACTTTATTTATCTTACTGAACATCACAAATCGCACACTCCACACTTATTCAAAATTCAAACCCAAGGCTGTCCGGATGAGGGTTACATATAAAGAACGAAGACAACATTAACTTTCGATTCATTTCCAGTGTCGGGGCTGAAGATCGAACCCAATACATGATCAATAATGCGACCAAGCGAGCCTGTAGTACAACACGCTTCGGCTCGCTGCGCTACCATATGGGCTGAACGAAAATAAATAATAAAATATACATAAAACTTAGAAAACGATATAATTACTCATTGTATTATATAATAATAATAAAAATAAATGACTTTATTAAACAAAGAGAGTCTATTAACAGAGTCGAAGTTCAGGTGACATACCACTTGCTCTTCCACTTAACAGTGAAATATGTTGTCTTCTTTCTCACTAGAATTCACTCCTTCTAAAAAAATGCTATTAACACATATCTGTTAACAAAAAAAAATAAAGCTGTCAGTGAGAATGATCAGAGTATCGAAACCCTATGTTCTCGAGAGTGCTGAAAACGAGTCTCACTTTAGTGTTTACATGTTGTTCTCCTTGAATTCACTAAAAAGTTCTCCTCTCCGGTAGGGACGTCTGGTAAGGCCGAAAACGGCCGGAAATCGAGTACGGGACGTTGTTGGGTGGACACAGGAGGTCGAACAAGAGGTAGGCCAATCCTCCCCGCCCCCATTAGGATGGCGGCGAGCGCGGACGGACAGAAATATGGCTGGCTTATTATTATTATTACTATTATTATTATTATTATTATTATTATTATTATTATTATTATTATTATTTTTATTATTTAGCAAAAAGAGCCGAGAACAAGACAGATTGTCCACGAAAACAGTGTTAAATAATTATTTACAATAAGCAATGTACCCGTCGGATCACTATGAAATTCAATACGTTTCTATTCTGATAATAAGCCTAGATTTAAAAAAATCAAGTGGATCCGGTTAAGGGTTTCAGCTTACCAAGTGTTTTCATACCTACAAAATCAACTGACGGAGACGTACGACAATTTTAAATTGCAATTGTGGAACCTGCTGGAACTTCAAATAAATCTAAAAAATCGCTGCCTATGGAATCCAAGTCTCTTTAAAGGAAAACGTCTGAACTATATTTGCACCCTAATATTTGACAGAAAAATGTCCACTTATTAATTTCGTTCAGGGAGGATAATGATTTGTGTAAATTTTTTGGGTTTCCATGATAACGAAACCAAGAACAAACTTCTGATTGGCTAAAAAAATAACGTGTGAAATTTTCAAAAAAAATATGTTTTGTAACGTGGAAATAATTTGTCATAGAATTTTAATATTATTTGAACAATTTTAGGCGTTGTTTTCCAGCATGTACGCCAGAAATGAAGCTCAGAATATTAGCTTGCTCTACTTATTTTCACCAATGTACAACGGAATCATCTCAGTCATACGTCATTACAAAACATATGTGTACTAAATTGCAAGTGAATATCTCAATTTTATTTTATCAGCTCCATTAATAATGAAGTGGAAGTGGTGAAAAATATTATAAAGAAATCTGAGGCCATGGCTTCTAGTATATACACCAATTCTCAAGTTTCTGTACTCTTACCGGCTTACTTTACTCATTTTCCCCTATTTACATTTACTTACCCCCCACCCCCTATCCCTTTAACGGAATCATCTCAAAATATAATCCAGTTCCCCAGATGTTGTTCTAATACATATCTGTACGAAATTTCAAGTGAATATCTCAATTTAGTTCCATCAACTCTTTTAGCAATGGAGTGGGGTGGTGGCGGGGTTGAAAAATATTATAAATAATTCTGAGGCCTTCACTTCTAGTATATACAACAAATCCCGAGTTTCTTTACTCTTGCCAGCTTGTTTTATTTATTTTCTCCTATTTAACCCCCAACCCTTCGCCGGATTCGTTCAAAAAACAATGCAGTTCCAGATCTAGCTATAATATATACGTGTACAAAATTTCAAGCTAATATCTTAAACCGTTCCTGAGAAAACGTGCGTACAAAAAAAAGTTACAGACAGACAGACCGACAGTCAGAATTTTTTTCGCTTAAATTTAAAATTTCGATGATGGCATTCTAAACCATTTTCAAGAAGTAAAAAAGGGATTTTTTTTACGATTACTATACTTCCACTCCTCTACTATTTATTTTTAGTACAATCTTCCATTTTCAAAAAACTATAATTAATATCGATTTCTCATAGAATTAACCAATTAGAAATAATTTTAATTAGCGTAACTGGTCTAAGTATAGAACACAACTCAACGGGTTCTGCAGTAAAACTTGTTCTCTTCGTCAGTCTGTTTCCTTGTTTCCAAAAGAAAGAAATAATAATAAACAATTAAATACAAATATAAGTTAAATAATTAATAAAATAGAGAAACATTGCATTGTAGCTTGCGACTTTGATGGTGATTTGTACGCCACTGCCTGAAAAGATCCTGGGAACTATTGGGAACATTTCAGCGTCATAGTCAAATACCTTGGATCACCTTGTCTTTAATGTATTGATCCTGTACATCTCTATGAAATTTTAGGTTTACCGTGCTTTTATTAAATAAGAGACGAGTTTCGTTACTTTCAATCTAAATGAATTGCCATTGGCTGACACGCTCAAAGAAATAATAAATGTCTAGCAAGTTTTCAATGATATTGTAGATTTTGCTGATTGGAAGTGTTCGATAATGCTTTAGGTAAATACCTGGATTCAATTTAATGTTGGAAAAATTCGTCATAAAAACTTTCATAGTTACTGGAGCGTTTACCGTGAATTGAACGCTGATGGAAATATAACTTGATAATAACTGGCGGGACGGTAAATGACGGCTTATCGAGTTTCCGTATGCTGCCGGTTAAATCAAACTGGAATATTTCTTTCACTATTTTTAAAAACAATTAATCCAAGTTGTTGTTATACACTTTTACAAACATTGATTGTCGTTCAGTCTTTTATTCAGAAAATCAAGAAAAACCCTAGATATACGGAACAATTTCGCAGAAGAAGCCAATGTATCGAGAAAAAGAGACTTTAAGAAATATCAACAATACAGTACCAGAAAAATGTCCCACGATAAAACAATGCAAGATTTATTTAATTATTAATTTTCTTCATCTGACCCTGTAATATCACAGCCAAACTATGAAAACTGTGCAAGGTAAAGTTTATACAACTCTGAAGCTCACTTTCACTTTTTACCTATTGCGTTGCGCTGTTATAAAACTTCGGAGGGAATGATTATGAAATTCGATGTTCTCGCTTAGTGTAGTCCACTAGAAACCAGCTGTACTTTTTCGGTTCCGCAGTTCCTTGCATTATTATACCAATAAGGCGAAGGTTGTTTCCGATACTTTTAAACTGAGAATAGGCGTTTTTCCAGACTCCTTGGCGCCGGAATACAGTTCCCTTGTTATATTCAAACTCCTTGAAGTATTTTATTATGCTGTTGACTTACTGACCTATTTTCTTTGATGCTTTCGATATTTTAAATATTGATAAGTTACGATTTAGATTAATGTGCCTATCGAAAGATGTTGAAGAACGTGAATAAAATAATATCATTGGAATTTTGTTACTAGATAAAGGGGAAAGCAGAAAACAATAATTATTTATGAAGCAGATTAACCCATAAATAGTCATTTATATGATATAAGGACGCTTGCCAGTTAATCAATGAATGTGGAATTAAATTCATGTTTTGTGATACTTCGAATTAGCTATAAATCATTTAATGATTAGTCCGATATTCTGTATGTTTATAAATTTTGTAAGCAAATACAACAAAAATATGACCAGGTAGTAAATTAACACTAAAATTAATATATACACTAATAACACAGGTCCACAAAATAAAATCGGTGAAAGGTTCCTTTGACCAGACCAGGTGCGTTTTTGGGGTCGCTGAAACTGAATCCGAGATCCGTTTTGCCCCATCACGTCAGGTTTTTCTCCCAACCTCAAGAAATAGTTAAAAATGGTAAACCTCACCAACATCAACCTTGCAACCTAATCAAACTTCATAACTCCATATCCTCATGATCCAAAAATCCAAATACACAATAACCTATAATCTCAGAACCTATAACCTCAAAACCCGTAACCCCAAAACCCCATAATTGCAATATCCATAAACTTAGAGACTTCACTGGAGACTTAATCCCCGATGTTTAGAAAGTTGAACCAGATATTTGTTTCATCCCTATAACTCATAAATTTGGTAACCATAAAACTCTCTAATTTCAATACCCAGTAAGGTCGAGATGTTCTTTATTGTAATTACCTACATTCAGGCATACTCAAGAACAACGAGGTGGGCGTAATGCGTAATAATAGGGTAATATTATATCCTCTCGTCTATGCAGTTGTATTTCAATATGGTTTGAAGCATATTAGTAATTTACGACTTAGAAGACACTTTTGATCTTCAATTAAATTTCAAACATTATGTTCATGGAACTGTTAGCGAAGTTATTCCAACAATGTTATTATTATTATATGTATTGACAGGAATGCACATGTCAAACACATGTGTATCATTTACATTCTTTATTGTCATATTTTTGTTTGATATTATAACCTACGGCCCACCTATTATTAAATAGATAAAATACTAGAAAGAATCCAGTACAGATCAGCTAGGTTAGATTTTCATACAATTAAAATGTTTCTAAGATCATGCATACAAATCTATGAACATTTTCATTCGAAATGAGTAATCTATTTTTCTATTTTTGTCATATATTATTATCTCACCACATATTTCAAAATTTGAAAACAGTTGTCATATTTGAAACATCACACAAGATATTTCACTTTTGTAATCCCTAACTAAGTAAGACTTTAAAAATAAAATGTGATCTATTCTTAGTAATTGGGAATATCTAAAATTGAGTAGAAATATAGACGGCAAATATGCAAGTGTATATATTTCACGGGCGCCTACGCCCACGGTTTCCATTTGTGGCAGGCCTTCTTCAGTCATTGATAAGAGACAAAGGGGAGAAAGTCATTGTTACTCCAGTTTTCAGCTATAGAGGTTGAACAAGTTTTTGATATATTATTTTCGGATATCATCATTCCACTACTATTTATTGGAGTTTGATTCTTGTTGTTAATATGTACTGTATATAATACAAACGTTCAAAAATATTTATTCTTATTCATCGTTACATAAAAGAAGTATAAAAATCTAATTTATATTCATAATATAATATGTATATATCAATGTGAAAAATTACATTCAAAATTTTGTCTATTTTTTTCTACAAAATTATATGTCTAAATGAGTTTGTAATACCGATTATAAAACTCACAGTTATATTTATTATACTAAGACCAAGAAGTTTTGTCATTAGAGCAAAAAATCAGCGGCATTCTGGTGAAAGGATAGTAGGTGTTATGAAATACTTAAACGGCACCTCGTTCTACTATACAGGGCGTTTGGTGCATCGTGTGCCAAATTGAAATGGCCGACAGAAAGGGTTATCTGGTATCCTTTCAGGCCCCTTAACACTTCCCATGCCCTGCGGGATTTTTCATATCGACTTTTTATCTTTTTTATGAGAAAAATCCCAAATTCTACATTTAAATTCAAATTATAAAAAAAGTTAGGCGTAGACTGCGAATTTCATTTTTATTTTGATGTGTATTGTTGAAGGGTTCTTTTAAATCCAAAATTACTGTCATCAGTCATCTAGTTGTTTTTTTATTCACTCGCAAAGTTTCGGAATTGGTAAAATTGAAATTTAATCTTAGACTTTACATGGCTATAAAAAAAAACCTCAAAGCGACCAGGATCTTCCAACTCCCTCAAATATTCTCTAGTCTATCCTCTTGCTAATGATGTGCCACATGTCATAAAAATCTTTTAATAACTTCGTGAATTTGCTAAATTAGTGAATCGGGTCACATAAGGCTAATATTCAAAATTCTGAATAAAAAATTATTTTTGCTTAAATTATGCATGGGAAACAGGTAAAATCTGTTATCTCACTCTTGCGAAGTAAAATCTATCTTTCTGTTCATGGGTTTTACTTGAAATGAAGAAACAATTACATTTTTATCATTTATTAAAACATTTTAAAACTGTGTAAAAATGTAGGCCCGACACCTGTTTCGTATTTCGACAGTTGTTGTGTGAAGTCGTATTTCCTCCCTAATTGCACCGAAAGCCGTTTTTATGCGTTGGACAAGTTCCTCCCTAGTCGCAACCTCCGTTGCGTCAGGTCCCCAGACATAAAAATCCAACGGAGTTAGGTCTGAGGAACGCGGAGGCCATTGAATAGGGCCATCCCGCCCAATCCACGCATACGCCTATAGTTTTTAAAAAGGACGGCTGCACCGCGCACTGGCGATTGATTGTAAGAGAATATCTAGACAAGGTGTTCCCAAATGCGTGGATTGGGCGGGATGGCCCTATTCAATGGCCTCCACATTCCCCAGACCTAACTCCGTTGGATTTTTATCTCTGAGGACGTGCCAAAGAGCTCGTGTACGCGACGGAGGTTGCGACTAGGGACGAACTTGTCCAATGCATAGAAACTGCTTTCGGTACAATTAGGGAGAAAATACGACTTCAAACAATGACTGTAGGAAATACGAAGCAGGTGTCGGGCCTGCATACGCAACAGAGGCCAACACTTTGAGCAAGATTTTTAAATTTTTTTAATAAATGATAAAAATGTAATTGTTTCTTTATTTCAAGTAAAACCCATAAACAGAAAGAGACTGAAGATAGATTTTACTTCGCAAGAGTGAGATAATAGATTTTACCTGTTTCCCATGCATAATTTAAGCAAAAATAATTTTTTATTCAGAATTTTGAATATTAGCCTTATGTGACCCGATTCACTAATTTAGCGAATTCACGAAGTTACTAAAAGATTTTTATGACATGTGGCACATCATTAGCAAGAGGATAGACTAGAGAATTTTCGAGGGAGTTGGAAGATCCGGGTCGCTTTGAGTTTTTTTTTATAGCCATGTAAAGTCTAAGGTTAAATTTCAATTTTACCTATTCCGAAACTTTGCGAGTGAATAAAAAAACAACTAGATGACTGATGCCAGTAATTTTGGATTTATAAGAACCCTGCAACAATACACATCAAAATAAAAATGAAATTCGTAGTCTACGCCTAATACTGTTTTTATAATTTGAATTTAAATGTAGAATTTTGGATTTTTCTCATAAAAAAGATAAAAAGTCGATATGAAAAATACCGCAGGGCATGGGAAGTGTTAAGGTGCCTGAAAGTATAGCAGATAACCCCTTCTGTCGGCCATTTCAATTTGGCACACGATGCACCAAACACCTTGTATAATCCCACATAATTCAGAGAAACATATTTAGTTTTATCCGCCTATTAGAGATGAAAACCACGATTCGGTCATTATGTGTAATTGGTACAATTGACCAAATAGAATAAATGCTTAAATGTGGTGCACTTATACCTAATAATTTCTATCAACTACTATCAAATTGACGGAATAACTGTCATAAACGAACCTCACGAGCTCATCCCACTGCATTCAGTGGCGCCACATATATATTTACAATACTAACGGTTTCAATGCAACGAACAATTATTTGCCGTTGCGTTGGTGTAATACGTGGAGATAATGTTGCCAGATTTATCCAAAATATTTGAAATTTAAGACATATGTTGGCTCATGCACAATTAATACCATCCAAATGTTTTCATTTCTGCGAATTAAGTACGTACAAATTTACGAAATTCGTAAATCCGCATGCCCCTAGCTCTACCGACTAGACTTATTGGTCCTACTATAGTATTAATAATATTTCAATTTGGTTGGATTTGAGCAATAGCAGGTACTTTATTCCCTACTTGATGTTATACATAAACGCATTAGGCGATGACAAATATACAACGAATACAAGTTGCACTCTCGCGTGGCGAATATAAACGACTAACATTTTGCTCAAATACAGTACAATTATCGTTTACGTGATACCCTTGAAATTAAGTCCACAGTCTAAAGCATTTCTATTTTTATTGCTTGAATAAGTATTCTCAGTCAGCAAGGCTCACCCTAGAGGAGTTTCATTCAAATATGAGTAAAAGTGGCGTTAATAATTAACAATCAATTGATAATCTGAACACAATTACACAACAGTAATTTCTTACGTTTGCGGATTACCTAAAAAACTGCACCGTATAGGTGGTAAATTTGAAGTAAGTGTAGTTTCAAAGAACAAACACTCTGATTATCTATTGTGACAGAAATAAAACCGGTAAAACAACGAGAAAGATCCAAAAACTAACACATTCTTAATTCTCTGTATTTCATTTACGCAGTGTATAGGTGATTTTGATGAAAGGTTTCAAAGCAAACCTCAACGGATTATATTATTATCTTTCTTAATTCTAATTTATTTTATTTAATAGAACACAGCGCAGGTTTAGAGATTACTTACCAGTAAAATAACATTCTGTTACTTTGTAGATGTCTTGAATATTATTTTTAGATAATTCAACAAAAGAAGAATAACATATGTTTATTTGTAAAAGGGTACCTCGGAATAAGGTAGGTGAAGAAATGCCCCTTGACGCGGATTTTTGAATAAACCTGATAGGATCGTTTCTTGGGCCTAAAAAATAAGGTCAACATGGTCCTTATATCAAAATTGCCCCCTCTGCCCAAGAGAGAACCCACTTCAGTTCTTATTTTTTTACAAAAAATAATCAATTTAAGATTCTAAAAAATTCAAGCATATAATAATCCCAAAGACAGGTAGCCTTAATTTTTTGGGGGTCTATTGGGCTCCAATAGGGCTCTTAAAAATATTTTTAAATTTTCTAAAGTCGAATATTTTTGTTATGATATAGAGTTGCGGAAAATTTTATTTCATCACATTATTTGTGACCAAATAAAGCAATTTTTAAGGTAGTTTAGAAATTTCCAAACCCCGTGCGTCAGGCCCAAAATTCGATTTTTTAATTTTTTGTAACGAGAACTCACGTTAATTAGATAGGAGGATTAGCTATTAAAGCTTGGGTAACGAATCAACCCCTTGGGGCAAAGGACACTCCCACTCCTAGTCGCAAAAAATGTGATGAAATAAAATTTTCCGCACCTCTTAGGATTCTTCTTCTTCTTCTTCTTTTAGCGGGGCGTCCAAAGGTCGCCGCACTCAGGCCTTGTGGCCCATTATGCTACCGCTAACAAGTTAAGGAGCTCCCCCGTACAGACCGGATTCCAGCCCTAAGGCTGAAATCCTTGCCACGGGAGAACTCCTAATTTCCTCCAGCACTGGAAAGCCAGTACCGAAGTGTTTGTGCCTCAGGTTCATCAGTCCTGGGCAGGAGGTGAGGACGTGGATGGAAGTCTCCTCCTCGTCCTCGCAGAACCTGCAATCGGGGTGGTCAACCACCCCCATTGTGTGCAGGTGTTTCCTAAAAGAGCCATGTCCGGTCAAGAGGCCTGTCACCTATTGGGGTTACTACACACATGAATATTTTCAGAATTTTAAATTGATTCTATTTTAGTAAAAAAAAAATAAAAACTGAAGTGTGTCCCCTCTTTTGCGGGGGTGGGATCATTTTGATATAAGGACCCCGTTGATCTTATTTTTTAAGCCCAAGGAATGATCTTGTCAGGTTTATTAAAAAATCCGTGTCAAGGGGCATTTCACCTATCTTATTCCGAGGTAGCCTTTAAAATATAAAGCAACAAGCTAAGCGTTATACTCTTCGTCGATTTACTGCACTTTTTATATAATTGTTGCACATAGGATATAGGATACACTTCGCAGTTTTTTTGTAAATAATATTAGTTTTAGACATTTTTAGTTTAATTACAAATGTCAAGTGTGACGAAGTGAATTTTTGCAGACAAAAATTTTATTTAATTTAATCATAAACTTCGCCACTTTTCCCATCTTACGGCCGAAAGATTAGAAATTGTTGTTTATTTCTATTTTACCCCGCGACATGTAGTTTTCTGTAGAAAAATAGTGTAAGGTTCCACAGCGATGAGAAGTTTTCTAATTTAACATTTTAATTAATTCCGATAAATTATTCCCGATGGCGTTAATCGCAGTTAAATTATTCCCCACTTGGTATTGAACACCAAGTTGGAGGGGATTTTACTTTCTGGGGGAACCAGCTAGTCAGAGTCACACCGAAACGAGAGTCGATTTCTGCGAGCCTAAAGGATTGCCACGTGAGGATCTAATATACCGTACCGTACCGCTCACCTGAAGATCACCACGTGTGTAATCCGATAGTCTTTGCCATCGCCGCAAAATATAATAGCAATGTAAGTTTTAAAACATTTCTTGATATTTCCGTAAATTTCAAAATTAAATTTCATCTTAACAGTTAAATGAATTAACACGTGGGGGTTCTAAAATACCGCACCGACCGACCGCCGCCGTAGACCACCACGTGGGAGTTTACTTAACTGTGCCCCGTATATCAGCAGTGTAAATTCATAATTTATTTTATTTGATACACTTCATAAATAATATTTTCATGATAAACTAGCAAATCTCTGTTAAATATTCATGGTCCGATTTGCCTGTATTAGAGAAGTGTACAATTATAAATTATCTGATCCGAGATAAGAAACTGTTTCTTGCCCGACGTTTTTTCCGCTATTACCAGATAAGAAATAAAACATTGAAACGCGTGGTTTAGCAATAACACTATAAAACGATTTCAAATTTGATGTATCAGAGTGTAAATATACTTTTCCGAAATACCGATGCACATCATAGACCTAACAAATTTCTCCTTGTTAATGTTTGTTCAATCGGGACTCTGTTAGATTCTCAAGATTTAATCCAGATAGCTATGTCCCAAATAATTTCCAAGGGAAAATGGACATAGAAGATATTTCGAGAGAATTATTATTTTGTCTCAAACTGTTTAGTCAAAATAATATCCGCCAAGTTGGTTGGGATGATAGAAACCCGCCGTCCATAAATTTCTGTTTTTATTAAACCGAATTTTGCCGTGTAAAACCGTTCCAAAGCCTATTGTTTTAACTTAACCGTTGTTTAATAATTTATTGGGTTAAAATAATATCCGACAACATCCGACATGTTGTCGGATTGGTAGAACTCCGTTTTCCGGCTCTGTTATAGTTTCATTTTGTTTTAAATGATTTTCAGTAATTTGTTATAGTCCGAGAGTTCAGGGGAAAATCTAGGAGATACTCTGAATGAATAAATTATATTTATATTTTGATACATACACCTTTTCACTGTACATCTGGCAAGAAACACGTGGCGAGTCTTAATTCCGATCCGAATGCAATTAGAGATACTCAACTATGCGGTTTGAGGCGCTTGGCGAATCTATCCGAACCGAACCGACACCGTGGAGATTAATTCTGGCTGTCCGTCCAGGCAGAATGATCTTTACCAAGGGAGCTGATACCGAATCCGATTACCACTTTATTCGGTATCAGTTTTCCACAATTTCACCAAGTTCTTTACACCACATGCTGCCGACTCATATCTAACATGTATGCAGATATGATAAATTCTGTCCGACAAATAGTTGCTTGCTTTTGCTAAAAATTTAATTGCTTTCTGCTTTACTGCTAACTTGTTCTGTCTTAACATCCACTGCTTGCTTGCTTGCTGTTATAACCGACCGTACCGCTTACTACCGTTTTACCGCTTTACCGCCAAGCCTACTATCATTTTGCACATTATTTGCTTGGTTTGTTTTGTTGCTAACCGAATTAATAAGAAAATATTAAAATCAGTAGTTTAATATCTTCTCACCGCCTGGTTCCTTGTCTTCGTAGCTTCATTTGTTTTTCATAGTTTCACTTGCTTTCATAGTTTCAATTGTAAATAAACCGAAATGAAATACCTTAAGTTTTACTTGTAAAATTTTCATAACATGGCATATCTTAAGTTTGATATTATTTTTTTTATGAACTCTATAAGAGTATTTTGGTACCTGACCGTTTATTTATTTTCATAATTATTGTTTGTTGTTGAATATTTAATATATTTTAATAAATGTTGTTATTTTCTAAAATGTGCGTTTTACTGTTGTGTGTGAATGAAAATCTAATCTGCCGTCCAGACCCCTGGACATACCGTGTCTCCACTGTAGCTATCCCAGCCCTACTGCAACAGGCTGCGTTTAGGAGGCTAATGTGGGACCTTTGCCCCACTTAAAAATTGCAAAGGTGGCGCTCGAGATAACCGAATTTAACCGAAACACAGCTCAGCGCTAAAGTGACGCTTCCGCTTGTTTATGCGCTAGGCAACCGGGAGAAAGCTCGTCACAAAATGGCGCCCGAGCAGGGACTATTAAATTAAAGTAGACCTAATTTACCGAAATAGACTTAATTAAAATTAAATTAGAATTGATAATCAAAGATTAGATTTTATTCACATTCGGCAGGCACCGAATACAACCAGAAAAGTACCAAAACACTCACAGAGTCATGTGAGGTATCATTTTCGACTAAACCGAACACAGGGAACCAATTCCGACCGTTACCGAACCGATCCGACCGCACCCGAAGGCGATATTAACCATTTAATAACCCCTGAAGAAATTTTCCAATTTAACAACAGTTTCCGCCGTATTGCCATCCCAAGAGGCTGCAATTTTAACCGAAAAACCGAACTCCGACCGAACATTTCCGAAGTCTCCCGAAGTGACACGAATCCACAGAATACCAAGTTTGGAGTCATTTTCAGGGTAATCAAACCCGAGGAAGCGTTTGGCACCACTAAGAATCTGATCCGACCAACCGTTCCGGGAAAAAGCGTGCCGCAGCCAAGTTTTGAGTCTGGATCGAGTAGGACTCATACTAGGCAATAACCAGTACCATTATACATCATCTGCACCACTTTTTACCGACCGCCCGAATTTTGCCCGGTACATTTACCGACTCCGGTGTCCGGAGTTACTAGGCAAGTGACCCCTCGTTTAATAGTAACTCAAGGACGCTGAATCGATTGCCGTTGGTTTCATCACTATCCGACCAGCCGTTTCGAAAAAAGATGTACCCTGGTGGAGGGGGTAACCGAATTCCATTAAAACCATTAGGAATCTATTGTCGGCAGTGCTAGACGCCGTTCAAAAAATGTTTCATCGTTTACCGATCACTGAGATACCGCTCAGTACCGTTCACCGCCATTCCTGACCATCTATGGCAGTTCATTGTAGCACCCTGAAGTGAATGGACCAATTTGAGATACTGCTCAAACCATTCACCGCCATCTGTAACCCTACCGAACCGTTTCCGATTACTACCGAACCGATCCGAGTACTTCCGAGTACATTATTAACAGTTTCATGACCACCTGCGAATTTTTATCAGTTCCTGTACTGCCTGCATAGCAAGAAGTTGTACCTGTAAGCAATCCGAAGTCCGTCCGAAAATTTCCGAAGCCGTACGAAGAGACCCGACGTCACAAATAGGCGTGTGGGGTATCGTTTACAGGGTACCGAAACCTGGGGAAACGAGTAGTATTGCTGCGAACACGATCCGATCGACTGTTCCGAGAGATGTTGTTTCTTTGACATTTTCTTGATTTAAATTTAATTTAGAAATTTCTTTCTTTTTGTGTGGAACTTCATCGAATAAATTCTTGAATGTTTAGGATTTAGGAACTTTGTCATTTTTCTCGAGGAGTGGAAGTAATCTGGAGCCAAGTTAGGAGGCCGTTCCCAGAATATTTGGTTGCTAGCATTACTACGGACCGTCCGCATCATATGGAGTTTTGCTGCGCACGCGATCCGACCGACCATTCTAAGAGGTGTTGATACTTTGGCATCTTCCCATTCTAAAAATTAACTTAGAAATTTTGATGGGTTCGCATAATTGAATTTCTAGCCGTTTAAGACTTAATGGACTTTGTCATTTTTTTCTATTCTGCTGTTTGCTTTGGGGAAACTTAACCGATGTTACCATTTACAATTTTTTTTTTTTTGCTATTGTTGGAACTTTACCGAATAACGCAGGCGCCACAGGAGTCCAACTGTGCGCATACGCAGCTATCCCTAGCTGCTCCGTTTATATAAAACCGATCCGAATCTGAAGAGAGACGTGAGTCTGGGACAGCATACCGTAAAGAACTCTTCAAATACTGACACCGCTACCACTAGTCACCGACTTACACCGTTTTCAAATAAAATACTTCATTTTATTTTCCACTGCATCGCTTAACCGACTTACACCGTTTTCAAATAAAATACTTTATTTTATTTTATCATCTGCCTACATCGATTAACCGACTTACACCGTTTCTAAACAAAATATTTCATTTTACTTTACTGCATCGCATACCTGATATCCAGTACATCTTTGCATATACCAACCGTTAATATTATACCGACTTGCAAATATTTTTCTCATCATCTACCAGTATCTTTTAACCGATACACCGTTACCGAATACCGATCCGCACCTGTAACGATTATCCAGCATCAACATCAATTAATACAGTCACATTTACCAACTGTCAAGGCTTAATACCACTTTGCAAACATTTTGCTTACCGTCTGCCAGTATCTCTTCAACAGATACGCTGTACACCGTCACATTTCCGACCGTCATCATACATCACCGCTTTACCGAACAACGACTTTGTTTTACCGATCGCCAACATCTTTCCAACTGATATACCGTACACCTTAACACATTTTAAGGTTAACTCCGACAATGCTGGACGGCGAACACAAAGAACTGGAACAAGTGGGCAACACTCATGATCAGCAACCACAAGAGGTTGCTGGAGCTAGCGATACCCGTCTGAGTTGGATATATCAACTTCGAAAAGAACAATTAGATGCCGAGTTAGGTAAATTTCATCTGAATACTACTGGAACCGTAGATGACAAGAAGCGACGTCTAGTTAAATTCATCAAGGATGGCTGTACATCACCGCAACCGCAACCATCCAAGCCGTTCATCTTTCCATCGACGTTCATACCCACAATACAGACTACTGCACCGCCGCCGACAACCGACTCTCGGGTATTAGAACCGCTTAAAATCAGAAAATGGGGTATACGTTTTGATGGTAAAGGAGATGCCGCTGCGTTCTTAGAAAGAGTAGAAGAAGTCTGCTCATACACCGGCTTCCGTCCTGAACAACTATTGCCTGTTCTTCCAGAGTTATTGCAAGGACCAGCGTTACTATGGTACCGCAACAACCACACACGTTGGAATAGATGGGAAGATTTTGCCGCAGATTTTCGAATTTTCTTCTTTTCTGTAAATTACACAGAAGACTTAGAAGCTGAAATCAGTCGTCGTTTACAAAAGCCTGAAGAACCCGCTACTAAGTACATTACCGATGCAAACACTTCTCCGCCGTCATGGGGACTTCACTCCGAACCAACAACTCCATTGGTTATACCGAAACTTACTACCTGACTACAGGCAATATATTCCCCGAGCCGAGTTGACCGACATAGCTACGTTGATTGCCCAAATCAAGGAAGTCGAAATACTCCGTCAGGAAGTTCAGCAGACATACCGAACTGTGTTCAACCGAACCACCGCTACTACTGGTCTGACACCGTCTCCGATACATCACAACCGTTCAGAGACATCACATAGTCAGCCGTCACGGTCGGCACAAGTCGCCACAACTAACGCCACTGGTACCCGAACCGCCCAGAGACCTTCGAGATCCGTACCACCTCAACCAATCCGTCGAAATACTCCTTTCAGAGGCGGTCCCTCTACGTCTACCGCTACGAGATCTTCTAATCAAGACCCCCTTTGCTGGAGATGTGGGAGAACTGGTCACTACCGTACCGATTGCCGTTTTCCATCCAAACTATTTTGTTCCCGCTGTGGCCAGACAGGTATAATGACAAGGGATTGTCAATGCCCTAGGTCGGAAAACTAAACCGGAAGCGCACCGAGATACTCTGGTCCGTATGTCGTCACTGCCGTTCTCTCTCCTATAATCTACAACCCCCGGTCACGCACCGGCAAGAAACTGACCAGGATACACATCAAGGACTTCAAACCGTATATTTCCAATGATGTACCGAAAACTACCGACCGTTAACCGTTTTCTTTTCTATTTCTCTTGAACCCTCATCCAGAGGCGAACCGTCTTTTTCAATATCTCCGCAGCCCAAGGCTGCAACCATCTCAGCCGTCCACCGATGTTCCCACTATTGGCATTCACTACACCGACATCCATAAGGTGTAAAGTCAAATCAGGCTACCGACCATTAACCGTTTTCTTTTTTATTTCTCTTGAACCCTCATCCAGAGGCGAACCGTCTTTTCCAATACCGCCGCAGCCCAAGGTTGCACCCATCTCAGCCGTCCACCAATGTTCCCACTATTGGCATTCATTACACCGCCATCCGTAAGGTGTAAAGTCAAATCAGGCTACCGGCCGTTATCCGTTTTCTTCTCTTAATCTTCTTTCTCTACTATCCCGCTACAAGCGACGTCCAACTGGTCATACAGCACGAAGTCCAATCCATTACCATGAGAAGCTGAGGTGATGGGGAAGACCCAGAAAGTCCACTTCGTTTTTGGGTAAGCGTGGCAGAAGAAAGATGTTATTTTCCGTTTTCCGAAACCGACGAAACCGATGCGCCTTTTATTTTTCTTAGAGTTTTTTATAAATTATCATTTAAGTTAGGAATCCGCACCGAATAAGTAGGGTTAGAAAAAAAAATAATAATTGCATTTATTATTTTTTTTCTTTCCGAAGTAAGAGGGGGGTGTGACGAAGTGAATTTTTGCAGACAAAAATTTTATTTAATTTAATCATAAACTTCGCCACTTTTCCCATCTTACGGCCGAAAGATTAGAAATTGTTGTTTATTTCTATTTTACCCCGCGACATGTAGTTTTCTGTAGAAAAATAGTGTAAGGTTCCACAGCGATGAGAAGTTTTCTAATTTAACATTTTAATTAATTCCAATAAATTATTCCCGATGGCGTTAATCGCAGTTAAATTATTCCCCACTTGGTATTGAACACCAAGTTGGAGGGGATTTTACTTTCTGGGGGAACCAGCTAGTCAGAGTCACACCGAAACGAGAGTCGATTTCTGCGAGCCTAAAGGATTGCCACGTGAGGATCTAATATACCGTACCGTACCGCTCACCTGAAGATCACCACGTGTGTAATCCGATAGTCTTTGCCATCGCCGCAAAATATAATAGCAATGTAAGTTTTAAAACATTTCTTGATATTTCCGTAAATTTCAAAATTAAATTTCATCTTAACAGTTAAATGAATTAACACGTGGGGGTTCTAAAATACCGCACCGACCGACCGCCGCCGTAGACCACCACGTGGGAGTTTACTTAACTGTGCCCCGTATATCAGCAGTGTAAATTCATAATTTATTTTATTTGATACACTTCATAAATAATATTTTCATGATAAACTAGCAAATCTCTGTTAAATATTCATGGTCCGATTTGCCTGTATTAGAGAAGTGTACAATTATAAATTATCTGATCCGAGATAAGAAACTGTTTCTTGCCCGACGTTTTTTCCGCTATTACCAGATAAGAAATAAAACATTGAAACGCGTGGTTTAGCAATAACACTATAAAACGATTTCAAATTTGATGTATCAGAGTGTAAATATACTTTTCCGAAATACCGATGCACATCATAGACCTAACAAATTTCTCCTTGTTAATGTTTGTTCAATCGGGACTCTGTTAGATTCTCAAGATTTAATCCAGATAGCTATGTCCCAAATAATTTCCAAGGGAAAATGGACATAGAAGATATTTCGAGAGAATTATTATTTTGTCTCAAACTGTTTAGTCAAAATAATATCCGCCAAGTTGGTTGGGATGATAGAAACCCGCCGTCCATAAATTTCTGTTTTTATTAAACCGAATTTTGCCGTGTAAAACCGTTCCAAAGCCTATTGTTTTAACTTAACCGTTGTTTAATAATTTATTGGGTTAAAATAATATCCGACAACATCCGACATGTTGTCGGATTGGTAGAACTCCGTTTTCCGGCTCTGTTATAGTTTCATTTTGTTTTAAATGATTTTCAGTAATTTGTTATAGTCCGAGAGTTCAGGGGAAAATCTAGGAGATACTCTGAATGAATAAATTATATTTATATTTTGATACATACACCTTTTCACTGTACATCTGGCAAGAAACACGTGGCGAGTCTTAATTCCGATCCGAATGCAATTAGAGATACTCAACTATGCGGTTTGAGGCGCTTGGCGAATCTATCCGAACCGAACCGACACCGTGGAGATTAATTCTGGCTGTCCGTCCAGGCAGAATGATCTTTACCAAGGGAGCTGATACCGAATCCGATTACCACTTTATTCGGTATCAGTTTTCCACAATTTCACCAAGTTCTTTACACCACATGCTGCCGACTCATATCTAACATGTATGCAGATATGATAAATTCTGTCCGACAAATAGTTGCTTGCTTTTGCTAAAAATTTAATTGCTTTCTGCTTTACTGCTAACTTGTTCTGTCTTAACATCCACTGCTTGCTTGCTTGCTGTTATAACCGACCGTACCGCTTACTACCGTTTTACCGCTTTACCGCCAAGCCTACTATCATTTTGCACATTATTTGCTTGGTTTGTTTTGTTGCTAACCGAATTAATAAGAAAATATTAAAATCAGTAGTTTAATATCTTCTCACCGCCTGGTTCCTTGTCTTCGTAGCTTCATTTGTTTTTCATAGTTTCACTTGCTTTCATAGTTTCAATTGTAAATAAACCGAAATGAAATACCTTAAGTTTTACTTGTAAAATTTTCATAACATGGCATATCTTAAGTTTGATATTATTTTTTTTATGAACTCTATAAGAGTATTTTGGTACCTGACCGTTTATTTATTTTCATAATTATTGTTTGTTGTTGAATATTTAATATATTTTAATAAATGTTGTTATTTTCTAAAATGTGCGTTTTACTGTTGTGTGTGAATGAAAATCTAATCTGCCGTCCAGACCCCTGGACATACCGTGTCTCCACTGTAGCTATCCCAGCCCTACTGCAACAGGCTGCGTTTAGGAGGCTAATGTGGGACCTTTGCCCCACTTAAAAATTGCAAAGGTGGCGCTCGAGATAACCGAATTTAACCGAAACACAGCTCAGCGCTAAAGTGACGCTTCCGCTTGTTTATGCGCTAGGCAACCGGGAGAAAGCTCGTCACACAAGTTACCTTCGTCCCCTCAATAATAATGGATCATTCTCTTTTATTTTGCGCGTTACAGGAATTGGACGGGCTAGGCGTGGAGTTAAAGGTGATTGGTGTAAAGATAAATCACTACGAGGTAACAAATCACGCTGTCACGAAATTACAATAATTCTCTTTACCCCCCATCCTCATTAAAGGAATCGAGAGTCATTTTTTTTCCATTTGCGTAAAACTGTCAACATATATTTGAGCTATCAAAATCGGTTTAGCCAATTTCAAGAAAATCGATTTTTTTATTTTTTAAATTTTATGAGTTGGCACTTGGAGTAAATTAGTGGGTAACATAATTTTGAAAATTTGCTTCCCAAACATGAATCAAGTCCAAGCGGGGGCAGCCTAACTATGCTTATCGGCTGTGGCATTTAGGAAAAAAATGTGAAGAACGCGAAGCTGTTTGCTTTGTGATAAAATCTTTTAGAAACTTACCGATTGCATTAATTCCAGGTTCACTCCTATCGATTGAAATCAAAATCAATTGTCTGAGACCAAATTGTTTATGCAACCATTCCAAGACATAATCAGCTGGAGGCAGATATAGCACGTATATTGTACCCCATTAGTGTAGTTAATATGGATTATTGCAAATTACTAGATACAACCGAATGCAAGATATGTCTTGGTTTCTATTTGTCGAGACCGGCTCTCCGTTTACTATTCTCTAATGTATTACATTAAGTTGCTATAACATTCAATACATTAAGATTACCATTCAGTTGAGACTTAAGACGTGAGTAGGATTTGGTTTCGATTATTATAAGTATTTAAAGGTGATTTGGTATATGTAAAATAAAGTAGCTTGTTATATACAGACTGTCTATTTTACGAGGGCCACACCAAATATCTCGCTTAATATCTATTGTAGAAGACTAAAGTTTTAGAAACAGTTATCCCATTTTTTGTGAGCTATATTTCAGTAAAAAGAAATTTGAAATCCATAGCCTACTTTATGAGATATATTACAAAAACCTGAAAAATAGGAAAACCACAAACGGTTATAGCTTCCTTATTTGAGGAGATACGAAAAAAGTTAAAGGAATGAAAGATGACGGCAAAGACAATAAGAATAATAGCGTGTAACAAAAAAATCAAAAAATGCAGTTGGCTTTGACATACGCTATTGTACAAAAATGAAAAATACATATCTCAAAGTAGGCCATGACGCCATTAATTCCGTTATTTTTTTCTCATTCCAACGATATAAAACATGTCACAGAAATTTTAACCGATAGTGTCAATATTTAATATTTTACGAATACCACAATTCATATAATTGAATCGTAACAATCAGCTGTGCCATAATTAGTAAAAAACAATGTATACAGTTATTAATAAATTTGACAGATTGTAACTGTTGTATGTTGTATGTTGCGTTGTCGAGTTCTAAGACAAATTTTATATCAGTAATTATGGTGGACACCAATAATAACAAATTCGATATGATTAGCATTTATTGTCAGCGCAATTTTGACGCTGAGATGGCAGTCACGGTTTACGGACATAGATTTCCAGATGCTCCGCAGCCAAATCGAACTATGTTTAGGAAGTTAGTTCAAAATCTAAAAACGCACGGTTCATTTTCAAAAAAAGTAGTACGGCGAGCGCATGTTGCGGATAATGTAAGAAAAGTGAATAGAGTAATGAATTATGTTAACCAAAATGAGGAAACCTCTTTGAGACAAATTCAGAGAAACTGTCGCATAAAAAAAGACAGTGCAAGAAAAATATTGAAAAAAAAACGGATTTCGATGCTACAAAATGAGGAAAGTTCAACATTTAAATGAGGGAGATAAGCCAAGGAGAGTAAGATTTTGTAGATGGCTATTAAATAAGAAAAGGAATGACGCGCTGATATGTAGCAAAATTCTTTGGTCGGACGAATCAAATTTTTCTAATAATGGATTTTTCAATAGAAATGTGCATTATAAGTGGACACGAGAAAATACACATTGGTGCAGAGAGACTGCTTTCCAAGAAAGATTTTCTTCGAATGTTTGGTTGGGTCTTTTAGGGACTAAAGTAATTGGACCTTATTTTTATGATGGCAAATTAACCGCTCGTAGATACCTTAATTTCCTGCAAAACGAATTTCAAGATTTTCTTTATGAATTAACAGTGGCAGAAATATTAAATTATTCATATTTTCAACAAGATGGGGCTCCACCTCACACTGCTGTAATATGTACAAATTATTTAAATCAAGTTATGCCAGATAGCTGGATAGGCACCTATGGACCCATTCTATGGCCAACTCGATCACCAGATATTACTCCCTTGGATTTTTTCGTCTGGGGTTACATTAAAGACAAGGTATTTCAAACTGCCCCTGAAAATATTGAGGACATTAAAACCAGAATTCGAAACGCATGTGAGGCAATTACTCCTGAAATGCTCCAAAATGTAATGCGTGACGTGTCTCGTAGAGCACGTTTATGTGCCAGAATGCATGGTGCACAATTTGAGCATTTGTAGTTAGAAAAATAAATACACACAATTTCTTTTCAATATAGTAGTAGGTAGTACTGTTATACATAGTTTTTCGTTTTTTTCTTTGGATGTTCGTTTTGTACTTGTATTTTTATTTATGAGATATTTATTGGTTTGTATTAAATTGTAATAAATAATTACGGAATTATAATTATTATAAAGTGAATTTTTACTATTATGGCACAGCTGATTGTTACGATTCAATTATATGAATTGTGGTATTCGTAAAATATTAAATATTGACGGTTAAAATTTCTGTGACATGTTTTATATCGTTGGAATGAGAAAAAAATAACGGAATTAATGGCGTCATGGCCTACTTTGAGATATGTATTTTTCATTTTTGCACAATAGCGTATGTCAAAGCCAACTGCATTTTTCGATTTTTTTGTTACACGTTATTATTCTTATTGTCTTTGCCGTCAACTTTCATTCCTTTAACTTTTTTCGTATCTCCTCAAATAAGGAAGCTATAACCGTTTGTGGTTTTCCTATTTTTCAGGTTTTTGTAATATATCTCATAAAGTAGGCTATGGATTTCAAATTTCTTTTTACTGAAATATAGGTCACAAAAAATGGGATAACTGTTTCTAAAACTTTATTCTTCTACAATAGATATTAAGCGAGATATTTGGTGTGGCCCTCGTAAAATAGACAGTCTGTATACATTTTCAATTTAGTTTCAAATATATTTAAGTTAAATCCCTTGGTGCTGACGTTGTGCTTTAATACTAAAATTTTATAAATTTAGTTTGAACTTTATACATTTCATGTTGTATTTTAGCAATCTCTTATGATTAAAAAGTTTATTCTATATGATTTTACCTAGGTTAATGATCTTCAAAGTCAATTTTCTGATTTAAAACTATTAGTTTTATTGTGTTAAAATTTAATTAATTCTGTTTTTGTCTATTTTTAGGTTCATCACTTCCGGCTGATCCTCTTAGGCCTGCGGTTCATCGCAATTTTGCGTTCATCGCGTAACTACATTTAAAAAAAAAAGTAATATGGACAAAACCTGAAATTTGTTCCTTAGATGTTCCTGAGAATGTTTATAAAAAAAATTTCGATTCATGCGGGCTTTTAATTGTTATAAACAATTAATTTGGTCAGTGAGAAAAATTTTTTTTCAGCGGCTGGAAATAATTCTTTCAGTTAAACCCAGCCAAAATAAACACTTTTTATTCTTTATGATTTAAAAAAAAAATGCTTCCTAAAAAAGTTATGGTCAATTTTATGTTGAAAAAGCGCGAAATACTCCGACTTTCAAGATTTTTTTTCTCGCTCACTTTTACACGCACAAAAAACAACAAAAAATAGAATAATAGAGAATTTCCCATAGAACAACGCAATATTTTTTGTTATTTGATTCCATTAATGGAAGCATGAAAAAATTTCTTCGTAGAACGCGAATTTTTATTTAAAAAAACGCTCAGCTGCTCGAAAGGCTGTACTTCTTGCACACGTTCGAAATTTTTGCTATTTATTCCTTGAAAATTTGTCACACAGTTCTTATGGAATGTAATGTAATTCTTTCACACCCCTAAATTAAAATTATTTAGCAATATTCAATAAATCAAAAATTCGAAAAGATGTAAAATGATAGTGCATGCCACGTTAGAAAAATGGCACCTCTCTTCAATAAAATACTTAGCATTCACTGTGAAAAATTCGCGTTCTTTGAATGAAATTTTTTCATGCACCCATTAATGGACTCAAAAAACAAAAAAATATTGCGTTATTCTACGGAAAATTCTCTACAATTCTATTTTTTGTACGTGTAAAAATGAGCAAGAAAAAAATTCTTGAAAATCGGAGAATTTTGCGTTTTTTCAACATAAAATTGGCCATAACTTTTTTAGGAAGCATTTTTATGAAAAATCAAAAAGAATAAAAAGCGTTTATTTTGGCCGATTTCAGCTAAAACATTGATTTTAGTAACTAAAAAAATGTTTTTCTTAGCGAACAAATTAATTGTTTATAACAATTAAAGGCCCACATGAATTGAACACATTTTTCCATAAACATTATCAGGGCCATCTAAGGAAATAATTCCAAAAGGTTTTATCCATATTACTTGTTTCAAAAAATTCAAATTCCTTTCATTTTCTAAGCGTTTAAATCGTGATGAATCGCAAGCCTATCTATGGGCTTACATCGCTTGGCCACTACATTTTACATACCTACGATGCACTATTTTAGTACCTTTTGCTAATACAGTTTGTTGTTATATTTTCTTAACTTTTTTCACAGTCTTTATTAAATAAATTAAAAATGTATCTGTTGGTTTCAACATAAGGCACTCATGCATGAAATATGCATCATCGGCGTAAAACCTGCTGTATTTCATCGATGTGAAATCATCCACAGCCACACTTTAAGATAGGACTATAATCGATAAAGTCGTAGCCATGGAAAAATTACCTTATTGAGAGTACACACAGTTAATGAATTATAAATAAATTAATGTAGACGTATGACAAATAATAGGATTTATTGTGTCTAACCACTGAAATCATTGTCAGCAAGGACAAGGGGTGCGAGGAGGGTTAAAATATTTAAAAACTCATCACTTTCTAACTAGCTGTTGAACCACAAAAATTTTAACGCAAATGTGTGACAAATAATAAAATTCATTGTTTCTAACCACTGAAAGCAATGTCAGCCGGGTCTTAAGGGGTGCCAGGAGGGTTGAAATATTTAAAAAATCATAACTTTTTTATTAGCTATTGACCTAAAATTTTTTTAACGCAAATGTGTGACAAATAATAAGACTCATTGTTTCTAACCACTAAAAGCAATGTCAGCCGGGTCTTAAGGGGGGCCGGGAGGGTTGAAATATTTAAAAAATCATAACTTTTTTATTTGCTATTGACCTAAAATTTTTTTAACGCAAATGTGTAACAAATAATAAGACTCATTGTTTCTAACCACTAAAAGCAATGTCAGCCGGGTCTTAAGGGGTGCCGGGAGGGTTGAAATATTTAAAAAATCATAACTTTTTTATTTGCTATTGACCTAAAATTTTTTTAACGCAAATGTGTAACAAATAATAAGACTCATTGTTTCTAACCACTGAAAGCAATGTCAGCCGGGTCTTAAGGGGTGCCAGGAGGGTTGAAATATTTAAAAAATCGTAACTTTTTTATTAGCCATTGACCTAAAAAAAAATTAACGCAGATGTGTGACAAATAATAAGATTCATTGTTTCTAACCACTGAAAGCAATGTCAGCTGGGTCTTAAGGGGTGCCAGGAGGGTTGAAATATTTAAAAAATCATAACTTTTTTATTAGCTATTGACCTAAAAAAAATGTAACGCAAATGTGTGACAAATAATAGGACTCATTGTTTCTAACCACTAAAAGCAATGTCAGCCGGGTCTTAAGGGGTGCCAGGAGGGTTGAAATATTTAAAAAATCATAACTTTTTTATTAGGTATTGACCTAAAAAAAATTAACGCAAATGTGTGACAAATAATAAGATTCATTGTTTCTAACCAATGAAAGCAATGTCAGCCGGGTCTTAAGGGGTGCCGGGAGGGTTGAAATATTTAAAAAATCATAACTTTTTTATTTGCTATTGACCTAAAATTTTTTTAACGCAAATGTGTAACAAATAATAAGACTCATTGTTTCTAACCACTGAAGGCAATGTCAGCCGGGTCTTAAGGGGTGCCGGGAGGGTTGAAATATTTAAAAAATCGTAACTTTTTTATTAGCTATTGACCTAAAAAAAAATCAACGCAGATGTGTGACAAATAATAAGATTCATTGTTTCTAACCACTGAAAGCAATGTCAGCTGGGTCTTAAGGGGTGCCAGGAGGGTTGAAATATTTAAAAAATCATTACTTTTTTATTAGCTATTGACCTAAAAAAAATTTAACGCAAATGTGTGACAAATAATAAGACTCATTGTTTCTAACCACTGAAAGCAATGTCAGCCGGGTGTTAAGGGGTGCCGGGAGGGTTGAAATATTTAAAAAATCATAACTTTTTTATTTGCTATTGACCTAAATTTTTTTTAACGCAAATGTGTAACAAATAATAAGACTCATTGTTTCTAACCACTGAAGGCAATGTCAGCCGGGTCTTAAGGGGTGCCGGGAGGGTTGAAATATTTAAAAAATCGTAACTTTTTTATTAGCTATTGACCTAAAAAAAAATTAACGCAGATGTGTGACAAATAATAAGATTCATTGTTTCTAACCACTGAAAGCAATGTCAGCCTGGTCTTAAGGGGTGCCGGGAGGGTTGAAATATTTAAAAAATCATAACTTTTTTATTTGCTATTGACCTAAAATTTTTTTAACGCAAATGTGTAACAAATTATAAGACTCATTGTTTCTAACCACTGAAAGCAATGTCAGCCGGGTCTTAAGGGGTGCCGGGAGGGTTGAAATATTTAAAAAATCGTAACTTTTTTATTAGCTATTGACCTAAAAAAAAATTAACGCAGATGTGTGACAAATAATAAGATTCATTGTTTCTAACCACTGAAAGCAATGTCAGCCGGGTCTTAAGGGGTGCCAGGAGGGTTGAAATATTTAAAAAATCATAACTTTTTTATTAGCTATTGACCTAAAAAAATTTAACGCAAATGTGTGACAAATAATAAGACTCATTGTTTCTAACCACTGAAAGCAATGTCAGCCGGGTCTTAAGGGGTGCCGGGAGGGTTGAAATATTTAAAAAATCATAACTTTTTTATTTGCTATTGACCTAAAATTTTTTTAACGCAAATGTGTAACAAATAATAAGACTCATTGTTTCTAACCACTAAAAGCAATGTCAGCCGGGTCTTAAGGGGTGCCGGGAGGGTTGAAATATTTAAAAAATCATAACTTTTTTATTTGCTATTGACCTAAAATTTTTTTAACGCAAATGTGTAACAAATAATAAGACTCATTGTTTCTAACCACTGAAAGCAATGTCAGCCGGGTCTTAAGGGGTGCCAGGATGGTTGAAATATTTAAAAAATCGTAACTTTTTTATTAGCCATTGACCTAAAAAAAAATTAACGCAGATGTGTGACAAATAATAAGATTCATTGTTTCTAACCACTGAAAGCAATGTCAGCTGGATCTTAAGGGGTGCCAGGAGGGTTGAAATATTTAAAAAATCATAACTTTTTTATTAGCTATTGACCTAAAAAAAATGTAACGCAAATGTGTGACAAATAATAGGACTCATTGTTTCTAACCACTAAAAGCAATGTCAGCCGGGTCTTAAGGGGGGCCGGGAGGGTTGAAATATTTAAAAAATCATAACTTTTTTATTTGCTACTGACTTAAAATTTTTTTAACGCAAATGTGTAACAAATAATAAGACTCATTGTTTCTAACCACTAAAAGCAATGTCAGCCGGGTCTTAAGGGGTGCCGGGAGGGTTGAAATATTTAAAAAATCATAACTTTTTTATTTGCTATTGACCTAAAAATTTTTTAACGCAAATGTGTAACAAATAATAAGACTCATCGTTTCTAACCACTGAAAGCAATGTCAGCCGGGTCTTAAGGGGTGCCAGGAGGGTTGAAATATTTAAAAAATCATAACTTTTTTATTAGGTATTGACCTAAAAAAAATTAACGCAAATGTGTGACAAATAATAAGATTCATTGTTTCTAACCAATGAAAGCAATGTCAGCCGGGTCTTAAGGGGTGCCGGGAGGGTTGAAATATTTAAAAAATCATAACTTTTTTATTTGCTATTGACCTAAAATTTTTTTAACGCAAATGTGTAACAAATAATAAGACTCATTGTTTCTAACCACTGAAGGCAATGTCAGCCGGGTCTTAAGGGGTGCCGGGAGGGTTGAAATATTTAAAAAATCGTAACTTTTTTATTAGCTATTGACCTAAAAAAAAATCAACGCAGATGTGTGACAAATAATAAGATTCATTGTTTCTAACCACTGAAAGCAATGTCAGCTGGGTCTTAAGGGGTGCCAGGAGGGTTGAAATATTTAAAAAATCATTACTTTTTTATTAGCTATTGACCTAAAAAAAATTTAACGCAAATGTGTGACAAATAATAAGACTCATTGTTTCTAACCACTGAAAGCAATGTCAGCCGGGTGTTAAGGGGTGCCGGGAGGGTTGAAATATTTAAAAAATCATAACTTTTTTATTTGCTATTGACCTAAATTTTTTTTAACGCAAATGTGTAACAAATAATAAGACTCATTGTTTCTAACCACTGAAGGCAATGTCAGCCGGGTCTTAAGGGGTGCCGGGAGGGTTGAAATATTTAAAAAATCGTAACTTTTTTATTAGCTATTGACCTAAAAAAAAATTAACGCAGATGTGTGACAAATAATAAGATTCATTGTTTCTAACCACTGAAAGCAATGTCAGCTGGGTCTTAAGGGGTGCCAGGAGGGTTGAAATATTTAAAAAATCATAACTTTTTTATTAGCTATTGACCTAAAAAAAATGTAACGCAAATGTGTGACAAATAATAGGACTCATTGTTTCTAACCACTAAAAGCAATGTCAGCCGGGTCTTAAGGGGTGCCAGGAGGGTTGAAATATTTAAAAAATCATAACTTTTTTATTAGGTATTGACCTAAAAAAAATTAACGCAAATGTGTGACAAATAATAAGATTCATTGTTTCTAACCAATGAAAGCAATGTCAGCCGGGTCTTAAGGGGTGCCGGGAGGGTTGAAATATTTAAAAAATCATAACTTTTTTATTTGCTATTGACCTAAAATTTTTTTAACGCAAATGTGTAACAAATAATAAGACTCATTGTTTCTAACCACTGAAGGCAATGTCAGCCGGGTCTTAAGGGGTGCCGGGAGGGTTGAAATATTTAAAAAATCGTAACTTTTTTATTAGCTATTGACCTAAAAAAAAATCAACGCAGATGTGTGACAAATAATAAGATTCATTGTTTCTAACCACTGAAAGCAATGTCAGCTGGGTCTTAAGGGGTGCCAGGAGGGTTGAAATATTTAAAAAATCATTACTTTTTTATTAGCTATTGACCTAAAAAAAATTTAACGCAAATGTGTGACAAATAATAAGACTCATTGTTTCTAACCACTGAAAGCAATGTCAGCCGGGTGTTAAGGGGTGCCGGGAGGGTTGAAATATTTAAAAAATCATAACTTTTTTATTTGCTATTGACCTAAATTTTTTTTAACGCAAATGTGTAACAAATAATAAGACTCATTGTTTCTAACCACTGAAGGCAATGTCAGCCGGGTCTTAAGGGGTGCCGGGAGGGTTGAAATATTTAAAAAATCGTAACTTTTTTATTAGCTATTGACCTAAAAAAAAATTAACGCAGATGTGTGACAAATAATAAGATTCATTGTTTCTAACCACTGAAAGCAATGTCAGCCTGGTCTTAAGGGGTGCCGGGAGGGTTGAAATATTTAAAAAATCATAACTTTTTTATTTGCTATTGACCTAAAATTTTTTTAACGCAAATGTGTAACAAATTATAAGACTCATTGTTTCTAACCACTGAAAGCAATGTCAGCCGGGTCTTAAGGGGTGCCGGGAGGGTTGAAATATTTAAAAAATCGTAACTTTTTTATTAGCTATTGACCTAAAAAAAAATTAACGCAGATGTGTGACAAATAATAAGATTCATTGTTTCTAACCACTGAAAGCAATGTCAGCCGGGTCTTAAGGGGTGCCAGGAGGGTTGAAATATTTAAAAAATCATAACTTTTTTATTAGCTATTGACCTAAAAAAATTTAACGCAAATGTGTGACAAATAATAAGACTCATTGTTTCTAACCACTGAAAGCAATGTCAGCCGGGTCTTAAGGGGTGCCGGGAGGGTTGAAATATTTAAAAAATCATAACTTTTTTATTTGCTATTGACCTAAAATTTTTTTAACGCAAATGTGTAACAAATAATAAGACTCATTGTTTCTAACCACTAAAAGCAATGTCAGCCGGGTCTTAAGGGGTGCCGGGAGGGTTGAAATATTTAAAAAATCATAACTTTTTTATTTGCTATTGACCTAAAATTTTTTTAACGCAAATGTGTAACAAATAATAAGACTCATTGTTTCTAACCACTGAAAGCAATGTCAGCCGGGTCTTAAGGGGTGCCAGGAGGGTTGAAATATTTAAAAAATCGTAACTTTTTTATTAGCCATTGACCTAAAAAAAAATTAACGCAGATGTGTGACAAATAATAAGATTCATTGTTTCTAACCACTGAAAGCAATGTCAGCTGGGTCTTAAGGGGTGCCAGGAGGGTTGAAATATTTAAAAAATCATAACTTTTTTATTAGCTATTGACCTAAAAAAAATGTAACGCAAATGTGTGACAAATAATAGGACTCATTGTTTCTAACCACTAAAAGCAATGTCAGCCGGGTCTTAAGGGGGGCCGGGAGGGTTGAAATATTTAAAAAATCATAACTTTTTTATTTGCTACTGACTTAAAATTTTTTTAACGCAAATGTGTAACAAATAATAAGACTCATTGTTTCTAACCACTAAAAGCAATGTCAGCCGGGTCTTAAGGGGTGCCGGGAGGGTTGAAATATTTAAAAAATCATAACTTTTTTATTTGCTATTGACCTAAAAATTTTTTAACGCAAATGTGTAACAAATAATAAGACTCATCGTTTCTAACCACTGAAAGCAATGTCAGCCGGGTCTTAAGGGGTGCCAGGAGGGTTGAAATATTTAAAAAATCATAACTTTTTTATTAGGTATTGACCTAAAAAAAATTAACGCAAATGTGTGACAAATAATAAGATTCATTGTTTCTAACCAATGAAAGCAATGTCAGCCGGGTCTTAAGGGGTGCCGGGAGGGTTGAAATATTTAAAAAATCATAACTTTTTTATTTGCTATTGACCTAAAATTTTTTTAACGCAAATGTGTAACAAATAATAAGACTCATTGTTTCTAACCACTGAAGGCAATGTCAGCCGGGTCTTAAGGGGTGCCGGGAGGGTTGAAATATTTAAAAAATCGTAACTTTTTTATTAGCTATTGACCTAAAAAAAAATCAACGCAGATGTGTGACAAATAATAAGATTCATTGTTTCTAACCACTGAAAGCAATGTCAGCTGGGTCTTAAGGGGTGCCAGGAGGGTTGAAATATTTAAAAAATCATTACTTTTTTATTAGCTATTGACCTAAAAAAAATTTAACGCAAATGTGTGACAAATAATAAGACTCATTGTTTCTAACCACTGAAAGCAATGTCAGCCGGGTGTTAAGGGGTGCCGGGAGGGTTGAAATATTTAAAAAATCATAACTTTTTTATTTGCTATTGACCTAAATTTTTTTTAACGCAAATGTGTAACAAATAATAAGACTCATTGTTTCTAACCACTGAAGGCAATGTCAGCCGGGTCTTAAGGGGTGCCGGGAGGGTTGAAATATTTAAAAAATCGTAACTTTTTTATTAGCTATTGACCTAAAAAAAAATTAACGCAGATGTGTGACAAATAATAAGATTCATTGTTTCTAACCACTGAAAGCAATGTCAGCCTGGTCTTAAGGGGTGCCGGGAGGGTTGAAATATTTAAAAAATCATAACTTTTTTATTTGCTATTGACCTAAAATTTTTTTAACGCAAATGTGTAACAAATTATAAGACTCATTGTTTCTAACCACTGAAAGCAATGTCAGCCGGGTCTTAAGGGGTGCCGGGAGGGTTGAAATATTTAAAAAATCGTAACTTTTTTATTAGCCATTGACCTAAAAAAAAATTAACGCAGATGTGTGACAAATAATAAGATTCATTGTTTCTAACCACTGAAAGCAATGTCAGCCGGGTCTTAAGGGGTGCCAGGAGGGTTGAAATATTTAAAAAATCATAACTTTTTTATTAGCTATTGACCTAAAAAAATTTAACGCAAATGTGTGACAAATAATAAGACTCATTGTTTCTAACCACTGAAAGCAATGTCAGCCGGGTCTTAAGGGGTGCCGGGAGGGTTGAAATATTTAAAAAATCATAACTTTTTTATTTGCTATTGACCTAAAAATTTTTTAACGCAAATGTGTAACAAATAATAAGACTCATTGTTTCTAACCACTGAAAGCAATGTCAGCCGGGTCTTAAGGGGTGCCAGGAGGGTTGAAATATTTAAAAAATCATAACTTTTTTATTAGCTATTGACCTAAAAAAAAATTAACGCAAATGTGTGACAAATAATAAGATTCATTGTTTCTAGCCACTGAAAGCAATGTCAGCCTGGTCTTAAGGGGTGCCGGGAGGGTTGAAATATTTAAAAAATCATAACTTTTTTATTTGCTATTGACCTAAAATTTTTTTAACGCAAATGTGTAACAAATTATAAGACTCATTGTTTCTAACCACTGAAAGCAATGTCAGCCGGGTCTTAAGGGGTGCCGGGAGGGTTGAAATATTTAAAAAATCGTAACTTTTTTATTAGCTATTGACCTAAAAAAAAATTAACGCAGATGTGTGACAAATAATAAGATTCATTGTTTCTAACCACTGAAAGCAATGTCAGCCGGGTCTTAAGGGGTGCCAGGAGGGTTGAAATATTTAAAAAATCATAACTTTTTTATTAGCTATTGACCTAAAAAAATTTAACGCAAATGTGTGACAAATAATAAGACTCATTGTTTCTAACGACTGAAAGCAATGTCAGCCGGGTCTTAAGGGGTGCCGGGAGGGTTGAAATATTTAAAAAATCATAACTTTTTTATTTGCTATTGACCTAAAATTTTTTTAACGCAAATGTGTAACAAATAATAAGACTCATTGTTTCTAACCACTGAAAGCAATGTCAGCCGGGTCTTAAGGGGTGCCAGGAGGGTTGAAATATTTAAAAAGTCATAACTTTTTTATTAGCTATTGACCTAAAAAAAATTTAACGCAAATGTGACAAATAATAAGACTCATTGTTTCTAACCACTGAAAGCAATGTCAGCCGGGTCTTAAGGGGTGCCGGGAGGGTTGAAATATTTAAAAAATCGTAACTTTTTTATTAGCTATTGACCTAAAAAAAAATTAACGCAGATGTGTGACAAATAATAAGATTCATTGTTTCTAACCACTGAAAGTAATGTCAGCCGGGTCTTAAGGGGTGCCGGGAGGGTTGAAATATTTAAAAAATCGTAACTTTTTTATTAGCTATTGACCTAAAAAAAAATTAACGCAGATGTGTGACAAATAATAAGATTCATTGTTTCTAACCACTGAAAGCAATGTCAGCCGGGTCTTAAGGGGTGCCAGGAGGGTTGAAATATTTAAAAAATCATAACTTTTTTATTAGCTATTGACCTAAAAAAAATTTAACGCAAATGTGTGACAAATAATAAGACTCATTGTTTCTAACGACTGAAAGCAATGTCAGCCGGGTCTTAAGGGGTGCCGGGAGGGTTGAAATATTTAAAAAATCATAACTTTTTTATTTGCTATTGACCTAAAATTTTTTTAACGCAAATGTGTAACAAATAATAAGACTCATTGTTTCTAACCACTGAAAGCAATGTCAGCCGGGTCTTAAGGGGTGCCGGGAGCGTTGAAATATTTAAAAAATCGTAACTTTTTTATTAGCTATTGACCTAAAAAAAAATTAACGCAGAGACAAATAATAAGATTCATTGTTTCTAACCACTGAAAGCAATGTCAGCCGGGTCGAGAGGTGCGGGGAGGGTTGGAATAATAAACAAATCACAACTTTTTTATTAGCTATTGAACTAAAAAAATTTTAAAGATGGTTCAACAGGGTATTTGCATCTACAATGAATAGATTTTTTTTGAATATGAAGTCTTTTACATAGAATGTTACATTAAATGTGGAACTCTTTGCACAATTATTATACAGTGAGGTCCATAAGTAACGGATAAATTCATTAATTTACAATTTATGAGTAAAATCCCAAAATACGTCAATTTTTTATTCTAGAATGAAATTTTTTGAGCATAATTTTATAACTCCCTCTTCTACCTCCTTGGAGTGACAGCTACCCCTCTAAAAATTTTAAATGGAACGAGAGTGCGTGTGATAGCTCATTTGAAAGGGTTTTTAATTCTCTATCCAGCAGTATAAGAATTTTTTAAATTTCACTAATTTTTTTAATGAAAAATTTTACATTTTTAATGTTACTAAGTAAACAGTGCAAATCAAATGTTCAAACTGGGTGCCCGCTGCTTCTTGACAATAAATGGAGACGTTGCTGAAATTCTTCTAAAACATTTTGTATTGTTTCCGAGGTGATTTGATTAATTTATTGCCTTATTCTGTCTTTTAAATCATCGACACTATTTGGTCTGTTGAAGTAGACTTTCAATTTCTAGTAACCCCATGAAGAATAGTCAAGTCGTGTCAAATCGGGAGAACGGACAGGCCACTCAACTTCACCGTGTTTACCGATCTATCTATTCGGAAAAACTTGATTGAGTTGGGCTCTTACTCCAATGCAAACGGTGGTGTAGCTCCGTCCCGTTGATACCAAATATTTCTATCAATTTCATTAGGGTTGTCATCATTTCAGAAAGGTATTTTTAACTCTGCAGCTAAGAAATTTTACAAGAAATCCAAGTAACTCGGGCCAGTTAATGTGCTATCAAAGAAATATGGTCCGATAATTTGAGAATTTATAATTCCATAAATCTGAGCTCCTGTTTCCTTGCATAAGTATACACTCTCAAGTTTCTGTACTCTTACCAGTTTTCATTAGTCATTTTCCCCTATTTACATCTACTTACCGCCCACCCCTTCAACGGAATCATCTGAAAATATAATCTAGTTCCAGATGTCATTATAATACCTACGTGTACCAAATTTTAAGTAAATAACTCAATTTAATTTTATCAGCCCCTTTAATAATATAGTTGGGGTGGCGAAGGGGCTGAAAAATGTTATAAAAAATATAAGGCTTTGGCTTCTAGTATTTACACCAAATTCAAGTTTCTGTACTCTTACCAGTTTGCTTTACTTATTTTCTTCTATTTACCCCTACTTACCCCTGCAGGGGGAGTTCCTGAAGGGGTAAGTTCCTGAACTCTTCACCTGAATCATCCCAAAAGATAATCTAGTTCAGATGTGGTTATAATACATGCTGTACCAAATTTCAAGTGAATAAATTAATTTTATTTTATCAACGCCTTTATTAATGGAGTGGGGCTGGTGGGGGGATAAAAAATATTACAAAAAAATCTGAGACCTTTACTTCTAGTATATACTCCAAATCCTAAATTTGTGTACTCTTGCCAGCTTGCTATATACTCATTATCCCCTATTTACCTATACTTACCCCCTAACCCTTCAACGGAATTATCTCAAAATACAATCAAGTTCCAGATGTCATAATGCATATGCGTACCAAATTTCAAGTGAATATCTCAATTTTAGTTTATCAACTCCTTTAATAATAGAGTGGGGGTGGTAGGGGGGATGAAAAATATTTAAAAAAAAACCGGGGCCTTCACTTCTAATATATACACTGAGTCTCAAGTTTCTGTACTCTCTCCAGCTTGCTTTCCTCATTTTTCCTTATTTACCCCTATCTACCCCAACCCTTCACCAGATATGTTCAAAAAGCAATTCAGTTCCAGATCTCGTTACAATACATACGTATACAAAATTTCAAGTCAATATCTTAAACCGTTTCAGAGAAAAGGTGCGGATAAAATTCCATTTTAAAATTAAAAATTGAAGTGTTTTAGGATTTTACTCATAAATTGTAAATTACGTAGATAATGAATGTATTCGTTATTTATTGATCCCACTGTATATTGTTAGGATGGTTGATGCATTTAATGTTGAATTGTTTGACAAAATATTAACATTTGTTTGGTAAGTCGTTTGTTTATTCATCATATATTAGATACAGATTTGGAGGATACGAATTGGATATCATTTTTTGGGATTTCGAATGAATCTGGGCCACCCTACTGCACACACATAGATAGATACACAGACATATACATTGTAATTTCCTATTCTTAAAGAGGGTAAAGAGGTTTGTAAACGAACCTTCGTTTAAGGGTAGACCTCAAAAATCAAAAACAATCAATTTTTACGAACGTATTTGTTGGACCCTTATTAAAAATGTTTGTTCAGTTAGAATATATTTATTTGATCCATCCATATCATTTTTAAACTGTTCAAGTTGTTATAGATTTAAATTCTTGTTCTTCTAATAAAAATTGTATGCTTTAATAAATTTCGGTATAATTTCAATGGCATCTTTCAAGCGACTTCGTATATGCGAGATCCACTATTTTATAAATAATATAAGCACAACTAAAAATCACAAGAATTGCCAATAGAAAAAAAATATAATAAAGTAATAAATGAGAGAAATTTAAACAAATCCGTATTTATTTAATATAAACATTGATATGTTAATTTGAAATAGTGCAGCGCAGAGCTTTAATTTGCTTTACTTTTCACTTTCAAGTTGATATACGTACCTATCTAGGCTGTTGAACATTCATCGAGTAAATAGTCGGCGCCTTATTTCGTACGATATTATTTATTATTACACAAACTTTTTATTTGGGTATAGTCTTTTCTCTGTATTTTAATGTTATAGTTTTATTGACTTTGAATAACAATTATTATCTGTTATTAGATTTGTTAATTTATTTTATTACATGTGAACGTTTCCGTTTTCAAATTAATCTGAGGGTAGTTTCTAATATATAAATAAATAAATCTATTTATATATCCATCTTTATCTATTTCAGATTTCTTATTTCCTACTTTCTGAATATTTTGGTTCGCCGATTTTTAAGGTGTTTTTTAAGGATCTATTTTTAAATTTGTTTTTGTTCCATATATTATACTTGTACATTTTCATCATTATACTTAGTTTTTAAGCTATTTAAGAGTTTCTCAAAGATTTTTAAGTTTTATTTATATTTGGAGTTGCTTTTTAACTTTCTCCGTTATTTTTAAGTTATGCAATAATCTGTTATCGATTGTTAAACATTGTTTCGTATCTATAATAGAAGGTTTGAATTTCGTAAACTTTCAATTCTGTTTTAGTTGATCCGGCTTTCGTTATAAGAGTTTCAATTGTTTCGTTTATATTGTTGTGAATACAAATTATATTTGCAACTTTATCTTTAACATTTAACGTTAAGATTATTAGTAATTATCTAGTGTCTTAATAGTTATAGAACGTTACTTCTTTTATATTGAAAATTTAATGTTTTGTTGTGTATAGTTTTGATATATAAAGGCAATTTTTTATTTTTCTTTCAAACATGGGTAAAAAATCATCTATCGATTTGGATCATTTGATTAAATACTTTGGGGACAAAATATCATATTCCTCTCTTAAAAATTTGACCCCCTCCAGTGATATAATAATTGAGGCAGCAATGGCCATATTAAAATCTGCAGATTATAACAAGCGTCACCTAATTCTTCAGACAATTCGAAGAAATATAGAAAAAATTTTGTCTGTAAGAACAAATCATAGTTCGAAAAGAAACTGTAAAAAAGTATGGTTTAGACAAAAGATTTTGGATTTTTTAAGAGAAAATGACATTGAAAGTTCGCAATTAATTAAAATTTCTGTTTATAAAAATGTATCCTTGTTGTCCAGGCTCTGTGCCTATTTAAAAAAGAAAAATAACTTGAAAAACAGATTTAATATTAAACAGCAATGGAAGCGTTGCAATTTAAAAGTCACAAATGATACATTTTTATCTTCAACTCCACTGATGAAAACCGAGCCCGGTACTGTATTTTCAGTAGAGGATATGACACCAATTCATGATGAAAATGCTACAAGAAAAATCAATGTAATTTCAGACTATGTCATTCCTGATCATTTAAAATTAGACTTGAATACTTTGTTTCCTTCGGGACAACAAAATTGTATGAATTTTCACAACAGTGATTGTTTTGGTATTCCAATATTACCAAATAAAAATATTATCCAAACGAAAGACGAAGAAATAAAATTAGCTAAAATAAATAGTACATCGGAGAGTAGTTCCCCCACAGTCAAGGACACCGTGCCAGAAACAATTTTAAAAGTAAGTAATGACGAAGATGGCGAAGAAAAATTAAGTGAAGCAAATAGTAAATCAGGAAGTGTTTCTACAGATAAAGATACATTACCGGAGACTATTTTGAAACTAAATATAGATAATGTTAAGATAAATACTATTTTGCCAATAAAATCAAAAAATTTAAAATCGAAGTCTTGGGTTAGGCCAAGTTATAAATCATGTAAGTATTTAGAAGGTTCATTTGTTATATCACATACCGAACTTTTGGATATATCTGATAATAAAACATTTATTCCCGGTAGGTGGACGTATTTCTTATCCGAGAAAATTAAGTCAGTTAACAATGTTTGTATATTTAATTTCAAACAGAATAGGTATATACGTACCAAAGATATTATTAAAATATATGCATATTGTTCACATCCATGTAAAGTTTTCATTATATACGTGGATAATATTTCTCGGTGTGATGAACATAAAGTGACTGTTTTGAGCTCATCTTTAGATTACAACCATCTAAATAAACTAACGAGATATTTAAATGGAGACGCTAGAACAGTATTCAAGAAGAATATAAAAGACACAAAGTCCTCAAAATTACGAGAAATTTCTGTCAAGCAGTCATCTAAAATGCTTATACAGGAGGGTAATTTGCAAAACATAAAATCAGATGCAGTCCTACGAAAACTGCGATCTGAGAGACTAGCCCTACTTGATAGACACAAAGATGATTTAATTGATTTAATTCTCATGCAGCGGGAAAATTTCGCTTATATAAAATTTGTGGGTCAACCAATGCGAGTTTTTATATTTAGTGATGAACAATTTGAAATTTTGCTGAGGTCTCCATTGCCTAACGAAGTAATACTATATATTGATGCAACGGGTAATGTAATTAAAAATCCCGATTTTTGCCAAAAAAAAATATTTTATTACGCGGCGGTTATCAATACAGGATTTAACCGTAGGATATGTCCAATATTAGAGATGATAAGTTGTGATCATGATACTGCCACAATTGGATCGTGGTTGGCAGCATTTAAAGCTTATGCGATTAAAAAGCACAATAAGTGGCCCGTTTTTAAGTTTGCTGTGTCAGATTTTAGTTTTGCTATTATTAATGCCATTCTAATATTTTGGAACAATATGGACGTACTCGCTTATTTAGATCTGACTTATGACGCAGTAACAAGTGAAGACAGGGATGCGTCACTAAAAAATGTAGTTCTGATACATATCTGTTGTTCACATTTCTTTAAAATTATTGCCAATGACATAAAGAAACATATAGCAGATAATAAAATACAAATTTTTTACAAAGAAACAATGGCTGCCGCTTTTAATATTACTGATTTTTCAACAATGCGCTCGTGGTTTTATCACTTGACAATAGTATTAACATCTAAATTTTTCAATAGTTATGTAAAACAATCGTTCAACAAACTTATACAAATTTCTGTAAACAAGAAGGACCTATTATCAGAACTAGATCTAAAAGCATTTGAAGAATTATCACAAGATAGTGACGATGATACTGATGAGAAATTGTTGATATTTTCAAGTAGTCCTTATTACAAGAAGTTTCACGCAATATATAAAAAAATACAGCTTGACAATACGTTTCAGAAACCTGATACAGATAATTTATATTATAATTTGAAGTTTTTCAATAAACTTTTAAAGAAATATATACCATATCTGCCAATGTGGAGTGGTCTACTTTTGGATAAACCTGATGTAAATCGAGAGATAAAGCGTCGAAGCAATGCCAACGTAGAAAATTGGTTCTATACCGTAAAAAATTTGATTATGAAAAGAATAAAAAAGCAAAAATGCAGCAGAGTAATTCGGGAAATCAGAAAACGTGTACTCTCGATACACAAAGAAATAACATTAGAAATACCAAAAACTAGATGCTCTAGATATGTGAAACACGAAACTGCTTTTGAAAACGTCGCCGATGAACGAAAAAATATGCTAACAGTCGAGGAAAAATGGAATAAAAAAGTTGTAATCAATAGTAATAATTTTAAAGGGACCCATTTAAAAAAGACTTTACAAACGCTAAGTTTAAAAAAGAATGTAGGTTCAGTCGATCAATTTAGTGAGGACGAGACAAGCGACTATTTTGCAAGTAAATATTTACCCAAAGACACTTTACAAATAAAATGTGAGAAATTGATTGCATCTATAACTCTTGACAAACCTGCTATTATCCACTTAGCTGAACTGACGACAAATCAAAATCTATCCCAGTTATGGAGAGACGAGAGAAAAAAACGGATGACTTCATCTAACTTTGGACTAATTTGTAAGGCAAAGAATAATGACACTTTATGCAAGAAAGTCGTTTATTTGTTATACAACAACGAAATTAAATGCGCTGCAACAGAATACGGAATTACGTATGAAAAAGAAGCATTACAAGCATATTGTAAACTGTATCCGAATAGAAGAGTATCTCGCTGTGGGTTAATTGTAGATGAGTGTCTTTCATTTTTGGCGTGTTCTCCCGACGGACTAGTTAATGACGATGGAGTCATTGAAATTAAATGTCCATATAGCCTTAAAAATTTAAATCCCTCAGAGGCGATTAGTAATGGTCTGTTACATTATTACTCGATTGAAGGGAAACTAAGGTTAAACCACAATTATTACTACCAGGTCCAGGGAATACTGGCCATAGCAAAACGCGATTGGTGTGATCTAATAGTATACAGTTCCCTAGGATTGCATGTGGAGAGGATTTACAAAGATGTATATTTTTGGGAAGAGAACATGGTAACTCGGTTAAAAGAGTTTTATTTATTTTATTTACTTCCTGAAATAGTAGATCCCGCATATCCCAAGCAAATTACAAGGCGTCATTGGCATTATGTCGAAAGTAGTAAAAGTAGTAATTCATATTCCCAATGCAATGAACTTACTCTCTCATTAAATTTTTTTGAAAACGGATTGGTTAAGAATATAAATTATTACACTAAATGTGAAAAGTATGGAAACTATGTAGTATGTAAATTTCACTCTTTAATTCATAAATATTTAACCATAGACGATTTTGATACACTTACTGGGACGCAGTGGCTCTCTGATGCCATAATTAATGCGAGCCTACAGATAATGGTGAAATATAAGAGACACTGTACCCTCCTTACTATCGACCAATCACTGGCAATTTTCAATTACGGAAATGATCTGGAAGTATCATTCTTTGAAGAGATAACAATCTCAACATCTAACTTAGATACTTTGATAATTCCCGTTCATTTTAACAGGAATCATTGGTGCGTCATTTTTGTCAATTTTAAGGAGAGTACATTTTTCTTTTTGGATCCTAGAGGTAGCGTTATAACAAAGACATCAGAGCGCTACAAAAATATTTTCTCGGAGTTTGTAACAAAATAGAATCAAATTAAAGGGACAGAATTGCCATTTAATTATCAAAATTTAACAAAGGATCATATCAAACAAAGAGACACCCATAATTGTGGTGTTTACGTCATCTATTTTGTCTATTTATTTGTTGAAGGTAAATTATTTACAACATATGAAAATATGAATAACTTCAGACACGACATAAAAAACGACTTGTTAAAACACTCAGAACATAAAATTAACGACTGTCTGATATGTGGAGAGGAAACTAATAAGGACTTAATTAACAACAAATGTAAATATTGTGTCAGGCAATTTCACATTAAATGCACCAAAGTTTTCAACAATATGTGCGAAATATGCAAAGAATTCCAGAATCGACTGTTTTGACTTGGGAAAATATTTAATATGCCATTTTACCTGCACGATTTGCCAATAAAAAAATGTCCTTATATTGTAGATGACTAATATGAAAGTCTGAAAGCTAACCAGGGCACTAGTGTTTCAACCTCACGACAATGTATATTATCAAATAACAAATCTACAGAAAAAGGATACAAAAGTATTAGAAAAATATGATTTTAATGGATTTTACCCCTGCGCAGTCCGCACAGTGGGAAAACGCCCCACTGTGCCACCTAAATCAGTCTACAGAAATTCAAGTTAAAGTTGTCAGAAATTTTTTTTCTTTAAACGTTCATTTTGAAATTCTCTATCAATCTGTCGAGCCGGACTTTTGATTTTTAGCTATAATATTTTATAATTTTGTTTTTAAATTGAATTTTTACTGAAAAATATCGTTTTCTTCAATTATAATCAGTCTGCAGGTCACAGACATATAAAGATGTGCAAAATTTTAGTTTTACATCTTTCCTTTACACGATGGAGCTGCCAAAATAGATTTTTGACAGCTGCTATAATAAATAAAACTTAATTATAATATCAGTTATGAAACTACTGCGTTTGAAAACATTATATCTTTTCTTCTATGAAAATTCACATTATTTGGAAAGTTATCTGTCTAGTACTTTGATTTACTGAAATAATTATTAAATGGCATTTTCATTAAGTTGGGGGAAATCTTGACAGCTGTCAAAAGTGAAAACTATATTTTAATATCAATTAGGGAACTATAAAGTTTTAAGACACTTTATATCTCTTCCTCTATAAGAAGTTATTATTTTCGATTCACATTATTACGAGAGACACGCTTGTAAATTTTCAAATCGTACTGCAGTTTTGGCAGCTGTCTAGAATTAAAAAAAAGGAAATGTAAAATTTATTTTGGCAGATCGATTATGTATATGTAAAGTAATAGTACGGGAGCCAATCGACAAAAGTGGCTTCGTGCGCCGCAGTTGCCGCCTCTTCTTGACGATGTTGCAGGCATCTTGTTGCTACCATTTCTCCCAACGGCAGGTCGCGTGACCTCACTCTCATCGAGCGAAAGGCAAAAAATAAGAGGCCGCTTAAATTTTGCCAAAAATTTTTTTAAAAAATTGAGGCACATTTTTTGAGCAAAAATTGTCTGTGTGCTTTTTTCCACGGAAAAAAATAACAAAAACGAGAAAATTCAAAAGACCTTCTAGTTTAAGATGAGGGGGGCATTTTAGAGAAAAACTCCTAGAGCTAAAAGTTGCTTATTCTTGCCCAAAGTACACGCCTGCCGGTTTTCAGAATTTTTTAGACAAACATAATTTCGGCCAAGAATTTCCCCTCATATATTTTTTCTTCGGTAAAATCACAAAAAATTCAAGAGCGTTCCTCGGTTGAATACAAGCAACTTTAGCCTCTTGGACTTTTTCTTCAAAGTGCCTCATTCTCCCGCAAAAAAATAAAAAATTGGATTTCCACTCCTTAATATTTTTTGGTAAACATCCAGTTTTAGATCTAAATTATCAAAAATTATAGATAAGAATCTAAAATCAGTTTCGACACATTGATAGAGAATTTCAAAACGAACATTTTAAAAAGAAAAAGTTTCTGAGAACATTAACTTGAAGACCTGTAGACTGATTTGGGAGGCACAGTGGGGTTTCGTCACTTCAATAACACAGGTTTACAAAAAAAAAGAAAAATGTCCGACCAATGGGATTCCATTACTCCGAAGATTTTTTTACGTGGTGAACATGATGCCGTAGTCTGTTTTGCGCCATCACATCAGGATTTTGAGAAAACTTAACCCAAAAGTGCTAAAAATACCATTTTCGCTTTCATTCATGCACAAATTAATTCACTCAATATTTTGGCCTGAACTTTATTGCAAATTAGGTGTCCACGTAAGTTAGCCTTTTCTTGGTCGTACGGCTGTGATTCGTTACGTGCAGTAATGGGTGGCCGGCAATTTTCTTGCTGCCGGGTAATGGAGGCTAGGTTTGAAGTGGTCAGAGCCAGGAGTTGCGCTAATTGTTCATAGCTGGGTAGTCCCAAGCTCGGTTGGGGTTGGTCCGTTATGGCGGCAGAGGGGACTGGAATCGTTCCAGTCGTTTGGTTTTGGAGCACTATTTGTCCTTGGGGCGTAGCACTAGGTCTTGCCGTCTGGTACGGCGGGGTGACGTGGTAGGCGCCGGCCGACGAGGTAGGCGTGACGAAGTACTGTGCGTTGGGCGGCGTGCTTGGACTTGGGCTGGTTGCTGTTGGTGGTACCATGCAGTGAGGGGTGGCCAGCTGGCGGCGAGGTGTCAGCGAGGCGTCGCTGAAGAGTTGGGGCCAGTCGGGTGTGGCAGCGATGGTGTACTGACCGCTGGGCAGCCCTGAGCCAGAGTGGGAGGCTTCCCCATGTGTGGAAGCGAATCCAGCGAAGCGGCGATCTCCCAGCGTCGAGGAATCGTCGTTGGCCCGGGATGCTGTTGGGTCCACCATACAGCGAGGGGGCATCACCATGTCATCATCACCATCTAATCCCTGTTCCATCGCCGAGTTTTCGTGCCACGATGCTGCGTTGCGCTCCATGCAATAAGGGGGCATCGCCTGGGAATCGTTGCTACTCCATTCCATATTTGTTGCCTGGGTTCCATGCCAGGTGGCTGCGCTGCGTGCCATGCAGCGAGGGGGCACCGTCGTGTCCTATGTTGGTGGCGAGTCCTGCCTCGCTATGCCTAGGCGCGGAGCCCGGCGACGCACAGTAGTGGGGCGCCGTCGTCGCGACGCCATGCGTAGCACTTGTGCCTGTGGAGAAATCAGAGGACATGCTTACCTCGCCGAGCCGGGTTGCTGTGTTGCTTGTCGTGCAGTGTGGGGCCACCGTCGTAGAGACGTCGGGCGTGACCCCCGTACCCCTTGTCAGGGCGTCGTGTTGGCGGAGCACTTCGTGGTCAGATGCTGTGAGGGGCGTCGTGCAGTGAGGGGGGGCCGACGTGGAGACGTCGCTCTCGACCCCAGTGCCTACTGCCTTGCCACTCCGGGTATGCATTGCCACTTGACACTCAACACAATAAAACTCAAATAAAACACACTGTCTGGTTACAACACAAGAGGAAGGGATGACCTCGTCAGCATTGGCGTTGGCTTCTGTGCTCAACTGACTTCTGTTTCGGCAGAAGACTATTAGTTGCTGAAGGCTGGAACATTACTACTTGAAGGACCGATCACTACTTGCTCGCTGAGAAAAAGCGTTCTCTTATATAGACTTTCTTGTGCTCAAATGACTTCTGCTTCGGCAGAAGACTATTGTTTTGCGCTCAAATGACTTTTGTTTCGGCAGAAGACTAAAACATGAGTCATAACTTGTTCTCGATGCCGACGCCGATGACACCACCCCCCTTTTTTGTGACTTTATTGAACATTAATAAAGGCATACAGGTTATGGTTCAGTTCAAAAATTTCAATTATATAATGTAAGAGTGAGTGGATACAATATTTTCAAAACTATAAACTAAGAGTAAGTGTTAAGATATTTCAACAACTAAGATATTTTAACATATATAGACTAAGATTAAGTGTGGTAAGATATTTTAAATAAGTAACTAATAATAGGTCCACTAAGATATTTTAGGTAAAACAAGATATTTAAAATTAAAGTATTTTATGTGACAAATCATAAATGTATTCTAGTTGAACAAAGTTTTCGCCCTGTGGCGTCGAATTATTTACAATGGTATATTATCGCAAGTTTCGCTCTTCTGGACGTCGTCTCCGCGACGCCCGGGGCTGCCTGATCCTGTTGCGAATTGGGGGGCTGCTAAGTCCTGCTGTGTTGCTCGCTAAGGCAACGGGATTCTGGAGCGAACCTGTGAGGCTGCAACGTCCTGCTGTGTTGCTTGCTAAGGCAACGGGAGACTGGAGCGATTTATTGAGGCTGCAACGTCCTGCTGTACTGCGGGCTAAGGCAGTGGGATACTGGAGCGCCTCGTGGGGGCTGCTAGGTCCTGCTGTGCTACGTGCTAAGGTAGCGGGATCCTGGAGCGGTGCGCCGGAGCCGGCTGAGCTCGGGCTGGCGTTCGAGTTGACGAATACTCGTGTCCGGACTGGGACAGGCATCTGGCTGGCGGATGGCTGCTGTCGGTCGTGGCCAGGCGTGGTCACGGCCTTCGCCCAGAACGGCATCGGGAACAGTATGGGCGTCGTGTCGAGCGGCTGCTCTTGTCTTGACGTAGAAGGCCCAGGGTCTGCTGGCGGCGGCGGTGCGGCTGACAGCGCCGGGGACTTCTCATTCTTGTTTGTTTGTTTCCTCTTGGCTGAGGTGGATGGGCCAGGCACGACTGGGGGCAGTCGGCGGGCTGGAAATTTTGGTTTAGCGGCGGCTGTGGCGCTATATCCACGTAGATAGTCGCCATGTCCACGGAAGTAGGTACCAGATCCACGGATGTAGACTTGTGCGTTGGCATCTGGCTTTGGGGCAGCGGGCACTACTGATCCTGTGATAGTAGGCGTGACTGGCTTCTGGGCAACGGGCGCTACTGGTCCTGTGACAGTAGGCGTGGTTGGCTGTTGGGCAGCGGGCACTACTGATCCTGTGATAGTAGGCGTGACTGGCTTCTGGGCAACGGGCGCTACTGGTCCTGTGACAGTAGGCGTGGTTGGCTGTTGGGCAGCGGGTGCTGCTGATCCTGGGGCAGCGGGCGCTACTGGTCCTGTGACAGTAGGAGCTGCGAGCCTTGGTGGGGCTGGATGACCTGGATCCACGAGATCGTCATCCTCGTCGTTGCTGTCTTCGGTATCGTCATCTTCGGTATCGTCATCTTCGGTATCGTCATCTTCGGTATCGTCATCATCGGTATTGTCATCATCGGTATCGTCATCTTCGGTTTTGTCATCTTCGGTATTCGTGATTTGTTGCAGAGGTGGTCTGAGCAGGTCAGTCTGGCTGGACTGAATCCTGGGAGGCGGCTCGGGGCCTGGCAGGCCGAGTGGAGGTGACCTCGGGGGAGATGGCTTCGTGCTGACATCTCGGGTATGAGTTGGCGGGAATACCTTGTCGAAGAATACAGAGGCTATTAGTGGGGCAGTGGTTGGCAATACTGACCTTTTATCCTTCCAGGAAGGTCCAGCGTCCTGCTGGTCCGGGAAGGCGTCCATACTCGCCACTTCCTTGGGTTCCTGTTCACCTGGCTGAAGCTGAGGAATGAGCGTGGTTGACTGGGCTGAGCCGAGGGAGGTAGCATCTTGCGTCACGGTGTTGACTGGTGACCGCCTGTCCAGGCGGCCCGGGCAAAGGAAAGCAAAGGCGGCGGCTCTGTTGCTTTGTTGCCGTGGTGTCAACGGGCGTGGTTGATACGTGTCCTGCTCCTGCTTGGCTGTAGCTTCGTCAATCTCATTCTTCGTGGTCGGTGGTGGAGACACCAAGGTTGTGGCTTGTTGCTGGGCTTGTAGTTGCAGCACTGCGTCCTCTGTCTTGGTTCGTAATTCTAGGCTGTTAATTTCCAGCGGTGGGGCCGGGCGCCCTAGTTCTGCCCGACCCATTGGGAGTTTCCCGATGGCGGTGCGTTGCGGGGTTCTTGCCGTGTGGTTGGCTGACTTCTTGTCTGTGGTGGTGCCGTGGATGTCTGTCCAGGGCCTGGGTTATTGGTTGGACCTGCCTGTTGGCTAGGGTTGTTCGAGTTGGTGCCATGCCCTCGGAAGTTGCTACCCCCTGTCTGGACATTTTGTTGGCGGAAGTTAGGGTTTCCCTGTTGGTTGGAGTCGTGTCCACGGAAATTGGGGTTGGCTCGCTGGTTGGAGTCGTGTCCGCGGAAATTGGAGTTGCCTTGCTGGGGCTCTGACTGAGTTTGGTTGGTGGGGCAGTCTCGGTGATAGTGGAATCCCGGGCACTTGCGGCACTTTGGTAGATTATTGGTATTATTACTGGCAGGCGGGATGGTGGCTGGCCTCGGCAGCGGTCGGAGTTGCCTCTGAAATTCCCTGTAGTCACCCTCGGCGTTTTCAGCCACTCGGCTCAAGCTTTCCATCGTGGCCACTGGGACATTTCTAGTTGCGAATCTTAGTTCCGGTCGCAGGAGCTCGCGCACCTCCATAACCATCTCTTCTTCCGGCGTATACCGTTCTACCCTCAGCCAGAGTCCAATTTTGCGTTGTATAAAAACGGCGGCGGGTTCGTCGTCTTTTTGTCTTTCCCCGTGTAACCTGGAGCGTAGCTTCCCCAGGGTGGCAGTGTCGTTGAACTGCCGCAGGAGCTTTTCCTTTAAGAACTCGTATGTGATGTTGTGGGACTTCCACATCTCCAGGGTGCGTCTGGCTTGACCCTCGAGCTGTTCTATAGCTACTCTCACTTTATCCCTGCCGTGGATGTCTTCATGGAGCATCGCCTCCTCGAGCTCATCCAAGAAGTTGACTGGATCCTCCCATTCCAGGCCTGAGTAAGTGGGCAGCGCTCTCGTTCTTCTTGTGGGCATCCTGTGATGACCTTGTATTGCGTGTATTGCGGCTTGAACGCTTCCCTCCATTAGTCTTGTCATGCTCTCTGCTAGGTTTTGTGTTGGGCGCCACTGGGGGTCCATTTCCCCAGAATCTGTGTAGTCGGGTCGTCGTGGATCCTCTTCCCTCCGGAAAGATCTGGCCTCACGTTGTTGGTCGCCATGTCCACGTAAGTTAGCCTTTTCTTGGTCGTACGGCTGTGATTCGTTACGTGCAGTAATGGGTGGCCGGCAATTTTCTTGCTGCCGGGTAATGGAGGCTAGGTTTGAAGTGGTCAGAGCCAGGAGTTGCGCTAATTGTTCATAGCTGGGTAGTCCCAAGCTCGGTTGGGGTTGGTCCGTTATGGCGGCAGAGGGGACTGGGATCGTTCCAGTCGTTTGGTTTTGGAGCACTATTTGTCCTTGGGGCGTAGCACTAGGTCTTGCCGTCTGGTACGGCGGGGTGACGTGGTAGGCGCCGGCCGACGAGGTAGGCGTGACGAAGTACTGTGCGTTGGGCGGCGTGCTTGGACTTGGGCTGGTTGCTGTTGGTGGTACCATGCAGTGAGGGGTGGCCAGCTGGCGGCGAGGTGTCAGCGAGGCGTCGCTGAAGAGTTGGGGCCAGTCGGGTGTGGCAGCGATGGTGTACTGACCGCTGGGCAGCCCTGAGCCAGAGTGGGAGGCTTCCCCATGTGTGGAAGCGAATCCAGCGAAGCGGCGATCTCCCAGCGTCGAGGAATCGTCGTTGGCCCGGGATGCTGTTGGGTCCACCATACAGCGAGGGGGCATCACCATGTCATCATCACCATCTAATCCCTGTTCCATCGCCGAGTTTTCGTGCCACGATGCTGCGTTGCGCTCCATGCAATAAGGGGGCATCGCCTGGGAATCGTTGCTACTCCATTCCATATTTGTTGCCTGGGTTCCATGCCAGGTGGCTGCGCTGCGTGCCATGCAGCGAGGGGGGCACCGTCGTGTCCTATGTTGGTGGCGAGTCCTGCCTCGCTATGCCTAGGCGCGGAGCCCGGCGACGCACAGTAGTGGGGCGCCGTCGTCGCGACGCCATGCGTAGCACTTGTGCCTGTGGAGAAATCAGAGGACATGCTTACCTCGCCGAGCCGGGTTGCTGTGTTGCTTGTCGTGCAGTGTGGGGCCACCGTCGTAGAGACGTCGGGCGTGACCCCCGTACCCCTTGTCAGGGCGTCGTGTTGGCGGAGCACTTCGTGGTCAGATGCTGTGAGGGGCGTCGTGCAGTGAGGGGGGGCCGACGTGGAGACGTCGCTCTCGACCCCAGTGCCTACTGCCTTGCCACTCCGGGTATGCATTGCCACTTGACACTCAACACAATAAAACTCAAATAAAACACACTGTCTGGTTACAACACAAGAGGAAGGGATGACCTCGTCAGCATTGGCGTTGGCTTCTGTGCTCAACTGACTTCTGTTTCGGCAGAAGACTATTAGTTGCTGAAGGCTGGAACATTACTACTTGAAGGACCGATCACTACTTGCTCGCTGAGAAAAAGCGTTCTCTTATATAGACTTTCTTGTGCTCAAATGACTTCTGCTTCGGCAGAAGACTATTGTTTTGCGCTCAAATGACTTTTGTTTCGGCAGAAGACTAAAACATGAGTCATAACTTGTTCTCGATGCCGACGCCGATGACATAGGATTGTGTGACTAAAAATAGGCTACTTTTACATTTTTTCTGAAATTGTCATTTTTTTTATATACCCGGCGAGGAAAAATCAAAATTTTAGAAATTGCGATTTTTTTACTCGAAAAAGAAGAAGTTTGGACAAAAATTGCAAGAGGCAAAAAGAGTTGGAGTCATTCGGGGGTATATTCTCAAATTTGTTCGAAATTGCCCAATGTTCTTTGCGGAAAAGAGCATTGTGGAGTTTTCAAGTGCATCAAAAAGGGTATTGGACAATTCCGGAAAAAATATGAGAATATTACCAGGATGATTCCAAACTCTTTTTGTCTTTTGTAATGTTTGCCTAAACTGCTTCTTTTTCGAGTGGGAGAAGTGTCGTCGTGATTAGACGTGTTTTTAAGATGCTCTCTAAAAAGCGGTAAAAACCCCGTCAAAGTCGAAAAAATTTCAGCCACCGGTAGATTAAGAAATTCTGCGTGAAATGAAGCGCCTCAATAGAAAAACAGAGTTCATATGGAATTAATAATTACAAGATTTTCTAATAATATTAAATCAAATAAAGCAAACAAGCTCAAGTGAAGTGCAGTGTCCCTACGTACACCCTAGACGACCCAACAAGATACTTTTGAAGTGGTTCATGGGCAATGAATAATAGCATAGTCAGTGTCAAAATGAGGCACATATTTACAAAGCAATATAGCTGTGTTGTGACCTAAAGTAATTGTATACGGTGGAAAGTTTTTAAATGGACAAAATCAACTCAACCCAAGAAGAAAAGGAAAGGAAATAATATGAAACAGCAATCACAAGACGCTGCAGAAAGACAGATAGGCTATAAATTAATTTATTTTATTTTATCTGATTTAACTGATATTATTCTATTCTATCTTTCTATCTGATCTTTACCATCTTAATTTTTACCAGCTCGATTTATTGATTGAGAGCATAATATTTTATTATTAATTTAGAGGATGGAAATTGAAACCGATTGTCTCAAAGAAACGACATACAGGGTGAGCAAACTATCCCTTCGTATATCTTTTTTCTCATAACACGAAAAAAAATTGTCACCGCGAGATAGGGCCCTTCCCAGCAACTCCACTGTAAATGGATATTTACCTGTGGAACGGTTAATAAATAAAAACAAAAAAAAAATGGAAGCTGCCAGATTCAGAAACAGAAGAAACAAAAAACTTACAAGAAGAAAAATAAGTAGATGACGATAGATGAAAACTTAAAAGAAGCATGGAAACTGAAAAGAAACATCTCGCAAATACCTGCACACCCCAACCGATGACGACAGATGGAAACTTAAAATAAGCATCTCACAAACACCTACATTTCCCATCTGTCATGCAGCTCTCGCTGCTGACAACGAGCATGTCCAATGTCCAATCTGGCGAATGCAGCCGGTTCGGCGGTGTATAAAATATCTGAGATTTGGTTCCGGCAAGCGCTTTGGCCGTCCGTTAGGCGTGTTCGACGGACTGAGCTGCGTGTTGGAACGAACCTCCATGGATACCCGAAATCGGCAGCAATGCCCACCTTACGCTTGCAAATCAGCCAAACCAATCAATCAATCAATCAATTAATCAAACTTCTTATATTTTGAGTAAAAGTTCTAAAATTGTCTATTTTTAGCAAATTTAGGTTGTTTTCTCAAAATCCTGACGTGATGGCGCAAAACAGAACACAGCATCGTGTTCAGCACGTCGAAAACCTCCGGGGTACGGTAATGGATTCTCATTGGTCGGACTTTTTTTTTGTAAACCTGTGTAACTAGTTATAAAGTTATAATTTCACACTTCAGTAGTTAGAAACAAGTAATCTTATTATTTGTCACACATCTGCGTTAAAATTATTATAATTTTTTAAATATTTCAACCCTGACCGCACCACTTGACCCGGCTGACATTGCTTTCAGTGGTTATAAACAATGAATCTTATTATTTGTCACACATTTGCGTTAAAAAAAATTAGGTCAATAGCAAATAAAAAAGTTATGATTTTTTTAATATTTAAACCCTCCCGGCACCCCTTAAGACCCGGCTGACATTGCTTTCAGTGGTTAGAAACAATGAATCTCATTATTTGTCACACATTTGCGTTAAAAAAAAATTAGGTCAATAGCAAATAAAAAAGTTATGATTTTTTTAATATTTAAACCCTCCCGGCACCCCTTAAGACCCGGCTGACATTGCTTTCAGTGGTTAGAAACAATGAATCTCATTATTTGTCACACATTTGCGTTAAAAAAAAATTAGGACAATAGCAAATAAAAAAGTTATGATTTTTAAATATTTCAACCCTCCCGGCACCCCTTAAGACCCGGCTGACATTGCTTTCAGTGGTTAGAAACAATGAGTCTTATTATTTGTCACACATTTGCGTTAATTTTTTTTTAGGTCAATAGCTAATAAAAAAGTTATGATTTTTTAAATATTTCAACCCTCCTGGCCCCCTTAAGACCCGGCTGACATTGCTTTCAGTGGTTAGAAACAATGAGTCTTATTATTTGTCACACATCTGCGTTAATTTTTTTTTAGGTCAATAGCTAATAAAAAAGTTACGATTTTTTAAATATTTCAACCCTCCCGGCACCCCTTAAGACCTGGCTGACATTGCTTTCAGTGGTTAGAAACAATGAGTCTTATTATTTGTCACACATTTGCCTTAAAAAAATTTTAGGTCAATAGCAAATAAAAAAGTTATGATTTTTTAAATATTTCAACCCTACCGGCACCCCTTAAGACCCGGCTGACATTGCTTTCAGTGGTTAGAAACAATGAATCTCATTATTTGTCACACATTTGCGTTAAAAAAAATTAGGTCAATAGCAAATAAAAAAGTTATGATTTTTTTAATATTTAAACCCTCCCGGCACCCCTTAAGACCCGGCTGACATTGCTTTCAGTGGTTAGAAACAATGAATCTCATTATTTGTCACACATTTGCGTTAAAAAAAAATTAGGTCAATAGCAAATAAAAAAGTTATGATTTTTTTAATATTTAAACCCTCCCGGCACCCCTTAAGACCCGGCTGACATTGCTTTCAGTGGTTAGAAACAATGAATCTCATTATTTGTCACACATTTGCGTTAAAAAAAAATTAGGTCAATAGCAAATAAAAAAGTTATGATTTTTTTAATATTTAAACCCTCCCGGCACCCCTTAAGACCCGGCTGACATTGCTTTCAGTGGTTAGAAACAATGAATCTTATTATTTGTCACACATTTGCGTTAATTTTTTTTAGGTCAATACCTAATAAAAAAGTTATGATTTTTTAAATATTTCAACCCTCCCGGCACCCCTTAAGACCCGGCTGACATTGCTTTCAGTCGTTAGAAACAATGAGTCTTATTATTTGTCACACATTTGCGTTAAATTTTTTTTAGGTCAATAGCTAATAAAAAAGTTATGATTTTTTAAATATTTCAACCCTCCTGGCACCCCTTAAGACCCGGCTGACATTGCTTTCAGTGGTTAGAAACAATGAATCTTATTATTTGTCACACATCTGCGTTAATTTTTTTTTAGGTCAATAGCTAATAAAAAAGTTACGATTTTTTAAATATTTCAACCCTCCCGGCACCCCTTAAGACCCGGCTGACATTGCTTTCAGTGGTTAGAAACAATGAGTCTTATAATTTGTTACACATTTGCGTTAAAAAATTTTTAGGTCAATAGCAAATAAAAAAGTTATGATTTTTTAAATATTTCAACCCCCCTGGCACCCCTTAAGACCCGGCTGACATTGCTTTCAGTGGTTAGAAACAATGAATCTTATTATTTGTCACACATCTGCGTTAATTTTTTTTTAGGTCAATAGCTAATAAAAAAGTTACGATTTTTTAAATATTTCAACCCTCCCGGCACCCCTTAAGACCCGGCTGACATTGCTTTCAGTGGTTAGAAACAATGAGTCTTATTATTTGTCACATTTGCGTTAAATTTTTTTTAGGTCAATAGCTAATAAAAAAGTTATGATTTTTTAAATATTTCAACCCTCCTGGCACCCCTTAAGACCCGGCTGACATTGCTTTCAGTGGTTAGAAACAATGAGTCTTATTATTTGTTACACATTTGCGTTAAAAAAATTTTAGGTCAATAGCAAATAAAAAAGTTATGATTTTTTAAATATTTCAACCCTCCCGGCACCCCTTAAGACCCGGCTGACATTGCTTTCAGTCGTTAGAAACAATGAGTCTTATTATTTGTCACACAATTGCGTTAAATTTTTTTTAGGTCAATAGCTAATAAAAAAGTTATGATTTTTTAAATATTTCAACCCTCCTGGCACCCCTTAAGACCCGGCAGACATTGCTTTCAGTGGTTAGAAACAATGAATCTTATTATTTGTCACACATCTGCGTTAATTTTTTTTTAGGTCAATAGCAAATAAAAAAGTTATGATTTTTTTAATATTTAAACCCTCCCGGCACCCCTTAAGACCCGGCTGACATTGCTTTCAGTGGTTAGAAACAATGAATCTCATTATTTGTCACACATTTGCGTTAAAAAAAAATTAGGTCAATAGCAAATAAAAAAGTTATGATTTTTTTAATATTTAAACCCTCCCGGCACCCCTTAAGACCCGGCTGACATTGCTTTCAGTGGTTAGAAACAATGAATCTTATTATTTGTCACACATTTGCGTTAATTTTTTTTAGGTCAATACCTAATAAAAAAGTTATGATTTTTTAAATATTTCAACCCTCCCGGCACCCCTTAAGACCCGGCTGACATTGCTTTCAGTCGTTAGAAACAATGAGTCTTATTATTTGTCACACATTTGCGTTAAATTTTTTTTAGGTCAATAGCTAATAAAAAAGTTATGATTTTTTAAATATTTCAACCCTCCTGGCACCCCTTAAGACCCGGCTGACATTGCTTTCAGTGGTTAGAAACAATGAATCTTATTATTTGTCACACATCTGCGTTAATTTTTTTTTAGGTCAATAGCTAATAAAAAAGTTACGATTTTTTAAATATTTCAACCCTCCCGGCACCCCTTAAGACCCGGCTGACATTGCTTTCAGTGGTTAGAAACAATGAGTCTTATAATTTGTTACACATTTGCGTTAAAAAATTTTTAGGTCAATAGCAAATAAAAAAGTTATGATTTTTTAAATATTTCAACCCCCCTGGCACCCCTTAAGACCCGGCTGACATTGCTTTCAGTGGTTAGAAACAATGAATCTTATTATTTGTCACACATCTGCGTTAATTTTTTTTTAGGTCAATAGCTAATAAAAAAGTTACGATTTTTTAAATATTTCAACCCTCCCGGCACCCCTTAAGACCCGGCTGACATTGCTTTCAGTGGTTAGAAACAATGAGTCTTATTATTTGTCACATTTGCGTTAAATTTTTTTTAGGTCAATAGCTAATAAAAAAGTTATGATTTTTTAAATATTTCAACCCTCCTGGCACCCCTTAAGACCCGGCTGACATTGCTTTCAGTGGTTAGAAACAATGAGTCTTATTATTTGTTACACATTTGCGTTAAAAAAATTTTAGGTCAATAGCAAATAAAAAAGTTATGATTTTTTAAATATTTCAACCCTCCCGGCACCCCTTAAGACCCGGCTGACATTGCTTTCAGTCGTTAGAAACAATGAGTCTTATTATTTGTCACACAATTGCGTTAAATTTTTTTTAGGTCAATAGCTAATAAAAAAGTTATGATTTTTTAAATATTTCAACCCTCCTGGCACCCCTTAAGACCCGGCAGACATTGCTTTCAGTGGTTAGAAACAATGAATCTTATTATTTGTCACACATCTGCGTTAATTTTTTTTTAGGTCAATAGCTAATAAAAAAGTTACGATTTTTTAAATATTTAAACCCTCCCGGCACCCCTTAAGACCCGGCTGACATTGCTTTCAGTGGTTAGAAACAATGAATCTCATTATTTGTCACACATTTGCGTTAAAAAAAAATTAGGACAATAGCAAATAAAGAAGTTATGATTTTTTAAATATTTCAACCCTCCCGGCACCCCTTAAGACCCGGCTGACATTGCTTTCAGTGGTTAGAAACAATGAGTCTTATTATTTGTCACATTTGCGTTAAATTTTTTTTAGGTCAATAGCTAATAAAAAAGTTATGATTTTTTAAATATTTCAACCCTCCTGGCACCCCTTAAGACCCGGCTGACATTGCTTTCAGTGGTTAGAAACAATGAGTCTTATAATTTGTTACACATTTGCGTTAAAAAAATTTTAGGTCAATAGCAAATAAAAAAGTTATGATTTTTTAAATATTTCAACCCTCCCGGCACCCCTTAAGACCAGGCTGACATTGCTTTCAGTGGTTAGAAACAATGAATCTTATTGTCACACATTTGCGTTAATTTTTTTTTAGGTCAATAGCTAATAAAAAAGTTATGATTTTTTAAATATTTTAACCCTCCTGGCACCCCTTAAGACCCGGCTGACATTGCTTTCAGTGGTTAGAAACAATGAGTCTTATTATTTGTTACACATTTGCGTTAAAAAAATTTTAGGTCAATAGCAAATAAAAAAGTTATGATTTTTTAAATATTTCAACCCTCCCGGCCCCCCTTAAGACCCGGCTGACATTGCTTTTAGTGGTTAGAAACAATGAGTCTTATTATTTGTCACACATTTGCGTTACATTTTTTTTAGGTCAATAGCTAATAAAAAAGTTATGATTTTTTAAATATTTCAACCCTCCTGGCACCCCTTAAGACCCAGCTGACATTGCTTTCAGTGGTTAGAAACAATGAATCTTATTATTTGTCACACATCTGCGTTAATTTTTTTTTAGGTCAATAGCTAATAAAAAAGTTACGATTTTTTAAATATTTCAACCCTCCTGGCACCCCTTAAGACCCGGCTGACATTGCTTTCAGTGGTTAGAAACAATGAGTCTTATTATTTGTTACACATTTGCGTTAAAAAAATTTTAGGTCAATAGCAAATAAAAAAGTTATGATTTTTTAAATATTTCAACCCTCCCGGCACCTCTTAAGACCCGGCTGACATTGCTTTTAGTGGTTAGAAACAATGAGTCTTATTATTTGTTACACATTTGCGTTAAAAAAATTTTAGGTCAATAGCAAATAAAAAAGTTATGATTTTTTAAATATTTCAACCCTCCCGGCCCCCCTTAAGACTCGGCTGACATTGCTTTTAGTGGTTAGAAACAATGAGTCTTATTATTTGTCACACATTTGCGTTAAAAAAATTTTAGGTCAATAGCTAATAAAAAAGTTATGATTTTTTAAATATTTCAACCCTCCTGGCACCCCTTAAGACCCAGCTGACATTGCTTTCAGTGGTTAGAAACAATGAATCTTATTATTTGTCACACATCTGCGTTGATTTTTTTTTAGGTCAATAGCTAATAAAAAAGTTACGATTTTTTAAATATTTCAACCCTCCCGGCACCCCTTAAAACCCGGCTGACATTGCTTTCAGTGGTTAGAAACAATGAGTCTTATTATTTGTTACACATTTGCGTTAAAAAAATTTTAGGTCAATAGCAAATAAAAAAGTTATGATTTTTTAAAAATTTCAACCCTCCCGGCACCCCTTAAGACCCGGCTGACATTGCTTTCAGTGGTTAGAAACAATGAGTCTTATTATTTGTCACACATTTGCGTTAAAAAAATTTTAGGTCAATAGCTAATAAAAAAGTTATGATTTTTTAAATATTTCAACCCTCCTGGCACCCCTTAAGACCCAGCTGACATTGCTTTCAGTGGTTAGAAACAATGAATCTTATTATTTGTCACACATCTGCGTTGATTTTTTTTTAGGTCAATAGCTAATAAAAAAGTTACGATTTTTTAAATATTTCAACCCTCCCGGCACCCCTTAAGACCCGGCTGACATTGCTTTCAGTGGTTAGAAACAATGAGTCTTATTATTTGTCACACATTTGCGTTAAATTTTTTTTAGTTCAATAGCTAATAAAAAAGTAATGATTTTTTAAATATTTCAACCCTCCTGGCACCCCTTAAGACCCAGCTGACATTGCTTTCAGTAGTTAGAAACAATGAATCTTATTATATGTCACACATCTGCGTTGATTTTTTTTTAGGTCAATAGCTAATAAAAAAGTTACGATTTTTTAAATATTTCAACCCTCCCGGCACCCCTTAAGAGCCGGCTGACATTGCCTTCAGTGGTTAGAAACAATGAGTCTTATTATTTGTTACACATTTGCGTTAAAAAAATTTTAGGTCAATAGCAAATAAAAAAGTTATGATTTTTTAAATATTTCAACCCTCCCGGCACCCCTTAAGACCCGGCTGACATTGCTTTCATTGGTTAGAAACAATGAATCTTATTATTTGTCACACATTTGCGTTAATTTTTTTTAGGTCAATACCTAATAAAAAAGTTATGATTTTTTAAATATTTCAACCCTCCTGGCACCCCTTAAGACCCGGCTGACATTGCTTTCAGTGGTTAGAAACAATGAGTCTTATTATTTGTTACACATTTGCGTTAAAAAAATTTTAGGTCAATAGCAAATAAAAAAGTTATGATTTTTTAAATATTTCAACCCTCCCGGCACCCCTTAAGACCCGGCTGACATTGCTTTTAGTGGTTAGAAACAATGAGTCTTATTATTTGTTACACATTTGCGTTAAAAAATTTTTAAGTCAATAGCAAATAAAAAAGTTATGATTTTTTAAATATTTCAACCCTCCCGGCCCCCCTTAAGACCCGGCTGACATTGCTTTTAGTGGTTAGAAACAATGAGTCTTATTATTTGTCACACATTTGCGTTACATTTTTTTTAGGTCAATAGCTAATAAAAAAGTTATGATTTTTTAAATATTTCAACCCTCCTGGCACCCCTTAAGACCCAGCTGACATTGCTTTCAGTGGTTAGAAACAATGAATCTTATTATTTGTCACACATCTGCGTTAATTTTTTTTTAGGTCAATAGCTAATAAAAAAGTTACGATTTTTTAAATATTTCAACCCTCCTGGCACCCCTTAAGACCCGGCTGACATTGCTTTCAGTGGTTAGAAACAATGAGTCTTATTATTTGTTACACATTTGCGTTAAAAAAATTTTAGGTCAATAGCAAATAAAAAAGTTATGATTTTTTAAATATTTCAACCCTCCCGGCCCCCCTTAAGACCCGGCTGACATTGCTTTTAGTGGTTAGAAACAATGAGTCTTATTATTTGTCACACATTTGCGTTACATTTTTTTTAGGTCAATAGCTAATAAAAAAGTTATGATTTTTTAAATATTTCAACCCTCCTGGCACCCCTTAAGACCCAGCTGACATTGCTTTCAGTGGTTAGAAACAATGAATCTTATTATTTGTCACACATCTGCGTTAATTTTTTTTTAGGTCAATAGCTAATAAAAAAGTTACGATTTTTTAAATATTTCAACCCTCCTGGCACCCCTTAAGACCCGGCTGACATTGCTTTCAGTGGTTAGAAACAATGAGTCTTATTATTTGTTACACATTTGCGTTAAAAAAATTTTAGGTCAATAGCAAATAAAAAAGTTATGATTTTTTAAATATTTCAACCCTCCCGGCACCCCTTAAGACCCGGCTGACATTGCTTTTAGTGGTTAGAAACAATGAGTCTTATTATTTGTTACACATTTGCGTTAAAAAAATTTTAGGTCAATAGCAAATAAAAAAGTTATGATTTTTTAAAAATTTCAACCCTCCCGGCACCCCTTAAGACCCGGCTGACATTGCTTTCAGTGGTTAGAAACAATGAGTCTTATTATTTGTCACACATTTGCGTTAAAAAAATTTTAGGTCAATAGCTAATAAAAAAGTTATGATTTTTTAAATATTTCAACCCTCCTGGCACCCCTTAAGACCCGGCTGACATTGCTTTCAGTGGTTAGAAACAATGAATCTTATTATTTGTCACACATTTGCGTTAAAATTTTTGTGGTTCAACAGCTAGTTAGAAAGTGATGATTTTTTAAATATTTTAACCCTCCTCGCACCCCTTGTCCTTGCTGACAATGATTTCAGTGGTTAGACACAATGAATCCTATTATTTGTCATACGTCTACATTAATTTATTTATAATTCATTAACTGTGTGTACTCTCAATAAGGTAATTTTTCCATGGCTACGACTTTATCGATTATAGTCCTATCTTAAAGTGTGGCTGTGGATGATTTCACATCGATCTGTATTTCATGATTTATTTTAAATTTGTGAATTTTGTCTATGCTTTCATACATCCTATTTGCAAGTAGTGTATCTCATAGCAATATATATTTGAATACATATATTTGCTAGTAACATCGTCCTGATAAGTACTGATGTTGTGAGAGGCAGTTTAGGATAGAGTGAGCCTGAGGATGAAACTCTTGAAGACCAAGGTTGTAAGCTCAGAGAAAAGTCAGATCACACTCGACAACCACATGCTTGAAGTGGTTGAAAAATACGTGTACTTCGACCACAATATCAAGCTTGATGGGGACAACCAAATGGCAGAAATCGCCAGGCGAGTTCGGTATCATTTTTTGAGCGAAGACTAGTGACAAAATAAAAATAAAATAAAATTGATTAATACAAATTTTTCCCATATGATGCGGACACTCTTGGTGAGACTGCATACAGAAAAGACATCAGCACTCTAAGATATATCCCTGATAAAATGACTGGTCTCAATTCCTTTATTCACTCTATGTTAAGTTTCTCGCTTAATGAACAAAGATTAGCAAGAGAGAACGCTTTAATTAAGGATACAGCTGTGACCAAGGGTTACTCTGAAAGTTTAGATGATAAGTTATTTCGGAAACGTAGTTTCTAGGAAATTCTCCTCAACCTTTCAAAGTGAACGAAAATCAAAATTTGTATCAATACCTTATAATCCCCAGTTTAGCCATGGTATAACTTAGATTTTTTAAACTTAGATATGACCGTTGACAATAAATTGCAACAAGTTTCAGTCAATCCAAAAGTTGAAATTGAATCTAATCAAAGGTTTGGGAATTATGAAATTAGTTGTAAACAGTGTAATTTGAAGCATATTGGTCAAACAAACCGCCCAATTATAACAAAACCCAAGGAACACGAAATTTCTTAAAAATGAGTATCGAGAAATCTAATGTTTCCCAACATGTCTTTTATAACAATAATAACATATACATCCATAAATTAAGGTTAATTAAAATGTAACTAGTAGACAACTAGATGCTTTTGAGTGTTTAAAAACTGAAAATATTAAACTTGCATGAATAGTGATAGGAGGCCTATCTTAGGTAGTCCACTTTATTGGTTTTTAGTGACAGAGTTTAAGAAGGGAATACAAAATTAATGTAATTCGTTCAACCGTGATAATATTTTAATAAGGATACAGGGACATTTTTAGTGGTACATAAGTTTTATTCATCTTCAGATGATGTCATCGAAGTTGGCGAAAGTACGTCGAGTGTCAGTTAGTATTCGGGTGTCGTATTCAAGTGGTTTGATATTTGTGGAAACCACTTCAGAGGCAGAGTCACAGCGAATGTTTCAACCCCTTCCATGTTTAATATTTGACTAAATATATTTTAAATGCTAAACATTTATTTGAATAAAACTTCTAATTTCTTCACCAGCAAAATCATGCTAACAAAATAAACACAAGTACTAATGTTCCTTGCATTACACCAAACGTGTACATAAATATTTTGTAATGAAAACGTGTAGAGGGAATACCACATCACACTTCACCGTGTCAGTCTCTTTAGAGAGTTATAATATTAGGAAAATCTGTATCGTGCTTTTACTAGTAAAGCTCTCGATAGGCCATATTTCATCTGGATTGAGGTCATTTATTATCGGCCTGTTGAAAGATAATATAGATTACGTGCAACGACTATAGATATAATACCGTAATAGATATTTAGGGCGGATTTCAACAACGAACAAATAAAACTAATTTATACTATACACTATAGAACATGAGTACTGAATATTGCCTCGTATATGCTTTTCATATAAGGCAAATAGAAAATTGAATTATTGAAAAAGTGTATAGCGGCAGCTGAAAATCTTTCATTTATTTTTGCGAATATTTCATGTTTATTTTAGCCATAATTCACGTATATGGTTTGCCAATAAAACTTGTAATTTATATTTGGGAATTTCGTAACAATCAGTGTCGAATCTGAATACATGAGAATTCCATTACTATTACACTAATTAGTGTAAAACACAAAAGGCACACGTGGATCTACAGCAGAGCATTTCATGCAAAACAAGAATGTATACGTAAACTTCCTCCAACCATTAGACAATTTTTATTTAGGAGCTAAGGTCTAAGTGTATCTTTAATTACTTCCACATCGACGTAGTGGCGTGGATGTATAGTAATCGTAAAAAAAATTCAATTTTTTTTTTTGTTGAAATATGCTTAGAATGTCATGAAACGTCGAGATTTTAAATTTGAGCGAAAAAAAATTCCGTCTGTCGGTCTGTCTGTCGGTTTGAGATAATGACCTGAAATTTGGTACATACATGAAGAGATCTAGAAATAAATTACATTTTGTGGTAATTCCAGTGAAGGGTTGGGGGTTAAATAGGGGTAAATAAGGGAAAATAAGTAGAACAAGCTGATAAAAGTACAGGAAGTTGGGATTTGGTGTATATAATATAATTTTTTTTTATAATACACCCCTCGCACCACTTCCACTGTATCATTAAAGGGATCGATAAAATAAAATTGAGACACTCACTTGAAATTTAGCATACGTGTGTATTTTAACGACATCTGAATCTAGATTTTATTTACAGATCATTTCGTTGAAGGCTTGAGCGTTAAATAGGGGAAAATAAGAAAATCAAACTGGTAAGAGTACAAGAACTTGGGATTTGGTATATATACACGAAGTCAAGACCTCAGATTTTTTTATACTATTTTTCAACCCCTCCCAGTCACACTCCATTATTAAAAGGGTTGACAAAATAAAGAAATTGAGATATTCACTTGACATTTGGTACACAAATGTATTGTAACGACATCTGGAATTATAACGTATTTTGAGATGATTCCGTTGAAGGGCTGAGGTTAAATATCAGTATATATTGGAAAATAAGTAATGGTAAGCTGGTAAGAGTACAGACACTTGAGATTTGGTGTATATACTAGAAGCTAAGGCTTCAGATTTTTCAACCCCTCAACCACCTCCACAGTCCATTATTAAAGGAGCTTATAAGATATTCACTCGAAATTTGGTACACGTATGTATTTAAATTTAACGAATATACTGTGGTTTGATTTTCACAATAACTTATTAAGAACTGTGATGATCGTTTCGCCTAACATAGGCTTCATCGGATGGTGAGTTGATAACTAACTTACAATCTATAAACTTAAATACTGAATCTTCGACAATGAAAGTAATTAGTATAATAAAAAAGAAAGGGGTAGGTACCTAAATAAATACATTTTCAGAATAATATTAACACGTATGTATTATAACGACATTTGGAAATGGATTCTATTTTGAGATGATTTCGTTGAAGAGGTGGGAGTAAGTACGAATAAATAGAAGAAAATAAGGAAATCATGTTGGTAAGATTACACAAACTTGGGATTTGGTGTATATATTAAATGCCAAAGCCTCAGATATTTTTATAATATGTTTTGACCCTTCCACAACCCCCATACCAGTATTAAGGGTTTGATCAAATTTAGTTGAGATATTTACTTGAAATTTGGCCCACTTGTGTATCGTGATGACATGTGATTGAGATTATTCTGTTGAAGGGGTGGAGAGGTGGTGGTAAATAGGGGAAAATAAGAAGAATGAGCTTATAAGAGTACAGAAACTTCATTTTTATCATATGTGCTAGAAGCCAACGATTCAAAGTCTATGACATCTGCCTCAAATATATTAAAATTCTATGGCCAATTATTATTTTCGCATACTAGAGTGCTAAATAAATCTAGTCATGCTGTTTTCCTTTAAAGACACTTGAATGGTGAAGTAATGATTTCTAAAGCAGCAGTTTTATATTTTATTTTCTATTGTCGGCAGAGTAATAATTCTCAGTTGCAAGAATTAAGTAGTCGGTAAAGAATAATCTAAGTATTATACTTTTCTCAAATACGAAAACGAAGAGCCTTTAGTCTGCACATTACTAAAATTGCAAATTTCGCAGCAGAAAAAAAAATCATCATTTTGTTAGTGACCGAGTTTTAAACAACTTTCAAAATGCCCGTCTGTTCATCTGTCCTTTGGTCTGTCGGTTTATCTTTCACCTTTCTCATTCATATGCACGATGCCTTAAGAAAGCAAAGTTTGATTGTATTCAAAACAATCAGTTAATGTTAACAATCAGTAAGTAAAAAAGTTATTAATCATTTCATTTTAAGAAAATGATTTCCTGATATTTATGTTTTGTAATTAAATAGAAATCTATCGTTAATTATTTACATAATTTACTAATATACTGTTATGGTCATCCAGTGGCGCGCCATGGAACTTAAAAACGTATAGTTCCACATAATACAAGAGATGGCACGATATTGCGCTCTTTGGACACAGTGCTGTGGAGAATCAGCAGTTTTATCATAAAGGGTGTTAGCTGCAAGATTCTGGAATTTAACTAGATCTATTCTAGAAAATCCGTCTGTGGATATTTAATGACGACAGGGTTGGTGACAAGGTAACTGTGATTGGCATTAACAGGTTGACTGCGACACCGCTTGCCCAAGTCCTTAAAATTATGCGAAACTTATAATTTCCTTAATACATTATTAATGTTTAATGTTTTCTAATGTTTTCTTAACCGCTTCTCAAGTCACCTACCTCGCTGACTCCTTGAAAATCCAGAATGATTTTGTGTTAGGTAAAGAGAAACGAGGCCCCACAGTTTATAGTGAGGTCCGACCCAGAATTGTTATCGCTCCGGAATTCAACCGTACTAAATAAGCTTACCCGTCCGATAAGACCGATAACGCAGTGAGTTACCGGTAAGTTACTAATGTGTGGTACCGGGCTCGTAGGACCAGTACTGAAGCAGTTATTGTCTTTAACGTAAGACAAAAATTATTTACTGTGGCACAATGAGATCAAATCGCAAAGGTATACTTAAAAACGTACGACAAAAAATTGAATGAGGTGACAAAAAATGACTCACGAATTATTAAATGGATGAATAAACGACCAGTTCCGATGTTGTGTACAGATCCAGTGTCACACTGTAAAGTGCATAGCTGCTGGTAAGTAAACCAGGCAAGGTGATGATATTATATTGAATAAGTAAGTGTTAACTATAACAAAGCCAAAAAGGGGGTTGATTTTAGTGGCCAAATGTCGTCATACCATTCAGTTGGACGCAGAAGTCTTAAATGGTACCTAAAGCTAGCTTCTGAAATTTTATTTGGAGTATGTATTGTGAATTTTTGGATAATTTATAATAGCATTAGTTTATCAAAAGTATCCGCAAGAGAATTTAGAAAAAAATTGGCACAGTAGTTTTAACGCACAAGCCACGAGAAGATACAGTAACCCCAAAAAGAGTAGCGCATACATTCATGAAAACATCGGGATCTGGGAAAAAGAAGAGAAGACAATACCAAGGCTGCTACAATATATTGCGCAAAACTCACTCCAGTAGGGAAGCCAGCAATTTAGTTACAAAAGTTATCAGTTTTTGCAATGACTGCTCTAGAAAACCAGGAATGTTTCAATGAGAGACACAAAAATTATTACTTCATGTAATTTTACAGCCAAAGTCATTCCCAGTTCTCTGGAGAATGTGTAAAGAAATATATTTACTTTTGTATTCCTTGTTTTTATATTTTTCTTTATATATGAGGCAAGAAACAGTGACAAAATACTCCACGAGTCTTCATTTTAGTATTAAAATACAAAATTTTCGCTTAGGTTAAAAAAACTACGTGAAAATTTCCAAAGTATAAAGAGTTTGACCTTGGAAAAATAATTATAGAGCGAGGCGACTTTAAATGTACATACTAATGTGTATCGGTAAGAGAATTACCAAGCAAATTAGTCATATTACAACCTATATGAATGTCAGAGAAATTACCCGGTCGGCATCGTCAAGCTTGTGAGATCCTATCTTCACGGGAGGCAACTCCGTGTGAAGATTGCCGACAAGCTGTCCAACTACAGGCCCATAGAAGCAGGCGTTCCGCAGGCATCGGTACTCTCTCCCCACCTGTTCACCATCTACACCTCCAACATGCCAAGAACCTCTTTGGTGCTCTACGCAGACGACACGGCCATAATTGCAAGATCATGTCACCCGCAACCTCCAGGAAGCAGCATCCCTTCTGGAGGAGTGGTGCAATAAGTGGAAAGTCCAAATCAACGTGGAGAAGATCAAAGCCATCTTCAGAGTCAGGAAGTAAACTCCCACAGAACACGTCTCCATTAATGGCGAAAACATCCAATGGCACAATACCGTCAAGTATCTTGGCGTTATCATGGATCGGAGCCTGACGTGGAGACAGAACCCGGAAGCGATAATACAGAAAGCGAGGAAGAGGAGGACTCTACTCTACCTTATGATAGGTAGACAGAGCCAACTCAACCTGAGGAACAAGCTCACGCTTATCAGAACCCTCATTGCACCTATTCTGACCTACGCCTCTTGCTTGGGGATACCATTCAGTCACCCACCTGAAGAGGATACGTGGAAAATGTCGCACTTAGATGCGCCGTGGATGCAACATGGTGAGTCAGAAACGCCGGTATCTTCAGAGACCTGGAATAAACCGCAGTAACTGAAGCTATCCACGACAGAGCAAAGAATCTATACTCCCGTGCAGCAGAGCATAGAAATCCGCTCGTCAGACAGGCGACTGACTACGACTTCAACTCCGAGGCACAAGAGGTCGAAGCTCCAAATTTTGGATAACGGGTAAGTATAAATTTACAGTTTTTCTGTTTCAGCCCGACCTTCAAGCCAAGCTGCAAGGAGACAATGACCAAAAATATCCAAATTACCCGATGACTGGGGCACCAAGCAAACAACCAGCTCGGTACCCGCACCCTAGCCCATGCCGGCCTAGTCAACACCACCCAAACACCTCCAAACTCCGAGAGGGCTTGTTAACAGCCATTCCCTCTCACTACAGACAAAATGCGCTCCCGGAAGCCGACATGCCAGCGAAGAAGGAAGACCAAGACAGAAGAGCGCCAGAAGAAACGACCCAGCCGGCAAGGTCCAACAGCTAGGACCAGGGAAGGTCTGCTAACATCGCCAAGAGGCCGGTCCAGGTCTACAGCGATGATTGGGGAAAAGAGCTCAAGCTCGACCCCTAGCATCCGAGGCCGTCATCTTTAGTCGTGAATATTGGCGCGTCAAAGAAATGTAAAGTTTTGTTTTCAGTAGATTTTAATTTTCTATCGAATAGCTAGGTTTGTTCTCATTTTTAACTAAATCTTCATGGACGTAAGGGGTTATGTAGATACTAGTTTACTCTGCATGGCTGTAGGAGACTATGTGGATTCTAGTGCTACAATGAGAATGACAAATAATAGACAAATTCATTTTAGAATTTTAATTGCTAGCATAACCAGAATGCAGATTATCGAAAGAATGCAAAGACTGATATAGATAGTTTTTTCTGCAATTTGCCATATTCTATAAAGAATATGTTTCATTACAATTATGAGCAAATAAAACATAATTCATATTTAAACACTATATACATATTTATTTGCTATTTAGAATAAGAAATCTTTAATTTTCATTTCTATTGACGACTTGTTCTTGAAATGTTGGTATTTGCAAAATAGGCAGAAATTTTAAATAATTTTCAGGAAGCCTAATCAAGTCAATTTTAAAAAACTCAAGTGACAAGGGTTTAATCATGGGTAATCCTCTCAACCCACTTCTATCCGAAATATTTATGGATGTCTTAGAAAATCAAGTATATGAAAACAAAAGAAAGTAATAAATTTGTCTATTGGCATAGATATGTAGATGATATTAGAATTTGTTTCACAGGAACTAAACGGCAACTCAACAGTTTCCTAAACTTCATAAACTTGCTCTATCCGAAAATTAAATTTATTCTCGAAACTGAAACCGAAAATACTATTAACTTCCTAGATTTAACTATTAAAAGATTCGAGTTTTCAATGTTTCATAAACCATCTCACAGTGATATAACAATACACACCACCTCAGCACATCCTCGCCAATAAGAAGTAGCAGCCTACACCAAAATGATACACAGGATTTTGACTGTTCCCTTATTGGAAGAAAGTTATATTAAAGAAGTACAAATAATAAAACAAATTACATTCAACAATTGTTACAACTCCGAAATAATAGACAATATTATTGTGAAAACATCTTTCAATAAAGCTATTAAAGTATATCCAACCTTAAAAGGCCAAAATAGCAGTTTCAAAGTTATTACTTATATTGGCTACCCAACAAAAACAACTTCCTCTAAAAAAAAAACGTAATATTAAGTTAGCTTTCAAAAATAACACAATAGAAAAACATATAAAAAATGCAAAAGATAAAGTTTTAACTAAGATCAGGCGTCTATAAGTTGACTTGTGGTGCTTGTTCTAAGGTATATATTGGACAAACAGGAAAAAATTTCGGTAAACGGTTATTAGAACACAAATGAAGTTTCACCAGTAATAAAACAGACTCAACATATGTTAAACACCTAACAGAAGAAGGTCACGTGTTCAACGAAGATTTCAAAATTTTACACATTGGGAAAACCGGTTAAAACTCAATATATTAGAATCTCTAGAAATAAACGCAAGTCATCTAATATTTTATTAAATGATCAAATTGAAACAAACTCACCACCCCTACTAAATTTACTAAATTCTTATGCTATTAAAAATAAGTAAATACTTATGTTATTAAAATTAGATTCAATAAATTACCTGCAAATATATCTGCTTTTCCGTTTAGTAATTAAGATTAGCACCCATTAAAATTATTCACAAAAATAAAGTGAAAATTAAAAACTAATATAGTTTTCTTTCCAATTATTAAAAAAATACCCTGTGCCATTTAATGCTTTAAACATATTCAAAATCAATTCTTCTACTATAACATCCCATCAAAATTTTGCAATACCACCACATAATAATTGTAGACAGCAACGTAACAAGCTTATACGCTACAGAGAACTTGATATTTATATGTGAGAGACGCCTTCATCTAGACCCGAATTTACGTTGAATTGGATAAGTTTATGCAAGAACACGCCAACTAAGAATATTTGTATTTGAGAAGAGGTTATGAAACACACATTACACAAAATACTATGCCAGTATGGGGATTACGACATTACCTCCCTTAATTCCTTTCGTGTATGGAATGACTTATTTGCATTACATGCTATTCTTAATATAATCTTGAGACACGTTTGCAGATCTCTATATGATTAGTGTTCACATTGTAGTGTCAAAATCAAAGTTACGGTTATTTTATTGTCTAAGATAAAAATTATAAAATAAACCTTTGACAGATACAAAAGGATACACCGAGTATTCATTTCTAGGTTGATTTGTAATCGATGCAGTTAGATAAGAAAATAAAAAACGTCTAAATGATTCAATTTTGTAGCTCTTTAATTGTTAAGGGTTAGAAAGAACATAAAAAATTGATAATTCTTGGAGATCAGGAACTTTTCTCTTCTACTTTATATTACCGATGGGAAGTGCCACGTTAGGAAACGATTTGGTGAATCGTTATCTTATCGTTTCGTTATTGGTATCTTCCACAAAAATATTTGCTAAAATAATGAAAATAAAATGATGTGTGGAAAAAGCCATCCAATTCTATACTATCATAACAAGATTAATAAACGGAGAGAAATCTCTTTTTAAAATATATCACCCGCCGAAAGGAAAGATTTATAGGGTGTTCTCCAGAGATCTTTCGTCTGACAATTAAATCACACGGTCAAAACGGTCTCTAGAATATAATATATTCAATAGTCAAGCGGCGGCAAATAATAAAAATTTAACTTCAGAAAACACACGTTTGGGGTGGTTTTGCATCTTCTTCTGCCCAAAATTCTTGTCTGACAATTTTCATAATTGTTTAGATACTTTAATTCAAGCAAAGTACGAAATTTTAGCTGGCCGCAAATACGAAAATTTCGACTACTATATTATTAGTTGGGGGTGTTCTAACATCCTCTTCTGCAACTCGCTAGGTCGAAACGTGCGAGATGGCAACTCGTTACCCGTACGGCAACGTTCTGTCAAATTTTTAGCCGGCGGAAAATTAATGTTATCGTTGGCGAGTGAAACGTCGCACGTCGTCATCGCACGTCGCAGTTGTTTCACCCCTCACTCACCTGCTGAGCAGGAAAAATTTAGTTTTCTTTAATTACTATTTTCGAACAATAGTTTGTACAACGGCGCGCCGCAAAGTCGGCACGACAGAAAAGCAGAAATGAGTTACATTAATGGGTACAATCACTATAAACTACAACTGGTATAGAATGCGGCTTGATCAGGTGAAACACACCGAGGTAGTAAACACCGCTATTAGGCATGTTTTAAATTATATTTCGTAGTGATCGTAGGCGAGGACATCGATATTCTGATGTTACTAAGAGAACTAGCCCAAAACAAAAACCCACTAAAACGAGTTTTTGGAGCTTGGTGGGGGGATGGATCATTAGTGAATTTTCGGCACATTGAACAACCGGGGTTCGTTGCCATCTTGAAAGGAGTGTCAATATCAGTTATTTTGGGATAAAAAGCAAATACGGGGTGAAATTTCTTATGTTTTGTGTACCATTCATTTCTTTCGTAGACCTGATAGATCTTTATTTATTTTGAATTGAAAACCCACCAAAGGAAAAATTAGCGAGGAATTTTACTCAATATCGAGCATTTGATGCAACTATGTCATAAGCACTAAAACTATGGTTTTACACACCTTCAGTGAGCAAATGACAATGACAGTGGATTATCGGCCAAACCTCGCTATGAACTGAGAGCACGTAACACTGATTTTCAATTTAGTGTATATAAGTCCTGAAACTTATTTAAAAAGATGCCATTAATAATGGATGCATAGTCGTTATATGACTGTTTGGATGAGTGGCAAGAGCGCTTGACTCTCAGCCAGGAGTTCTGGGTTCGATTCCCGGTCGTCGCACTGGGATTTTTTCCGAAAGAAATTAATCCTAGTATACTCGGATATTGGATGTGTGTCCCTTGTCTCTAAAATGTGTAGCCCTCTCCCGCACAAGGCTCTTTCAGAGCTTTCAGGGATAAAGGGGGTTGTATTACCTGTGGCTAGCACGGTCACATGGCAAATCCATCCCATAGAATTTTTTCTTCATCCTCGAAAGAAAAATGTGCTCAAAGTTTAAATTCAAATTTGCACAATTTTTTCTTTATTGATAGTAAAGTTTAGACAAAAAATGAAAGACTCTTCGGACGTGACTCACCCCGTGGCAGACGATTTTTACATTTCTTTTTTTTATTTCTCAGCCTAAGCCGGTAGTAGTCCAATAGAATTAAGTAAAAAAGTTAGAGTAAAAGAGTTGTTTCACCTATAAAACTAACTCTAATCGACAGGGGAGGGTGCCCAGATGAAGGATCTCAAATATCCCCGACGTATCTTTCCAGAGTTTTCAGTTATTAAACAAATACGACCAAAAAAATTTTCGAGCATTCTTTTATTTGTTGTAATTCGGAAGTGGTGCGTGCAACTAAGGGTGTACGTAAGTTGTGTCCAAAATATAACATTCAAAGCGGCATCCCTTAAGAATTACATCGCAGAGAGCCGCACGCTTGCAAACGAACACCTGCTTAATGCGTTCAGAATCGGATTCAAGATTTTTATGACTACATTCGTATTTTACTTGTCTCCATTTAAATATTTATTACCACAAAAAACACTACTGGCAAATTTTCCAATTTAATCCTATTAAAATACTAGCACTACACTACAGTTTTTTTTCTTCTTATCTGCAGTTTCAACAGAAAGGGCACGCACCACAAAAATAACAGAACATTAGGATCATATTTATTCAGCGAATAAAAAATTGCCGTCAAAGGAGTCATCGTATGTGCTTTATAAATATGAACTCAGTTTTTTAGCATTTCTTTTATTACTGTCAAATATGTTTGTTTTTAAATGTTTTACTTCCCTCGCATACCAAAGGGAAGTATTGTATTCGAGAAAAAATCACCCTCCTACATTTTTTCGGATTTTCACGTTTCAGATCACGTAGATTACGAAAATATAGGTTTTTCAATTCCATCAGTCTGTCTGTCTGTTGGTGTATTATCTAAAAAACTACTTGACGTAGAGCAGTCAAATTTGGTAGGTAGCTGACGCTGCTGTCAGCGATGAAATGGTTAAACTTTGACTGGAAAATATATCGGGTGGACCGTTTAAATGGAATAAATAATGGGAAATTTTTTTTTACTCAAATTTAAAATTGGCAGGTTTCGTGGCATTCTAAACCTATTTCAGAAAAAAAAAAATCAAAACTTTTTTGGTCGGATGACACTTTAAAATGTTCTCCAAATGTACCTTCTTCGAGAGGTAAACGTATAATAATAGTGCACGCGGGTAATGAAGATAGATTTGTAAACGGGTGTTTAATGCTTTCCGCAAAAAACTTAGCAAAGTCATCAGCCGATTACCACCAAGATATGAATGCCACTTTGAAAAATGGTTTGCAGAAAAACTATTGTGTAACATAAAGCCATATTCGGTCATAGTGTTAGATAATGCCTCTTACCATTCGCGACAAGCTGAGAAAATACCAACTACTTCGATGCGAAAGTTTGAATTAATTGAATTTAAAAAAAACATTTGTAATAGACGAACTTGCAGAACAACATGGTCATACAGATTTAAGACTGTGAGTTAAATCCTATTGAAAAAATTTGGAGTGCATTAAAAAATTACGTTAGAAACACAAGTCCCCGACTTAGTCATAATGTGATACAACTTATTAGACAGTGGGAGGCCCATAGAAAAGCATTGGACTGGATGCGTGAACCATATTAAACAAAATTGAAAATCAATATTTTGCCACAGTTCCTCAACAACAACCAATTATAATAAATCCCAATGATTCCTCATCATCGTCATCTTCCGGGGAAGAAGAATAATTTAATTATTGGCGCATGCATTGCAGTAAGTAGGTTTAATGTAGATACCAATAATAATGTTTTGAAACATTCTTTATAGGATTTTGCAAACAGCAGAAAAGATAACTATCTATAAAAGAAAAACTTTGTGTAGAAATATTACAAAGTTTTTCTTTTATAGATAGTTATCTTTTCTGCTGTTTGCAAAATCCTATAAAGAATGTTTCAATACAATTACAAGCAAACAAATAATAATTAATTTTTTAAACAATAATAATGTTGTCTTATACAATATACAAAAAGAAAGATTTTTTTGTCACATATACCGAAAAAAAAAAACAACAATGTACTTTAGCTACACGTGATTTGGCAATACACATGTATATATTAGAATTATACAACCATTGTTAAGTAGGTTCAATATAATGCTAGAATTAAATCTTAAATAAAACGAATGTAGGGTTGTTGTATTTTTATTTAATAATAGGTAGAACTGTGAAATCCAACATTTATGAAAGCAGGGAATATTTTACTTTCATTGTTTCATTACTTGCCAAACTCTGAAATTCTAACTCCGGCTCTGCAAGTCAACGTGGACTCTACATACTAGACTAATACGCATAATAAAATCGACCAATCAGTAGATCTGTAGCAGAATTTGCCATCAATCAGATTTATTGGGCGTAACTTATTTACTTAACTCGGCGGTAGTTTATAAAAAAAACTACTTAATTTAATTTGTGGTCATTTTTTGTCACACCTCCAGACAATAGTAAAAAAAGAATAAAGGACTCCGCAAATGCTCCTTATATTTTGGATTTGAGTTTAGCAATATACCTCTTTTTGTTCCAGAGATATCAATCTACAAATTTCATGGTAAAAAATGTTTTTTAATTAATTATCAAAATTTACAATTTTGATCTGAAAACAACGTTTATTAGTGTAATTTTTTCCTAAGGTCGATATTTTTTAAGGAAAATTCCATTATAAAAAAATTCAATCAAATTTCAGTTGATAATAACCAATGATAAATTATGACTTGTGACTTTGAAATTATCGAAAGGTATACTTAAATATCTCAATGTACTTAAAAAAATTTCAAATCGATAACTTTTAATATTTTTGCAAAAAGCCATTTGTTTAAAAGTTAATTTGATTGCATATAAGTGTAATGGAACATATTCTTTATAGGATTTTGCAAACAGCAGAAAAACTGTTTATGAGAACTAAAAAGAAAAACTATCTGTGAAAATATTAATGAAGTCTTTGCAAGGGCGAAAAACGTTTCAAAGGCTAAGTATTTCCAAGAAACAGAATGACAGATTTCATGAAAATGTAATCCATTAAAATGAACAACAAGGTAGGTAAATAAATTCATTTTAGGCCTTTGTTCTCATTTTTAACTGGATCTTCATGACCGTAGGGGGTTATGTGGATACTAGTGTTACAAAGAGAACTGCCAAATAAGAAACAGACAAATTCATTTTAGGATTTTAATTTCCAGCATAACCCGCATCCAGGTTATCGAGAAAATGCAAATATTTAATCAAAATTTTGCAGATAATTTTTCTTTTTAGTTCTTATAGATAGTTTTTTCTGCTGTTTGCAAACACCTATGAAGAATATGTTTGATCATTTGTTCATTAAAAAGGTGCTTTCATGAAATTATCCTATTTCTTTTGTCAGAGCGATTTTTTGTCATTAGTTTTGAAGCAATTTTATCGAATTATTTACTTTTATCGTGAATTCATTGTATAATGTCAGGAGAAATACGTCTTGGATCCCATTTAAAAAAATGTAGAAACAATTTTCTGCCTACATTTATAAAATACCATAATTAAACAGGTCGAATATTTATATGACTGATATATACTGCACTTTATGAACTGAACCATCTGCCATTCAGCGGTCAGCTGCACATCATGACGCACTGGCTAAAATCCAATTACATTTTCGAAATAACATAAACGGCCTCTCTGCCGATGTAATGTATATTACTTTTATTCGTTGTCCCCTATTATAAATGTGGATAAAAGGGACAATTCAATTAGCGTAAATTATGGAACTCCGAACCATTACTCATATCCGAAATACAGAAACGTCCAAATATTAAATTAATTGACGATTGACGTTTTCACGATTTTTATTCGGTTTTGTATAGTAAAAGGCACAATGAATTGAAGTTTAATTTTGAAATTATTCCGTGGAAATAATCGGCACTTTCAGAAACATTAACAGATGCTGTTTAATGTGACCTACACTGGGCACACGTGAACTATTATACCGGGTGACGAGATTAGTCCAGTTCCAATTTCTAGGTTGATTTTAGGAATACAATTTTAAAATTTTGGCATATCGTTTGTGACACACAAAGTCACATTTTGCACTTACTGAGTGAAAACTATCACTTCCGGTCCAACCGGCAACAACTTTTGAATTTTAAATAGCAACCTATATATTTGCATATTGCATATTTAGCTTTTTTGTTTGTTTTTTTTTGGCATTGCGACTTACGTCGATACAGCCAGATGCGAAGTTAATATGTACTTATCAATTAACTAATTGTACCCTAATTCTAACCTAACCTATACCACTGATCACAAATAGAGACTCTGGGATAAAACAAGGACACTCTCTTCTCGCCCAGGGGTCTGTCAGGGCATTTTATAATGGCACCCACAAAGAGTAAGACCACGGAAAGGAAGGAATATATACAATGGGATAAAAACAAGGGGTGGGAAATCTAACCTAACCTAACTTATTCTAAATATTAAGTTTAGTGGCTTTAAGAAATTCTATCACGTCATAGATGGGTTTTTTATTCAGCGCTAGCAAATGACAAACATTATTAGGATGGTAAGTATTTTGATCTGTTAATTTTTTGTAAAAGAGATCGCTTTCTGCTTTGTATTTTACACATTCGAAAAATATATGATCTAGATCTGCAGTGACATAACATGTATCACATTGGTCTGAATCTACTACTCCTATTTTCTTGAGATGCGCCGGGCAGCACCCGTGGCCGAACTTTAATCTACTAAGTGCTGTTAAGTCTTTTCTAGAATACATAAAATCTTTATACCAATATCTAGTTGAAATGTCTGGTTGAAATGTCTGGTTGAATAGCGAGTAGGATTTGTTTTACCATATTCTGTCCATAATGCTGACCATGCTTTTTTACTTTTATGTTCGGTAATACTTATACACTCTTGGACGTGTAGTCCGCTATTCAAAATTTCTCCTTCATTAATACTTCTTTTTGCTATAATACCTACCTCTTCATTGTGTTTTAAACCTGTATGTGCCTTAACCCAAACAAATTTTACTAACTTCCCTCTCTCTTTTAAGTTATTTATTAAAATTTTAATTTTAGCAATACAAGGGTTAATGTTGTGAGTGAAGACTTGACTATTCTCGATAGTTTGGGACAGAAAGTGAATCCGATAGAATCGTAGATTGTTGATGTTGACAATCGACGATATATTCTAAAGCTTTGAGGATCGCCATAGCCTCGGCATTGTAAATAGAGGTATTTTGGTCTAATTTGAATAATCTTTGTATGCCTAATGTAGGTACAATATATGCACAGCCAACACCGTGAACATTTTTGGAAGCATCTGTATATACATCTATTGAATTCTTCAATTCCACAAAAACATTTAATAACACATTTTTATTTATTTGATTTATTTCTGAGTATTGAGGTATGACAACTGGTATTCTAGACAAAAAAATAATAGCTTTTACAAACTGAATTGTTTTGATCCATTTTCTGGAAAAACTTATGTACTTCGCGATACCCTGCACATAAAGGTGGAGAGTTTTTCTTAATCCAGTATTTGTTGGTGAGGTCAAATATATTTCGTTTGTAAATTTTGTCTATTAAAGGAGATTCTTTATTCTTGAACTTCAGTATCATTTTTTCTGATAAAAGTTGACGTCTCAAGTGTAATGGTGGTTCTAAGGCTTCCACTCTCAATGCTTCAACAGGAGCTGATTTCATTGCGCCTAAGCATAACCTGAGCGCACTATTTTGTAAAATATCTAATCTATGTAAGAGTGATTTACTAGCAGAACCATATAAGATTGACCCATAATCAATTATTGATCTGATGTACGATTTGTAAAATATAATTGTTGTATGTGGATCTGCTCCCCACTACGTAACTCTAATCATTTTCAAAAAATGTATGCCCTTAGTGCATTTTGCTAGAACTTGTTCTACATGAGGCTTCCATGATAGTTTTTTATCTAGAATTATTCCCAGGTATTTAACTTCTTTCTTAACAGGAAAATTAGTATTACTAAGATTAATATTAGTAATATTGGGAGTGTTATGTCTTGAGAAAAACGTAGCAACTGATTTCTCTGGGGACAGCTGAAAACCATTTTCATTTAACCACTGCTGTATAGAAGTCATTGCGGAGCTTAAATTATCAATGCATTGTTGATATTTTCTGGTTTCGGTGTAAACACATAAATCATCTGCGTATTGCACAATAGATTCTACATAAAATTCTCGCTACAAAGATTTGTCACAACGAGGCATTTTTTATCCAAATGGCGCCATAAATTCGAAAAAGTGAAAAAGCTAAGTTGCTTAGAAATTTTGCAAAAAAATGAAAGAGCCGGCAATAATCTGAAAAAATTCAGAGGTATGTAAGGTGAGAGAAATCGAACTGCGTAAACCATAGCTCTGTATCTCGTTTCGTCTTCGAGATGTAGCCTCGAGAAGAGGTAAAAAAATTAAATTTTCACTTCTGGTGACTTCGAGCGCATATCTTGAAAACTAAGGCGCTCACCAACCTCCGACTTGCGCCAAACGATTTCTTACGTCTTTCTACGTACCCCTGAATTTTTCCAGATTTATTCTAGCTTTCCTTTGGCAGAAATGGCCTTCGCTGGGCCGTGTTGCTCCAGAAGCGAAATCCTCGGATCTCTCGCTTTGGTGGCCGATATATCACTTAAAAAGCTCCGGGAAAATATCGTGCCCCACATCATCAGATTGGAAATTTAATTTGAAATCGATATAGTACAAAAAACCGCTGCCTAAGGAATCACTACTTCCACATCCAGATTCTTCATCCAAGTCACTTTAAAGGAAACATCTTGACTATATTTGCACTCTAGTATGTGGAAATTATTGGTCATAGAATTTTAATAATATTCAGGGCAGATGTAATAGAAAAGTTTGAGAAGTTGGTTTCTACCATATACGCTAAAAATGAAGTTTCTAGTTAACCCTACTTATTTTCCACTATTCACAACCCACCACTTCCGACTCCTTCAATGGAGTCATCTCAATCAGATGTCACTACAATACATACGTGTACTAACTTTCAAGTGAATATCTCAATTTGATGTTAAAAATCCCATTAATAATGAAGCGGAGGTGGTGGAGTTTGAAAAATATTAGAAATAAATCTGAGGCCTTGGTTTCTAGTATATACACCGAATCCCAAATTTCTGTACTCTTACCAGCTTGATTTACATATTCCCTTCTACGGAATCATCCCAAAATATAATCTAGTTCCAGATGTCGTTATAATACATACGTCTACCAAATTACAAGTGAATATCTCAATTTTATTTTATCAACCCTTTTAATAATGGAGTAAGGGTAGTGGAAAGGTTGAAAAATATTATTAAAAATCTGAGGCCTTGGCTTCTAGGACATACACCGAATTTCAAATTGCAGTACTCTTACCAGCTTGCTTTACTTTTTTTTCCTATTTACCTCTAGTTATCCCCACTCCTTCGACGCAATCATGTCAAAATATAATCTAGTTTCAGATATACTTATAATACATAAATGTACCAAATTTCAAGTGAAAATTTAAATTTAAATTTATCAACTCTTTTAATAAGGGAGTGGAAGTGGTGGGGGGATGGAAAATACTAATAAAAAAACCTGAGACCTTCGCTTCTAGTATATACACCAAATCACAAATTTCTGTACTTTTACCAGCTTGCTTTACTTATTTTCCCTCATATACCTCTATTTAACCCCCAACCCATCAACGGAATCATCTCAAAATATAATCTAGTTTCAGATGTCGTTATAATAGAGATGCGTACTAAATTTTACGTCAATATCTCAATTTTATTTTATCAACCCCTTGAATAATGGAGTAGGAGTGGTGGGAGCTGAAATATATTATTAAAAAATCTGAGGCCTTTGCTTCTAGTATGTACACCGAACTTCAAGTTTCTGTACTCATACCAACTTGCTTTACCTATTTCCCCCTATTTACCCCTAAATAACCCTCAATCCTTCAACGGAATCGTCTCAAAGTATAATCTAGTTCCAGATGTCGTTATAATTCATACGTGTACCAACTTTCAAATGAATATCTCCATTTTATTTTACCAACCCTTTTAATAATGGACTAGGGGTGGTGGGGGGCTGAAATATATTATTAAAAAATCTGAGGCCTTTGCCTCTAGTACATACACCCAATTTCAAGTTCCTGTAGTCATACCAGCTTGCTTTACTTATTTCCCCCTATTTACCCCTAAATAACCCCCAACCCTTCAACGGAATCATCTCAAAGTATAATCTAGTTCCAGATGTCGTTATAATTCATACGTGTACCAGCTTTCAAATGAATATCCAATTTTATTTTATCAACCCTTTTAATAATGAAGGGATGGTGGGAGTTGAAAAATATTATAAATAATCTGATATCTTGGCTTCTAGTACATACACAGAATTTGAAGTTTCTGTAGTCTTACCAGCTTGCTTCACTTATTTTCCCCTATTTACCCCTATTTAACCCCCAACCCTTCAACGGAATCATCTCAAAATATAATCTAGTTCCAGATGTCGTTATAATACATACTTGTACCAAATTTCAAATGAATATCTCAATTTTATTTTATCAACCCTTTTCATATTGGAGTAGAGGTGGTGGGGGTTGAAAAATATTATAAAAAAATCTGACGCTTTGGTTTCTAGTACAAACATCGAATTTCAAGTTTCTGTAGTCTCACCAACTTGTTTTACTTATATTCCCCTATTTACCCCAAATTAACCCCCAACCCTTCACCCTTCAACGGAATCATCTGAAAATATAATCTAATTCCAGACGTCGTTATAATACATACGTGTACGAAATTTCAAATGAATATCTCAACTTTATTTTATCAACCCCATTAATGGGGTAGGGGTGGTGGGGGGTTGAAAAATATTGCAAAAAATCTGAGGCCTTAACTTCTAGTACATACACCGAATTTCAAGTTGCTGTACTCTTACAAGCTTGCTTTACTTATTTTCCCCTATTTACCCCTATTTAACCCCCAATCCTTCACCGGATATCCTCAAAAAACAATCCAGTTCCAGATCTCGTTATAATATATACGTGTACAAAATTTCAAGTCAATATCTTAAACCGTTCCGGAGAAAACGTGCGGACAAAAAAAGTTACAGACAGACAGACAGACCGACAGACAGAACATTTTTTTTCGCTCAAATTTAAAATCTCGACGTTTCATGACATTCTAAACCTATTTCAAGAATAAAAATTTTTGAAAATTTTTTTGCGATTACTATACTTCCAATCCACTACGTGGATGTGGAAGTAAAAGAGGGGGTTGTTCTTGTCCAGAAAAAGTTACAGCGATTTATGTGAAGAGATGTCGAAATCGCTTAAATTATGTTTTTTTTTTGAGGTTATGGCAAAGTCCTGATATGATGGAGTTAAATGGACATCGGATTCTGATTCAGCGACCCCAAAAATATATAGTAAACATGGTCAGATCAGCAGGTTGGAATAATTTTTTCTTTGTGTGGCTATGTTTTTATTGTTGCATTTCAATAAAAGTTTAATTCGTTCAAGAATCATTAATTTGACTTGAAAAACAATTTTTGAAAAAACGTAAATAGCAAGTGAATTTTATTAAATTTTTAAATGGTAACCATATTTTTGTACTTGCACCAACAAAGCCCGAAATATTAACATTTTACTTGATGTATAATACGTCTAGTTTGGGTACAAATTAACACTGTAATTAATGAATTTCTCTAGATGCTTATTCTTCAGTTATTTAATGAAACCATATGTATGAAGGCGTTATCCTGGAAGGCATCAGCCTTATAGAAAATATTCTAAGATTTTAGAAGAGAAATTTAGATCCCAGCCAAATGAAAACGAACAAAATACGTTTATTATTGATGAGGCCACAGAGATTAATGTTTTAGCATCCGTGGAAATTAATAAGAATGCAAGAACACGTGAGATTGAAAGTGCTCTTGATATTAGCCTAGAATCTATTAGAAAAATATTGAGAAAACATGAATATAAATCACATAAATATCAACTTCATCAGCATTTATATGAAGCTGATGCAGGTAGGAGAGTTCATTATTGCAATTGGTTACTAGAGAATAGAAACATTGTTCCCCATTTGGGGTAAATGTATGGACCGGAATTGTGGGCACTAGGATCATAGGTTCTGTTATATTTCAAGATACTTTAAACGGAATTAGGTAACTGACCTTTGGAAAATGAAATTGAGGACTTTTTAGGAGAACTACCTAAGAACTTGAGAAAAGGCATTTATTACCAACAAGATGGGGCTCCGCCGCATAACCTTGGAGATTTCTCTAATTATTTAGAAAACAGATTTCAAAATGGAGTTATTTCGACATATGGTGCACAAGATGGCCTGCTACATCACCTGACCTAACCCCATGGATTTTTCCTGTGGGGGGTATGTCAAAGAACGAATTTATAAATCATCTTCAAAAAACCTCCAGGAGTTGGAAATCAAAATTCGACAAGCTCTTGAAACAATAACTGCGCAAGTGTTACACGGGGTGGTAAGGGAAATCATCACTAGGGTTCAAAAATGTACTAAAGTTGAAGGAACGCATTTTGAACAATTACTATAATTTTATTGCCTCTATCTTATAAATAATTATTAATAAATTCTACTATATGATCAAATATTTCCACATACATGTATAATAGTGCAAATATAGTCAAGATGTTTCCTTTAAAGAGACTTGGATAGGAAATCTGGATGTGGAAGTAGTGACTCCTTAGGCGTACACTTGCACACAATGGGGGTGGTTCACCACCCTGAATGCAGGTTCTGCGAGGACGAGGAGGAGACTTCCATCCACGTCCTCACCTCTTGCCCAGGACTGATGAGGCACAAACACTTCGGTACTGGCTTTCCAGTGCTGGAGGAAATTAGGAGTTCTGCCGTGGCAAGGATTTCAGTCTTTGGGCTGGAATCCGGTCTGTACGGGGGAGCTCCCTAACTTGTTAGCGGTAGCACAATGGGCCACAAGGCCTGAGTGCGGCGACCTCTGGGCGCCCCGCTAAAAGAAGAAGAAGAAGAAGACTCCTTAGGCGGATTTTTCTATTCAATGTGCAGATTTTAACACCAATAACCACTAACATACCTCAAAATGATGTACGCACTGGCATTACTAACTTGGTGGTTGTGATAATTAATGAATCAGCTGACAATGTTTATGTGGGGAAAGATGTCATGGCAGAAGCGTGTGCATTACGGCACGGGTGCCGGCGTCAAAAAGTTACCGAATTATTAATCCAAATATGTCACAGTGCCAGAGCTGTGTTTTTTTTTTTAGGTTTAATAGTCTTCTGTCGCCAAGGACAGACGAACGATAGCAATCACTCGTTAAAATGCACGTGGCATCATGGCAATTTTCGAAAAATAACTAAAAATGAAATGACAGATGACGTATCTTGACGGATGTAATTTGTAGTTGATTTTATTCTTTTAATGAGAAAGAAATAAAATAGAGATTTTTTTTCCTAAGGAAATGGCTTATTGGGAACATAGTCTATATATAGTCACGACAAATTATTGTTTGTATTGAAGAAAAGAGATTCTTTTCTATAATAATAATAATAATAATAATAATACATTTATTTTCCAATAAAAACACATGTTATTTACACTATTAGAATAAATCATTTTTTTCAAAAATAAAGTGTAAAGTATACTTAACAATTAATGGAAAAAGGGGCATAAATTCAGTTCGACTATTAAATAGTCGTCTGTTCTTCCATTTAGCCCTAATAGAATGGATATAATGTAATTAATTTTTATTTGATACGTTACCAAAAAAATAATTTCAATATACAAGATATTTACCGGAAAATAATACAATAATGTTATATTTTAAATCAAAATGTTCTTAAAATTGCGAGTTAAATAGGATGCTTCTAAAACTCTTCTTGAAACTTGGTATTGCTAGGGTTTTTAGCTTTTCTGGAATTATGACGTTATAATATTTTGTGATATTGTACGCATATGATCGTTTAAAAAATGACGATTTATGAGAAGGGATTGTTAATAAATTTTTTGAGCGAATGTTAACTCTGTAGGCAGTACTCCTAAAGCAAATTTTTTTAAACAGGTAAGGTGGAGTTTCTAGCTTTATAATTTTATGATATAAAGTAGATGTATGTAATTTACGTCTATTAGACATGTTGAGCCACCCAGCAGTTTGGAGAGTGTGTGATATCGGTTGTCTTCTACGTATACCAAAAATAAATCTAAGTCATGAATTTTGCACCTTCTGTATACGTGATTTAACAGATTCCGTAATGCAAGAGTCATATAAAGAGTCACAATAATTGAAACATGATAATACCAAAGAATCACACAGCAATATTTTTAAATCTCTACTAAGACAATACCTATTTGCATATAAAATTTTTAAATTGCAGTAAGCTTTTTGCATGCATCGTGCTATATGTTCTTCGAAGCGTAAATCCCTGTCCAATAAAACACCTAAATTTTTGCATACATTGCATTGTAATAGAACCTCATATCCAACTTTTACAGCGAATTCCTGAGTAACTGTGTCCCTTATAAACTTCTTCCCGAATAACATGAAATATGATTTTGAAGAATTAATTTTAAGTGCATGTTTTTTAGAGAATTCCACAAGGTTCGCTAAATCTGAATTTATATTAGTCATAGCTTCATTAGAATGATTGTGTGAAAAATTAATATAAATTTGAGTATCGTCGGCATACATATGAAATTTACAATGATTTAAACATGAATTAATATTGCAAGTGTATATTGAGAATAATAATGGACCTAATATAGACCCTTGTGGAACTCCTTGCTTTACATCTATGGAATTAGAGGATCTTTTTTCATAAGTAACTATTTGTGATCTATTCAAAAGGTAATTCTCTATTAGTTTAATAGCTTTGATATCAAATCCAACAAATGAAAGAATTGAAAGCAATATTTTGTGATTAATGGTATCGAAAGCTTTGGAAAAATCTAAAAGAATCAATGCAGTTAAGTTACCTTCATCTGTAGCTCTAAATATATCATCTGTCATGTCGAGAAGTGTAGTATTGCAGCTATATCCGGATCGAAAGCCAGATTGCGTTATGGGTAAAATATCATGTTCTTTTAAAAAAATCTTTAATTTGATTTTCCATAATTCTTTCTAAAATCTTGGACATAGTGAACAGTATACTTATGGGGCGAAGATCCTTTAGTTCTTTAGGATCTGTTACTTTAGGAAGTGGTGTCACTAATGCTTTCTCCCATATTTCAGGGAAAACGCTATTTTTTAAACAAAAGTTTACAATGTGTGTAATATAGAGTATTAAATGAGGGCAGCATAGTTCTAAGAGTTTTATGGTTATATTATCATATCCAGTGGCATTTGTTTTGATATTGTTTATAATTTTTTCTACGTCTGATTCATTTACCTCTTTGAATGTAAATAGCTGAGTAAAGTTTGTTTTCTTGTTATTTATATAATAATTAAGGAGTTCTGCATCAATTGAAAAATTATTATCTGTACAGGAGTTTAAAAAGTAATGGTTTATTCGATTTACATCTTGTAAGTTATCTGGAATATTATTATTTTTTGTTTTATTTATTATTTTCAGTTTATAAATATCCTTCCAGATTTGACCTGACCTACCGCAAGTTGAAATCTGATAATCCAAATACGCTTTCCTCTCTCTATTTATACTACTTGTAACTAAATTTCTCAAAGATTTGTAATAATCCCAGTGTCCTGGAATCTTGCTTTTTTTGAATTTTTTAAGGGCGTTGTCTTTGAGTTTTATCATGAATTTAATGTTATCGGTTATCCACGGTTTTTTCTCCTTTGATATTCTAAATTGTTTTAATGGTGCATGAGTGTCAAACAAAATATTTAAGTTATTATTAACAAAAGTTATCTTATCATTAATATCATCCATATCAAATATTAAAAATCATGGTACCGAATCTCACTGAGACTTTATTATGTGAAGGAGACTCCACGCCGAAATCACAATCCATCCACTGAACAAAAGCGGATAATTCTAGAATTCATAAATTAATTTCCAAAACTCAATTCTGATAAATGTCCTGATGAATTTACGCAAAAGGATGGTCAGTGCATGTGGCAAGAACTTACTATTAAATAAAAAAAAACACCTGATTGCTACAAATTCATAGTAAAACCTTACTGTTGTGGTTATGCTCAAATCTATAGCTCTTTTCTGTGGTCTCATATGGTTCTAGAGTTTCAATGAGAAATCTACATAATACCTTAGACATTCTAAATATTTGTACCCATGAACTTTTTTTCACTGAAAAGTATTATCAACAAATATAACAATACAATAAATATTATTAATTTATCGTAACAAATTTGAGGACTTTAAAAACATATCGTATAAAATATTAGGTTATGTATCATCATTCGCATATTTGTCAAGAATGTCTAGGAAGAATTTCTATTCGAATTTTAGTGAAATGCGAGTAACCTTAAAAAATGCGTGCAGTCAAGAATAGCGCTGCTGACGTGATGGAGAAACTCTGATGACAGCATCGGATTCAGCAGGTCCAAAAACATAAAAATAACAAGGTCTGATCAAAAGTATACAGCACTTTTTTTGTGTGTACCTGTGTAATTTTTCTCAGATTCCAGTAATTAAAATAATGTTTATTTATAACATTTATATTCTATACGGTTTGAATGTTTTTATTTCACTTAATAATACGATCTTCTTTTCAGTCTCATTTCTACACACTTAATCATTGATCATCATATTATTACTAGAATACACAAAATGAAAATAAGTGAAACAACACAACTTAAAGAAGCCTTTCTACGAATAAATGTTTACAGTGTTTCAAAACAATACATGTATTGCTAAGATGTCATTTACTTTTACGAGAGATGTCTGTTTACCTAAACGAAATCAAATATGTTATCTGCAATTGATAAGCCAAGAACACGAAGGAATATATATGAGCGTTTCTCAATGTGGAACAAAAAGATTTATTTGGATAAAGGCAATGGATACATGTCCTGTATCTTATGTGTACCCTTCAGATGAACTGTTTCGATATTGGTTTTATTTTTTTAAATTGCATTAGTCCGTTGTATAACATCGCCATTCAGGAATATCCCTGCTTCCAGTTAGCTCACTAAACAAGTAAATAATGTTAGAGGATCCAAATTAGTGCAAAATGCAGGTATGTCTTACTTTAATGAAATAAATAATTTATGTCTGTAAAGTCTTAAATATTTTCACCTCTAAATAGAGTGCAGTAAGTAGATTAGAGAAGAAAAGAAAAACAGTTGACGAAAATAGTGGGAAAACACACAATTAGAAAATTATAAAAAGAAGAATGTGGCCACAACTTTTCACTCAAAATGCTGCTTGAATCGTGAATTTCTTTTCGCTCAAATTTAAAATCTCTACATTTCATGTATATTCTAAACCTATTTCAACAAAAAAAAATGTTTGAACATTTTTTTTTTCCGATTACAATAACTCCCCTCTACTACATGGATGTGGAAGTAATATATAATGTATAACAAAATTATCGGAGAAGTAATGTGAAATATTTTATATATTCATATGGCTACGCTTAAGCTTTTAGTAGCCATTGATAAAATAAAAAAAATTGTTTGATGATTTATGTCATATAGGTACTTTTAAGTTTATTTATGCCTGTAAATTAAAAATCGTTAAAATACATATTGTAACTAATGTATCCATAGAAATAATGGTTGTAAATTAACGTCATATAACAAAATGTGTATGTACAAATGTTCTATTCCATTCCTACTCCAGTTGAAATGAATAATATCCTAAGTATAGTTGCCTTCATTTGTTAGTGCAGGTAAAAAAAGCTGTAAAAAACGGAGCATAAATTGGGCTCGTTAAGATAATTGATGTCTCACAGAGCTGCACTTAAAGTATTTGTGCACACTGATAGAAATTTAAATCTGTTAAGCAATGATGAATTTCAAGTCTAAATTATAATTATCAAATATTCTCTCATTGCTCAGTTTCGGCAATAATAATTTAATCTATTGAATTATTATTTTTGCCAAGCAAGGACCACGAGGAGATACAAGCAATTTCTTGTCAAAAAATATGGGTTCAGAGTTAAGGTGATTGCTAATTATATCAATAATCCTAACTTGATCTAATTGACCCGGATTAAATAAATAAATTCAATTCTAGAAAATAAATAAACAAATATTAAATAAATAAATTCAATTCTAGAAAGCAAATAAACAATTATTAAATAAATAATTCAATTCTAGAAAACAAATAAACAAATATCAAATAGATAATTTCGATTCTAGAGAACTTCGACAAAATTCGAAATTTTTTAATACGTTGCAAATATTTATTCATTACGCCACAGCACAATTCTGCAGCTTTCTCTTTTATGAATCACTTTAAAGTTAAATCCTATCTTTAATCGCCATCGCCTAGTGTTTGTTCACTAAATGACACTACACCTGTTGTTCTCAGTTCCATATGTACTGATTGTACTGTTGGTATCTCATTTTCCTTATACTTACTGTAAATTAAATCTCTTAACAACTTTACCACAGTCGAATCTAAAGCCTGTGATTTTCCTTTCTCCGATTTCGCTTTTCGATTACATGGTCCTTCCTTAATTAATTTATAAATAGTTTTTTCTGGAATTTATGATAAGTAGGCGGATTTTCCGGTTTCTGCTTCACTTTCTTTTATATTTTTATAAACAACTATGTAACTACTTTTTGGGTATGTTCACATAAATTTTATCTAGAAACTTTCTCTGTAATTTGCGAGCTGATAATAATCCCCACACTTTCCTGTTATTCTCTGCCCAAGGCCTAAACATATTCACGATATTATTTTACCACACCCACTTATAAACACAAAACACCCGAATAATTCACTACCCGCCAAAATATTTATAAAAACACAATTGCATAAAATATGCTAAAACACAAAGGAAAATATCATGTACTTGTTAAAGATCCTTTTAAGCTCTCTTAATATAATGTTTTAAACACAGGTCACCAACTATATTTATTTTATAAAGCACATACAAATATATTCTTAACTGATGCGGTTAATTTGAAATTCCGTGACACTGACAATATTAAAAATTCGACTCTGTCGTCCCCGCTAGGTCGTAAAATATTTTCCGCAGGGGCGAGTTGGTAAATATGAACAAAATAAATAAATTAAATAATTGGAACAGGTGTGTTTTCGTCAATTTGTTACTTTCATCATTCCAGAACATACTTTATATGTGAATAATGATGTTCTATGTATTAAGTAGTATAATATATTTAATATTTAATATATTATAGAGGAGTTAGCTCGAAAATCGACATGCCCTGATCTTCCCTCAATGCTGTTGTCAAGTATAAGCGGCACAGTTTTTATGTATATTAAACGAATGAAGACAACTATACTATATTTTATATTAGAAAAATTATCTACAGTTACACAGACTGGTTCAATGTACTAAAGTGTAACTAAGAATAGAACATGCTAAAGAGAACTCAGGTCGTATAAACGTATTATATGCTGGTCAAGTTCATCAGACGCGTCTGCAATTGGCGGGTAGGTGGATGACCAAGTAGCCAAGAGCTTCCGAAATGACCTTCATTTGTAACAGATATATTACCTTACTATCTTACCAATTTTTTTAGTAAAATAACTCAGAACTGACTGTGATTTCTAAGTTGAAGACTAGGACAGAGACTTGTTGAAGAAAATGGTTAATGGTTTATTTATACAGGTCGGTCACTCCAAAAAAAAATAGTAATTAAGAAACGACATTTGAGAATAGTAATCGAAATGTAGTTACAAAGAAAACCTGATAAATATACGGAGTGGTCAGACGCCAGCAAAACACAAATATGAAATAAAAGGTGTGAGATCACTGACTGCTCATTTTAATGACTTCAAAAATATTGTTTTAGAACATAACTTTGATATAATAGGTATAAGTGAAACATGGTTAAATGCTGCGATTTCCGATGTTTTAATTAAATTTCCTGGATACAATCTCATACGTTTAGATAGGGATGGTAGGGGCGGTGGAGTGGGGTTATACCTTAAATCATTTTAGAACTTTAAAATTATTCAATGTGGTAGAGCTTTTGAGCAATTATGGGTTGAAATTCGCATACATGATGTAAATATAATGTTTGGGGATGCATATAGGCCTCCAAATTATAATTATGTCAATTTTTTTAATTCCTTTGAAACAACTATCTCAAGTATTGTACCTAAAGCTGATATAATATTTTGTGTTTTGTGATTTACTTAAATTCGATTCTACTGAGGCTAACTTTGTAAATAATACTCACTATGCACCAAGAATTGAGCTTTACTCCACATGTTAATAAACGTCTACAAAAGCCAAACTTAAATTTAAAACTAACTAGACGTACTTTGTAAGGGAAATATTTATTTTGTTTGAACGTTCTCTGGCAAGAAGTTTTAGAAATATTACATAGAGTCTGTAACTGCCGTAAGGAAGTACGGGGATTATTATTGACCGTTTGTAGTACCAAAACGGTGTTTTCATTAGTTCTTACATTTTTCCTTCGGGTACGCTTTGCCTTTTTTAAAATGCTACCGTAGTTTTTCAAGTTTTTCCTTAAACTTACAAAAGTTGGGTGTGGAAAACGTGTTGCGTAAGTATGTGCGGCATTTTCTGCATTTTTATGACATTCACCGTATATTGTTATCATATTGTACTTATCTTCATTAGTGTGAATGACCATTATGATGGATTAAAATAATAAACGAATTTAACGTATCAGATTTAGTCGAATATAAAACATAAACTCACCACACAAATTTTTACAATAAGCAATAAACATAAATGTCAAAATCTTTCATTTCGAAACACCAGTTCCAGCCACCTTTGTTTTAGTTGAAAGAAATTAGTTAGAAATTAAAAATTATTAGTTAAAAGCTTTATTATTATTAAATATAGATGTATGGTTACATTTGAAAACATGGTCAAAATAATATTTTTTTAAATTTTTCATCGAAATGTACATGGTATCCCACTGAAAATGAAACAGTAATGTAATTTTCGGTCAATCCGGGAGTTTAGATAAATTTGCTTCATTACTGTCTAAATCGGACTATTTTACCATGAAAAATGTCTAGCAGGATCTATCGTCTAAAATTTGATTTAAAAAAGTTGTGACAATATTTTTCATTAAATAAAATTATATTGAAATTAAAATATCTCGAAAACTACTGACTTTTCAAAAAATTCGCATATATGAATGATGTTCACATCATAAAAAATTCTTAGAATTGAGTGCCCTTTCACATGCCCTTTCAAGGTTCCTGGGATCGATTTATTTCTTTGCATCTCAATGCCCTCTATATCTCAATGAGGAGAAAGGCCGTTTTCACTCAAAACTAAAGTCATTTATAGATTCTAGTGAATTCCTTTTACAGAATTCGAATATCTCTTTCAGTCGTCGAGAAAATGGCGCCGGGAGCTTTAAGTGTGACAACCTGTATATAGGTGAATGTTGAAGTGTGTTTGTACGCGCTGTGGGTAGGTAGAATGTTGCGTTATCACGGCAGGATATTCTGGGAACATAAAAGTTTAACTGAGATACAATGTCTCGGCAGTCGATTTTATTATGAATAATTTTATATAAAAATGTTTGTGAGTAATTCTCGCGCCGTTTTAAGGGACTACCATTGAGTGTTTCTCAAGTAGTTCATTTTGCGATAGGCCCAAGGGTGGGTACATACCATCCGATTTAAAAGACAGCAGATTAAGAAATTTACGCTGAACGTAATGAAGATACCATATAATCACTGCATATTCAAGTTTAGATCTCACAAAACAGTATTGATATCTTGAGCTTAATGCATCGCCCTTACAGGTTTTTGGGAAATGGTACTACCAGTGTTATAAACAGCACGTTATTCCAGATATACTGCGAAAAATTTAAATTGGCAAGCTTTGTAGTTTTCGAGTAAAAAAATATAATCCGAGAGCAGCCGCGTACCAATTATTGATATCTTTGGCTTATTTCATCGGCCTTACGGGTTTTTGCGAAATGGCACTACCAGTGTTATAAATAGAACTTTATTCTAGATATACTGCGAAAAATTCAGAGTGGCATGCCTTGTAGTTTTCGAGTAAAACAATATAATCCGAGAGCAGCCTCGTACCAATTATTGATATCTTTAGCTTATTGCACCGGCCTTACGGGTTTTTGCGAAATGGTGCTACCAGTGTTATAAACAGCACTTTATTCTAGATATACTGCGAAAAATTCAGAGTGGCATGCTTTGTAGTTTTCGATTAAAAAAATATAACCCTAGAGCAGCAGCGTACCAAGTATTGATATCTTTAGCTTATTGCACCGGCCTTACGGGTTTTGGCGAAGTGGTACTACCAGTGTTACAAACAGCACTATATTCTAGATATACTGCGCAAAATTCAGGGTGGCATGCTTTGTAGCTTTCGCGTAAAAAAATATAATCCGAGAGCAGCCGCGTAGCAAGTATTGTATCCCTAGCTTATTGCACCGGCCTTACGGGTTTTTGCGAAATGGTACTACCACTGTTATAAACAGCACTTTAATCTAGATATATTGCGAAAAATTCAGATTGGCATGCTTTGTAGTTTTCGAGTAAAAAAATATAATCCGAGAGCAGCGGATTTCTCGATTCGAATCCTGTACGGGTGTACAGATCTACAGACAGACTGACAGACAAACGGTGAGATATACAGACAAACAGACTGACTGACAGAATTGAAAGACCTTTATTTTCGTAATCTACATGGTCTGAAACGTGGAAATCCGAAGAAATCTCGGAGGGTGATTTTTTCAAATACTTTCCTTCGGGAAGTAAAAGTACAAATAATCAAAGGATCCTGGATTATTTGGTTTACCCTATTTTGAAATATTATATATTTTCTATATTGACAAGAAATTGAGTGTATTTTAACTTACACGTTACACCAAATTTGCCTGTAACCATCAAGGACAACTGCATATTAATAAATCTGAAAAATACGATTTTTCGGAAAAAGTGATAAAAGTTTGAGTTTTTGAGAACACTAGGAGTAGAACATTATTTTTTGAATTCGCCGTTAATATGACTGCTTGCATGTTTTTCAGAGTTTCCTTGGGTTCCCGAACAAAGCAGAATTCACCGACGCTGGGTCTGTTTGTATACCTCAATAAAGAGTATAAACAAAAAAGTCCAGTTCGGTTACAGTCCCTACACTGACAATATATTGACTAGACTATTTATATTCTAAGTTCATGTTTCTTATATTTCATACCACATTTTATATGACAGATGTATATTTTTCATGTAGCATCTTCGTTTCCCTACCTCTACATACAAACTTTTAATCCCTAGAGACATAACTTTGAGGTTTACTCGAAGGACTTCTTTACTACCTAAAGACAAATTATTTTTTATTGAATGTAATCATGTACTACTTTTTCTTAGGTACCTACTTCCTAATTTAAACACTTTGCCTGTTAAAACTTTTTGAGTGTCAAGGTTGTGTCCTTACACAAATTAAAAAAACGTATCACAGACGTATTGTGTTCGATAAGAGCTGCTCCTCACGATTTCAAATAAGGAAGCGATATACTTTTTACATTGTTTGTTTATTCCTTCGAAGTGTACTAATCCCACAAGCTTGGACTCTCAAGGACTCGACTCGGACGATCTCAGTCAGGCAGTTGTAAAAGAATATATTGAACAGACAAAACTTTGCATAAAGCAAGATTGTTTTCAATTCAATAACTGCTTCTTCGAGGTATGTGGATGACACTTTTGTAGAGTTCGATATAAAAATTACAGTTGTAGGCAACTTTGCTTTCAATCTGAATAGTCGCTACATCGCAGCAATATCGACATAAAATTGACAACAATGAATCAAGGCGTAACCTTTATAGGCTATTGACTACAAAAAAGAGAAAAGGAATAATTAAAGGGTCTTTATTGTTTCATCCGTTAGTTGGCCACCTAAAAATGATAAAATCGCAAAATGCTATTAAATTTAATGCATTAATGCAGTTGGAGACCTGTGTGAATAGGGCGGTGTTTTGGTTTTTTAATTGACGCAAAAACAAATCGAAATTCTAAAAAATGATTAATTAAGAGTACTTTTTTAGAAAATTGAATTTTTTATCGAAATAGCGACCTTGATGAAACCATTTTCTATACGAAATATAAGTAAAAATAAATGTACAAAAAGAACAAAAAATCGTGAATATTTTTTTTACATTTTTGTTTATAACTTTTTTCTAAACAAAGATAGGTATACCGGGTGTAACATGATCATGGTATACCTCCCTTTTCTCCTTTAGTTTTGAAGATAATTGACTGATATTAAGGACGTACTACATACATTATAAGCGGCACTTTTTGACATTCAATTGATTTTTTAAAAGTTTATCATAGTAGTAGAGACTCAGAATACGTAAAAGTCGTCTAGAAACATGTTCCGTGGAACATTGAAAGGTAAAATTGTACTGAGTACTTTATTATATAGTATTTAACATGTATATACACCTCCTAAATTCGTCTGGCGATACCGGTGTCCAAGCACCCCCAAACCGAAAAAAAAAGAAAAATTAGGTATTTGTCTCATCTTTCTGCAAATTTTTTTATTATTATACATTATAACACAGTTATGGCTATTTATAGGTAAGAGAAATGTATCGTTTAAAGCGTACACTGTCTCCTAAAACCTAGCATAGTTTTCTTATCGCCCAAATATTTATTTTGCTATTTTCGTAAATTCATTCCACTTGTGATTGTAGGCAGACGAACGAAAATTTGAAAAAATTGAAAAGAATAAAAGTTGTAGTCTATACTATATGGATTAGACTAGTTTTTTCGGTTTTAGTTTTGGATTATAAATAAGCGAGTTACGAAGAAAATGGCTAGTTGTTGTTAAAAATGTAATTCAACCCCCAGTTGCAACTATCTCTACTCTGTCGTTTTCCCTCGCACTTTAACACGTCTTCCCGCTCGTCACCTCGGCCCGCAAAGCTCTTCTATATGCTCACATATGATGAATGCTTGCATACTCCTGTGTAGAATATTGATTCATTACATGTTTTTAGTGGTGTTTAATTAGATATTGTTATATATTCATAACATTATTGTGATATATGGAGTCTTCATCAAGAAATACCGAAAACGAATTAAATGCGGAATTTAAATTGCCGACTAAAAGTCGAAAATCACTTAATTCAAGTAAATTATTATCTTTTAATCATGAAGAGGCAAATACAAGAATATTGCTGCACATATTATCAGCCAAATCTGAAGGTTTTACAGAATGCATTATAAGCTGTAAGGATACTTACTTCATTTTATAGATGGTTTTGACGTGAATGTTTACATGCAGACCACAAATGATAGATATAAATTCTATCAATCTTGACAACATTTTAAAACAAAATATATTATTATTTCACGCACTAACTAGCCAATTTGAAGGAATTGGGAAAAAAAGTGTGTGGAAAATTTTTGAAACAAATTTCTGTCTGCTATCGCGTTCATGGGAAAAGTCTGTTTCTTTAGAAGTAACAAAATTTAAGCAGTTGGAAAAGTTTTGCATGTTACTGTACTCTCCCATTAATTGCGATAATATTAATGATTTGAGGGCGAAGATGGCAAATCAGTATAGACAAATAGCCCCCTATAAGTGACGCCTTGAATCAACATTGTTTGAGAGCATTTTATCAATTTATTATATGGAGCAGTGCTTTAAACCCAGTTATTAACATGCCGAATCTTTTGGAGTACGGGTGGAGAATAAATGAAGATAATTCTTATTCACCTATATGGACAAATAAATCGCCAATGCCAACTCTGACTGCAGAAATGTCATTTTCTTATTGTAAAACAGGTAAAAGTATCGCGAATCGTTTAAACTACGTTTTTCTAATAAACGTCATTTGAAGACATGAAGTGCCAGTGCAAAAAATATAAATTGTCGTGTTTGGGAAACTGGTGTTGTTCGGGTGGGAACTCTTGCCAAAATGATTACACAGACAAAATTACAGTTGTAGATGAAGAAATGCACGATGAATTATATTAGCAAAATGATAATTTCAGAGATCGTTACTTTTGTATTTTATTATAATGTGCATTTTTAAATTAATATGAAAATGTATTATTTTCATCAATTTTATTTGCTTAGTATTATTCTTAATTGGTTTATAAATAACAATATTCCTTATTATTATTGTGTCATTTCACACTCCTATTATTATTATGAGCACTATTATTATTATTATTAAGACAAGTAAAGGGTGTGGGTAAATAATCATTAATAATAAAAGCAGTTTTTCCTCCCAAAATTCATCATTCTATATTTCAAAAACTATGTAACTTAGGTCATTAGTATCTGCGTAAATGTATTTTTAACTTATTTTTGTTACGACAATTACGTCCTAAATTATTGTTATGTTATATCACATTATCCAGGCTAATTTCTAATGAATAATTTAAATGGCAATACTTTTACGACTATGCGAGCAGCGAGTGAGAGAGAGAGAGGGAAATAGACAGATCTTGCGATAGTTGCAACAGGGGTTCTGCGGGAATTCTGTCAATAGGTTAGTATTTATTTTATAACTTTCTTATTTATAAGCGGAATATAAAAATCAAAAAATGATTATAATCTAGATAGTACAGGCTACAACTTTTATTCTTATCAATTTTCTAAAATTTTCGTTCGTCTACCTACTATTAGGAGTGTAATGAATTTGCGAAAATAGTAAAATGAATATATGCATAATAAGGAAGTTACATAGGTTTATAACAACCATTAATTTCTTCACATATAATTTGCTATAACTTTATTATTATATATAGTAAAACGAAAATTTGGAAACTCTTAGAAAGACTAGGGAAAAATCTAATTTTTTATTTTTTTCGCTTTTTCACCCCTAGGGGTTGTTTGGACACCGATATCGCCAGACGAATTTAGGGGGTGTATACACAAGCCAAATACTATGCAACAACGTAATCCATACATTTTACCTTTCAATGTTCCACGGAAGACGAGATAGATCTCGTTTTGAACTCTACTATAGAGAAAAAGTGTCAGAAGACGGCTTAGTAAACTCTGTACAGTTGATCCACAGATTTATTCATATCTATACCGGGAGTCGTTAGAATGATAATTCATTTTGCTTATATGTTCTTATATAATGATATATTAATCCAACTAACATTTTATTGCAATTACTTTTGTTGGAAAAATATGTCTTACGATCAAAGTAGAGGGTCTATTTCTCATCGATCAATCGCCTCCAAATTTTGGAGTTCAATTCGCTATATCTTAATTAATAATAATAGCACAGTCTTAATTTTTGGATTATAAGTACAGTAAAACATATTCTTTCGAATGACTTTTGAGTTTTTTAAATGCGTGCGGTACTTTTTGAATTTGTCTACATTATTCATACACGTTCAGAAAATGCACAGTTATACAGTAAAACATATATAACTTATTTGTTTCTGAACATTCTTCAATGAAATTTTCACGAAATATAGACTAAAGTGCGTGGAATCGAATACATGCAGTGAAAAAGCACCTATTGTTACGGGAGAAATAGGCAGTATGCATAAAACTCAAAGATATGAATAAATCAACCGTATAAAGTTTACTAAGCCATCTTCCAGCACTTTTTTCTCTATGATAAAAATTTGTATGAATTTTGTGATTAATTCCACATTAAAGCTGAGACTTTTCTCTACATTTTACGTTGTTTTCATTTTTTTAGCGGCTCTGAATAATGAGATTTATCGATCGAAGTGTCCGGACGTACGAAACTTCCAGAGAAATCTCATTTTCCGTGCATTTCGGAGCGGCTCAATACCATAAGTGGAAAACTGGATTTATCTCTAAAACGGCTGAAGTAAGATAAAAATTTCTGAAGACCTTTTTTGTAGAGAGAGAGATGTGGTACAAATTTTGTTGAAAACTTTTTCTGTATTTTCATTATTTTAGCCGCTAGAGCAAAAAAAAACCGAAAATCAAAAAGTTATTCCAAATATTTTTGAATTTTCCCGGAACTTGGAAGTGCAAAGAATGCATCATTCCATTCTACAACATGTAGAATGGAATGATGCATTACCTACTTAAATTCCGGAGATGATCCTTTTATTAATTTTTGCCTTCATTGCCTGTACTATAGTCAATAGCCTATTATATCATAGTACATTTTTCAAAGAATAAAATTTATTAAAACCTGAATTAATTAACTGTACGACTTGATGCCTCTAAATAATCGATCATTCGATTTTCGTCTTTGCAATTGTTTTTTAGGAGTTATCTTAAAATTTGGCTTGATCTTTCAATTGCACAAGAAGTATATTCTTCTAAAGTTTCAGTAGAATATATGCATTATTGTCCAAATTATCATCAATTGTTTGAGAATGTTTTGCGCTTGGCATATTGACCAAAAAGGTTGGGACAAATCTAGTTTTCTTCGCAATATGATTGTAAATAATTTGTGTCTCTTTCTTTATTGCGATACGGTTTATACAAGCAGAGATATTTAAGCAAAACTGCGAAAAAACAGGATTCTGAACATTCTTTTGTTTAAATAATAGCTTTCTACCATACGAATTTATTCCAATACCTTTTACTATATCTTGAAATATTTTTTACAAGTTCCAAAAAAAAAATCTGTAGTAAGACAATTCCCTAGAAATGTTAGTTTTACTCCACTATTAGGGAAAACACTGTTCATGTAACTTCGATTTTTAATACATTTCTGTATCTCTTCATAATTAAAATCTTTTCCATTGGTAGACAGGGGGTAATAGAGTGACCAGCTAATCTTAACCCCTCTAGAATATTTCTTGTGGGGTTACCTCTTATTCAGGGTCTACCGGAATAGACGTAATAATATTGAGGAATTAAAGGACAGAATTTGTTACGAAATTGGATGAACAAACCAAGCTCCAGGGATTTTTCTGCGTTAAAATGAGGTAGAAGGTTGTTTTTTAATCGCTAGATTTTATGATTTTAAATCTATATTTAGATTGGCGATTAAAAATATCTTCTGCTTAATTTTTTACTTTTAACTATTTTTTAGGGTATTCAATGAAATAAAAAAAAGGCTTACCAAAAAAAGGCTTACCAAGAAACGGTTTCCGCTTCGAATAAGTACATTTTGTAAAAAAATAAAAAAAAATTATGTTAAAACACACCATTAGAAATAATAATAAGATTGTAAATAAATATCTTAAATACGTATATTGTAGAAAACAAATAATTAAAGCAAGTTAAACAACTTTACTCCTCGCTGGTTTATTGAAAGTTTTATACAATTGTTTCACATTCTATGGGATATTTTTCACAGTTTTTTTATTAATAATGTTTGTTTTTGTTGGCGAGTCACCTTGGTCTTGTCTACTGTGAAATGGATTAAGCTGCTACCGGGTCCATAATCTTATCGCATTTATGACAAATTTATAACTTTTAAGTTTATACACGTTATATACCATTGGAAGTTGTGCGAACCTTTTATTGCAATATTCTAAAATTTAAAAACAATCAGGTTCTTCCATTAGACAACACTAATTTACTGTCCTAGTTTCAATGAAATCAGAGTTTTCCTCCTTCAGATATCGTGCTTACAAAAAAACATGACAGACGGACAGGCAGACAAACTGAAGGGCGGATATTTTGAACATTGTTCGGAATTTGATATAATTTTCTTGGGATTCATGTTCAATAGATAGCAAATCTATACTTTGAACTTTTCAAAGCGAAGATAATGAGACAGTTTCAGTTATTCTCAATGCAGTTTTAAGATTTGGCTATACGCCAGAATGTAATGGCACTTCTCTTCACTAAAATAGAACTTTTCTAAGTGGTCCCATTAGTTGGGCGGAAAAATCTATACAGACCTCACACGTTAGACTTGTGTTTGTGGGGATGGATGAAAAGTTAAGTGTATAAATGTGGACAATCACAATACATTAATTCATCGTTTTCCTTGAATGCTGTAGCTCAGGGAGAAGAACTCAAGATGAACCTCTCTCACTCCTCTCTTCGTAAACGATCCATAAAATGTCCAGAGGTCGAAATTGAACTTTTATGAGTTTTTGCTTTGGTTTGTTTTTGTTAATTAAGAAAATATAATTGGAAAACAAACATGAATTTTGATCTTTAAACACTCCTGGGTAGTGTACACTCTCGGCATTCTTTGACCCGTTCCTTCCTACTCACCTTGTACATTTTCATAGATTTGATAAAAACAAATGTTTTTTAACTTTACTTTTATATTTTCGAATGAATTAGCGGACTCGAAATTCAAATATGACAGAAACTTTTCCCAAGCCCATACCTGTGCCAGAGATGCATTGTAGGGGGTTTATCTGACTTCATGGTGTGTCAGTTCCTTTTTAATTTCGTATAATATACAAAACAGTCCCAATATAGGTAATTTGGGCATTTTGTCAGGGGGTGTTCAACTTCCCAGAGGTGCAGGGCACCCCCAGGGCTAAATGCCAGTCTTTTCCATTAGGCTTTATGTACTCTATAATTGACTTCTCTACTTTTAAAATGCATCCCAGCGAGCACAAGAGCACCCTACTATATAATTAGTCGGAATATTGAAACAATTTGTAAGAAATCTGCAACGTTTTATAAATTCACAGGAAAGTTACGAGCTGCCGAGCTGCATTTATCGCTTAACCTTACGTCTTACAAACATTATGCTTCTTCTGCACCGTTGGTTATTATTTAAATTCTCCATAAAATATCGAATACAGAAGTACGCCCGACTTGTAAAGCAAAATAGAACAGCGCAATAAATAACTGGCACAAACCCATTTAGAGTTGTACAACAGAAACATAACCTCAAAATGTATTATTTGGCGTCGAAGCATAGAGGTAATGGCGCCATAAACATTCGTGCGTATTGCCGACCAACAGTCATCTCGGGGGAGGCGTAGACAGCAGCGGCTACAGTTACGGCCCGGGGTATACCGTCGAATGCACTAACTATCGGCGTTTACGTCCCTCGCAGGCTCACAACTAGACTGGGAGAAAGCTGAGAGAAATTTCAATAAGATAATCTAGTTAAGGTTGTTTACTTTCTCATTTTCGTAAGTAGCTGAAGTTGGTGAAATATGGACGACAATGTAAGAATAATTTTCTTTATTGAGATCTATTACCTCTTTGGATAATAGAAAATACTTGTGATATATTTCAAATACAGGGTCCTATAAAAATCATTTTTTTAAAATTTTGTGATGGTTCAAGAAAATATTCCTCAAATTGAAGAAATGTCAGTATTAATTATCTCCAGGTGATCTCAACACGGTTGGCGAAAGGTACTTTGAGTGATGGTATTTGAATCTACTTCAGATACAAATGAACCTCCTTGTAGATATTTATTGCATGTGATGTTATCAATACCTTCTTAACCATTCCTAAAGTCATTAAAGTAACTCGTCCAAAATCCAGGATTCAGAAATGGAATGAATTAATAAAATAAAATGTCATTGATACATGCAGTGGTATGAGAATGAAATACAAACACCACATCCTTCGTATGGCGGGGCATCTCAGTGAACGATATACAAATTGCAAAGATAGGACTATTATCTAGTGCTCAAGACAATCACACTAAACGTGAAAAGATTTCTTTTGATAACATTTCAAAAAAATATTAAAAATAAATGCGATTATTGAACTGTTGATCCAAAACTCGAAATATCTTCTAGATTGTAGGGAAATATAACAAAATGATGGAGAATGTATGTCAACTAAAAGAAAAGCATTTAGAACAATCATTAAATACAGAAATTATCATTATTTTCAAATGATTCAAAACTAACGTTTTTCATAGAGTACTAATATTTATTTATAATACGGTTATAATTTGGCTGCTCGAATGTTTGAAACCTTTGGAAGCAAGTATACCAAATAGGGTATTGTTAAATTCATCACGAATATAACTCTACTTTTTTTTTAACTGTACTGAAAATCTGAAAATTGAATTCGAATACTTATTATGATTGATAACTTCACAAACCTTTATTTTTATCAATAGGCCAGTCATTGGAATTTATTTATTTATTTATTTAACAACACACTACCCAACAGGGCATTCCAATTACAGGATTGGAATAAAAAAGGTATAAAGAATTGCAAAAGTTTTAAATCTTTGACACAATATTGGAATAGATAAAAAAATAATGAATTCAATTTTGCACTCTTTTCCTCCCCCTGTTATAATTCATAAATTTTCAAGTCAATATCTAGAGAAAACGTGCGCTCAAAAAAGTTACAGACCGACGGACAGACCGACAGACCCAACGACAGACGCATAGAATTTCTTTCCGCTGTAATTTAAAATCTCGACGTTTCATGACATTCTAAACCTATTTCTACACAAAAATTGAAAATATATCATAATAAAGTTAATTAACAACTATTTGCAATGTTCCGGTCATTGTACCAAGGTGCAAATTTCACAGAAGATGCCTAATTATTAAAATGGTCTCCAAGGTTTACATAGATTTCGGATTTTTTTTCAAAAGTTATTGCAAATTTTCAGGGGGGGTGGAGGCGGAAGAAGGTGCAAAACCGGATTCATAAATTTTACTCTTGATTTCTTTCTTAGAACGGACGTTTTTGCTTAGATGGATTACCCTATATACATACATACTATATTATCCGCTGAATTTTCTCTCGCCATATTTATTCATAACTTACGTTGTTATTAATTTACCTTTCACTGCTTGCTTCACATGTCTGTATATTAGAAATTATTAATAGCATGATAATATTTTAACTAAAAAAATGCAGAATTATAAATAATATTTTTTAGAGTTTCTTGGACACAGAAACTGTATTTTTTATATCACTTTTACTTCTTCTCACAAATAGAATTGCCTGTTTCAGTATTTGAAAAACGCCTGCTATTTAAAAGTTCCCTATCTTGCCCCACTTACTCCTGCTATCATAAACTGTTCCCAGTAGTTCATCTGAAGGGCACAATATCCTCAGAAGAAATAAAGGGAATTATTTATACTGCCGCATGTGTTAACTATAAGCTTGGAGCTTTTTGTACACGATACGTGTGCAATATAAAGGATATTTATTGGAAGGATGTCCAAAAAAACTTCATAGACAGACTCCATATTACAGATTTATTGTTAGGACAAGTAAAAAGGTTTTTTCTATTTGAAATATTGCCAAACAGTATAATAAATGGTTGGTGCCATATAAGCGAATGTAATTTCAAAGAATGAGAACGTTGTACTTTAATGGATCTGTTCTGTTTTTAAGGTTCTGGTAAATCACTTAAAATCAACAATTGAGATAGAGGTCTTACTAGACATACTTTCTACAAATGCCAAAAATCTTGAACTCAACATTTGAATACCAAGACTCGACGCGTGTTTCGCTAACCACGATAACATCATCGGGAGATGGTAATGTTGGTAGGGAATATTCGACGTGCGTTCATGCTGTAGATAGTAAAAGATACATATTCAGAGGAATTCTAATATTTGGCGACTTTAATACAATGTTTAGGAAAATGGATAAGTTTACTTGCGATATCGATACATTCATTGGAAAGTAAATAAATTCTTGGAGCGGGAGTAGATGTGTCTTGACTATACTCGTATCTCGATACGAAAAGTTTAACGCACATGTAGAAGCTATGTAATTTTAGGCGGGGGTTATGTAAGGGATATATCATTCTAAGCAGGGGATGTTAGGAAATCAGTACAGTGTCTATTAGATGTTAGGCAAGTAGAAAATGCCTCCCCTTCTTACGAGAAAAAGTTCGGAAACTTTACAGGTTGGAAGTAGCCCATCTTCTAGGGTCAGTTATTGGTCTTAGTAGCAGGGATAGGCCGACGTTCAATAACTAAATAAATGTTTGATCAGAATTATCTGGAGAGCTCATAGCACCAACAACTACAAGAAATGCGTTCCCCAAAATGACTCTCCAGCATCGTTTTTTGCTGAATATCCCCTAGAGAAAACATTATCGAACGGTTGAGAGTTCAATGAAAAACAAATGTTAAAAGGTGAGGATGACGTTCTCCAATGCGCTGTACTGATGTCACCAAGGAGTTGGAAGAAAAAGCTTTGGTGAAGCCGTGTGGGCTACAATTAGTAGTGGCAGATTGCGTGATATTGTCAAACGTATCATACAGCAAGGGGAGACCAACTAGAATAGTGCTGGTCCTCCTCTCCTTTTTGAATTGCAAAACAGAGACTTTTGTGAATATTGCACTCTGGAATAGTCATAAGCTGTACAAGCTAAACTCTGGCAATCCAAAAAATCGGAGTGTTTCATTTGAATGACCTTACACGGTGTGAGCCTATTAACGTTAACAAAAATCTAAGAAGAGAAACAGTGGAATAATATTCCACCTTACTCAATACTCTTTCTATTGCACTGTGCGAAGTGACCAAGTACATACGTTATTACAGAATTTTTATTCTACTGTGCGCAGCTATCGCTCCATGAGGACAGTTCTTTTATAGTCGGATGATCTACGAGAATTTGTATTAGAATCTTGGATTGCAATATCATTTCCTTTACAACTATCATAGTTTCAGGCCACGCGGCACAATATACTTAACAGGCTATGGACAAATGTGCTACGAAATTGTATACCGATATTTTACATTTACAATAAAATTATGATATTACGGCCCTTGGACAAAAAAGAATATTTTCCAAGTCGAAAACAATGACGATTTGATTTTTATCTTCCCTATGCCTCTGCCTGTCCTCGTGTGCTACTTTCTTCTGCTTCTGGTGATTAGTGTATTTTTTTCATTGCAATCCTCTCTTTATTCAGCACATTAAATAAGGTAACGTAAGGCATGAAGAACAATAGGGTTTTACGTGCAACATAGAACCTTGTGCTTATAATTTTATATACCACATGTCAAACAAAGTTCTAAGTATGATATGCAACTTTGTATTTTATTACAAATATTTTTGTGACAGAACTTAATACAACTCAACATACAACTCTTGCATTGCACTTTAGATTGCCGTACTACCTGCAGTAGGTTCTATGTTGTGCATCGAACCTTGTGATGTCAATAACTCCAATAGTGCTAAAATTGTAACATAGAACCTTATAACTCCAAGGTTATTCGGTTATCAATGTATTTAAAAAAAAATTGATAAAATAGTTAGTAATGAAAATGTAAGCATTTTCAGAAAAAATAATTGGTATATATCAAATATTAATTCAGTTATCAAACATAGAGGATAATAGTAATGCAAGTTTGCTATAATATTATCTATTACGCTTGATAAGTAAATTAATATTTGAAATAAACCAATTGTTTTTTCTGAAAATGCTTACATTTTATATAATTAACTATTTTATCAAAATTGTTTTAAATATATTGATAAACAGCCGAATAACTATGACGTCACGTTTTTGAGAATAAGTGCAAAATTTTAAAATAATAAATTATGAAAAAATTTTGTCGCACAAAAAATGCCGTGGTTTATCAGTGTTTAATATATTATTTACATACTATGCATATTTTCCAAGATATAATGGATTTGAAACTGGTGTGGTCAGATTTTCCTTAAAAAGTAGGACATTTTTCAATACAACTTAGTAGAACTTCAAAAGTGTTCAATGTACCTTATTCAAATTTCAGTGATTTATTTAGAATTGACTCATAATGAACACATAATGTTTCAATTTCTTTCTGCTCCTCCCTTTCTGAGGTATTCGCCGTTAAAGTCAGTGGTCAATACATTTGAATCGTATATTAGCTGAATTTTTATTTTAAAAGGCATACTTATTTATTAGTTTCAGTTCAACAAAAAAAAAGTTTTAACAGAAATTCCACTTTCCGCTGATAATACACTGATCATCCATCCATCATCTTACACAGAGCATTTTATTTCCAAACCAGCACTTTGTTACAAGATGATGCAATTTGAAATTGTACATATTTTCCAACGAGTAATTCAATTTGCAGCTGTGAAAAAAATTTGACAATTTTCAACGGCACTAAAAGAATTAATTTGAAGTAAATTTAATAGCAGAAGGTGCAGATGGCTGTGAGCAATTCAGTTTATACTCAAACTGAGCGTGATGAATGTTTACATCTTATCGGCAAAAAAAGGATTTGTATCCACTGGCTTGGTCCAATACAGACTGCGTCCATGCGTTAAAAATTTTCCTGAAACTTTTAGTTGAGGAAATAAAATAGCAGAAAATCATTTCAGCTGTAAATTGAATCGTTGAGTAACTTTTCACTTAATAATATTTAAAAGTAACAACTAAAATGTGTCTTGATTGCTTGTCTATTTATTTAATCTACATCTGTTCAGTCTATAGTTTTTTATAATCATATTTTTTCAGATTATAGTGACTGTAAAGCATACTTCAAAAATTAGCTATTATAATTAACATACAGTGTAAACCTAAAGAAACGCAAAAAATGCATACCTTTGGTGTGTGTCATTTGTCAAAAAAATCCTCGAACAGGTCAATTTTGGTTTTGTAAATGCTACATTTTGTCACTATACCAAAATTTATGACGTCATTGGTTTTTGAGTTATGACGTCTTCATAAATTTTTTATAATGGAAACAGACAGTTTGTTTACTATTTTTGGTGGTACATTCCTTTAGCTTTCTGGTGATATGAAAAAAGTTGATATTACCTAAGCCAATCTTTTGGAAAAAATATTTTTATTGATTGATACCTTAGATAAGTAATGGTGAGAAAAAAATAATCTCCATTGCTCAAATTGCGACCCTCCAACCATTTGGCATTGACAAAGATAAGTGTAGACACTTTCCACGCTGTTCTGAATCCTCTCATGGGCAATTCGCCTCATCTCCAAGCCAATTCTGTCTTTCAATTCTTCTATGGTATCCGGTCTGTTAAAATACACCCTTGAGTTTAAGTAACCCCAAAGAAAAAAGTCTAAGGGTGTTAAATCCGGTGAACGCGGGGGCCACTCAATCGAACCTCGACGACCTATCCATCTTTCAGTAAAAGTGTCATCTAAAAACTGACGCACTGCTGTCCTAAAATGAGTTGGGGCCCCGTCTTGCTGAAACCAGACGTATTCAGTAGGAATATCTTCATCTTCATTGTTCGGAAACACAACTGCTAAGGCTGGCACTAACAACTCGCAAAAACTATAAATATCTTGCAGCCGTAAGATTTTCTTAAAAAAAATGTCCCAATAAACGATCACCAATCATACCTTTCCACACGTTTACTTTGCCTCGTCGCTGTGTATGGGCTTCTTGAATCCAATGAGGATTTTCGCCTGACAAATACCTACAGTTACGCCGATGTACAGTCCCCTTTAAAGAAAATGTAGCTTCGTCAGAAAAAACAATGTTCTTTAAAAAATTTGGGTTTTCATCGCACAAGGTCAAGATCTACTGTTCACACAGCTGTAAGCGCCGATCTGTAACGTCCTCATTCAATTCGTGGATTAATTGCACTTTGTATGGATGCTATTTTTCTTTTTTCAATAGACATACAACAGAAGTTTGACTTACGTTATGATTTAAAGCCAGCTGCCTTGTCGAAAGATGGTGGTCTTCCTTACTTTCTAGAAGAATATTTAATTTGGTTTCGTTGTTTGTGCTAGGGTGACCAGATAGGGGAATTCAGCTACACTGCCAGATTCATCATAATATCTTGCCACCAATCTACTTACAGTGGATCTAGAAATTTGCTTTTCGGTATACTTGGCATTGAAAACATCACATGCTTCCTGATGAGTTCTCAGCCTATCACCATATACAACCATCCTCAAAAGTTCTACGCGTTCTCTTTCACTTAAACGTGGCATTATATTCACTAGTTTTACACTGTCTCCGAAGTGTACAAAACTGAGGTTCCACACGTGCCAGGAATAAAAAAATTATCGATACTTTACACAAAATGGCCTGTATCTCTCTGTTGTTAAGGTGATTGTTTGTTTATTATTTTTTTGTTTTGTTTTTATGTCAAATGTTTTCATGCTAGTTAAAACAAAAATGTAGGCAACAAGATTTATCAGTTCATAAGAAAGTGGAACTCGTGACTTTGCGAGAGGTAAGCTATTTTTACATAAAATGTCATTTTTCCAAAAGAATGGTTCAGGTAACATAATTTTTTTTTATATCACCAGAAAGTTAAAGGACTATTCCACCAAAAACAGTAAACAAAAATGCCTGTTTCCATTAAAAAAAATCATGATGGCGTCATAACTCTAAAACCAATGACGTAATAAATTTTGGTATAGTGACAAAATGTAACATTTACAAAACTAAAATCGGCCTGTTCGAGGATTTCTTTAGGTCGACACTGTATAGTCCAGTTCCATGAATAAAGGCGGCAGGAGCTGAGACAAAATAATCCCTACGAAAACTTTTCATTTTTTGTTAGTCTTTTAGGGACAGAAAAGTATTTTCAAAGTTCTCAAGACCACCAGAGGCGAAACACAAAATAAAATGGAGTCAACGATGAAAAATACGAGAAATACAAATCTATTAGAGGTGAAAATTCTTTTAAAAATTGCCTTCACAAACAATTTCGTAAGTATACTTGTTTTCTCATAAAGTGAGAATGACTCCGCACAAAATACACGCTAAAAGTTATACAGAGTGTTTGAGTTAAAACCAGCTGAAGTGTATTCATTGTACCAATGCGAACTAGAGTTCTTATGTACACTAGGTCCAAGAAGTCCATAGATTTCAAGTTACGGGCACTTCAAGATCAAATAATGATTAATTATTATATACTTGAAGGTTTCTAACTTTCCAAGTGCTATAGGATTTCAGAGGAATTAACCAGCACAAAAGTTGTAGGATTATGAGTAAGCTACATTGTGTTGACCTTGACTTTGACCTCTAGCAATATTTTCAATCATTTCATCGTAATTTTTTTTTTAATAAAATCCGTATTTTACACTTTGAATTTAGAAATAACTCGCAACCTCACATTAAGATATGAATCTTTCAAGAAAGAGTTATCTGGAGGGGGAAAATATTTACCCACCAAGGTCATCTGAAAGTTAGAAAAGTTATTGTTAGAAAATAGCTTGGATATTCTTAGTAAGAAAAAAGTACTTACTAAGAAAAAAGTTGCAGGAAGTTAAGTAAACTAACTTCTGGTGACTTTAACCTGACCTTGACGAACAGTTTTAATATTATTCATTGAGGCATGATGATTTCATTATGCTGAATATAACCCGTTCTTTGCGTTACCCAAAGTCAACGGCGCCGAAGTAACGGATATTTGACTCCCTTTTAATTTTTTTTCTTTTTGTTTATGTATTCTTTGTACGTTTTTTGTATTTTTTGTCTTGTTTTTTGGGGTTTCCACTTTACTTTCTTGAAGTTTTGGATATGGATCCTTTACAAAATAATTAAGACATACTTAAACCTAATGATATTCCATGATATAATTCAACACTATTAATAATTTTTAAGAAAATAAAGGAAAACCTCCAAACAAATGAACAAGAGAAACAAAAAACGAGCAAAAAACAAAAGAAACAAGAAAATAAAAACATGGAGTCAAACATCCATCACGTCCGCAACCGTTGACTCCCGGTAACGCTAAAAACGGGTCATATACAGCAAGTTAAAATAGTTCAATGAATAATCTTAAAACTGTACGTCAAGGTCAAAGCCAAGGCCACCAGAAGTAGTTTATTTGACTTCCTGCTACTTTTATCTGGGTAAGTTCTTACTAAATCTGGATTTCCAAGCTATTTTGTAACAATTACTTTTATGACTTTCAGATGACCTTCATGGGTAAATATTCTCTCTTCCTATATAACATTTTCTTGAAAAATTCGTATATTAAAGTGAGATTGTGAGTATTTTCTGAATCCAAGGTGTAAAATATGGGTTTTATTGACAAAAAAAAGTATACGATCAACTGACTTTGAAAACATTGATAGAGGTCAAAGTCAAGGTGATCACAAGGCAGTTTACTCATATTCATACAACTATTGTTCTGTTCAGTTCCGCTAAAATCCCAACACTGAGTTACTATAGCACTTGGAGAATTAAAAACCTTCAAGTATATGAATATTCATTATTTGAGCTCCAAATGTCCGTGACTTAAAATCAGTTGACTTTTTGGAGCTGCTGCACATAAGAACTCTTGTTCGGAATGATCCAACGAATACATTTTAGATGGTTTTAACTCAAATGACTGTATAACTTTTATCATGTATTTTATTTTGTGCGGTCCTTTGTAGCGTTACGAGCCAACGCACAAATGCCTTTTTCCTCACGTCTCGGCACATAACCTTTTTGCATTTCAATATTATGGTAGTCAAAAATGGTGAAATATTCTGAACAAAAAATGAATTGAATTGACTTTCATAGTTTCATATATCTTATGGTTTATAACGTTTTGATTTTAAAATACTTGCAAATGATAAAAAAAATTAACACATGAATATCTATGCAAATTAAACCTAAGGGCATCTATATTCATTTTTGATAATTCATATTCAAGAAGAATGTACAATATAGTACGTGTGTATGTGTCTTAATATCAGAGATGTTTTTATTAGAAAATTCGATCAATGGTGGCGTTGATACAGTTGACGAGCTAGTGAACAGTTACAATAATGCATGTATCATAGGGCGTTGGCCAATAGTCATCTATTAATCGCTGAAATTAGAAGAAGGCAACAAGAAGTTGCTGGAATTCTTCCAGAAGATAAGAACAAGAAACAATTATCAGAAACAAAAAAATATCTCGACGTTTCATGACATCCTAAACCTATTTCAAGAAAAAAAAAATTAATTTTTTTTTACGATTACTGTACTTCCAATCCACTACGTGGATGTGGAAGTAATTAACAACAAAAGTGCACTTTTGTTAGTAATGATAATAAAATTACATCTATATGTTATAATTCAATTCAGACACTGAGATAAGATAGAATATTTATACAAGTTATAGGAACAACCTTTATTTTAAAAAGAAACGAATACATTTTTGACATTAATTTTTTTTAACTTCTGGTTTTGTAGACTGGCCAGCTGTCGGGTGTATGAATTGGGTGCCAGTACTGCAGGGTTATGCCATATAGTACGGGAGCCCTCCAACAAAAATGTCTTCGGGCAGCGCAGTTGCCACCGCTTGGTGGAGATGTTGCAGGCATCTGTAGCTACCATTTCCCCTCAACGGCACGTCATGTGTGTTATGTATGAAAGTATGATAAATCTACCATGTTATTATCTAGTTATAAGGATTTATGTTAAGTTTGGCAACGCCGCAGTAGACGTCCACGAGCAACAGTTACTCTTAATGTTCTATGACATGTGGACGCGCCATTACACTCATGTGTATATTTATTTAATTAAATATCATTAATTAATATAACTCGGGTGCCTTACTCTCGTCGAGAAGTGTTTATAGTTCTTCCGAACGCTCCTGCAAGAACAAATACAACATTACAACGTGACCTCGATCTTTTCCAAAGACAGCAAAAAACATAGGGCCGCTTAAATATTGCCAAAAAATTCTGAAAGGCAGGCACATTATTTGGGAAAAAATAAGCATCCTTTATTTGTCTCTTGGTGTTTTTACTTCCCTCGCATACCGAAGGGAAGTATTGTATTCGAGAAAAAATCACCCTCCGAGATTTTTTCGGATTTTGACGTTTCAGATCACGTAGGTTACGAAAATATAGGTTTTTCAATTCCGTCAGTCAGTCTGTCTGTCTGAACCGTCCAAAGGAAATAAATAATAAAAAAAAATTTTTTGCTCAAATTTAAAATATCCGCGTTTCATGACACGCTAAACCTATTTCAGAAAAATAAAATTTGAAAATTTTTTTCACCAACATTTTTGAATAAAATTTTATCACTAAAACAGAGGGAAAAAAAATGTTTCTTTGTTCAAATTAAAAATTTCCACGTTTCATAGCGTTCTTAACCTATTTGAAAAAAAAATTTAGAAAACTCTTTTACCATTTTTCAAAAAATTTTACCACGAAGATAGATGGATTTTTTTTTCTTTGCTTAAAGTTAAAATTTCCACGTTTCCATGGCATTCTAAACCTATTTCGGAAAACAATTTTTTTTTTCAACAACATTTTTGAAAAATTTTTTACCACTAAACCAGATGGAAAAAAATTTTTTCTTTACGCAAATTTAAAATGTTCACGTTTCATGGCATTCTAAACCTATTTCAAAAAAAAAATACCACTACTATAGAATAGAAGGAAACTTTCCTTTTTGCTCAAATTTAAAATTTCCACGACATTCTTTTACCAACATTTTTGAAAAATTAAAAAAAAAATGAAATTTTTTAACCACCACTATACTTCCACTCCACTACGTGAATGTGGAATTGAAAATGTGACAGATGGCAAAAATATTTGGCATATGCACCTATCATACTTTTATTGAAAAATGTACAGGGTGGTCATCCCAAGAAATAATTCAGTCATGGTGGACATTTGTAAAGATATTTGCGCAAGCCTTCCATATTTCGCACATGTTATTTAGAATTGAACTTTTGCTGTTGGATGAGCACTCTGTATATTTCTTTACCAAAACTTATCAGGTTTTCTTTGTAATAATAGTGATAACTATATTCCCATTATTATTTTTAATATCATTTCGTAATTATTAATTTTTTAGAGTGACCGCCATGCACAAATAAAGAGGGAAGTTCTGTGTAAAAACCTTTACCGATTTTTTTCCAAAGTTCCTCCTTCTCCCGGAAAAAAATTAAGGAGAATTCCAATTTTGTTAGTATTTTTTTTGCGGGAGAATGAGGCACTTTGGAGAAAAAGTCCAAGAGGCTCAAGTTGCTTATATTCAACCGAGGAACACTCCTAAATGTTTTGGAATTTTTCTAAAGAAAAGAAAATCTACGGAAATTCTTGGCTGAAATTATTTTCGTCTAAAAAATTCTGAAAACCTGCAGGCATATTCTTTGGAAAAAAATAAGTAACTTCTGGCTCTTGGAGTTTTTATCTAAAACGCTTCCTTCACCCAAAACTAATTAATAAGCCTATGAATTCTTTTTTCTATTTTTTTTCCGAGAGAAGGAAGCACCTTGAGAAAAAGCATTAAGAGAGAAAAGCTGCTTATTATTGCCCAAAAAATATGTTGTGTGAATTTTTTCAGAACTTTTTGGAAACATCTAAGAGCCCTTTGTTTTTTGCCCCTCACTCGAAAAGAGCGAGGTCACGTGATCTGTCGTTAAGGGGAAATGGTAGCTACAGATGCCTACAACAACTTCAAAAAGCGGTGACAACTGCGGTGCCCGAAGCCACTCTTGTCTATGGGCTCCCGTACTAATACCACGAGTGATGATTGAACAAACTTACGGATTGAATTGAGAACCCCCTCATGTTTTTTAAATTCGGCTAGAAAACGCTTTGTTGGATAGCGTAGTGCACATATGGTCTGTATTTCCTAGACACTCTATACTGCATAACTACGTTGAGAAATATTATTATACAAAAATGTACTGAAATGTTCAATTTATAGGTGAAGTAATTCTATTTTATATTTTCAGTTAAAACTTTCAGTAAAATTTTACACGCATAGCCACAGTCATTGGACCAGGCCACCGGATACAAGTCGTTTTTTTATGCCGATGAGATGCGGCTATTCGTCACGCTCAGTTTGAGTAAACTGAATCGTTCAACGCCATCTGCACCTCCCACTGGGTTTGCCAAATTCACTTCAATTCTTTTACTGCTTATCATTGAATTTTGTGACCACATACGCTTTTACTGTTCCAAATCGAATTTTATATTCAAACATTTTTATACAAGTCGAACTGCATTATCTTGAAATGCAAAGTTCTCGTTCAGAATAATATATCTACTTTTTCGACGAATAATATCTACATAGGTTTCCGTCTACCCAAATAGGTGGAGCTTTTGTTGAGATTCTTTGTTCACGAAACTCAGTAACGTTTGTTAAGTGAAATATTTGTAAAAGACGGTATTTGAGGACCGAGACTGACATGTTTGAAGTACAAATTACTTGTTACCTGCATACGATGTGATTATTTTACATTATGAAATCACACATTCATCAAATGGTTTTTTACTTCCCTAATAATACTACAAAAAATCCTCGAACTTTGACGTTTCAGACTATACGGATTACGAAATTTATCTTAACATGCACAAAAATAATAGTTCGGGGAAGTTAGCTTCAGAAATTACGATTTCTAGGAAAGTTTTGGGACTAGCTGAAAATTGTCCTATCCCCTACAGAATTTCCTCAGGAACCCAAAAAAAATAGTGTTGACCACTCAATATGGCGATTTCAATTGTTACTCAACTTTTTTTTTTAATTAATTCTGCAACTTACTTTCTTGCTTATGTCTTTACTTGTTTGACGTTTGACCCGTCCGATTCTTCGTCTTGAACTCCCCTATAAGGTACGTCTACGTAATGAGCAAAATTGTTAATAACATTTTATGGCAAAAAAACTTAAATAATTTAATTTTTCGACCCTCGAGCTTTGAAATAATGTAGAAATAAATGTAAAATCCGTATGTTAACGAAGTTATAAGAAATAATACATCTTCTTGCCCTTTAAAATGCGTTTTCTTCCGTTCCAAAATATAAATAACTTTTTTTGCAATTATTTATTTTTTAATTTGAGACATAACAAAAGATCAAATTAATATTTTACAATTCTGCTTTGGTTCATACATTCTATTTGACGAATGTTTTCATAATCAAAAATAAGATCACAAATAAAATAAAATTTTCTATTTCTTTACGCAAAAAATTTTGCAACTTAAACAAATGTAAATGGCTCGCTGGATTTTGCCTAGAATTTCTTCATATCTCGGCTTCAGAGTATCGTAAAACAAACTTTTTTAAAATTCGTGTTTTTTATGACGATTGAAACGCCGTTGGTTGCATAAAATTTTATGCAAAATCTACCGAGATATTTACATTTATTTACAATTTTTCAAACAAATTCAAATTTTTTGCAATATTATTTTTGATTATGAAAATATATGTCAAATAGAATGTACGAACCAAAGTAGAATTGGAAAATATTAATTTGATCTATTTTTAAAACAGTTAAAAACAAAATATTAATAATTGCAAAAAATTTAATTAATATTTTGATGTACTGAAGATGTACTATTTCTTATGGCATTTCTGGTAGCATGTTGAAGTTAGCCAAAAAATCCAAAAGAGGCTGCATATTCAATTTTTGATGATATTCTTTTATGCAATTTTTTAACTATTAAATGATTAGAAACAATAGTTATATGTTATATAAAAAATATTTGAGCTGAATTTTCAAGATGTTTGAGTCTTTTTTTAATTTTAGGAATCAAAAAATTGGCCAAACTTTGGCTAATTTCAACATGCTGGTAAATTTGTAAATATGAATATTTTTATTCCTAACTTCTTATGCATTGAAGTACTACCTTGAACTAAAAGATAATGCATTTATAACTTATACGAAAGTCAGTTATTTTTTATGGGCCAGTGAATAGTTAAAGTGCAAAAAATCACGAGGTAATTTTATTATATTGTTATTTTCATATACTAATAGATATCAATAACCACCAAAAATGGAAACAAAAGATAGTATTTTATATCCCCTTTAAAACCCAGTTTGATTTTTCTTCCTAGCTTGTATGATTTTCGAGTAACTCAACATTTTCTATAGGCCGCGCGCAAAAAAAATCGAATAAAGGAAAATTCGTACGCATTAAAAACACAAAAGTTGCAATTATTTTCGACATCGATTTTCTCGAAAATCATGAAATATATAAGAAAATTACAAGAGGACTTTTAGGAAAGTAGTCCAGCTTTCTTTTTTATGATGAGCAATTTTTTTTTTCTTTAACGTTTAACGAGTTATCAGTAAAATAAGACTTCTTTCGCCGAAGGGGTGGTTTTTAGGGGTTGCGCGGCAACCCCAGAACAAAAATTTGGTTTTGTGATGTATATTCCCTCCACTAACAGTTACGGAAGGAAAATCTCAGACAACATTTTTTGTTATAGAAGTCTTTATAATGATTGGACTAGTAATGGATTGGAAGTATAGTAATTATAAAAGTTCGTTAAAATATGTTTCGAACATCATAAAACGAGGAGATTTTAAATTTAAGCAAAAAAAAAAAAATCTTTTTGTTCGTCTGTCTGTCTCTCTGTAACTTTTCTGTGTGCATAATTACTCTGGAATGGTTTATGTGAATGACTTGAAATTTGTTACATGCATGTACTATAAAGAGCTCCAAAACTAGATTGTAGCTTATTCCGTTAAAGAGTTGGGGGGTACATAAGAAAAGCGAGCTAATAAGAGTCCAGTAACTTGTGTGTATATACTAAAAGCTAAGCTCTCTTTGTTTATGACATCTAATATTGCCATCCCCAGCCCATTATTAAAAGAGACGACAAAATTAAATTGTGACTTAGTGTCTGTACGAGAACAAGAGAGTTAAATTTTTCTTTTTTTTTTTTGGCATCAACCACCCCCATCACCACCTTGAGGCAGACGATATTAAGTATTACATTATTAAAATTCTACGAGCAAATATTTCCATATATCGGACTACAAGCATAGTATTAAGAGGTTTCCGTTTAAAGAGATTTAGATGGAAAATCAGGAAGTGGAAAAAGTGATTTCTTAGATGGAGATTCTTTTTTATTGTTGCGTCAATACTTTCACAAGAAAACTCATAAAACTTTCAATACGACTATGGACTTATTATCACGCCGTGTATCATGACACGCATATTGTGTTTTCTCTCTCGTAAGTCATTTATATACTGGGTGATTTTTTTAACTTGAACATTTCAAATATCTCGAACAATAAGCACTCTATGGAAAAATGTTTCAAACAAAAGTTGTAGAATTGGATAGGGGCAGTTCAGCGGTATATGTCACTTTGACATTCGGTGGAAGGGTTAAGGTCATTCAAGGTCAAATTAGTTTTTTTAGAGGGAACCCGTATTGTTTATTGCAAATTCGGGTTGTTTGACTAAAAATGGGCTACTTTTGTTCGAAACATTTTTTCTGAAATTGTCATTTTTTTAGTTATCCGGCGAGGAAAATTGAAAATTTTAGAACTTTGCGGTTTTTTATTCGAAAAAGAAGTTTGGACAAAAATGGCAAGAGACATCTATTCGTGGAGTGCTTTTTACTCGAAATATCTGAAAGTTTCAGTTTAAAAAAATCACCCAGTAAATCCAACCACCAGCTATTAATCAAGAGTGTCATCCCCTCAAAGATAATGTCTGTTAAAGACATGAATTAATAATTATTAATAATTAATTTCATTTGGACATATAAGTCGTATTATGTTAAATTATATTATGTAATTACACACGTTTTTGTTGTACTTATAGAGATTTTCCAAAATGTATTTTTAGCTACTTGTGATTTTGTTCAAAGAGAGTGGTATAACTTTGCAACTATAGCCTAGTTTCATAAAAATTAACAGATTTTGAAATCTCTACTCATTTTACTACAATGGATTTCCCTTCTCATAATACTCTGTGTTAATAAATTATATACACGTAATAAAATTTACAAAATGTAGCCTTCTTGACTGGTATAATTCTACAAATTTATTAAGGGAGGAAATAGAACTTAATTTACCCTTTTTATATTTCTCTTCTTTTCATGGTAATGCCTGCCTTATATTTTAATTTATAAGTGGTATTAAAAGTCAAGTGGATTCTAAATTTTCCCTATAGAATTAGCCATATAACTCCCTAACCAAATTAAGAAGGTGTCATTTTCCTTTTGCTTCTCGCCACCTAATGTGTCACATAATATACTAGACGTGATAAAACAAAAGGAGTAGAAATATTCAGATATTAATATGCTTGAAAAGAAATGTATCTTTTGTTAATTAATATTCCCAGCTTATCACAACAAGGTAAGTGGCAGTTTGTTATAATAATATCGGGTGAGTCACGAATTGCGCTCGCCCCGATATTTCCTAAAATATTTGGAATAGAAAATTGAAATTTAGAGGCCTTATTACACGACTAAAATGCCATCTTTTCAATAAAAAATCAAGTTTGGCGCACATCCGGTTTGACCGGAAATGCCCACAACTTTCGATTTTTAAATGGAACACCCTATATATTTTTACATTTTTGGAATTTAGAGAAAATTTTGAATACAATACATCCATTTTGGTCACTTTTTGATAAATATTAAAAATGTTATTAAAAAATATATTTCTGAATCCAGAGTGCTGTGGTGTTAAAATATATTTTAGTTTGTGTGCTACGTTACTATAAAAATAAAAAGAGCAATATTATTGCATTACTTAATTCTTAGAGGCGTTTAAAATTTTTAAATGTGATTTTTACCCACTAACTCGGTTTTTTTTAAATGGGAATTTAATTGTTCACCAACATTTTTAAATACCTCATTTTCATACGAATCTAATGATACCAAAATTTTGAAAATCCGCTCAAAAATATTTGAGATTTCAGCCAAAAAAACAATGCAACCAAGCTTTTAGAAACATGCGGCTAATAGATAATAGATTAGTGGGCTTTGGAAACTAAAATGGTACATTTTCTGTGTAAATCTGGTAACCTAATAACATTGGAAAAATCATAGTAGCCATTGAATGTAATAAAACAATATCAGCTGTCAGACAGATACAAAATAAAGCGTTGCGGAAATCTCTTTGAGTAAAAATTAAAGAAAATGAATAATTTTAGTAGAAATGAAAAGGTCGATATGTAACTGATATATGGAGAGCGTCTCAAAAATTCAACTGCAGTTGCAGAACTGTATCAGCAACGATATCCCAACAGACGTCATCCGAGCAGACACTTGTTTGCCAGAGTGGAACAAGAATTAAGAAACGAACCCAATCAACAAGATGACCATCAAACATTTATTGTAAGTGAGGACAAAGAAATTGATGTATTAGGATTTGTGATGGTACACCCAACAACATCAACAAGGGAATTGTCAATGGAATGCGACATTAGTCAGTCTTCGGTTTGCAGAATTTTAAAGAAACATAAGTTTCGGTCTTATAAATACCAAATACACCAACATCTTTATGGAGATGATAACGACAGGAGGCTAGTATATTGCAACTGGTTCTTAAATGCAGTACAACAAAACCCAGGTTTTCCTTTTCATATTTTATATTCAGATGAAAGTAGATTTACGAACCAAGGTATGTTCAACAGAAATACTACTAGGTACTGGGCTCAAGAAAATCCGAGGTTGGTAGGGCGGGGAATATTCAGGAAAGATTTGGGTTTAACTGTTGGCTTGGAGTACTTGGAGATCGAATAATTGGACCCATATTTTTTGATGGAACACTTACTGGCGAACGATATTTATTCTTTTTACAAAACCAGACGGCAGAATTTCTCGACTTACTTCCGCTTGCCTATTTACAAAATCTGTCTTTCCAACAAGATGGTGCTCCCCCACGTAATTCCAGAAGAGTGATGGAATATTTAAACAACTTGCATGGTGAATGCCTTATCGCAAATCAAGGTCATATCAGGTGGCCTCCTGGGTCACCTGACTTAACACCCCTCGACTATTATGTATGGGGCACTCTCAAAAAGAAAGTTTATAAAGCTTCTTCATATACACGTGAAGAGCTGCAAAATAAAGTTGTACGGGCTCTTAATGAGATAACGCCGGCTGAATTGCGTAGAGCCATTCAAGCAACTGTACGCAGAGCCGAATTGTGTATAGAAAAAAATGGTGGACATTTTGAACAATATCTATAAATGTCAATTTATGGTTTAATTATATTAATTACTTTAAAGATACCTACTGTTACCTAGTTTAAGTTTAATTGTTCAAACGGAATTGATTTTTATTTATTTATAGGCCAGATATTTATGTTCAATTAAATAAAACTCTGAAAACCGAACTGATGTCGCATTCTACTGCAAATGTCTTTGTGGATGTAATTGTGTTTACCTCCACATACCAATGCTAAACTTAATTATAACGTTCTTTGCGCTCTCAATTATTAAATGTTTGATAGCTCAAGATTGCCTATAACTACACGAATCTGTCTGACAGCTGATATTGTTTTATTACATTCAATAGCTACTATGATTTTTCCAATGTTATTAGGTTACCAGATTTACACAGAAATATGCCATTTTAGTTTCCAAAGCCCACTAATCTATTATCTATTAGCCGCATGTTTCTAAAAGCTTGGTTGCATTTTATTTTGGCTGAAATCTCAAATATTTCTGAGCGGATTTTCAAAATTGTGGTATCATTACATTCGTATGAAAATGAGGTATTTAAAAATGTTGGTGAACGATTAAATTCCCATTTAAAAAAACTGAGTTAGTGGGTAAAAATCACATTTAAAAATTTTAAACGCCTCTAGAGAATTAAGTAATGCAATCATATTGCTCTTTTTATTTTTATGGTAACGTAGCACACAAACTAAAATATATTTTGGGCACCACACCACTCTGGATTCAGAAATAGATTTTTTAATAAAATTTTTAATGTTTATCAAAAAGTGACCAAAATGGATGCATTGTATTCAAAATTTCCTCTAGATTCCAAAAATGTAAAAATGTATAGGGTGTTCCATTTAAAAATCGAAAGTTGTGGGCATTTCCGGTCAAACCGGACGTGCACCAAACTTGATTTTTTATTGAAAAGCATGGCATTTTAGTCGTGTAATAAGGCCTCCGAATTCCAATTTTCCATTCCAAATATTTTAGGAAATATCGGGGCGAGCGCAATTCGTGACTCACCCGGTATATTAATAAAGTATATAATTTTTTACTTTGATTTAATATCTATAGAGTTAGATTTCTATATAATTCAGTCAGTACGAGTCAGTATGTAGAGAGGTCGCAGAGTGGGACAAAACTGTAGTGGTCAACCTTTAGATCGTAATATTAAAGATTTTAAGATGCTTTTTTTTAATGCTTAATTGTAAAATGAAAATTTAAAATAAAAAAATCGAACATATTGATAAATTTGTGACCTTGACACTGATTTTCATTGGAAAAACCCATATTCTTTAGTAGAAATACGTTTTAGATGAAAATTATAAAAAATTGGGAACGAAAATCGAAAAATCCGGCTGGAGGCATTGGTAGAAAATTTCATAACGAAAATTTCTAAAAAAAAGAATCTTAAAATATTTAATTTTACGATTTAGAAGTTAATTTGGTTGAAACAATACAGTCTTCTCCCACTGTGCGTCGGCGAGCTTGTAGGGTTTGGTGGGGGATCATTGGTGAGTGTACTGGTGAGTTTTCGGCACGTTGCACAAACTCTTGAAAGAGGTGTCAAAAACAGTTTTTTTTCAAACTTTTCGACTCCAGTTGAGGATATATCAAAAATGAATACGCCGTATTAACGAGCATAAAATTTACTGTTTTCTGTACTATCAACCTTTTTAGAGGACCGATAGCTTTTTATTTACTGTCAGAGAAAGTTTTTAATGAGCGCGCGCCAAGCGGCTTTTCACATTTTTCTCGATATGAGTAATTCCTGAGAGAAAATTGTTCCACACGAGAATTAAAGATCAGGAGAAAACCTAAAATTTCGTTTTTGGTATTTTCATTTTCGAACAACAGTTCACGTCGCAAAGTTGGTATGTCAGAGCGTATCTACGAAACTCCATACTAATCCTGAGGTAGAATTTTAGGCGCAGATTTTTCTTAATGTAGTTTCGTCCATGGGTCTATTCCACTGTCGTTGTCGATCGATAGATGGTTATTCTATTTTTTCACTGGATTCGTTATCGATGCCGTCCTGCTCACAAATTTTTGGGAAATCAGTAACGTTTTCAAAAGCTTTACTGCTGCAGTTTTGATATATAACGAAGTATTTCAATCCAGTTTTGGGGCAATCACAAGTTGTTCCCCAGTGTCCTTACAGGCCATTATATCGCCGGGTGCAGCTTTTTCTGCGATGGTGGTTCTAGCCCAGAATTTTTCATGGTCCATTCCCATTTCTCAGGATTTTGAAAGTTACACATGAAGGTACGCCCTGAAAGTGTGTTGCTGGGCCTCATCCGATGTCAATGGAAGTGATGCAAGGTTCGCATTTGATTTTCTTCTTGCTTTTACGAAACGTTTGTGAGTAGGGAATTTTATTTTTTTGTGCTTCGTTTTCTTTACATATTTTCAAAGATGCTTCCAAATGATCGTTGCTCTTCAGAGTGGTGATGAATTTCAATTTGCAAAATCTAATAATAGAGAAAGTCGTGTCGCACCCGCTGACGGTGCGTGAAAAGAGGATATTAGTGTTTACGATATCGGCTCTAGTGGCGTAATGCTAAGGCGTTTGGATTGCGATCACGGAGTCCCGGGTTCGAAGCTTGGCCATGGTATGGATGTTTAGTGGCATTTTTAATGTGTTACCGAGATGGTACCAGTGAGCTATATTGCTGTTGGGTGGCACATGTTTAGTCGCTGTTATCTATCCTGAGTTCGAGTCTCAGCTGCGCTAGATGGCAATATCGCAGGGAATGGTTGTTATGTCGATGTCTATGTGTATGTGTCCTGGTTGAGTGGTGAAATAGCATTAGCTAAACTCCGCCAGGACGTTCATGTAGATAAGATGATTAAATAAATAAATAAATAAAAAATATCGTCGTATTGAATGCTCGTTGTTGAGTAAAATTTCTCTACAGTTTTTCTTTTGGCGGATTTTTATTTTAAATGTTCTCTCTCAATAAATAAAAAACCATCAGTTCAAAAAAAAATAGTGATTGGTACATAAAGCGCAGAAAATTTAAAGTCGTTTAAAACGGCGTATTTATTTTTATAAAGCCTCAACAGAAGTCGAGAGATTTGAAATAAAACTGTTTACAACACGAGAAAAGTTCTTGTTCGTTGAACTGGAGTAGTGTGATCCTAATATAGTTTGACGTGTTGAATTCGAATCTGAAGTCCTTTATTGATAATTTAAGAATTTTATCAAAAAATCACAAATTACAATTACAAAAATGAAAATTTTGAAACGACCTTTCGAGTTCAGTGTGTCAAAATATATGGTATTCCATTGTTCTATAGTCTATTTCAAAGAACAAGTAAGTACCTCTTTTTGTGATCCTGTTTTATCATTATCTAGCTATGACAAAGACGCGGGTATAAACAATTAAAGATTCCAAACAGTAACGGTTTTGCTACCGGCGCCTTCGCCATAACTAGAAAATTAAAATTATTTGCCTCTATTTCGTCGCTGTAAATAGCTGAAAGTTTTTTTAAATTACTTTTAATTAGCGTCAAGTCACACCTTTTTTAAAAACCAATCAATTCAGTCAATAAATAAAAAATAAGTATTTTTCAAAGTTAAATAATATTTTTTTATCAAGGGGCTATCCATGAAATACGTCACGCAAAATTCATTTCTGATCCCCCTCTGCCCCTTTGTCCCGCTGCATCACATTTTTATCAACCTAATACCTAATGATACGTCACAAATTCTTCACCCCCTCCCCTGCAAATGAATTTTTATGATTATTAGTAACAAAGAGAAATTATATGGAAATAATCTCACTTATTCATAGAATATATCACGAGTGAAAAATAAAATCTAGTTTAAAAGAACAGAAATAAAATTAATTATCTCTTCACTCCTCCTCGTCACACATAATCACGCTAGACAATTGCCGCCCTCTCCTCTCTTTGCGTACATATTTTATGGATGACCCCCAAGACCTAATCAATGAAGAAATCTGAATTCGCATAATTTGTATTTTACATGTATAAAAAGTCTCAAAAATGTCATTGAAAAAAGCAAGGAGCAGCTAGATTATGATTATTCAGATGTCCCTTAATAAGGCCATAAACATGTTATCAAAATATAAAAAGGAGGAAAAATGTTAGTACTAAGTCGACATATAAAGTTCGTAAGGGCCATGTTAATATAAATATCTACAGAATGTCCACGGATTGTGTTCGGAACAGGTGGAATATTTTTGTTTGTAATTTTGCTAGGAAAAGTTATAGCTATCTTCCAAAATTAATGCGCAGGGTACCAAATATTTGCAAAAATGTAACAAACTACTAAAAGTACATTATTTTCATTTGCGAATGTCTTGAGCAATTATATTTAAAAAAATGTTATAGAATAAAAGTACTAGTCAATTATGAAAGCTTGACCTCGCACAGCAAAACATCTTAGTTCTTTTCAAAGATTCATCTTTCAGCAATCAGTTGTTCCCTAATTGTCTCTTTTAAAATGTTTAAATAGTTAATAAATACTGTTGCGTATACCTATTAAAGTAAACATTCTTTCCCTGAAGTTAAATTCGGACTTTTTACTACAATACCGTTTATACTGTCGATATATCTCTAGAAACAGAAAGATTACCTCGATGCTGCATTTTCTCTGCAATACTTCAGCACCCTGATATTTTTTATTTTTCTTGGAGGATAAATAACCAAAATGCTAATTCAGCGCTGCTATCTAATCTCCATACATTATTTTAACCTCTGTCTAAACTGATCCTTATAACTTAAAGTTTTCTAGATAGCACAAGTTACATTTGAAAAATTCTAATTATCGCGTATCGACGAAAAGGGGTATAAAATGAACATATCAGATGAAAGCAAAATAATAATAATAATACATTTATTTTACTCATAGTGAAAAGGTACAAATTGAATTGTAGAGTTCTTCTTCTATTTTAACAGTATGTCCAAGACATGCATAGAACTGAAAGCAAACGGTCCCTGAATCCCTTACTATTTTAAGTCAATCTTTACTTGATTTTTACCGCTCCAAGTAATTTCCAAACGCGTCTCTCCTTTTTATACCCCGACCCATATTTTACACCACACTTTTTATAAAACATGTTCCCATTTTTATTAAACACGTGAGCACACTGGGTCAAAGTAATATTGTAGAAAAATATTTATATGAGAAAATCGAAATCCTTTTTTTTGCCCACTAACTTTTTTGGTTCTCCCTAACAGCACATGTAGGAGAAGACAGTTTACGGGCGAGTTATTGGCAGTGAATTTCTATCTTATTACATTTATCTGTTGTACCGTACAATGAGATTTCGCTTTCCGCCTGGTTGAATCCGTTTCTCATATCATATCTTAAGGGCCACTGATGCGCAACTGCTTACACATAACAATATGTCGTTCCTACATACCTACAAATCATTTTCATACTGAAAAGATGTAAAATAGCGCAAACGTCCTTCCTAATGGACCGACTGAAATGTTAAGACCTCGGCGGATGAGAAATTTTGAGTAAACGTCGTCGTCAGATTTTTATACTCGAAGTCGAGTTTTAATAGTACTTGTTCAATAACCTACCGACAATAAGTAATAATAATTAAATTAAACGATGACGTTATTATCAACATAATTGTAACATGGAAATAACCTGCGAAGATTAGTCTATATTTATGCAATATTATTGGATTGTGATTTTAAATGTTGGAAAGAGTGGATTTAAAACTGTAGAAACCACATTTAGAGCGATTTCTCCAGAAAATAACTGCATCATACTTTTAAAATTATCCACTAATATTTTGTGTAATAATTGCAATTATACTTTTCCTTGCCAAAAAGTAAGAAATTGACATTTTAGCTTATAAAACTAAACATTTCTCCTGAAACATTAACAGCTATTAATTTCTTTCTAATTATACAGGGTCCTGCAGCTCACCTCCCGTCTTCTACTACACCTAAACGATTTATTTTAGAAAAGTGATTCAAACGGGACAATAGACTGTTTGTTAGAGAGCACATTTTAAAAATATTTTTGAATATACAGGGTGTTCCAGAAATTGGTGGTGCATCAAAGTTGTATCTTTTTAAATGGAACACCCTGTAGTTTTATTGATTTTTGGGACCCCTTCGAGCTACTGTACAAATCCCTAGAATATTATCAAATTTTATATGATAGTTCCAGAGGAATAAATTAAAACCGAAAAAAAAAAATGTTTTCGTCATATTTTAAAAAATTTATAAAAAATAGAAAAAACATCTTCAAACCAAAACTAAGGAACAGGTTGCTTATAATAAAAGGTTAGTTTATCCTACTATGAATATCGTAAAAATGACTTATACAGGATGTTCAAAATTCAATGCCAAACTTTTCAAAATGTAATGCTATTTTTCTCCATTTTTTCAAATGGGACACCCTGTATATTTTTATCTCATCGGATGAAGAATTAAAAAATGAGCATATTTTTTAATTACAATTATCTCGACTATCTTAAAGGTTTCACAGATATTCGTCAAAAACTACTACAAATCGCAAAATTATTATCTAATAGTTTTACTTAACATTTTTCAAATCAATAACTAGAACTTATGTTCAATATGTCTTCCGTTCTCTTGGAGGCACAAACGAAGGCGGGTATGAAATGATCTTGCTACTCTTCCTAATAGGTCAGGTGTAATGTTTTGAAATGCGTTCCTGATTATTTGCTGCATGTTTTCTGGTGTGGTTGGAGGTTCCTGATAAACGATTTCCTTAACGTAGCCCCACAAAAAGAAATCCAATTTAGTGAAGTCGGGTGATCGGGGCGGCCAATTACATGGCCCTCCTCTTCCAATCCACCGGTTTGGAAAGGTTGTATTGAGATGGTCCCTGACTTGTAATGAATAATGTGCTGGGGCTCCATCGTGTTGCAGCCACATTGCATCTCTCAAAGGTATTGGTAAATTTTGACATAAATTTGGCAATTGATTTTGCAAAAAATCAAGATACATAGCACCATTCAAATGTCCGTTAAAAAAGTGAGGACCAATAACATGTTCACCAATAATTCCCCCCCACACATTTATTGACCATCTGTGTTGTTGGTCAACCTGCCTAAAAATCCTTGGGTTGTGGTCGGAATAGTAATGAAAGTTATGGCGATTCACAAATCCGTTTTTATGAAATGTGGCCTCATCAGAAAACAAAACCTTATCAAAAAACTCACAATTTATCCTAATTTTAGCTTGCGCCCAATTGCAAAATTCGACACGTTGCTCAAAATCTGCATCGAAGAGTTGTTGATGAAACTGGATATGGTAGGGATGAAAACGGTTGTCCTTTAAAATTCGTTGAACGGTTCTCTCACTTACACCTACGGCATCACCGACGGCTTTTTGACTAACGAAAGGGTTTTCCGTAACAGATAATAGCACAGACAATTCATTTTCTTCATTTCGAGCGGGTCTATTTCTAACTGGTTTTGTATAGTCTACATGTCCCGTTTGTACAAATCTCTCTAATAAGTTGTTCAGGCTTCTTTTGTCTGGATGTCTCCGTTCCGGATAACGCTGTGCGTAAACTCGACTTGCCAAAAAACAGTTTCTTTCTGATTCTCCTAATATGAAAATCATATCTACTAGCTCTTCTCTGCTGTACTCCATCACAAAAAATGCTTAAAACTTGTAAATTACTAATACGTAATTTAAAATATTGACATATGTCTATTTGTATGACAGTTTGTAAGCAAATTTGTTTCCATGGCTATCTACTAAATTACCTTATTATGGTTAAGAAACAACAGGAATATGATTTCTGTTTACTCCCCTTCATTTACGCCTTCAAGAGGAGAACTGCATAGACAGTTATATGAGAAACTGTCTAATTTAGGTATTTGCTTATTTAATAACATTAGAGGAGCTAAATGATAAAACGGAACACATATTGAACATAAGTTCTAGTTATTGATTTGAAAAATGTTAAGTAAAACTATTAGATAATAATTACTTCCACATCCACGTAGTGGATTGGAAGTATAGTAATCGCAAAAAAATTTTCAAAAATTTTTATTCGTGAAATAGGTTTAAAATGTCATGAAACGTCGAGATTTTAAATTTGAGCGAAAAAAAAATTTTCTGTCTGTCGGTCTGTCGGTCTGTCTGTAACTTTTTTTGTCCGCACGTTTTCTCCGGAACGGTTTGAGATATTGACTTGAAATTTTGTACACGTATATATTATGACGAGATCTGGAACTGGATTGTTTTTTGTGGAAATCCGGTGAAGGGTTGGGGGTTAAATAGGGGAAAATAGGGGGAAATAAGTAAAGCAAGCTTGTAAGAGAACAGACACTTGAAATTTGGTGTATGTACTAGAAGTTAAGGCCTAAGATTTTTTTATAATATCTTTCAACCCCCCACCACCCCTACCCAATTAATGGGGTTGATAAAATAAAGTTGAGATTTTCATTTGAAATTTCGTACACGTATGTATTATAACGACGTCTGACATATTATATTTTGAGATGATTCCGTTGAAGGGTTGGGGGTTAATTTGGGGTAAATAGGGGAATATAAGTAAAACAAGTTGGTAAGAGTACAGAAACTTGAAATTCGGTATACGTACTAGAAGCCAAGGCGTCAGATTTTTTTATAATATCTTTCAACCCCCACCACCCCTACTCCAATATGAAAAGGGTTGATTAAATAAAATTGAGATATTCATTTGAAGTTTGGTACACGTATGTATTATAACGACATCTGGAACTAGATTATAATTTGAGATGATTCCGTTGAAGGGTTGGGGGTTAAATAGGGGTAAATAGGGGAAAATAAGTAAAGCAAGCTGGTAAGACTACAGAAACTTTAAATTCGGTGTATATAGTAGAAGCCAAGGTCTCAGATTATTTATAATATTTTTCAACCCCCACCACCCCTACTTCATTATTACAAGGGTTGATAAAATAAAATTGAGATATTCAGTTGAAATTTGGTACACGTATGAATTATAACGACATCTGGAACTAGATTATTCTTTGGGATGATTCCTTTGAAGGGTTCGGGGTTATTTAGGGGTCAATAGGGGGAAATAAGTAAAACAAGCAGGTATGAGTACAGAAACTTGAAATTCAGTGTATGTACAAGAGGCAAAGGCCCCAGATTTTTTGATAATTTATTTCAGCCCCCCACCACCCCTACTCCATTATTCAAGGGGTTGATAAAATAAAATTGAGATATTCACATGAAATTTAGTACGCATATGTATCATAACGACATCTGGAACTAGATTATATTTTGAGATGATTTCGTTGAAGGGTTAGGGGTTAAATAGGGGTAAATAGGGGTAAATAGGGGAAAATAAGTAAAGCAAGCTGGTAAGACTACAGAAACTTGAATTTCGGTGTATGTACTAGAAGCGAAGGTCTCAGGTTTTTTTATTAGTATTTTCCATCTCCCCACCACCCCCACCCCCTTATTAAGAGTTGATAAAATTAAATTTAAATTTTCACTTGAAATTTGGTACATTTATGTATTATAATTATATCTGAAACCAGATTATATTTTGACATGATTGCGTTGAAGGAGTGGGGGTAAGTAGAGGTAATTAGGGAAAAATAAATAAAGCAAGCTGGTAAGAGTATTGCAACTTGAAATTCGGTGTATGTCCTAGAAGCCAAGACCTCAAATTTTTTAACAATATTTTTCAACCCTTCCACTACCCTTACTACATTATTAAAGGGGTTGATAAAATAAAATTGAGATATTCACGTGTAATTTGGTAGACGTATGTATTATAACGACATCTGGAACTAGATTATATTTTGGGATGATTCCGTAGAAGGGTTAGGGTTAATAGGAGCGACTAGGGGAAAATAAGTAAATCAAGGTGATAAGAGTACAGAAGTTTGGGATTCGGTATATATGTTATATTTGATTCTTTGGATTTGACTTTTTAAAAAATATTTATTTGTTACATAGAGTCATCGATGACTCTTAAATGAAAAATAAAGTTATAAATTTAAACGTTTAATATAATGGTGAGTATAATACTGGCTACAAAATCGTCTGCTGGTCATATTTATAATATTTCAAAAGCTTTGTCAGCTAGACGTTAAACAAAGGAAAAGCAATTTTGCAATTTGGCATTACTGTGAGAATGGAAGTATAACAATGTGTGAAATATGATATGTGAGATAAGCAATTACCAAGAGAAGTCGTTATCAACATTATGTAATTTGATACTACTAAGAACCTTACTTATAAAACAGTGTCGTACTGTTATTTTTTAATATAACAACTTCCCCCTTAATAAAAAAGTTGATTGTTATACAACAACTTTTGAATAAAATGATTATTGAATACAATATAAAAGTAATAATAAAACAAAATGAATATAATGCAAAGATAATAATAAAATATTGAGTGAATAAAATAATAAGCATAAAATAGAAAGAATAAAAGTTTAAGTCAATAAACAAAAATTAGTGGTTCACTGGAAAGTCTATGATAACTCGATATCTTCTTCTTGAGGTTTGATACCGGGTCGCTTTCTTGGAGGGATTAAACTTGGTAATTTCATGAAGGTTTTGCTTCGTCCTGGAGGAGGTGAAGGAGAATCGCCTGTAGAGGGTTCGATCTTCAGTAAACGTCTCTTCCTTCTACATTTACAAAACGCGTAAAGTAGAATTATGGAAATGATGAAGGTGATGGTGAAATACGTGAACCAGGACATATGTTTGGCCACGAAAGGTTCGTTGATGAGATCGTCCAGATCTTTAGAATATTGCTCTAATTTGTTTTTGGCAATATCCAAATCCTCGATATTTAAATTGTTGAGTTTCAATGGTTTTAATTTAGGTAGTTGAATTTTGTCGGGCAACTGGTTACAACATTCAAATGGGATTTGCACAGGATGGGAATTGTCTTTAATTTCGGAGAGGTCCTTGGCACTGGCTTGTATCCTGGTGATACCTGCGAAGGCGTAACATCCAGGTTGTAATTTTACAATCGAATTTTTATTAATCAGCTCCGTTGCTGGTTCTCTCTTCGGGCAGCTAATGGTGATATGTAGAGGTTCGGAATTTATTATGAGCCATGTGTTCTCTTCGAGTTCTTGAACATTGTACCCTTGGCTAATAATGAAGGAGGTTTGGCAATTTTCGGGAAGTTTCATCGGTTGTTTCAGGATCCTAGCTTCACATATGGCATTCTGATCAATAGGATATGCAAACAGGTTTGAACAAAGTTTGGTTCCAAAATAGAGGGGTTTGCATTCTTTTAGATTTGTTATCGGTATGTACATTAAAGAATCATCATCTCTCGCGATAAATTTTTGAGAAATAGATAAAATATGATGAAGACCAGTTCTGTTATCAAATATAGGGATAGGGTATAAACGGTAGGTATTATAGTTCTGAGGTTCAACAAGTGGTATCTTTAAAACAAATATTAAGTTGGAATCTACTTGAAATGCTTTTAATTCAATAATGTCTAAATATTGAGCAACTGCCGATAATTTGATTGGAAGAGGCAAATTGTTTCTTCGCAAACTCTGTGAAATTTCTTGTAATGCCGTTACTAAATGATCGGGAGTTATGATTGATGAATGAATGATTCCCAATCGAGCAAATGTTATTGAATTTAGAATATCATTCAAGTTATCTTCAATATACAAATAGCTTGCCATTAATTGTTCACAAATGTGTAAGAATATTAGTTTTGTTTCTACAGCTTCGATGTTTCGCGTCATGGTTTCGATTGTGCGATCGATTTCTTGCATGTCTTTATTAAATGTTTCTTCGTCAATTTGCAATTTTTGAATGGTTGAATTGAAATTTTTGATTACCGATGTTGTGACTGAAATTTGGTTTTTTATTAAATTTTCTAACTGATGTTCGTCGTTATTTAATTTATTAATGCAATTAGCGTAATATTCGCCATCTTCGGCGTCTAGATTTCCAGTTATTGATTTGAAAATTGTGCCGATACCATTTAATATTCCGCGTTTATATCTCTTCGTGTCTAGAAATACTTCATCAAATTTAGACTCTATAGTTTTGGAAATTTGTGTTAGAAGGTTAAGATCTGTTTTGACTTCGCTTCTGAAAGTGATCATTTTTTGATGAGCACCGTCAAGGGTGTTGAGAATCGTATCTAAAATTCGTTGGTTCTTATCGAAGGCTAGTTTAAGGGATGATATGTTTTTATGTACCAGTAATGTCCATTTTTCGTTTGTCACTACGATGTCCGTGTCTTTGTGGTAAAATACACCAACAGTGTTATTTATTGGTATTATTTTATATTGTGCGAGTGCTGATCCGAACAGCAGGATAAACCTGAAAATAAATTTAATTTTCAGTATATGGTTTCATTCTATCGAAATTTACTTTAGTTTCTTGATTTGTTTCAAGATTTAATAAGGTAGCAGAATTTTGGAAAATTTCTATGATTTTGAAAGGGCCGTTAAATTTATTTTGAAGTTTGTTTTTAATTTGAGAATCTTTCACATATACTTTATCGCCAACTTTGTATTCAGGTCGATTTTTTGGGACATTTCTGTCAAAGCGAACTTTCGCTTTCTCCTTTTGAGATTGCGTTCGACTGCGGGCGATTTTATAATAGTGAGATATTCTGTTGTTTAAATCTCTTATGTATTTCGTTATTAATTCTTTTTGGTTGTACAAAGTTTCGGGCGGTCTAATAGACGTATGTCCGAAAATGAGTTCGTACGGTGTGAAGCCATGTGTTTTGTTAACCGAATTGTTATAGCAAATAATTGCATATGGTAATATTGTGAATGGATGTTCATTCGGATTTTCAGTTTTGTGGACTCTTATCATTTCGGCTAATGTAGCGTGAAATCGCTCGAGAGATCCGTTGGATTGGGGATGTCCTACGCTTGAGTATGTCAGTTTTATGTCATAGAGCGTACAAAGGTCTTTTAACAATTTATTGTCAAATTCACCGCCGTAATCACAATGAATTCTCAACGGGGTACCGTAGTGTTGAAAGTAAAGCAATAAGGTATTTACAACTGATTTCGCGGATTTATCTGGAACAGCATAGGCTTGAGTAAATTTTGTTAATTCGTCGCGAATTGTAACAGCGTAATTTCGCGTGGGAAATTCGAATAGATCAACATTTATTCTTTCGAATGGTGTTTTTGGAGTCTCGGTAATTACCAGAGGGTTGCTAAGATTTTTACGACAGACTTTAGTTTTTTCGCATGTCTCGCAATTTTTTATAAAGTTTTCTACGTCTTTCGTTAAGCCTCGCCAATTGTACTTTACTCTAATCCTTCTAATAGTTTCGTTAATACCACGGTGTAAGTTATTTTTACCTGAATGATTTTGATCTAAAATAATTGGAATTTCGTCTTCATCGGGGGTTTTAACAATATTTTGACAGATAACTATTTTCAAGTCTTTTTCTGCAAAAATAAAAGATAGCATTTCGAGTATTGGAAGATCTAAATTATTTTCTACATAGTATGTTTTAGAAAGATCCAAAATGTCTTGTCTTTTGTACAATACCATGAATAAATGTTCGTTTATTGAATCTACATCAAAAGGTAAAGGAACAATAAAATATTTTCTATGCCTGACCGATTTGCTTGAGACAATGTTAATAGTGTTGTTATAAAATTCGGGGTGTTCTTCGAACATGTCCTCAATGATTTTGTGATGCAAATCTTCTAATTTATTTTGTTGAAAGAATGTTATAATATTTTTGTGTTCCTTGTCTAGAAGTTGTCTGTTTGAAATTTGAATTTTAGAATAATCTATTAAGGATTTTGTCTTATACAAATTACAAAAGATATCAAATTCTTGAGAGATTTGTTCTTTAGTGATTTTGTTGTTATTGTTTGGGTTTTCGTCATTGTTTGGTTCGTCATCTTCTGATTCAGTGTCCTCATTCGCGGCTAGAATTTTTGAGTAAAATTTGGAACATTCCGAAAAGTGATTGATTTTAACTCGCGATAGCGCGTCCGCGTTTTTATTGGTTTTGCCTGGTTTGTAAATGATTTCATAGTCGTATTCTTCTAATTTAAGTCGCCAACGTGCAAGTCTGCTTCCTGGGTCTTTTATCGAAAATAGCCAGGTAAGTGGTCGATGATCGGTTACTAACTTGAACTTTCTGCCGAATAGATATGGCCTAAAGTGTTTTACTGACCATACTATAGCTAATAGCTCGCGCTCTATCGTTGAATACTTAGTCTCCGCCGCGCATAAAGTTCGAGATGCATAAGCTATTGGTAAATCTTTGCCTATATTTCCTTGCGAAAGCACGGAACCAATGGCAAATGCGCTAGCATCAGTAGTTAGGATGAAAACGTCGTCAAAATTTGGATAAATAAGAATCGGAGTTGTTGTTAACGCTCGTTTCAAATTTTCGAAGGAGTTTAAGCAATCATTGTCAAAGTCAAAAAGTATGTCTTTTTGTAATAATTTTGTTAAAGGTTTAGATATCTTTGAAAAGTTAGGGATAAAACGTCGGTAATATCCAGCTAAGCCTAGGAATGATTTTATTTCCTTAGGGTTTCTTGGTTGAGGAAAATTTAGAATTGCGTCGACTTTAGCGGGATTTGGTTTTACACCGTCCTTAGTAATAAGATGGCCTAAATATGCAACTTCCTTGCGTAAAAATTCGCATTTGTCCGGTTGAATTTTGAGATTGGCTTTTTGTAAACGTTTAAATACTTCCGTTAATCGCGAAATGTGGTCATGAATGGTAGGCGAATAGATAATAATATCATCCATGTAGACGAGACACCGTTCGTTTTGGATACCTAACAAAATGTTGTCCATCACTCTTTGAAATGTTGATGGAGCATTTTTCAGTCCAAATGGCATTCGTACAAATTCAAAATGACCGTTTTCTACTGTGAAAGCAGTTTTTTGAATATCTTTCGCGTCGATTTCTATTTGATGGAATCCGGAGGCAAGATCTAACGTGGTAAAATATTGGCACTTGCCTAATTGATCAAGAAGGTCCGAAATATTTGGAAGCGGATATTTGTCGTCAATAGTCAGTTCGTTAAGTTTTCTGTAGTCTACTACAACTCGCCATTTTTGTTTACCGGAGGCGTCTAGTTTTTTAGGTACAACCCAAACCGGGGATGACCAGGGTGAAATTGATGGTCTGATTATACCTTGGTCTAGCATTTTAGAGACTTGAGTTTTAACTTCCTCTTTGTGAATATGAGGGTAGCGATATGATTTTGTAAAAACTGGTTTAGAATCGTTCGTGTCAATAGAATGTTTAATTTCGTTGGTAAAGCTTAAATTGTCGCCTTCTAAATAAAATATATCAGAAAAATTTAGACAAAGTTCTGTTATTAATTCGGCTTCCTCTTCGTTCAAATGATCTAATCGTAGTTGGTTTCTAATTTCGAAATTTCTGTCTGTATGTTGAGGACTGTCCGGATTTTGAGAGTTTAAATTAAAAATTGATCTAAATTTTTGAACTGGTTCAAGTTTAAGATTTGAGAAATCGATTATTTTGGGAATTGCGTTAGCGTTTATAATTGATGTTAAAAATTCTCCGTTGTCGTCGATTTTGACAATAGCATTTGGTAAGCGTACCTTTTCATTTTCCTGGGCTAACAGTATAGCCTCAGTATTTCGTAAATTACATTTTAATTTAAATATTTTTTCCATGCGTGGTTCGATTGAAATTAAATTTTGATTTTTCACGTTACATGGAATTTGATTCCGAATTTGATTTGAGTTTGTAGTTGGTTGCAAAGGTAAATTTTGTGTTTTTTCGTCACCCGTAGCTTTAAATATCGGTACGGTTTTGAAATTGGTAATTAGTCGCTTATTTTTAATATCTACCATACATTCGTAGTGTTCTAAAAAGTCTGCGCCTAATAGCCCGTCAAATTCTATATCCAAATTATGGATGTAAACTTTGTGTGGATTATTGTCGGTAAATGGTATAAGTACAGATTCGTTAATGTTAATTTTTTGTTCAGTTATGCCTTGTATAATAATATTTTCAGAAAATCTTCTTTTATAATTTTCTGCCGTTTTTGGTTTAAAAATCGAAATTCCTGCACCAGAATCAATAAGAATTTTAAATTTATTTGTGATGTCTTTGATATAATAAAGATTATTCGAATTTACAGTTAATAAAGCGTGTGAAAGTGTTTCTACATGAACTTCTGTTCTGGGAAGTTCAGAAACGGGTCGAAATTGTTGTTGAGGTTCATATTTTGAATTTGGTGGGAAATTTGGTCCAATTCGCAATTCGCTGTTGGAGTATCCGTGAGATACTCCGGACTTTTGCAAAAATCCTGAGGATTAGCAGTATAATCCTCCCGTGGCAAGTGAGAATTAGCAGTATAATTCTCTTGCGGCATCTGAGAATTAGCAGTATAATTCTCGTACTGTTCTTCTTGAAAATTAGATGCATAATTTTCCGAAAAGGTTTGATTATTTTCTAGATTGAAATTATCGTACATTGTATCAGCGTTTTGATATTCAGGAGAATAATCTTCATATTGGTCAAAATTATATTGGTCATAAGGTTCATAATTTAAATGATGAGTCTTTTGTTGATTGAAACGGTTAAAATTCGGATTTGGTTGTATCGCTGATGGTCTTTGTTGAATAAAATTAGGATTCGGTCTAATTGCTGAGGGCCTATTTTGTTGCGCTTGGCTAACTTGATTATTTTGTGGATAAGTTCTAGTTTGTTGTGCAAAATTTTGAAAACTTTGATTGTTTTGAAAGTTTGGTCTTTGAACATTTTGTGAAGTCGATTGCATAAATTGTTGTTGCCTTGTGCGACATTCGTTTATTATATGTCCATTACGTTTGCAAAATGTACAAAATTTTTGTTGAAAGTTTGGGGTCGGTCTTTTTTGTTGAGGAGGCACTGGATTTTTGACATTATTATTATTTTTAGAAAATTTTTGGGATTCAAAATAAGAGAGTTGTAATTCTCTTCTAATCCTATTGATGGCTTGTAACATATTTGTTGGATCTCCAGCACGTACTATTTGCCCTAATTTTGTTTCAAGGCCCGTTAACAAAGTGTTTAATGTCATCGTTTCAATTAATTCTGACTGAGATTGTTTCTGTTCACTGGATAAACGTTGTTTTTGTATGGCAGCGTGCATTTTTGCATTATGCGTCTGTAGACGCGCAACAAAAGTTAGTGCAGATTCACCTGGCATTTGGTGAATACGCTGCAAATCCTGAATTAAAGATGTCAAGTCGCGAGAGTCTCCGAAATGAGTTTCGAGCAAGACTCTTATTTCCGCCCATGTGGCAGGGTTGCGTGAGTTTATTAATTCGGCAGCTCTGCCGCGCAATTTATTTTTAATATGTAGAGTTAATAATATTTTCTGATCGTTAATTGCCATGCCTTGTGCATAAATGCAAGAATTTAAAAAGGTTTGTAAATTAATGGCATTGCCATCGAATTCTGGTATAATTGAAAAAATTTCAGAGAGCTTGTAAGGCTCAATTTGCTCTATCCTTGCATTTTGTACCGTTTGTGTAGTTTGCGATGTTTCTGGCATTGTTGCTTTTATTTAGAAAGTACAAAAATTAAATTAAATGTTAACTTGAAATTATTTTTTAAAAAAATGACCTTTTTAGAAAAGGAAATTAGTTTTAATAAAACAAAATTATTTAGGTAGTTTGTGTATTAACTGTATAATACACGGTGACGTATTAGCAGTATAATACGTTTCTTATGCTAATTAAAATTAAATTAAGGTTGTTGCGTATAATTATATTTGGTAAGAGAACTGTATTTTGTTCGTTGAGTGTATATAGCACTTTTATAAAATAGTTGTGAAAAAATAGTAAAATAAAGCGGGATGATTCTTAAAATGACTTACGTTATTGTCTTCATTCGTAGATTCTTTTCTAGTTTAAGGATTGGGATCCACCGTCACAGCTAGGAAGGTCTCCTTGTTCTTCCGGTTCTTTTCCACAGGTTAGGCACCAATTCCAGATGTTCTCCTTGTTCCTTTGGACACGTTTCCCAGAAGTTAGGCTCCCGAACTTGTGCGTTTCACTAGATCCGGTACGACTGCGCCACTGTTATATTTGATTCTTTGGATTTGACTTTTTAAAAAATATTTATTTGTTACATAGAGTCATCGATGACTCTTAAATGAAAAATAAAGTTATAAATTTAAACGTTTAATATAATGGTGAGTATAATACTGGCTACAAAATCGTCTGCTGGTCATATTTATAATATTTCAAAAGCTTTGTCAGCTAGACGTTAAACAAAGGAAAAGCAATTTTGCAATTTGGCATTACTGTGAGAATGGAAGTATAACAATGTGTGAAATATGATATGTGAGATAAGCAATTACCAAGAGAAGTCGTTATCAACATTATGTAATTTGATACTACTAAGAACCTTACTTATAAAACAGTGTCGTACTGTTATTTTTTAATATAACATATATACTAGAAACCAAGGCATCTGATTTCTTTCTAATATTTTTTAAACTCCACCACCTCCGCTTCATTATTAATGGGATTGATAACATCAAATTGAGATATTCACTTGAGATTAGTACACGTATGTATTGTAGTGACATCTGATTGAGATGCCTCCATTGAAGGGGTGGGAGGTGAATAGTAGAAAATAAGTAGGGTGAACTAAAAACTTCATTTTTAACGTATATGGTAGAAACCAACTCCTCAAACTTTTCTATGACATCTGCCCCAAATATTATTAAAATTCTATGACCAATAATTTCCACATACTAGAGTGAAAATATAGTCAAGATGTTTCCTTTAAAACGACTTGGATGAAGAATCTGGATGTGGAAGTAGTGATTCCTTAGACAGCGGTTTTTTACGATTTGTAGTAGTTTTTGACGAATATCTGTGAAACCTTTAAGATAGTCGAGATAATTGTAATTAAAAAATATGCTCATTTTTTAATTCTGCATCCGATGAGATAAAAATATACAGGGTGTCCCATTTGAAAAAATGGAGAAAAATAGCATTACATTTTGAAAAGTTTGGCATTGAATTTTGAACATCCTGTATAAGTTATTTTTACGATATTCATAGTAGGATAAACTAACCTTTTATTATAAGCAACCTGTTCCTTAGTTTTGATTTGAAGATGTTTCTTCTATTTTTTATAAATTTTTTAAAATATGACGAAAAAAAATTTTTTTTTCGATTTTAATTTATTCCTCTGGAACTATCAAATCAAATTTGATAATATTCTAGGGATATGTACAGTAGCTCGAAAGGGTCCCAAAAATCAATAAAACTACAGGGTGTTCCATTTAAAAAGATACAACTTTGATGCACCACCAATTTCTGGAACACCCTGTATATTCAAAAATATTTTAAAAATGTGCTCTCTAACAAACAGTCTATTATCCCGTTTGAATCATTTTTCTAAAATAAATCGTTTAGGTGTAGTAGAAGACGGAAGGTGAGCTGCAGGACCCTGTATAATAATCTGTTCAACAAACCTCTTTTAGTTTTTATTTTAGGTATGTACAATCTATGGTAATTAAAAGTATCTAAAAATCAATCTGACCCATTTAACGCAGAGGTTTATTTCAATACATGTTTAAATATCTTTGCAGAAGGGACAAAATACCCAATACGATTACGTAGAATATGACAGAATATTCAAAGATCATGCATTAGGTTTTAATTGGCATTAGGGATAATAATCTTAGAATTATGCGAAACAGCAAGACTGTCAGATTGGCTCGATAACATTAATGCATTTCGAGTATCAATTTCCATATTGTTTAACTTTGAACAGAATTTTGCATTAGGGAATAATACTCCAAATGAAATTTGTTCGATGAGTTCCAGTAATAAACCGAAACTATAAAATAGGCTTCAGTTGGGAAGGTAGTCAAGTTCCTCGGGCAGACCGCTCGATTAGGGACAATAACTGGATATGTGAACAAAGTGGAACTGTAGTAAGTGCCAAACAAGAACAACGCTATATGTGGGCGTAAAAATTTTAGGACTAATTCAGTAACATTGCAGGTAATACTTTTCACAATATAGCTCGGACGTGGGCATAAATTTAGGATAAAAGTATTTAATGCAATTTAGTCAAGATCGTATTTAAAAACACCATTGATAATTATTTCTATCTAATTTTCTACAATTTCTATTTTTCTCATTAATAACACCATCGGATCTAGGTTAAAAATATACTCTTCGTTTTTTATTTGCGAAGGGTATAGTAAAATGAAATTACTTTTCGCAAACACAAAACGAGGAGTATACATATTGCATGCGATCAGCACATTTCTAAATCCGCTAATATTGCTCGTAGAGAAAAGAAACTTCATATCACTGTGTTGGTGTTCGAATTCTGAACAACATTCAAAATATACGTCTGTCTGTCTATCCGTCCGTCCATGTGCCTGCCTGTCTGTCTGTCCGCCCGTCCGTTCGTCACCTTTCTTATAAGTACAATAACGAAAAATGTGTGTATTGAAATTAACAGTAAGTTAGTGTTAGCTAAAGGAAGAACCTTATTGATTTTGAAAAAAACGGCCAATAAAAAAAGCTATTAATTATTTGTTTAAAAAAAATTGTTTTGCAACAAACATATCTAAAACTAATATTATTTACAAAAAAAAACTGTAAAGAGTATCCTATAGAATGTGCAACAATTATATTAAAAGTGCAGTAGATCTGCGAAAAGCATAATAGTTATCTTGTTTATATTAGTCACTGCTCAAGCAAGACACATGCACAACAAACAACTATACAACAACCATTCTCTGAGACATTGCAATCTGCCGCAGCTGAGACTCGTACTTAGGAGAGATCTCAGGGTCTAGCCATTTTGTATAACTTAACCACGGTCTAGCTTACTGCTGCCGTCTCGGTAACACATTAAAAACGTCACTAAATATTCAGGATTCAAACTTAAAAGTTAGCGGATTCAGGCCTAATGCGTAGGCACTGATCTACTGAGCTAATTGTTGTTCTACAATCATCGAGCCAGGCTTGTGTCTCCTATGTTTTATGGAATATTCTATAAAGATTCTCACTCCAACATCACCAACTTAAGCGCTGTGTCTATTTACGTTTTTTACAGGTATGGGCATTACAAACGAAGGTAGGACAATATGTATCACCCTGTATGGTAGAACGTTTTTTCCTAAATAATTTGCTTAGTTTTTTCTACAGTTATATTTTATGCAAAACCAAGAAAACTTATTTTAAGTAACAAACATCTAACAACTAAATGAACAGTAGAATTTAAGTAAAATACAGAAACAAATTAAACGAAAACGAATACTATATAAGGCAAATAACAATTAAAACAAAAAAAATCTAATTACATCAACTAGTTTAAGAGTTATAGCGGTATGAATTTGGTGCTCATTTAGAGTGATCCAACTCAAATGAATCCCAATCTATAATAGAATAAAGAAAATTTTACCCTCTCCAGTAAAACGTTGCCATTGAACAATATTCCTCATTTCGTAAAGTACGACGTGTATGATTGCTTGGCCGAGAGTCAAGTACACTTAGCTCTCACTCATCCCCTTCAGGTAAAGGCCGAGAAGCCAGAGGCGATAGCGTTCACGCGCCGCCACATTGAAAATAAAGTGTTAATGCTAATTTTGGTGAAGCGGTGCGTGAAATACCTAGACTAGACCGAAGACTGGCTTTTAACACCCACACCAATCAGACTGTATAAACACTGAACGGTATAGTCTATGTCCAGGAGTTCCTAGCGAGGGGTAGCAGATTAAGTCGACGAAATAAAAAACTATTCTGTACTGTTGCTATCAGGTCTGTCATCAATCACACCGCCGATGTGGTACAACATATCGAAGAAGGCTTTAAGGAAACTGAAAGTCTTGATACTTGCTGTCAAGAAAATAAAGAGAAGTGTAATTGCGAACAAAAAATATTTATTAATCAGCATGAACTGAAAAAAATCATTCAGCCGAACCAAAAATAACAGTGATCACAGTATGGATCCCTGCGGTACACCATTATTAATATTCTGAAAACGTGACTGGCCATATCCTAAAGCTATGCACTGCTGATGGGTTTTGAGAGAAAAAGGGGGTAACCTTCTAACTCCACACAGTTGCAACTTTTCGATTCATTTGTCATGAGATACATAGACCAGATCTGTATTAGATGCCGTAAAGTTACATAACAACTTATTTTCAAATAGAACGTTATGTAGTAAATGTAAACATTAAATTTAAATTGCTAAGTGAACATGCCCTTAAACTGCCGTACATCTCATGTGTGTTGCATATTGTATAACTTGTGCAATATATCACTATGTACATTATCAAAGATTTAACTGTGTTTTCATGATCTAACGTTACGAGTTATTTGGCAACAAACAATAGCTAAAACATATCAATTATGTACAGGAACGGAAAAGGTTAACTTGAGAAACCTGGCTGGAATTTGTCTGGTTTATAGGTTAAGGAAAACACATCTGCTTATTCATAATGTTTTAATATTTGGCTAGTACAAAAAGTTGAAGTTACGAAAATTATAACATTTTCTTCATAAAGAAAAATGTGCAATGTACGTTTTATTACAGTACAAACTTCTTGCGTAATATGAAGGATGTGCGAATCATTATTGAAGTTAACATTTCATATGGAACTCGCAGATTATCTATCCGCTGCTCCTATTCGATATCTGCCAAATGTTAAACATCATGTATGCACATTGTACATAATGTAAAATGCACACAGCAGAAGATACATAACACTGCAATATTGGATCAAGAAAATGGGGGAAGAAGGGGATGCAAATAAAAAACGAATGGAACATATGTAAGAAATGGAATACTGGCCCTTAGATAAGACATAATCAATGGATCAACTGCTACAAATAATGGTTGACAGGGATTATCTTGTTTCAAGGAGTAGAAGGGGCCTGTCGGGGGTGGAAAGCGGCAGCTCGTTGTCGCATCCAATTTTCCGATGTAAAAAAAATTTCCGACTCTGAAATGCACATGCAAAGAGCTGCCGCCATTCGAGGTGAGGTAGTCATTATGATTCTGTGTAAACTAACCGCCCTCCAATTTTCAGCGCGGCAGCTCAATGCCAAGTTGAGTTTTCCGGGGGAAAGACTTTTCGCGGCAGCTCGTGGCCCTTCCCTTCCACGTTCGGAAAACTCTTTTTCCCTCCGGAAAGCTCGACTTAGCATTGAGCTGCCGCGCTGAAAATAGGTCAAAAGGAGAAGAATCCACAGAGAGAAAATCGCGGCAGCTCTTGGCCCTTCCCTTTCACGGTCGGAAAAATCTTTCCCCCGGAAAACTCGACTTGGCATTGAGCTGCCGCGCTGAAAATTGGAAGGCGGTTAGTTTACACCGAATCATGATGATTGCCATAACCCGAATTGCGGCAGCTCTTTGCATGTGCATTTCAGAGCCGGACATTTTTCTTATATCTGAAAATTCAATCCGGCAACGAGCTGCCGCTTTCCTCCCCCGACAGGCCTCTTCTACTCCTTAATACAAGATAATCCCCGCCAGCGGTGGCGCGGCTGCTCTTTACGTTGCCGTTTCAGCCCTAGTGTGAATCTGGGGTGCTAACTGTTTTCTCAAAAAAAAAAATGTTTTCTTAACCGCTTCTCAAGTCACCGAGGTAACTCCTTGAAAATCCAGAATGATTTTGTGTAAGGTAAAGAGAAACGAGGCCCTACAGTTTATAGTGGAGTCCGAACCACATAGTGGAGTCCGAACCACTGTGGGTGCCAACTTTATGTTCATAATATATTTTTGTTAGAATAATTTAGAAAAGACCATAATATTAAGAAATACAGATATACAAACACCCTTCATAGTACAGTAGCCGACAGGAAACTGAGCTCCAGTGTTGCCGATGATATTAGCTGTGATTATCCGCCGACTGACATGAAAATATCCGAAAATGTCCAAGAATGTCCGATTCGGTGGTGCCGCAGCCTTTCCGGCTATATCGATAGATATTAAAACGGGTAGATTTCGTTGAAGATGTTTACTTGTAAATTTTAGATTTCTCTGGTGCACATTTTTTTTCCCCCAATAGAAATTTTGGAGAGCGGGAGGGTCGATTTCTCTACAAACATTTTTTAAGCGCAGGGGGAGAATTTTCGACGATTATTCACTATTACACGAAACAAATCTTCATTTCCACATTTAATATTAAAATAGCCCGGAAAATTCCGCCAAATAGCAACACTGAAATACATATATAATAATATATAACTGGATTGAAATTATCCGTTTTTCATCCGATTTTTAACAGGGTGAGAAAATTATCCTCCACCTTCCTAAATTATCCGCAAATCGGATAATTATCCGAAAATTATTGCCAAGTGCGCGTCTGGACATGAAATACTCTTGTCTTAACACGAAAGTTGGGTGGGGCTGTCCTTATTCATTGAGTTATGATTGATTGAGAAGAAAGTATGGGACAATGTACTGTCCTATTTTATTAATTTAATAGATGATTAATGTTATTTTGATGTTCACCACTTTGATTTATTTTGATCGAGATTTTGCAAAAATTCTTGAGTATCTTGAAAATTCAAAACTTGGTGGCGAGCACTAAAACATTATTTAAAATCTGAAATTTTTTTTATATTATAGAACAATATAAGAGGGTACCCCGGGTATATTTTAAAAGTTGGTTTTTAAGAACCACCCTAATGCTTACATAACCCAATAACTTACACGTACCTCTATAATTAAAAGTTATAATTTATCTAGTCCTGCTGTAATATTTGGCGTAACATGTTCAAACCTTGCAAGACCACTTTATGTGACATTAGGCGAAGCTGATGTAAGTGCCTGGCAGATGCATTAGCAAACAGATTCTTGACTTTTGAGATTAATTAAAACCATCTCGTAATAGTGAATTTGATATTCTAGGAGTTTGTTTATTAATGTTGATGTAAGACGAGAAGCTTTCTAAATGTTCGTATTTTTTTTGGCTACTTTGATTACACTACTTATAGCTTACCCTCAGTTACTTAAAACTCGTCTGCATTTTAAAATCTTATCGTAGTGCATCCACAGTGTACCACTTAACTGACAGCTGGCTGTTATAAACAAATTGATTTAATTTAAATATAGAGGGTGGCTTAGTAGCAACTGTACATAGTTTAATAGGTAAACACTAAAACAATTAGTCATAGAAAGTTCCTTCAGATAATTGTACTGGAAAAAGAATAGCTTCAATTATATTCACTTCTCCCCTCAGATAGGGTATAAATTACAAAGTCAGCAGAAACATAAGAAAAGCTAACATATTTTAGTGTTTTTTTGGGTCGCGTTTTACTATACGGCTATATTTCGCTTTCTCACAAATGGAAGATGCCAGATCTTCCTTGTATTAATTGCATGAAACATATTTAGATATTAATTTTTAGTAAAATCGTACATTACATGACAATAAACAGTCCGCCATCTTGGAAACACCATCTTGGATTTTTCTATAAAAATTGCCAAATTGTGTTGTCATGTGAACCATATACATACGCAAAATTTCAAGTCAATATAGCATCGGAAAGTGTGTGAAAATTGGGTTACAAGCTTTCCTTACATACAAAGTTACGAAGTTACTGGTGAAGCTAATAAAAGCTTGTTGAAGAGATTGGTTAATTATTTATCAAGGTCGAGTACAACTGTTATTAATTTCATACATAACGGGAAAAAACAACGGACATTGCAATGCTACAAACTTAATAACATTAAACTAGATTAGTCATAATGAAAACCAGCTTCGAAGTATAATTCAAAAACGCCAATAAAAGTCGCCAAACTACATTACTCCATCTACATTACGGACGACCCCAATTTGCATATCCTAAAATAAATTTCAAATTAATATTCTTATCCTGCAACCCCCGATGATGAGTGGTAAAGCCATGTGCAATTAGGGCCTTAATAGAGTTATATGGGACAACCCGATTAGTGTTCAGTGTGATTGATTTTATGACGTCAATATTGGTCGTTCCATCATGGACGTTAATTAATTTTTCCTTCGGGGTATGCACTATTTTCAAAGCAAATATCACATGGCAAATAATTTAAATCACTTGTAATGTTTGATGAACCTTTATTACCATTACATCAATTTAATTCTTTTAAAATGTGCGTTTTGTTATCAGATGTATAGCGGTAATTACAGCAATTATAATAGGAATATTAATGGCAATTTTGCTTAATATGCATCAGTGGTTAGCAGACAATGGAGATATTAATAATAATATTAATAATAACTTCAATTTGTATTAAGTGATCCCCAAAATCATGTAGGTATATTATATTTTGCTTCGGGAATGTTCATGTTCAGTTACCTCTACCGTTATATCATAATGATGATTGTTGTATCCGATTTGTCGCATCACGTTACCCGAAAGTACGTGTATTACACAAAGAATTCAGTTTCTTTCACATTTTCAACACAGTTGCTGTTTTCTTGCTTCTGGTAAAAAGTACCGTTATAATATAGATATAATTTAAAAAATATTTTACAATATTATTACAAACTTTCCAGGACCTCAACGTTTTTTAACATTTTCTGATTTTTTTATCGATTTTGGCCTAAAATAATTCACGATTAAGCTCTGAACTCCGTACTGTATGGAATTTGGATTCATCGTGATTTAACAATAAATAAAGACATCCACACTAATTAATTGATATACATATACATTCTCATAGCAATGACATTTAAATAAGATCCATTTTAAATTCTAAAATTATGAGGTTTACAGGAGCGATGGCGCTGAATGAGGTTTCGCTGCTGCGCTACATACAGTTCAGTAGGCAGAGATTTTTAGATGGGAGAAATGTTTTGATTGACTTATTTATTTTTTGTCGTTAAACACGATTATCACTAAGCGTACTTCGTAAACCGTGTATTTATTGAATTAACAATTAAAATAAAGATTTCCTCTCGCGTTTTGCTTTCTCTCCTCTCCTGCGCATTTTTTGCCATATGTACATTAGTAGTTTTTTGTTCCTCATTGAATTATCTAAAGAAATGAGAAAACGATTTGAAGTAGCTAAGTGCTCTTTTTATTTGCAAATATAGTCTAGGAAATGGCGTGCAATATCGACGACGAAAAGTTACCGTTTGCCACTCAGTAATCGAAGAAAGCATATAAGAACGAAATTCTTTTCTCTTTAAAAATGTTTGATATGGTGGGAGATTATGGAGGGGGAGACATTTTTTTAAAACGAATGGTTATCGATATCTCTTCATATAGGTAGTTAGTATATGTACTTCGCATACCCCAATTACACTGGCAGACGAAAATTTCGCTCGGTGCGCGGCAGAGGGAATTTTTATTCAAAATAAAAATATTTTTAAAGTTTCCTCTACACCGCACCGAGTGGAATTTTCATCTGCTAGTGTAACTGGTGTGTGTCAAGTACTTATACTAACTATCTATATGGACAAATACCGATAACCATTCGTTTTAAAAAAATGTGTCCCCCCTCCATATTCTCCCACCATACCAAAAATTCGTAGTTGTTCTATTCGATCACTGAGTGGCAGACAGTAACTTTTCGTTGTCGATTTTGCACGCCATTTCCCTAACTAATAGCGTTGAAAGTTGAAAAACTGCCTTTTTTTCGGAAACGGAAACACCTAGAAGCCTGAAACTTTCAAAAATTGTTGCTTACATTGATATAAAAAAGAGGTCCAAATTTCAGCAAGATTGTTTTTTAACTTTTTAAGTAATAACTGATCGATTTTTCGTTCAACCCTTAATTGCAAATCGCATCATTCCTTTTGTAATAATTTAAACTATCCAAACCACCACATACTGTGGTCCGAAATAAATAAAAGGTTGACAAAATTCAAATTTTATAAGTGTGTTATACAGCTTTCACGTTCCAGGGGTACATTAGGGTATATCTCAAGTAATATTTCCCGAAATATCGACTCAATTGTTCGAGAAATCTACCTGCGATGACCGTTCAAACATGAATAATTGTTAAACTATGATTTTATTTAAGCAGATTTCAATGCGTATTTCCACAAATTTTAGTTTGAAACGGCTGATTTTATAATTTTGTATTAACGTAATTTTTTTGGCATTTTGTAAATTCTATTAGACCTAAAGAGGGTTTGCCACTAAAAGCCACGGAGATCTTCACTCTAAAATATACTCACTGTATCAATTTATGCCACGTTTAAATACATTTTTGTTCGAAGTTGTTTCATTAGAAAAAATTCACGTTTTTTTATTTCGATACAGGGCACTTTAAATAATTTTTAAACGAAAATAAGATAGTGTCCTTGCCGTCAGTAGTATGGCAAACGCTATACTATGGAGACTAAAATCTTTGCACCTATAGTACATATTGAAGCAATTGCATCGCCCCCATCCTAAACTACCCTAGTTTAAGCAACCACCAAATTCAAATTTTTTATTTTAGAATGTCCACAACACATAAAAACATGCAAATTGTCATTTTATCCAAAATCCACCCCCTCAAAAGCCACCCCTGGATTTTATATTTTTACATTATTTATCTCGTACTCTATTATCTCCTCTCGTATTCTGTTTTCATAGAATACATACATAAAAACATATACATGGCCACTTTGTCCTAAAACCACCCATACGAGGCCACCCTGAGTTTGATATTTTTTCATCATTTTTCTCATATTTTATGAGTCATTTTGAATAAGGCATGCAAAAAATACATAAATTTTCACTTTGTCAAAAAACTACACCTTACAAAGTCCCCCATGAGTTTGATATTTTATTATTGTTTTTTTCATACTAGATTTATTTAATTTTGTCACTGTTTTTTCCGTGATACGTACGTCATTCCTGACTTACTTAGACAATAATCAGATTTTTGTCCACTTTCCTCTGATTTTGGACCACTGAGGCAGGCCAGAAAATTCAAAAAACTATTTTAATTTAACATGCCTTTGGAATTTTCAGAAAATATTGACAGATTTTGGCAGATTTTACAACGATTTCTTTAGCGACCTTTTTTCACGCGACTATAAATCATGAGAGCTTTTTACTTTTCAACGAAGATTTTTCGCTTTTTCATAACTTGAAAGCGTTTTTTAAGCCAAAGATTTTTCAAAAAAGCAGATAATCTACATTGAAATATAAAAAAGCTATATTGATTTATACGTCGCGTAAAAATAGGCAACTCTAGAGAAATGGTTATAAAATCGGTCAAAATTAATAATTTCAGAATATTCCAACGGCATACTAAATTATAATAGCCTTTTGAATTTTCTATCCTGGTTTGGATAGTTGATATTATTTACAAAAGAAATGGCGCAATTAGGGCTTGAAAAAAAAATTGAACACCTATTACTCCAAAAGTTTAAAACCGATCTTGCTGAAATTTAACTATAAGCAATAATCTTTGAAAGTTTCAGGATCCTAGGTGTTTCCGTTTTAGAGTTATTTGATGTCGAAAAAAGGCACTTTTCAACCTTGAACACAATTGCAAATAAAATAAAAACCCATAGCGACTTCAAACCTCTCATTTTTTTTAGATAAGACGAGGAACAAAAAACTAATTAGATACATGTGACGGAAAATGCGCAGGAGAGGAGATATAAAGCAAAACCTGAAAAATGTTGTATTTTTTTTTGAATTATTAATTTAAAAAATAAGCACACGGTTTACGAAGTACGCATAGTGATAGTGACAGTGTTTAATGACTAAAAAATACATAAGAATCAATCTACATTGCTTCCGGCACAAAAATGCATTTCTTAATACTTGTTTGTCCCTGCCTATTGGTGCAATAGCCTAATTTTGTGTAGTCACGTTGTAATAAAATTTCTTACCTTATGTGAGTTTTCGCCGTATCTTATCTCGTTATGAACTTACCTGCAAGAAAGAAATATACTGTTAGTAAAATTTGTTAAATATAAGTAATTTGATAATAAATACACATTTAGCCCCTTGCTCTTTTGTGGTTGGTCCCGCAACAGCAGAATTTCATGAATAGCATGCACGTTTTTCTAATTCACCTTGAATGAAAATATGAAACTTGCAAATGCTATTATACGCTCTGTATCAATTAACTCCAGCTTATTTTTATATTGACTTTTTTCAGACCTATTGGTACGTCTAACTTTAAATGGTCTTAAAAAATACCACAATCTGTAAAAAGTGTATTTATAAAATAAAACCAGACGTTAATGTTTTGTAATTGTACAAAAACAAAAACATCATAGTTATAGTCGTAGAGGCAGCTGTGAGTAATCAGGATTGATAATAATTTATCTATTTGTAGTCTTTTTTCTGCTTAAAAAACATTTGGTATTCTATTTTATTAGCAGGTTTAGTTGTTATGCCTCATTTGAATGTAAACAATATACATATGACTAAGATAATAAAAAAATATCGATCACACTTTTAAATAATTGAATAAATATGCGTAACCGAAGATGTTTTCACTCCCTATGTTTCTTTAATAAAATATTGTAGTGCAAGTCAAGCCATATTTGTACAATAAACTTTTCATGCCGATGTAATTAACATAAGACACAAACATACAACAACACCTCCACACCAAAGTATTTCAAACGGTTGTTTTCTTACAATGTTACCAAATCTTTTTCAAGTTACCCTTAGATTTAAAAAATAAGATGTCGTATAAGAAGTTCATGAATCATATCATAATATTGACGTCAGTGAAACTGAGCAACAATAAAAATCTTGATATACTTATATTGTTAAAAGATTTGTTTATTATTTATCTACTTATTCACAGTTAGAAAATATTTTTTTTTCTTTGTAATAATTCATCTATAGCAGTATCCACTGGTAACGTCTAGGTGCTGTATAGGTTTTTTAGAGTTAGGTGGAAGAACAGGGGTAATCTACTTGTTAGGCCTCCCATTGAATCTCCCTAGTTGTATATTATCTTTCTGTAGTAAGGAACTTTATTATTTAATTATTATTATTAAAGAAAAAAATATATATATATTTCCCTTCAAGTATTAGAAATTCATAACACAGTCAGTTTTAACATGAAATTTTTGATTTAACGTTCGATAATACGGCCTACCTTTAAAGTTTGAACCTCAATATTAATCCAAATGAATGCACAGTCACAATTTCACAGATTTTAATAGATTCTAAATATTATCAAGGAAAAAGCACGTTAAGAGTTACAAATATCCTTATATGTTATCAACACGACGCGACACAACGTTATCAAATTAGAAAACTAAAACTAAACATGGCGAGTGAAATAAACGACGAACGCCAATGTTTCATTGTTGCGAACGAGTGATGGTTCATGGCTATCTTTGCGAAGTAAGTAATAAGACAGCGCGCAGCGTTTAAATCGAGTGCAACTAGATTTTAGTAAAATGTTTGTAATAGGTAGGTGGTATATTTTTTTACAATTATCATGTATTATGATATGAAAATTAATTTGAATATTCGTATCCACCTGATCATCATTTAATAACATGCTTTTTAAAGTTTCTAACTACTAAAGATTTTATTGGTTTTTAATTAAGCATTGGTGAAAGAAATAATTTAAATTTTCTTGTTTTAAATAATACCACGAATTACAGAACTGATTAGGTTAGACATTTTACATTAGGTAGGTAATTATAATAATAATAATAATAATAATAGAAATTTTTAAAAGTGTACTTAATATGAATAAGTACCTATAAAAATAACTTAAAATGTTTGTAGTAGTGCTGTATTGTGAGGTTCCGTCAACACAGCTAATTAACTAATACCTGTAAGAACTTAATTGCGGAGAGATTTTTACTTATTCGCTAAGTGAAAAACATGTGCGTATACCGGGTGTTCACGACACCTAATACACACCCTATCGTATTTAAATTTTTTTAATATAAAAATGTTAAATTAGAATATAGCATGTTTGGCGTTAAAATACTTTTCTATATTCTGTCGCCTCCTACAAAGAATAAAACAGATGGTTATATACCCTGTGTAATACACAAATATACATATACTATGCACAACGCACGTACACATACAATGAATACATACATATAATACGTCTTTTGTTAAGCTGAGGGAAAAGAGAAGACGAATATATATAATACACCATAAAACTCAAATATAATTTTACTTCCACATCCACGTAGTGGATTGGAAGTATAGCAATCGCAAAAAAATTTCAAAAATTTTTATTCTTGAAATAGGTTTAGAATGTCATGAAACGTCGAGATTTTAAATTTGAGCAAAAAAAAAAAATCTGTCTGTCTGTCTGTCGGTCTGTCTGTAACTTTTTATTGTCCGCACGTTTTCTCCGGAACGGTTTAAGATATTGACTTGAAATTTTGTACATGTATATACCATAACGTGATCTGGAACTGGATTGTTTTTTGAAGATATCCGGTGAAGGGTTGGGGGGTAAATATGGGTAAATGTGGAAAATATGTAAAGCTGGCTGGTAAGAGTACAGAAACTTGAAATTTAATGTATGTACCACAAGCCAAGGCTTCAAATTTTTTTATAATATTTTTTATCCCCTCCACCACTACCACCCCACTCCATTATTGAAGTAGTTGGTAAAATAAAATTGAGATATTCACTTGAAATCTGGTACGCGTATGTATTATAACGACATCTGGAATTAGATTATATTTTGAGATGATTCCATTGAAGGGTTGGGGGTTAAATAGGGGTAGATAGGGGCAAAATAAGTAAAGCAAGTTGGCAAGAGTACAGTAACTTGAAATTCAATGTATGTAGGTACTAGAAGCCAAAGCCTCAGATTATCTTATAATATTTTTCAACCCCCCATCAACCCCGCTCCATTATTAAAGAGGTTGGTAAAATAGAATTGAGATATTCACTTGAAATTTGGTACACGTATGTATTATAACGACATCTGGTACTAGATTAAATTTTTAGATGATTCCGTTGAAGGGTTGAGGGTTAAATAGGGGTAAATAGGGCAAAATAAGTAAAGCAAGCTAGTAAGAGTACAGAAACTTGAAATTCGTTGTATGTACTAGAAACGAAGGTCTCAGAGTATTTATAATATTTTTCAAGCCCCAATACCCCTACTCCATTATTAAAGGGGTTGATAAAATGAAATTGAGGTATTCACTTGAAATTTGGCAGACGTATGTATTATAACGACACCTGGAATTAAATTATATTTTGAGATGATTCCGTTGAAGGGTTGGGGGTTAAATACGAGTAAATAGGGGAAAATAAGTAAATCAAGCTGGTAAGAGTACAGAAATTTGGGATTTGGTGTATATACTAGAAACCAAGGCCTCAGATTTCTTTCTAATATTGTTCAAACCTCTCCACCTCCACTCCATTATTAATGGGATTGATAACATAAAATTTAGATATTCACTTGAAAGTTAGTACACGTATGTATTGTAATGACATCTGATTGGGATGATTCCATTGCAGCGGTGGGAGATGGTAGGTTGTGAATAGGGGAAAATAAAAGGGTAAACTAGAAAGTTCATTTTTAATGTATATGGGAAACCACCGCCCCAAATAATATTAAAATTCTATGACCAATAATTTCCACACACTAGAGTGCAAATCTAGTCAAGATGTTTCCTTTGAAGTCACTTGGATGAAGAATCTGGATGTGGAAGTAGTGATTCCTTAGGCAGCGGTTTTTAATACGTTCTCCAAGTTAAAAAGTTAGAGGTAAATAGGTGTGACACTATCTGAAAACTCATCATTCTAGTAATTGCTGAATTCATTCTAAAAGTTCAGACAAAGTGTTATTAAATGTAACTGTCTATGTAGTAAAGTGGAAAGTGACAAAACATTTCTGGACAATCCACTAAATTATTAACTAAGTAATTCGAAACTATTGTATTAGTTTTGAAAGAGCATCTACTTAGAAAAAATATCGCTCCTTCCACATGTCAGATGCCAATACGGCAATTTATTATTGTGATGGGGACTCATAATTGTCGTCCATAACATTCACGGGCAGAAAGGTTGCCAATTATGTCTCCGATTAATATACTTCTTAAAAGTTCATAGGTATCTCTTTCAGTCTTCCTGAATTCATATAAACCTGATGTTTTATAAACCAGACATTCGTAAGGAGTATATTGAATAAAAAATAAAAAATAAATAATTGAACGTCGTTTACAAACATAGATAGGATAAGTCTTCGAACATCTTTTACTGGATTAAGAAATAAAACGGGATCTCATTTTCAGCCATCGCCGAAACATTAAACAATGCTAACTAATAAATTGCTTAATCAGTTTACCTAAGAAATTGCAAAAATCATGCAAATTTATACAAATAATATTAAAAATGAATTTTTATTTGTGTGCTTATAATTGTATTGAAACATATTCTTTATAGGATTTTGCAAACAGTAGAAAAAATAACTATCTATAACTAAAAGAAAAAAATTCTTAAGACAAGGTAGATAAATAAATTCATTTTAGGCCTTTGTTCTCATTTTTAATTGAATCTTCATGATCGCAGGGGCTATGTAGGTACTAGTTTAATCTGCATGGCCGTAGGGGACTGTGTGGATGCTAGTGTTAGAATGAGAATTGTCAAATAAGAAATAAGACAAATTCATTTTAGGATTTAAATTTGCTAGCATAACCAGAATTCAGGTTATCGAAATAATGCAAAGATTTCAATAAAATGTTTACACAAAGTCTTTCTTTTAGTTATAGATAGTTATTTTCTATGCTGTTTGCAAAATCCTATAAAGAATATGTTTCAATACAAATAACATTACAAATTTAATAATTCTGGGAAAGTGTGTAAAAATATAGCCATCTGCGTCTCATGTATGTCTCATATTTGTATTTATGTAAATACTGTCAAAATTGTTCATTTGCCTGTATCGTAGCGAAAAAAATTTCAAAGCTTTCGAAATAAAGGTGTAATTTTCCGGCTCTCATTTCGCTATGTGTTGTTAAATTTGCAACAACTAGGTCGGCAAAGTTTTTTCGTAATACATTGTTTGAAATTAATATGTAATAGGTGTCGCTGTAAATGGTATTGCAAACATTTTTTAAATTGTATTAGTAATTATCAAAATTTTTTTCTTCTTCAATTCTTTGGGACTTCCTACCACATGTATTTTTTCTTTTTAAGCGGTGCTTGGGGAATCTACAGAATATCACACTGGTAAATAACCTCTACGCCTGTGACTTTTACGTCAAAGGATCTGTTAGAGGTTGCTTTTTTTAAATAAATAACACAAATAAGTATAAAAACTTGAAATTAAATATTTCGCTGACGTTTCGGAAATCTAATCTGTTTCCTTTTTCAAGGCTTTTTTGAAAAATCTTTTTTGCTGTGTATGATAAATACACATCTCTAAGAATGTTTGTTATATTCAATATCCATAGATACTTACTATTTACATAGAACTGTTGACATAGTTAACAGTTTATTTAGTTTTTATACATATTTGTGTTATTTATTTAAAAAAAGCAACCTCTAACTGATCCTTTGATGTAAAAGTCACATGCGTAGAGGTTATTTACCAGTAACACACTGGTTAATTGTGATATTTTGTAGATTCCCCGAGCACCGCTTAAAAAGAAAAAATACATGTGGCAGGAAGTCCCAAAGAATTAAAGAAGAAAAAAATTAAGATAATGCCACAAATAACATTTATACAATATTATCAACATTGTTGAGAAAAAAATTTGATTAGTTGGAGAACGTAAAAGTACAATATTACTTTTCTTAATTTATCAGAACTCGTAAGTGGTTAGAAATTATAAAATACACAGCGCTGGAAGGGCCGAAAATTTGCACCCTGTTTTGGAAACTTTTTACTTCCCTCGCATACCGAAGGGAAGTATTGTATTCGAGAAAAAATCACCCTCCGAGATTTTTACGGATTCTGACGTTTCAGAACACGTAGATTACGAAAATATAGGTTTTTCAATTCCGTCAGTCTGTCTGTCTGTCTGTCTGTCTGTTGGTGCATTTACTAAAAAACTACTTGACGGAGAGCAGTGAAAGATAAAAAAAATTTTTTTTGTTCAAATTTAAAATTTCCACGTTTCATGACACGCTAAACCTATTTCTGAAAAAAAAAAATTTGAAAATTTTTTACACCAACATTTTTGAAAAATTTTTTACCATGAACAAATTTTTTTTTGCTCAAATTTAAAATTTCTACGTTTCATGGCTTTCTAAAACTATTAAAAAAAAAATAATAATTTTTTTTTACCATTTTTGAAACATTTTTTTCTACTAAAATGATAATTTTTTTTTCTTCAAATTTAAAATCTCCACGTTTCATGGCATTCTAAGCCTGATTAAGAAAAACAAATTTTGAAAATTTTTTGAAATTTTTTTTTTTACCAACATTTTTGAATTTTTTTTTACCACTAAAATAGACGGATTTTATTTTTATTTCTTCAAATTTCAAATTTCCACGTTTCATAGCGTTCTAAATCTATTTAAAAGAAAAATTAGAAATTTAGTTTACTATTTTTTAAAAATTTTACCACTAAGATAGAATTTTTTTTCTTTGTTCAGATTTAAACTATCCACGTTTCCATGGCATTCTAAAACTATTCAAACAAATTTAAAAATGTTTTTGAAAAATTTTTTAAAAAATTTGAAAACATTTTTAATCTATTTATCACTACTATAGAATAGACGAAAAATTTGGTTTGCTCAAATTTAAAATTTCCACGTTTCATGACATTCCAAACCAATTTCGGAAAAAAAATTTTTGCAACATTTTGTTACCAGTTTGGAAAAAAAATTAACACTAGAATACATGGAAACTTTTTTTACTCAAATTTAAAAGTTTCACGTTTCATGACATTCTAAACCTATTTAAAAATACTTCCCTTCGGTATGCGAGGGAAGTAAAAATATGTGATTTTTAAATCTTAAACTTCTTTTACCACTATTATAGAATAGACGGAAACTTTCCTTTTGGCTTAAATCAAAAATTTATAAGGTTGACATTTTAAACCTATTTCAGAAGAAAAAATTTTAAATTTTTTAACCACCACTATACTTCCACTCCAATGCGCGAATGTTGGATTGATGTGATGGATGGCAATAATATCTGACATATACACCTATTATACTTTTATTGAAAAATGTACAGGGTGGTCATCCCAAGAAATAATTCAGTCATGGTGGACATTTGTAAAGGTATTTGCGCTAGCCTGCCATATGGGGCACATGTTATTTAGTATTGAGCTTTTGCTGTTGGATGAGCAATCTGTTTATTTTTTTGACCAAAACTTATCAAGTTTTCTATGTAATAATAGCAACAACTATATTCCGATTATTATTCTCAATGTCATTTCGTAATTATTAATTTTTTAGAGTGACCGCCATGCACAAATAACGAGGGAAGTTCTGTGTAAAGACCTTTACCGATTTTTTTCTTTCGATGAGATACAAAAAAATAAACAATTTTGGCACAGTTTGTGTAAATTAATGTATGTTACCGGCGAAGTAGACGGCTGTAAATTTATACAACTGTCCAAGGAAATTTGTAAAAGAATTCTACAAGTCTTGCAGCAGTCGATATTTTTACCTTACGGTTATTAATAATTATATAAATTGTCATCAATTTTCAATGTACTTACTTTTAAAAGATTGCAAATCTAATTTATCGCAGGAAACCGTTTACTGAACATTGTTGCCTTCAGTTTGTAATATGTTTGCGATGCAACTCACACAATGGTAAAACAATTTGTTATTTAGCATTTTCTAACATATTGCGTGTCTTAAAGAGATGTGTTTTGTTTAACCTGACAGTAAATACCATTGGAAGACTTGAGATTATTGTTAAATTTTCGATATCGAATGTCTGCATCGGCTTTTCTTTGACAATTTTAGACCTTTGAAAGATAATGTATAAACAATATTTACGTTGTAGTAAAAATACAAGAATTGTGCTAAAAAATAATTGAATTTTATCTGGGAAATAATTTCAGATAACATCTCGCGGCACATGACTATGAAAATAGAAACTGATATTGAAAGAATGCCAGAAACAAATCTCTTATATTAAGCTCAAGTTTTCATGAAATATTGCATAATTCTTTTATATTCTCATTACATCAGCGCATCATCTCTCAAGGGACTGGCGTATATTTTGAGTATTTTTCCACATGATATAATTTAAGCAGATCGCAAATCGGAAATGTAGGAAAGCGTGGAAAGTGTAATCCTGGCGAAACTCGCAATTTGGCGACACTCTGCTACAAATCATTCAAAGGACGAATAGTGTCCTTCAACCATTCACCTTCTTGCGTACAGCGTCGTACCGATAATTTTCATCCCTTCATTTCTATTTGAAAAAACAAATCCAATAATAAATTATTGTCACAGAATATTTTTTGAATAGAGGAATGATTTCGACAGATGACAATGCGTATTTAACACAGCCCGAATTGAAAGAATCTAATCTTCATTTCTTGTTTAGAATAATCTATTAAACTAGTTTTATTTAGTAATGAAATATACTTCGTATTTTTTGTTTGCTTAATTGTATTGAAACATATTCTTTATAGGATTTTGCAAACAGCCGGAAAGATAACTATCTGTGAGAACTAAAAGAAAAGCTATGTGTAAAAATATTAATGAAATCTTTGCATTCTTTCGATAACCTGAATTCTGGTTATGTTAGCAAATTAAAAATGATTGACTGATCTGTTGTGTTTATCAGTCAATGTCAAATATAATTATTTCACACTTATTCATAGAAATTGTCTTGGTTTTGCATGGAACATCTTTATGAGAGGCTTTGTGCCTTTCTGATGAGCTCCAAAATAAGGGCGAAAAACGTTTCAAAGGCTTAGTATTTCCAAAAACAGAATGATAGATTTCATAATAATAATAATAATAATAATAATAATAATAAATTTTATTGGTGTGTTATACACGAAGTATTTACACAAGTCAACAATAGTACAGCGGAAAATATGAATATAAGATTACATAACACTGATATTTAACGGTAAAACAAAATGACTAGGTTAAATAAAATATTCAATAAGTCTACAATTAAATAAATACAAGGTTGTTCAAGTAATAAAAAAAAATATCACTAACGTTAGGGAGACGAGAGACGAAATATCAACCGTTTTATAACATTATATATAACATATTATATAACAGTAATATTTAGTGGTAAAACAAAATGACTAGATAAGTAAAATATTAAATGAGCCTACAGTTAAATAGAACAAGGCTGTTCATGCGTAGTAAAGAACACTAAAATTTGAAAGACGGATGTTAAGATTTTAACAAAGATAACAATATTAATAATTACCAATTATTAAAATCAGCCGCTAGGAATTCCTCAAATGAGTAAAATGCATTTTTGAGTAAGAAATTCTTCACTGAGATTTTGAATTTGTTCATGTCAAGTTGCTTTACATGTATAGGGAGGATATTGAAGAACAAAATGCCATAATAATTTGTACCATTTTGAGTTTTCCTTAACCTTAAAAAATTTATATTTATTTTGTCCCGATTTCGTGTTGAGTAACTATGGTTTTGGCTGTGGGTAGTAAAGTTGTCCTCATTCTCTTTTATATATAACAATGACTGCAGGATGAAAGCACACGGTAATGTAAGAATATTTAAGTTAATAAATTCCAATTTACAATCTTCTACGGTAATGTAAGAATATTTAAGTTAATAAATTCCAATTTACAATCTTCTCTATACTTAAGACCAGCAATTATCCTGATTGCTTTTCTTTGGATACCAAAGACTGCACTACTAGCACATGAGTGCCCCCAAATGAGAATAGCGTAAGAGATAACTGAATGTATTAAGCCATGGTATGCAGTAAGTAATGTTTTTTGAGAGACATTGCGTGAAAGATTGCGTAATAAGTATATTTTTTTAGAAACTTTCTTACAAATATAATTTGTGTGATTCCCATGTTAGCTTACTATCAAGGTGGACTCCCAAAAATTGTACCTCATTACTAGCGCCTAAATCGTTTATGTTCGTATTTTTTAGAGTAAAAACCACTCTTTCTGTTTTGGCATCATTTTGCGTCAGCTGATTTGCTACGAACCAATCTTGTACCGAATTTTGCTTTGAGTTTATTTCAGTTATTAAATCCTTGACATGCTTAAATGATCTGGTTATGGTTGTATCGTCAGCGAATAAAACAAAGCTTGCATCCAAGGTAATACTTGGTAAGTCATTTACATATATCAAGAACAATGTCGGCCCTAACACAGATCCTTGAGGTAAAATGTAATCCACTAGAATGGAAAATGTTTAAGACAAGTTAGGTAAATAAATTCATTTTAGGCCTTTGTTCTCATTTTTAACTGAATCTTCATTACCGTAGGGGGTTATGTCGATAATAGTTTAATCTGCCGTAGGGGACTGTCTGGATGCTAGTTGTTGAATGAGAATTTTTAAATAAGGAATTATACAAATTCATTTTAGGATTTCAATTTGCTAGCATAACCATTAATATTTTTACACATAGCTTTTCTTTTAGTTCTCATATATAGTTATTTTTTCTGCTGTTTGCAAAATCCTATAAAGAATATGTTGCAATACTTCGTATTACTATAATAATGCAAATATTGTCAGCAATAGCATAGTGTGTTTAACATAAACTATAAACCATAAGTCATGGTAACAAAAGTTATGACAAATGATAATATATTATTAAATATTGCGCATTAAAAAATACATAAATCCAGTTTTAACAAATGTGAACTTTGCACAATAGATAATCTGGGTAGGTGTTTAACAGTACAAGTAAAGAATGGGGTCGGTTTGGTTGGATACAATGTCTGCCAGTAGCAAGCTGCTGGCAAAAGTAATACACGTCATCCTGACTAACCTCCCATTTGCCATAAACTTGTAGAAACCTTCAATAACACAGACAGACACAAAAAAGTGCAACCAAAACCTGGAGAATTTTTTTTTAACATTACAGTTTCTATAAAAAATAATTCTACGGAGAAAAAAAAACTTGATTTTTGGTGGCCCACTTGCGACAACTTCACCCAAACAAAATATTCATGCCAAAATAAAAGAGAAGCTGGCAAGCAGAAAGTTTGAATTAATGCAGATTTTGACTACAGTATATAAGTACTATTTTGCGGTCACTTCGAGAAACATTGGTAAAATGCAATGAAGCCAAAATTATTGCAAATCCTAGAAAATGCAGAGTTAGACTTTTATTATTGGACTCGGGTTGAATTTTTTATGTTTTATGGAAAATACATTCACTGATGTTGCTACGTTTATCATCAATAGGGAATTGCCACTTTCGAGATAATGAAAATTCTATCATTACTAACGGGCGATATGTTTAGAAAGTTCACGTTTAGTATGGTGCATAGAATGGTCAAATTATTGGGCCAATCTTTTTTTTGAAAATAAGTGGGAAGACCTATTTGAATTAATCGCAAACTAAAATCAAACAGTTTCGTAACGTGAAATAGGACGTAAGAGGGAAACCTCTTACGTCCTATCTCAACTTGAGAGTACTCCAGCTCCCAAAATTGGATGAGGTTGTCTATATACAAATTTTCTGGTCAAATTGATGTAGGTAGTAGAAGTTCAGTGCAAAAGTTTCTCCGACCTCATTCCACTTGACTTCTATTTGTATCAATTAAAAAAAATATAGACTTCAAGAACAGACCTAGTAGCCACGATAAGCGAGTGGATAGAAATTAGGCAAACATGTGTATTGAAATTACTTCGACTGAAATTAGACACGTTATGAGACATACAAAAGGCGAATGATAGTGGTTTCATAAAAATGCAAAGAATTGTTTATTTATCTGTATGTAGCTCAGTCGGCTAAACATCTTAGTGGAGAGCGCGCTTGGTCAGACTGCCTAAGCTGTACTGAGTTCGATCCCCAGCCTATGAGAGGCTTTGGATTTGGGGGTTGTCTACTATGTGTAGTGTTTATATTATGTTTATTTAGTTCTTTATTACATATTTATTATAAAGTTATTAATAACATTTTTGTTATCTTTGATCTTTTTGGCAAAATATTTTGACAGGTTATGACTACTTGCATTTTTTAATCTTTTGTATTATTGAAAATATAAGAGATGTGTTTCTGAACCAAAGTAAACAACACATTATTCTGAATAAAAACTGAAAAACGTGTTTTTTCCATAGGCGCGATAATTTTACAAATGACTTATCTCGTTCGAAATGTTATTTTTTTATGCTCTACACTTTGAACATCTTTGAACCTCCATTTATATAATCTTGCACAAAGAGTTGCTAAAGATGCCGCTTAAAAATATTTGATTAGATCTCTAAAGCAAGGTACAACTTAAAATCATTAGCATATTCTATTCCTTGGAATAGAACAATATATAATATTACAGCAAATGGCAGGTCTGCGATGTAAATATTAAATAATAGAGGTCCCAAAAAGGTACCCTGAGTACTCCTAGCAAAAGTCTATTCTAAACTTTCTTCCATTTGAGCGGTCAAGACGTGTATATCGACAACTTTATAGTGGGTACGACATGATTCATTTTAAGACATAATTTATTCATTCCGTAAAGTTTTAGCTTATTTATTAATAGTAAGAAATATTTTTACATATTTAGCAAAGTCAGATACGTCAATTTATCAGAAAGGACTTTCGAATAATTTTTGAGATGCAAGAGTAGAGACATCAAACTTCAACATGCTGTATGTAAAAACTTAATCCAGTTTCATTTTTGTTAATTCTCAAGAATTTTACAATACGTACTGACTGAAAATAACTGAAGTACGGCACTGTACACTTCACGCCCTTGATAAAAACTTCCAGATTGTTCCAATTTTATACGATTTAATTTCACAGTTAAATTCAGAGATCGCCAAGTGTAACAAAATTGAGGAATTCGGTTCCACCGAAAAATCTGCTATTCTCATGCCTGATAGAATTTCCTTGGCAGGATACAGGTAGTTCCCTTTCTGTTATGTGACAAATGGCACATTCTTTCAAGCGTTCAACCATTTCGTGTCAATTGCACATAGAAAATAATTCGACGACAGCATATTTAAATACATATTTTATATTTTTAAAATAATAAGTATTCTGTTTAATCATCACTTTGGAATTTTAATAGAAATTGAAAACAGAAACTTGAGCGGTAATAAATTTAAAATGTTTAACAAATACTTACGGCATAAAATGTTTCACACTTATATAATATTTCCAACTACTTATTGTTGGATACTCTACGCTTTAGATGATATAAAAACACTCATGAAGCATTTGAACGAACCTCTATTTTTAAGTATATTTTTGAATTTTGTACTTAATGCTCAATATATAGAAAATGGTTACAAATAGTCATAGCGATGTACCTACAAAAAAAGTTCGTCTATCATTTTTACATCACATTGTCTAAAATTATACAGGGAGCTCCATTTGAAAAAATTGAGAAAATTCAATTCAAATAGTTTTAAATTGAAATGTCATTTTTGGCCACCCTATATGTTTTTAGGAAATGCAAATAATTTAAAAACATTAATTAGAGGTCTCTTAACTAATATTCACATATTTCTTTCTTATAATTTCATAATTTTGATTGTAGTGATTTTTCCAATATGCATCTACAGATGGCATTATTTCAACAACAAAATTCATTACATCCAAGTGGTTGGGAGATAGTCAATAACAATATAGGAGTGAAAAGAGTCTAGAAAGAGGCTTCGAACAATATATTATCATTTTTGACACAAACATTATGTACATTTGGCACTTCTAAATAAACAGTATTTATTTAAGCTAATTGGTACAAATTATAATAAACATAATTAATTTATGTCTTTTTATAGTAATACCAAATTAAAATAAGACACATAAAAACACGTAAACAAATAGAACACATAAACACAAAAATATAAAGTACTAAAAGTATTTATAAGTACGAATAAAAACAACAAATCTCATATAAAAACTCTTTTAATAAAAAATGCAACAGAATAGACGAAGAAAGAAACATTTTATCTCTTTAGGACTTCATCAGCACTATAAAATGCATTTGTTAAAACAATTTTTTATTTCATGTACATCCACGTAGGTTTAAAATGCCATGAAACGTCTAGATTTTAAATACGAGTGAAAAAAAATTTCTATCTGTCTGTCGGTCTGTCAGCATATTTCTTGTCCGTACGTTTCCTCCGAAACCGTTTAAGATAATGACTTGAAATTTTATACACGTATATATCATAACGAGATCTGGAACTGGATTGTTTTTTGAACATATACAGTGAAGGGTTGGAGGGTAATTAGGGGTAAATAGGATGAAATAAGTAAAGCAAGCTGGTAAGAGTACAGAAACTTGAAATTTGGTGTATATGTACTAGAAGTCAAGGCCTCAAATTTTTTTATAATATTTCCATCCCTTCCCCCCACTCTATTATTAGAAGGGTTGATAAAATAAATTTGAGATATTCACTAGACATTTGGTATAGATATATTATATATAATGACATCTGGAACTAGATTATGTTTTTGGATTATTCCGTTGGGGGTTAAATGGGGGTAAATACGAGAAAATAAGTAAAGCAAGCTGGTAAGAGTACGGAAACTTGAAATTCGGTGTATATACTAGAAGCCAAGGCCTCAAATTTTTCATAATATTTTCAACCCTTCCACCACCACCACTCCATTAATAAAGGGGTTGATGAAATAAACTTGAGATATTCACTTGAAATTTGGTATACGTAAGTATGTATTTTTTGTTGAGGGGGTGGAAGGGTGGAGGGGAGTGTGTAATTGGGAAAAACCAGTAGAGCAAGCTAGTAAGAGCCAGAAACTTCATTTTGGCCTATGTACTAGAAACCAATGCCTTAAATTTTAACATTCAAAATGTTTACGAATTGAAGATGTAACGGTAATACGCGGGTCCAGTAGCGATTTGTGTAACACTTGGATATTCGGCTGTTTCTTTGGACACGAAAGCATTCGGTACTGTTACATCGCATATTTTTTGAAAGATCCAAATTTGATTTTGAATTTGAATAATTTTGATACCTAGAATCATGTTCTTGCATTTTTTCGTCTCAACGCCGACTGACACGATGCCTAGGGCCGTTTATGTAAAACTTGTGTATTTGATACATGTTAATATTTAAATTTATGTTCTTGTATTTTTACGTTTCGACGCCGACTGACGCCTAGCGTCGTTTTCCTAAAACTCGTGTATTTGATAAATTTTGTTTCCCAGATTTATTTTCTTGTATTTTTACAGCTCTGCCCCGAACGACGCCCAGCGTCGTTTTTGTATAACTTGTGCATTTGATAAACTTTGATATCTAAATTTGTGTTCTTGCAGTTTTACGCCTCCACTCTGACCGACGTCCTAGCGTCGTTTTTGTAAAACTTCTGAATTTGATAAATTCTGATACCTGGATTCATATTCTTCCATTTTCGACACCGACCGACGCCTAGCGTCGATTTTGTAAAACTTGTGTATTTGATAAATTTTGATACCTAAATTCATATTCTCGTAACCTTACGTCTCGACGCCTTGCGTCGTTCCTGTAAGACTTGCATTCGGTTAATGTTGATATCTAAATTCATATTCTTGCATTTTTATGTCTCGACGCCGACCGACGCCTAGAGTCGTCTTTGCAAAACTAGTATATTTCATAAATTTTGATACCTGGATTCATATTCTTGCAGTTTTACGTCTTGACGAAAACCGGCGTCTAACGTTGTTTTTGTAAAACTTATGTATTAGATGAATTTTCATACCTAAATTTGTTCTTTAATTTTTACGTATTTATGCCTAGCGTCTATTTTGTAAAACTTTTTTATTTGATTAATTTTGATACCTAGATTCACACTGCATTTTTACGTCTCGACGCCGAACCATGCCCTGTGTCGTTTCTGTAGTACTTGTGTATTTCATTAATTTTAATATCTAAATTCAAGTTCGTGCATTTTTACGTCTTGACGTTGACCGACTCCCAGCGCCGACTTTGTAAAACTTGAGTAGGTATATGACCAGTTTTGATAAATTCATATTCTTGCATTTTTACGTCTCGATGCCCACCGACGCTTAGCATCGTTTTTGTAACTTGTCTATTTGATAAAGTTTGATACCTAGATTCATGTTCTCGCATTTTTAGGAAGCCCATTTATTTGGGGAATATTAATGTAAGACCTATTACAATTACTCCGGGTTGTATAACTTTTTAAATTTTTTATCTGAAGCTTAATAAAAGTTTGAAAATTTTTAAAACCTTTCTTTATCTCTATCCCCTGTACATTTTTTTTATGACATCTACCCCAAATATTATTAAAATTCTATGACCAATTATTTTCGCATACTAAAGTGCCAATATAGTCAAGAAATTTAACTAAGGGGACTTAGAAGGAAAATCTGGATGTGGAAGTAGCGATTCCTTAGGCAGTGGTTTTTAAATGAAGATAAGATTAATCGTCTCATAGTTTTAGGAACGCCGTTAAATAAAATAGTATAATTATAATAGTGCGGTGAATTTTGGAATGTCGCTGTTTTATGCATTTGGATCAACAACACATCTTTATGTCTTGTATTATACAAATGATTATCTGCGAAGGTGGAGAACGAGCACAAGTTAATTTTTGCAAATAGCAGACATTTGTAGATATATACGCTAGGGACTGTAAAAATATTGTATTTTTTAAATAATGTCTTACATCTGTTTCATGCTGTTTACAGGAAGCTCACAATATCATTATAAATAAAATATGTAATGGGGATGTATTTTTATATTAATTTTATCAATCACTAACGTCGGCGTATTTCCGCTAACCTTTAAATTCCTCCGGGGTGATGTGAACTGCTCATCGAATTTATCTTATCGATTTAACACGGGCGAGATTTGAAAAATAGCCATTGTTTTAATAATACTTAATTACGATTTCTGTGGAAACAATTTTATATTTTACTATACCGTAATTGTACAAATAATTGTATTTAATTACCATTAACTGTTCTGAGAATGAAAATAAGTTTAACAAAAATAATGGGCAGTTTATGAAGATTTTTCCTATGTAGGTTTTAATTACTCAAGGAAACTGTACCAGGAAAAAATAAGAGTAATATCCTAATGCTATGGGCAAACAATTCATAGAGTTTACATATTGTTTTCTAAATTACAGCGATTTCTTAAAATTTTTCTCATAATACCTCAAAATGTAAATGGACGGCTCAGTGCTTACGTACTAAGCTTGAGATCACGGATTCCCGGTTTCATATCCTGGGCAGAATATTGATATTTAGTGCAATTTTGAATGTGTTACCAATGGGCTAGAGCGCGGTTGAGTGGCTGAACACGGCTACTCACTTTTATCCTAGTTTCAGTTATGATATATGGTAATATTGTAGGAAATGGTTGTCGTGCTCTTGTACTAGTGTGCATGTCCTGGCTGAGGGGTGGAATAGTATAGATAAACTCCATCAAAACTTGTATATAAATATGGCTTGAAGGAACTTAAGCAGAAGCTATACGTATAATACTTCTTTGTCGGTTCCCGCACCAAACAATTACAATTTTGAGAGTGTGTATTAAATTGTACTGATCATATTTTGAAATGGCGTAAACCTAGTAAATAAATTAAATGTGTAAACTAGTAGTACAGGAGCCAACGTGCAATAATCTCACACATCTGTCACAGACATTATTAATTCAGTTCCTTAGAGTTTGGCAAACAAAAAATGTGATATGAGATATTTTTCAGTGGTGTCAACTTAATTAGATGATTCTTGAAACTATTTTTCATGGTTGGTTCAAGTATTTATTTATTTATTTATGTACTCAAAATATCTGCAGGATAGAATCCCAAATTATATTAAAACGATATAATGCCATATTGTATTGAGAAAAGAAGATTGACAATGTATATTATAAAATAACACAGATATAAATTAAAGACAAAAGACAGAAATAAAAGAGTAAAAACATACCAAGTTAGATTATTACTAACAGAAATACAATTCAAATATTTTGTAAATGAACAAAAGTGAACATTAATTTTTGCTGGTACATTATTAATAGCCGATATGACTTTTGCAACAGGACAATGACTATTGTAATTTCAATAAAAATTATCAGCTTAGAACAAATCTTTATTTCTCGTATTAAATCTAGGAACTCTAAAATTAAACTAGATATATAATTGTTGCACATTCTATAGGATAATCTTCGCAGTTTTTTGTAGATAATATTAGTTTTAAACCTTTTTTGTTTAATTACAAAACATTTTCTTTTTCAAATTAAAAAAATGTATAACTTTTTTATTTACTCATAGATTTTGTTCAGGTATAGGGTTCTTCCTCTAGCTAACTCTAACTTACTGTCCGAGTCTCAATACAATCGGACTACAAGATAGAGCATGACAGATTTGTATCAAACAATTTTTTTTTGTTATCGATTAGTTACCTCTTGAAAATTACGAAACTGTTAACTTGCAAGGTTCACTGGGCAGGACAGATTTGCATTTTGATGTCATTTGCTTAAAGTGTATACAACAGTAGTATTAGTAATATAATAGCACTGGCAGACAAAGATAGTACTGCATAAATGAAGACAGAAAAAAAAACAATTTTCTTAAGACGACATTAGGTACATTTAGGTTCACCTTTGATTTTATACTACTAAAATCAAAGGTTTCACCATTTGAGGTCTGCAGGTAATAAACTTTGTGCAATTGTACGATAAGCACTTTTACACATTTGATTCTTAAATTATTTCTAAATATACTATTAATTAATATAATTGAAATAATATTTGATATTCCCAGACTTTTTTTTCTTCAACTTTTCTTAATCAAAATATTCCCGTTTGTAGAATTCAAACAGTACGAATTAAGTCGTGTTCGCGTTTTTATAGTGAACTTACAGTAAAGTTTATTTCATATTTAAATAAGTTCTTTTTTAATAAATTAATTAGAGAAAAAAACCGATAGCGCGTTCTGCACAAAAGTCAATTTCTGGTTATTTTTTAAGATGAGTATTGGATTATAAGAAAGCAAGCGGTCAGGAAAACGAAAAAATGTGTTTTAGAGAGACTCGTCCAGAAACTACTTCTCATAAGTTCTTATTAACAGTCAAGGCCTACGGGATTAATGAAAATGAAAAAAATATATATATTTCAGCCAATCAAGGTGAAAAAATAAAATATTTGTTTTACACTTTTGCGAATTTAATGAACAACATATTGTATAATTTTCAATTCTTTTTCAAATCTTTCTTACGACAAAGTATGCAAAAACACAATGTAACCATTTAAAATACAATAAACTAATTTTCATTTCTTCACTAAGATACTCCATTGTGCGACGAACGAACAGAAAAACAAGTGACCACATGCAGAAATAAACATTAGAGAAATAAATAACACGTAATTAGACTGCGTCTAACGCACATCCTCGAGTTCACTAACATTATTTACGATTCATAAAATCATGTCAAAGTTTCACTCCCTTTTATTCACCAAAATCAAAAACCGCTCTCGTATGCTTCAACTAATGAACTGTCAAAACAATATTCCAAAGCTACTTTTACACGATGATTTTAGCATGTTCGTAAATAAAGGGGAAACAAACACGCTTCATTAAGAAGTTTTCTACAACTCAAAATAACAATTTGTATAAATATACTTTTGATAACATTCCTGCTGCAGTTAGAATTACATGCGGATGTATGTTTGATGTATTTGATGAGCATGTAACAGATAGAAATTCATAAACGTATTTGAGAATGCAAATGGCGTGCGCTAAATTGGCACAGGATCAAGCGGAATAAAATGTACACGTTGTCAAAGAACATTCCGCATTGCATTGTAGCTAGCGTATCACGCGTGTTCGATTTTGCATAATCTATGTATATCGGTTGCAGGATGGGCTCTCTGGGAATGGAGCTTGAGGCAAGTTAATTCGCCCATTGATCATAAGTTTTACCTACTCTGCTATTATTTAACCTACATTCTACAGACAAGAATGTTAGAGTATGGCCACGTCGGCGCACCGCACATCGAACATCCCAAAATATAATCTAGTACAATTAAACAGAACCATTATATTAGGCGCCCCTCGCACATCGCACAGTAAGATTTAAAGGAAACATCTTGATTACGATTAGCAATCTAGTATGTGGTGAAATTTCTGTCTGTCTGCCTGTAGGTCTGTGTCTGTCTGTCTGTCGGTCTTTAACTGTTTTTGTCCGCACGCTTTCTCCGGAACGGTTTAAGATATTGACTTGAAATTTTGTACACGTATATATTGTAACAAGATCTAGATTTAGAACTGGCTTGAACATATCTGGTATGTGGAAATTCTTGGTAGAATTATAATAATATTTAAGGCAGATGTCATAAAGAAGTTTGAAGCGTTGGTTTCTACCATATACGTTAAAAATGAAGTTTCTAGTTTACCCTACTTATTTCCCTGATTCACAACCTACCACCTCCCACCCCTTCAATGGAATCATCTCAATCAGATGTCCTTACAATATATACGTGTACTAACTTTCAAGTGAATATCTCAGTTTTATGTTATCAATCCCATTAATAATGGAGATGAGGTGGTGGGGTTTGAAAAATATTAGAAAGAAATCTGAAGCCTTGGTTTCTAGTATATAAACCAAATCCCAAATTTGAGTACTTTCACTAGCTTGATTTACTTATTTTCCGCTATTTACTAGTATTTAACCCCCAACCCTTCAACGGAATCATCTCAAAATATAACCTAATATCAGATGTCGTTATAATACCAAATTTCAAGTGAATATCTCAATTTTATTTTACCCCTTTAATGGGTGGTGGTGGGTTGAAAAATATTATAAAAAAAATCTGAGGCCTTGGATTCTAGTACATACACCGAATTTAAAGTTTCTGTACTCTTACCAGCTTGCTTTACTTATTTCCCCCTATTTACCCCCCAACCTTTCGCCAAAATAATCCCAAAATATAATCTAGTTCCTGATGTCATTATAATATATGTGTGTATCAAATTTCAAGTGAATATCTCAATTTTATTTAATCAACCCCTTTAATAATGGAGTGGGGGTGGTGGGGGGATGGAAAATATCACAAAAAATTTGAGGCCTTGACTTCTAGTACATATACATCAAATTTCAAGTTTCTGTACTCTTGCCAGCTTGTTTTCTTATTTCCCCCTATTTACTCCCCAAACCTTTCTCCGAATATGTTAAAAAACAATCCATTCCAGATCTCGGTATAGTGTATACGTGTACAAAATGTCAAGTCAATATCTTGAATCGTTTCGAAAAAAACGTGTGGACAAAAAAAAAAAGTTACAGACAGACAAACAGACAGACAGACAGACAGACAGACAGACAGACAGACAGACAGAAAATTTTGTTTTCGCTCAAATTTAAAATCTCGACGTTTCATGACATTCTAAACCTATTTCAAGTAAAAAAAAGTTTTTTTTTACAATTGGTATACTTTTAATCCACAACGTGGATGTGGAAGTAATTAAATACAACCATTATTTTAAATAAGAGTGACAAAATCAACAACTTGAACCTCGCAAATCGCACATTGCACATTGCAGAGCCTTCAGCACGGGCGATACCGTGTTTGTGAATCCCTATTTGCAACAAAAGAGATAAATATAACTAAAGCAGTGTGACTTTAATAAAATTATGGAAGGAAATAGCCGAACAATATATGAACAATTTCTTTTATATGCAGACTAGACTAGGCGCTGTGCGAGCGACGTGCTATGTGCACTGTGCGGTGCGCCGACGCGCGACGCGGCCATGCACTTACAGTATACGTATATAATACGAGTGCATCAAATGTACGCTTAGGAAATTTTAGATATTTTACCACCAAAATAATAAGAATTGTTAAATTTTGAGTTCATAAACAATTTGTGTAGTCATATTTTATTTCCAGCATAACATAGATTTGTAAATTATTAATTAAGAGTGAACACTACCTAAGGTTAGTGGGGAGGAGGATAAAGTGAAGAGATATCCCTAATAATCAAATGTTAGCAAAAAATTCTGTACTATTTATTTATGTACAACTTAGTTTATTTTCAGTTAAATAACATCACCCAATTTGCAAAAAACAGCTCATTGTTAATCATAATCTTAATGATTAACAATCTGACCGTTTATTAGTGTTATTATTAGTATATATTTGTCCTTTAACTTATGTACTGTTAGTATTTTTCCATTTAATTATGTAGGATTAATTCTGGCCATACCTGTTACTGGTAGCTTAGGTTTAAAAGTTAAAAAATTAACATATATAACATTGTTTAACTCTAATTCATCTTCAATATTATCAATGTTGTACTATTTGGTTTTTAACCTGTTATGTACTTGAATGGTAAATAAATAAATAAACAAATAGGATGCTTTTTGCAAATTGAGGGTTATTTAACTGAAAATAAGTGTAACTTGTACACAAGTAAATACTACAGGATTGTTGAAGACTATTTTTGGCTAAATTTTGATTACTACGGAGATATCTCTTCATTTTGCGCTTTATTCCACTCCTCACTGACCTTAGGTAGTGTTCAATCTTAACACACTTGGGACTTACGTAAAGAGCTCAATATTCTAGGTGAGCGGAACAAGACTACTCTGGGTGCAAGGCTTCCAGAACAGTCGGCAATGAAAAAGCTGATTAACTTGCTAGACAAGGAGCATCTAATACATTTTTTAACCTAAAACCTGGGCTACGCATTACTAAAAACTCAGCCAGAGGGGTGGTCACCGCCAAGAACAAACACTTAATGCAGTTGAGCATTATAACAGGCACTTCCCCGTCAAGAAGTGCCTACATAAATCACGGTTCGTTGAGCCATGATAGATAGAAATAACACGATTGACTGAATTTGTTCAACCATGGCGTTATTTTAGTATAACAGTCACAAGTACAACTAAATAGTTGTACTTTACTTTTAATTATTTTTCGATGATTCCAACGTGGTTGTGTGTTAGTGTTCCAGTGTTTTGATTCTGTGGAAACTTCTTCAGAAATAAAATTAACTTATAAGCCCATAATCCTTCCTTAAGCAGTCTTTCCAGCGTATATCCAAGGGTAAACAAAAAGGTCAGATTTTTAGACAGCCTTAGTAAAACTGTACCAAGCAGCTTGCCTCTTTTATTAAAATTCATTTTATTATATGTATATTTTGCACTACTGTGGATTCCTTAATTATTGCAAACTACAAACTTATATTTTTAGTCGAAAATTTTATTACGATAGATATTAAATATTTCGAATATATTTTCTTGCATCACGTAATTTATACTAGTATACAATAAAATACTTTGATGTAAATGTATTAAATTCGTCACCGTTGTTATACTTCATACAATATCGACTAAAGATTTCAAAGTAAAAATGCTGTTCCGTCGTGATTTAAAGCTGTGCAGGAAACATGATGACAACTTGTCATTGCATCAACGGCAGTACATGCTCATTTTTCCAGTAGACCCTCTATATGAAAAAAGGACATGAAACTTATTGTTAACCTAGCGATTTGCATATTATGCAAGGCAAAAATGGAGCATATTCCCATGTGAGGTGAAAACCCAGATTGCTGACGTGATCGATATTGTACGTATCACATAAGACACTGAGATGATAAAAAGAAGCTGTGTTGATATTAAATTTAGGTTACACTTTTACTACTTTGTGAAATGATGGATTTAAAAAGAAATAATTAATTTACTATTGACCATACTTTGACAACTCTCAAAATGTTTAAATTATGAATCCAGTAAGAACTTTTTCAATCAGTTCAGTTAAACTTACTGTATTTTCAGGCTTATTATGTAACTTAATATACAGGGTGAACCAAAGTTAAACCGCCAATTGCATTAATTACAAAACGGTGAAATTATGGAAATTCACAAAAACTGCTCGAAATAACTGCCACCATTTTCAATGCAAAGCTTACACGTACGGAAGACAGACCGAGCAGCTGCATTGCTCTCTGATTGTGTGATTTCCCGGGCTGCTTAAACAATCTTTTCCTGGATGGCAGCTTCGTCATTGACAGGCTCCGCATAAACCTTGTCCTTCATCATAACCCATACATAAAAGTCCAAAAGACTCATGCCCCGTAGAATGCGCAGAACAAAGACGGGGACAGTTTCGACCACGACCAGTCCATCTTCCGGAGTATAGTCATGCAACTATTCTTACACTGGTAAATTACAATGGGGTGGACTGGCAGAGTGCAATGAGCTGGACATCCATCTAATTGGAATCATCTGTTTACTCTATCATTTAAATGCATGTCGTCAAAGATAGGAATTGGAAAACACTTATTTGTCAGACAACCTCCATAGTGGGAATTTACAGATGTGCTCAATTATTGCAGCGTACATTACCATCACAGTAGGTACCCGTAAAAAAACACAATATCGGTATTCTGCTGCAGTTTAAATATGTGGCATGATTTTGATTAAAAAAACTGCTGCCTAAGGAATCACTACTTCCACATCCAAATTTTCCTTCCAAGTCTCTTTAAAAGCAAACTTCTTGACTATATTGGCACTTTAGTATGTGGAAATAATTGGTCATAGAATTTTAATATTTGTGGCAGACGTCATAAAAAAAATTACAGGAGTTGCAATTTATCAAGCTTCGTTAAGACATTGAAAATGAACTTGGCTAACTTTCAAGTCTGACATGATATTCACAAAATCTGCAAAATGTACAGGGGTTAGAACTAAAGAAGTTTTAGAAATTTTCAAACTTATTAAGCTGCGGATAAAAAATAAGTTACATAACTCGAAGTAATTATAGCAGGCTTTACATTAATATTCCACAAGAAAATGGGTTTGGTGAAAATGCAAGAACATGAATCTAGATATTAAAAATTTATCAAATACACAAGTTTTACAAAAACGATGCTAGGCGTCGGTCGGCGTCGAGACGCAAAAATGCAACAACATAAATTGAGGTATCAAAATTGATCAAATACACAAGACTTACAAAATCGACGCTAGGCGTCGGTCGGCATCGAGAAGTTAAATTGCAAGAACATTAATTTAGGTATCAAAATTGGTCAACTACACAAGTTTTAGATAATCGAGGTTATGCATCGGTCGGCGTTGAGAGGAAAAATTTATCGAATGCAGAAGGTTTACAAAAGTGACGTGACACTTCGGGCAGCGTCGAGACGTAAAAATGGAAGAATATGAATCTAGGAATCAAAATTTATCAAGTACACTAGTTTTACAAAAACGACGCTAGGCGTCGGTCGGAATCGAGACGTAAAAATGCAGAATATGAATCTAGGAATCAAAATTCATCAAATACACGAGTTTTATAAAAGCGACGCTAGGCGTCGGTCAGCGTTAAGACACAAAAAATGCAAGAATATGAATCTAGGTATCAAAATTTATTAAATACACAAGTTTTACAAAAACGACCCTAGCCGTCGGTCGGCATTGAGACATAAAAATGCAAGAATATGATTCTAGGTATCAAAATTTATCAAATTTAAAATCAAATTTGGATCTTTCAAAAAATATGCGATGTAACAGCATCGAACGCTTTCGTGTCCAAAAGAACAGCCGAATTTCCGAAGTAAACGTGTGGACAAAAAAAAAGTTACAGAGAGACAGAATGACAGACAGACCCTATTTAACCCCCAATCCTTCACCGGATATCCTCAAAAAACAATCCAGTGCCAGATCTCGTTGTAATATATACGTGTACAAAATTTCAAGTCAATATCTTAAACCGTTCCGGAGAAAACGTGCGGACAAAAAAAAGTTACAGACAGACAGACAGACAGAAAATTTTTTTTCGCTCAAATTTAAAATCACGACGTTTCATGACATTCTAAACCTACTTCAAGAAAAAAAAATGTTGACATTCTTTTTACGATTACTATACTTCCAATCCACTACGTTCAAATTTAAAATCACGGCGTTTCATGACATTCTAAACCTATTTCAAGAAAAAAAATTGTTGACATTCTTTTTACGATTAGTATACTTCCAATCTACTACGTGGATGTGGAAGTAATACGCACCAAATCTACTAAAATGCTACAACTCCAATTAATCAATTCACTCAGAAAAATATCAGGGGCTGTCAAAGTTTGATACTCACAATAGATCCCAACAAAAATGAGAGCACGCATTTCATGCAAAATTGTAGTCAACGATGAAGCTGGAAAGGATCAAGCAGCTCGGCAGATCACACCATCAGTGCCGTGCAGCAGCTCAGACTGTCGTCCGTAGTGTTAAGCTAACGATTTACACTGAAAATTGTGGCAGTAATTTCGAGCAGTTTTTGTGAATCTTCAAAGCTTCTCCGGTTTGCAATAAATGCCTTGAATCGAGACGCATTTTTCTCTCTTTTTTTCTTTTTGCTCCAGCTCGGAGAGTATGAATTTTCGGAAAAAAAAGATGAAAAAAGTCTTATTTTAACCAGAAAAACTGATGAAACATATTCTTTATAGATTTTGCAAACTGCGGAAAAAACTATCTATGAGAACTAAAAGGAAAACTATATGTAAAAATTTTAATGAAATATTTGCATTCTTTCGATAACCTGACTTCTGGTTCTGCTAGCAAATTGAAATCCTAAAATTAATTTGTCCAATTTCTTATTTGACATTCTCATTATAACACTAGCATCCAACATTGTTCTCATTTTTAACTGAATCTTCATACCGTAGCGGGTCATGTAGATACTAGTTTAATCTGCTTAGTCGTAGGGGAATATGTTGGATGCTAGTGTTATAATGAGCATGTCAAATAAGAAAATGGACAAATTAATTTTAGGATTTCAATTTGCTAGCATAACCAGAAGTCAGGTTATCGAAAGAAAGCAAAGATTTCATTAATATTTTTCACATGTAGTTTTTCTTTTAGTTCTCACAGATTTTTTTTCGCTATTTGCAAAATCCTATAAAGAATATGTTTCATTTTTATAAGCAAACAAGTAATAAATAATTCACTTTTAAACAGAAAAACTAATGTTCAACGTTTGACGTTTGGGTTACCCTGTACCATAATATTTAAAAAAATATATTACGCACTAACGGCTAAACCAACAGGCATGTGCACAGCATTCGCTTATTGAACTACGGTCCTGCATTAATCATATCGCTTTTTTTTTCTTCGTTTTACTACATATTAATGAGAGCCTTGCTTTTAAAAAGTTCTTTTCCTTATATTTTATTACTCAATTTAGATTCTTACTCTTATTAAACGATAAAAAATTTGGCACTAAATATAAAACTTCTTGTTAAAACATTGCGACCTATTTCTACAAGCCCTTGTATTACCATAATGTACAGTAAAACCGTGCTAACAATCACAGTTTATCAATCTGGAATAAGCAAAAATATCCTAAAGGATAAACAGGCCGTGTGGAAGCTTATGCAAATGACTGCAGTTGAAAAATGCAGAACTCCGAACTCCCAAATTGAATTTGTAATCAAAGAATAAATTAAAATTCATTATCTGATCGTTCTGCATTCTTCAATTAAGGCGTAATTGGACGTTATAGTCACCGCTTGTAGTATAACACTTGAGTTCCAGGTCACGTATTTCCATACAGACACGTAGATTGCGCCAGGCCGACATTTAGAAAGGGAAATATACTAAATGTTCTGCCTAAAGGAATTTTTATTCCCTTTTTGTATAATATTTCCTTAATTCATTTTTAAATTTCTTGCTCTGATAAAATTTCTTTTAATAAGTACCTAGTTGAATATACAGGGTGTAAGAATTTTTGCCATTAAAAAACTGGTGGTGGGGAACGACTAGACAAACAAAAAACCTTATACACTGAGTTAAATAAGTAACTGATAAACTCATTATCTAGGTAATTTATAATTTAGGTATAAGTTAAATCCTAATACACGTCAATTTTTAATTCGAAAATGTCATTTTTGAATAAAATTTTATACCTCCCCCTTCAACCCCCTTGGAGTGACACCTACCCCTTTAAAATTTTTAAATAGAACAAGGATATGTGTGATAACTCATTTGAAAGTGTTTTTAATTCTCTGTCCAGCAATATAAGATTTTTTGAATTTTGTATTTTTTCATCAAGAAAATTAAATTTGGTAATGTTTAAATGTATTTGGAATTATATCCTAAACTATTTATGCCTTACCGGGTGTAACAGGATCACTTTATTGAGATTTGGGATATACTACATACATAATAAGCGACACTTTTGGACATACAATTGATTTTTTTTTCACTTCCGGTTTCGCCGGAAGTGACACTAACTTTCGATTTTTAAACGGAAGAATAGGCAATATATTTTAAATGACCCCAAATAAAGAAATCAAGAGGTGTTAAATCAGGTGACCTCACAGGACCGTTCGTCGAAATTACGTTTTTTTCCGAATCTCCGTTGAAGATAATCAATTACTATCGCTGAATTATGGGGAGCAGCGCCATCTTGTTGGAAATACATTCCCTGTCCTAAATCTAAAGGTAACTCATCTAAAATGTCCTCAATCTCATTTCCTAGGAATCTCAAGTATCTGGTACCAGAGTGTAATAAGAAATGATACATAAATCAAATCTATATCCTAGAAAACAAAATATAAAGAACGGTCCAGAAATGTTGTAGCAAAGTACAGGTCTTTAAATCGGTTACTAATATTTACCAAACAAAGATCCACTTCGTGATATTATCGACACTGAAAGCAACGTCGTAATAATCAAATCTGGCACTGGAAATTATACTTTTGATTATACTGAAGGAGGTATATTTCTAGCAACTAAGTATAACATTCCAAAAATATGGCGCACTACAGTTTTAACTAAGAATCATAAAGCACCCTTGTCTAATAACAGTTAACACACAAGGGTAGGTTTGGGCATTTTAAAATAAGCGAAGTGTGTCCTCAGTGACTTAGTCCTTTCAAATCTTAACTACGATATTTATTTAGAAGAAGAATGAATTATGTAGCCATAAATATCACGTAAAATATTTAAATAAATTTTTAACCAGAATTCTCAAGTGATACATAAACATAATTGTTTCTCTCTTTTCAGAAATAGGTTTCACTGTAAAAAGTACATAAGATAAGTTTTTCATTTCGTTCCATGTCAAAGTTAACACTAGGATATGAAGTAAATTATTTTTCCTGATAGAGAAAATATGTTAAGTAATTTTTTTGCATTAAATTTAATAAAAATCCTATTATTTTAGAGAATAGAGAATTCCCTAAAATATTAAAACAAGATAATTTAGTGTGGTAAGCCACCTTGGCGACGTCGACGTCCGTTTTCCACTTGAGTTCAACCTCTGAATACGTTTATGTAAATACGAGGGTTAAAACCTCTCCAATTTTTTTTATCCCAAATCTGTCTTTTTAAATTACATTTCATAGAATGCCCAGTGAGTTATCCCAAACTTTTTCAGGTCTTTACTTGGTGTATTATATTCTCTGCGCTTTCTTTGACATGCATAAAAACCCTCTATGCTTAATAAACCAACTTTCAGGTAGCCATATCCGATAGGGAAATATTTATTATTTTATTTGTAAGTAATGATAATAAAATTAAATAATAATAACAATAATAATTTATTGCCCTTCAAAGACAATAGACAATTATATGGGAATAGTCAATAAGTCGACAGATAATTGCAAACAAAAAATCAACTAAATTCAATTAGGTAACCAGCTAAAAATCTGATAGTGTATAAAACTATCTCTCTAACAAAAACGATTTAAGCTTACTTTTACCTGACTTTATACAGTCGGGCAAATGATTAAAAATTCGGATACCAATGTAAGAAGGTAAATTATTGGTGATTATATATTTTGCCAAAGGCAAATAAATGTATTCAATCTTTCTGTCGTGAATCTCTTTGTCAAGCTGAAATTTCTAAAATATATAAACTGGTGAGAGTAAATATTTTATAATCACAGAATAAGTTTCAATATGAATGGGTCATATGAACATTGACGCATACAACACAAAACATGTTTTTGTGCCGGAAAATAACATTTGAATGTTTGTTTTAAAGAATAGTGTTTTTAAGGTTACTTGTTAAAGGTTCAATATCCTTGTGGTTATTAAATTATAACACTTGTGTCTTACTAGTATTAAAACAGATCAGAAGCACTGAAATAATTAGAAGCTGAAGGTACAATATGTTGATATTTATTACTAATGTTTTCATCGTTTTCTGCAGAGATAAGTAATGCATACATAAAGAAGTGTGGATGAGACACTTTCGCCTCTAATTAATTTACCCACTACAAGAATAGAACAGGTTCCAACTGGAACTTTGTTGGCCAACCATTAGAACAGGCTTAACTTCAGCAGTTGAGATTAAACTATCATTTTGGCATTTCAGGGAAATATATTGATAACGGTTTATTATCTATAATTAATTGTTTGTTTGTGATATATTCAAATTTTCTAACTTTTCATTGGGTATTTTGCGTCTGAAAAATATCTAAAAATTTTATAAAAGACACCCCTACGCCTTGATAACGATTGCTTACGCCTTAAGCAAAGAAATAATGATCATTCTAAGAAACATATTGCAGTCATTAGAACTGACATGGAGATCAAATCAAGATCAGATTCTAGTAGATATTCAATATTGTTAATGAAGAAAACAGACAAGTAATGCATGTCACAGTAGATAATAGAGAGCTGATGTCTCCCAAGTTATTGCGATGCTAGGATCTAGAGAAATCGAACTTAATTGCGAAATGTTATGCGTCCAACGTGAAACGTAAACACAGATTTGGAAATAAATTTTCTACAACAAACCCATCATTAAAATCGATGATTGGAAAGACATAGCGAGAAGTCTTTATTCCAAAGGCTCGGTTTTCACATTCTTTTATGTTAGGTAATTTTTCGTAAAGTTTACTCTAATTTTAAGTATGCTAAAAATATTATAAGAACCAATCGGACTATTGCACTGACAGAAAGTAAATGTTCGGTAAGCATACAATTAGAATTGAATAGATTTGAAGCACGTTACTGGTGTGGAACTTTCTTCTGGTTGGGTCCATCTATTTGCGGTACTTCGATTAACCAGATTTATTATTTGCATACCGAACTGATCTTACAATTTCTATAATTTTCTATTACTTTGTTGCTATGTTTATGTAAATATCACAAAGCAGGATTGCCTGTCTGGGAACACTCAATATTTTTCTGTTTCAAACGGATTTGTGATATTTACAGTGTAGTTGAACATTCAGAGGCCAATATCTCAAGAACTATTAGTTTAGACAAAGGACTCTAGAAACAAGAGATATCCAGAACATTCAGTACAATATAAACATAAGGTTCAATACAGGGTATTCCATTAAAAGAAGAAATTTGAGTCCGAGTCATTTTTCGTGGTACTTTCGGTTCAACCGAAAATGAAATATTTTAATCGCCAAAAAACTTAAATAACCATAACCGATTTGCTAATACATTCATTTGTTTTATGAGAAAATGGAACAATTTATAACCGATATACCATTTTCAACCGCCATTTCCTCGAAAACTGTCGAGTAGATATATGGTGAACAACATATTTTATACCTAGAATTTAGCAATATAAATTTAGAATAATATACAGGGTATTCCATTAAAAATAAAAATCAATATGTGCAACTGATTCAATCATACAACTTCCCAGAATTTGAAATCTATACCTGTTTTTAGAAGAAAGATATAGGCTGGCTAGTAATATCGTAGGCACCCGGTACACTTGATTCTCTCTGTCATGAGAGAGGTGACAAATGAAGCGGATAGTTTGGAATCAAAACTAGCGATAGAAATTGTCATCACACAGTTTAAAGGGTTTCCTGATTGCCGGAACGAGGAACTAATGTTCCTTAGTAATGACATTATCCCAAATAATCGCCTTAATCTGTTGATCGAAATACAATTGGCTTGCTGGGGAGGAAAACAAATATCGTATTGTGGTACATTAAAAGAACTTATATTGGAGAATGCAACTCATACGCATAGGTTATGAGGAGTTGATGTTTCTAAAATTATATGCGCTTCATTCATTTTTCACTTATTTATATATACCAAAAATTCAGAAAAAAATTGTACCACTTCTAAAATAATGATAACGAGAGATTATGAAACAAAAATATCACCGTCGCGTCGCGACGTTCGGTTAAAGGATCGGTGTAAAAATGAAGAAATAACTTAACGAACGCGTTCATAATCGACCTCAAAATCGACACTAGCCGAACGACGGTAAAATTTTATTCCACAACTTTCAGTCGCTGTTTTTTTATTCCAAAAATGTCTTCTCGCCTTTTCAGCAGCGAAGAAGTTATAAAATTATGGCAGACCTATTGGATTCGTCATCTTGAGTCCTTAAATTGTGACATTAGATTCAGCATCAGCTGCTCCGAAAATCTTAACTATTAATTTAAACACAATCGTAGCTTCGGCGCATTCAATATATTCTTGCATAGAAAATACTTTTTTCTGGTTTGTGTTCACAGTATACAAAGCCTACTGAAACTAATACAGGACCAGCGCAAGCCATATTGTATAATATGTAAAGGATTTCTGAAGTCGGTTAAGCCTTTCCTGAGAGACAATTCAACAATCAAGTAAATAACCCAACTAGCAAATTTGTGTTCTAATTTAAATGTTCTACGATTACTTTGTTTTACTGTTATCTTATTAATGCTTCTAACTGCTAATTGATTTTATTAGAGTTTCAGAAAATACAATGCTGTTGTCTGCGACCGCACTGTTTCATAAATTTATCATTGAAACGATTCTAGAGCAAAATTATGAAATATCTTTTAACGCAGCAATTATTTTATAAATATTTCCTCGACTAAGTTATAAAACACTTATAAAACATTTCAGCTAATAAAACTAAATTGTTTTATAACGCTTTTTTTAGTAACGTTCAGCAGCATTTTTAGCATCGTTATAAATGTACATTCGAATTATTTTATAGTTATTTCTTATAATCTAATAAAACAGTTTTATTAAAGGTCTATTCGTGACAGTTTTGCTTTTAAGAATAAATTGCTGTACCAGAGTCTGTTATATAATTATTTTCTAGTATTGTATTTGCTGCAAAATAGAAACAGCAACTAAGACATTATAAAACAAAATTGTTTATTTGAAAATAATCCGCATACATAAGGAATTAACGCTGTGTAATGTTATAAATAACAACCAGGTACGACAAAAACCTGAAAAACGTTACGCAGCGTTAATTCCTTATGTATGCGTTTTATCCGATAAGTTGCGCCGCATTGGTGATAGATTTGATATTAGGACGGTATTTCAAACAAACAACACTTTAAAATGAATTCTGATAAAGACGAAACCGAAGAACCACGAGCAATATTCAAAAAACTGCATTTATAGTATCCCGTGTGGGTGCAACAAACATTACGTGGGTGAGTCATCCAGACCATTTAGTGTAAGATTGGGCGAACATCAAAATTATATCTATCTATACTTATAATCTATGGCTGTGGCTGCAAAGCCATTCACACAACACCGAAAATTATATCAGAAAAAATGAAGTTCAGACGTCCATGATCTGCGAACGCTTGGGAGAACGAACATAGAATAAACTGGTACTCAGTAAAATTTTTTAAAAAAGAGGCAGATAGCAAAAATCGAAAAATTCAAGAATCCGCGATAATACTGTTGAATGAGAATGGATGCGTGTCGAATTGTTCCACAGATGTCTGTACAACTTGGTTGCCAATGTTAAAAGAAGAACTTCACTAACTTAACATTGTATAAAAACTAAAAAAACTGTTAACTGTATCAACAGTTCTATGTAAATAGTAAGTATTTATGGATATTGAATATAACAAACATTCTTAGAGCTGTGTATTTATCATATACAGCAAAAAAGATTTTTCAAAAAAGCCTTGAAAAAGGAAACATATTAGATTTCCGAAACGTCGGCGAAATATTTAATTTCAATTTTTTATACTTACTTGTCTTATTTATTTCAAAAAAGCAACCTCTAACTGACGTAAAAGTCACAGGCGTAGAGGTTATTTACCAGTAAAATACTGGATAATTGTGATATTTTGTAGATTCCCCGAGCACCGCTTAAAAAGAAAAAATACATGTGGCAGGAAGTCCCAAAGAATTGAAAAAGAAAGGAGTATTGATTATTTTTAATGTTATAGAAATAAATACCTACTCACAACCGATAGGTAATTAATTGCTACATTTTATTAACAATACATTTGTCAGATCACACCATCTAGGAAAAGCGAATTATGTACTTGAGAGTCATCTACAAACTTCTAAATTTCAATAACGTCATGAAATGGTATCACTTCTGGAGTTCCGTTTTATATTGATGCACTGCAGACATGACAACCTGTTGAAGGAGATTGCACCGTTAAAGCTTAAGTTATTAGGCCCCCTCCCACATCCTCGGAAACTATTAAAACATGAATATACACGCTAACAAAGTTTGACAAGCCTCGCAGGAGACATGAAAATAACTTTATAGCTATTTATACTGCCATTTAGGAAGTTTAACGAAAAAAAAAAAAAAAACGCCACCGATTCACGTATAATATTTTAAAGAGTATGCTTCAGCAGATTCCATTATAGTTTAATGATATAATTTTTAATACGTTTATCAAAACCACGTTAAAATATTTGAAGTTGGCTAGGTGCGGCTTTATTTTATTTTATACCAATATCATAAAACTATTTTAGGTAACAGGACTTTAAAATTAACTCATTGTAGATTTTATACTAGAACCCTTAGAAATATTGCTTAATTTTAAATATATTTACAAGCTTGTATTCAACTTTATATGTTTGTCAGCCAGGTGTCAGTCAGTCAGTTTTGATCAAATCTTGCATGTCAATTTTGGAGCGCCTTGAAATTTTGCATACACAGGGTCCTGCACTTAAAACTCCCCAGACTCGTAACTTCTTTATTTTTTAAGCTACGACCATGTTTGATACATACAATTGTAGATATTTAAGGCCTTTAAATATGCAAACAGAGTGATTAAAAAAAATTCTTTTTTAATTATTACGAAATAAAACTTAATTTCCATGATTATTTTTTCCCTAACCCTGTACATGAACTGTGCTAATGTTATCTTATAAAGGTTTTAGTTAGCTTCAATTTATGCTATTACGTCATATTCTCTTTCGCTTTAGAGAAAAAAATTTAAAAATCTCTTTTTGAGTTCAAACTGGATTCTCTTAAAATAAATTTAAAAAGAACGTAAATAATAATTTTAAGCTTTTTTTGTAAAACGCACATAATAAACAATATTTAAAGCAATAAAACAGCAACAACAAATAAAGGAAACGATTTTTTTCTCTTTTGTGATATCACTTGATGAACTCATTGCTAATAAGTGCATGTTTTCATGTAATACACATTTCTTACTAATAAAATTTGGTTGCTGTTCCTGAACTTCCTTACTTTCATTCATTTTATTTTATTCTTCCGACTTTTAAGTTGTTCAGATTTAATAAATCAACCATAGCTTTATTAGTAACATTTCACATTTTCTAAGTTAGCCATGAAAGTTTTAATTTGTCAAATTAAAATAAATCAGTAGTTATTTTCTGTTGGACATTAATTCGCTCGTCAATCTGCTAACAATTCGACATAGTTCAATTTTCTACTTTTGAAAAAACAAAGTTTTTATTGATTTATGGAGATTATAAACGTAATGCTAGAAAAGCTTCCACAGTCTATTCTCAACTGGTTCCTGGTGGACGCTGTCCTGACCACAAAACCGTAAAATTATTAGTTGATAATTTTAAAAGATATGGTTCTTCTACCAAACCAAAGAGAAACAGAAGTAAACCGGCGAGGAATGATATTAATATAAATGAAGTTTTCGCTGCCGTTAATGAAAATCCACAAATATTAATATCAGCAATCAGTGCTAGGACAAATATTTCTTCGATTTCGGTCAGAAGAATCCTCAAAGACAAAAGTTATCATACTTATAAAATGAATTTAATACAACTTCGCCAAGGAGATTATGAGCGGCGACTTCATTCTATAGCACGAATGTCCGTACTGAATGGAAGATACAATTTCCTTCATAAAATTCTTTGAAGGGATGAGGTGACATTCAATGAAAGCGGTAGTATAAACAGGCACAATATACACTATTAGAGTGATAGGAATCCTAGATGGACGCGGAAAAGAAATTTTCAGGTAAAATATAAAGTCCAATGTATGGATAGGTGTGCTTGGTGGCAGATGAATAGAACCACACTATTTTGAATTTGAAAATATATATGATATTGATATTTGATATTTTTGAAAATAATTTAAAGGGCCAAACTTACCTAGATTTTTTACGAAATGACTCACCTAATTATTTAGAAGAAATTCCCCTGCAAGTTAGCAGAAGCATCTGTTTCTATAAAGATGGTGCTCCTCCATATAATGCCCGTATTGTTTCTAGTTATTTAAACACGATTTTTCGAAACCAGTTAATAGGCAATACCGGACCTGTGCAACGGCCGGCTAGATCACCAGATTTAAATCCGCTGGATCTCGTTTTGTGGGGTTACCCCCAGGGATTTCTGTATAACACCCAACCTCAGAACATTGAGAATTTAAAAAACAGAATAAGAGATGGATGTAATTCTATTCGACGGAATACTTTATTACGTACAGTGAATGGTGAATTAATAAAAAGATTTAACTACTGCATTCACGTTAATGGGAAAAATTTTCAACAATATTTGTAAAAAACTTCTCTCTTTACCTGATAAAACTACCGGCCAAAAATACATGGGTATACATAAATTGGTGTTCTAGAGCATTTGTTTGTGTGTGCCAGTGTCATAATTGAAATCTAGGTTTTAGGCTATGTATAAATTGTTTTATACCATGCACTTTTGCGCTTTTGTAGAATTGAACAATTCGGTGAAATTAGCTAGTTTTTGTCTAATCCTTACTGTTGCCTTACAGAAAATATTAGGTGAAAATCAAGCAAATATGTATATTAGCGTCGTTCACAAGTGATTTTATACGTTCTTTTATAAAAATACAAAGGATCTGAAATCCTTAAGAATAAATTTCGTTTATTTTTAGTGAGAGGATACGGCACGACAAAAGATCAATTTATTACTTCCTGTTAGTTAATTAGGGGTTCTGTTCGAATCGCAGAAACAGTCGGTGGGCTCCGAAATCAAATAAAGAGGGATTAAGGGCCCGAGGGAGTGCAAACCAAGGCAAGTCTGATACTTAAGGCCTGATGCTAAGATACCAACCATCATGTCAAGGACACTTGTCGCCGGCATGTCCTTTCTGATGCAATATTAAACACTCCTTAATTATTAATTGCGACCAGACTTAGGCCTTTAATTAGTAGTAAATCCTTGTAGGTCTGCAATGAATAATGGCTTAATAGTTCCGGATTTCACCTTCGCTTCATTTTCAAGCTCTGCCCCTTTGAAAAATGTTCGTAAAAGTCAGATTTTTTTATATTCCTATATTTCAAATTATTATAAAAAAATACTGGATTTAAGTATTTTCAATATTGTATGAAATTGTTGTTACAAAAATTCACATTAATTATTAAAAAAAATATATTTCAGAAATTATTCTTGCTACAGGGTCCGTTATAAATTTTATTGAAAGCACTAACAGCTACATTCCGGAATTTTTGAGTATATAATTTTGATATCGATTTTTAAAGCGAATATCTCGTGACTAAAGTGTTAAAGTTATAAGGTTCCAAAACATATTTTATTAAATTTTAGGAGACGCATCCAACGAGATCCCACTCGATGGAGTAAGTGTAATTTTTTAGTGGGAGAGCTGTCGCATGTAGAGAAATGAACGGACATACCGAAACTATAAGGCTTCCTACAGAAATCTAAAAATAAACTTTTGGAATAAAATCCGTCGTAATTTTATTGTGTATTTTAGAACAAAACGTCTAATTAGACGTTAGAGAAGTAAAATTTCTTAATGAAGATATTTTAAGGAGTGTAATTACATTGCTTAATATATCTTGAATAAGAAGTTTTAATTCTCTAATGATTGTAATTTGATTATGAAGATTTCAAAAGTATATATTATTGTTGTTACGTGTTTAGGCCCCAGGGAAACACCCTGTAAAACCCATGGGATCCAAAAATTATAACAAGGGATAAACACTAACACTGTTTATTTAATTTACTGAAAACTTTACAATACTTTTATTAAACTAAAATACACTTTTACTAACTAAAATAACCTTTAACAATGTTTATTACTTTATATTTTCATTTTGTATTTACTTCGGTTTTCTAACCTCTCACTTGTTATTCAAAACTTCCATCGTCGCCTGTCTGCATTAGCTTATATACTATAAAAATGCATCTAGATCCATCTAGAAATCTTCTATAACCTTCTCGGCGGCGATCCAGAACAATGTAGAAACTCGATCTTCTTCTATATATTCCTAGAAACGTACCTCTACCAGTGTCTCAGGGGGTGTAATGCACAACATTATGATATTACGCACGAAACTACTTCATCATCTAAAATATTTTGTTTAGATTCTGGTAACATGCTGTGTGAAAATGTAAACTATCGTTTTACTGCAATCAGTCATTGTACGGTTATGAATTAAATTTGATCAAATTAGAAAATGAGATAATGATATAAAATTATATTTTTCACAACGAAGATTGCCTTCGGAGGACTTAATTAAAATACTACCTACTGAGAACTTCTCAGAATCAGTTAAATTTCTGGGGACAATGATAGACAGTAAGCTATGTTGGGATCACCAAATTAAACACATTTGTAAAAAAATAAATTATGCGTACTATGCGCTAAGGCAGTTGAAGAGTGTTCTTAACATTAAATCTCTGACAAATGTTTATTATGCACTTGCATACTCACATTTGTCATACAATATCGTGTCGTGGGGTGCTGCCTCAAACATAAACCGTGTGTTCATCCTGCAGAAGAGACTCATCAGATTATTATTTGACATAGCGCCCAGAGAATCGTGTAAACCTTATTTTAAAAAAAATAACATTTTGACCATCCATAGCATATATATCTTAAGCACTATTAAATTTGTAAAGAAGAACTTAAGAAACTTTGAAACAAACTCAGATACTCACCCATATAACACAAGACAAGGGCATTTATTAAAAATAACCAATTACAACACTACTTTATATAAAAGATCTCCATATCATGCTGGTATTAAAATGTATAACAAATTGCCACCACATATCAAAACTATAAATTCTATAAATAAATTTACTTCTTGTTTGAAAAATTTTCTAGCTGTAAATTGTTTCTACTCAGTTGAAGAGTACATGAATCACGAGCCGCGGTGATGCTAAATTGCCTCACAGCACAATCAGTGACATTAGTGTTAGGTTAGGATTTTAATTAGTTGTAATTTTTAACAATTTTATCCAAATTCTGTATGTTTTAACAAATTTTTAAAATTTTTGTATGTTGTGACGTTCATATATATGCAATGTATATCAAATATGTGATGATGAAATAAATAAATAGATACTAATACATGAATGAGAATGTGTATCTCGTCTTATGTTGAATACATTTCAAAAGCTGCTGTTGCATTGAAAAATGTAATTTTCAAAAAACAATCATTTAATATTTAATATGACAAGACATGCATTAAAAATTGATATATTTTAATCGATATCGGATAATAAGAGCCAATTACCCAGACGAGGATGACGTTTTATTTCGTAAATTTTAGTGATTATTATTTACAGCCGATTTAACTTAAAAAAATGTACCCTGTTTAATCGCCCCTTATGTCTTTTCTAAAAAGTACAAGAAAATATCCATCGTATTGAAATTTTAAGCTTTATCATTAGACTCAGTATTAGAGAATACGCATAACACCAGGGAGCAGAAGTTTTGTAATCAGTATCAATTACTCTGAAAATACTATTTTAATGCAATTTTGATGAAAGTTACTATTAGCCCATGCGAATATTAAACCAATCTGTTACATGTATAAGAGTACCTTCGCATTTACGATTTAAAGTAATATCACATTTGTCGTAAATTATCATCAACATCATCAAGTTTATTAAAAATATAAAGTACATAGCATGACCAACAACTGGTTCGGAGCCAGCAAGACATCCACGGTGCAGTAGCGCCATGGCAATTGAAAGGCTGCACGGGCAGGGTTTCGGATAAATTAACCTAACATCTATAAATAAGGGCGAGATTTAAAATGATTGTTTCTTTAAAATATTTCAAACGGAAGGATAAAACTTAAATAATACTACTAAATGAATTATCGTACAGATAAATTTTGATTGTTGAGAGAGGAAATGTTTCTATGAATAAACCTACTTTCAGTAATTCTACAACTGCAGCCATGCTATTCCATTTAAATTATAAAAAAATATGTATATTAATTAAATACCTTAGGAATATTAATTTTGTAGAATAATGACGTTGACATATATACCGTTTTTGAAACTTTCTCTTTTACCAAATTTCTAAGTAAAAGGTAGCCTTGTATGATATCGATATAACCGTATTTGAGAAAAATTTAGTTTATTTATATGGGAAGAGTCCTGGTCTTCATCAAGTTTTATACAATTACTTTAAGAGGGTTAAATTGGTAAAAATATTATTTTCAATGTCTTAGCCTGCAATAAATTGAAACTTTTGAGTATTACTTGTGAAATTAATATAGAAATGAATAAAAAAGAATTCTAATAATGAATAAATACACTGCACGAAATATTTAAGAAAATAATTGTAACTGTCAAAAACAAATAGTAAATTATTGATGAGCAATCATTCCCGATGTTTTATCAGTTAAATCGATTTTTGTTATAAACGCGTGGTTTTATTGTTATCAAGCAAACATACATTTTATTTAAGAAAATTTTGCAAGGATTTCAAAAATGTTGCGTTAAATTCCAAGTATGTAACTATGTCACAGCTTAGGTGTAAAAAGCATTGAGGCTATTTCATTGCTGGCTTCCTAGACAAAGGCACAAAGGCAACACCGAAGACGCCAAATGCTTCAGTTACAGATACATACTTGTCCAGAGACTGTAGCAGGAGAAGTATAGTGTAAACTGTCCTGCGGAAATTTGGGTGAATATTTACGCTATTAATTCTTCTTGCAGCACTAAATTATCCCAAGTTTTAAGTCTATTTATTAATTAACAAAATAGAAAAATATCGAGGATAAAAAACTTTCTTTTCCACATACTATTTGATGCTCCCTTGTCTTGTTAAACCAATCTTATTTATATGTTGCACGTCAAAAGCATATTACATAGATTTGCTAATTCCTATTTCAATACAGGAAATCTGACAGGTAGACGGTCCGTAAAAAATGAAACCATATGACTCTGCCTTGAAGAAGCTGTCGTTTTGAAAAGCTTTTATTTAAAAAAACTGTATTAAAAAGTAAAAAATTATTTATAAATTCATACGCCTGAAAACCAAAGGCTTTGGGGACGGTCCAAAGTAACTATACAGTAGTGCCATACCTATAATTTGTTTGTATTTTCTTATTATTTTTAATTTTCTTAAATTTACTGCAATTTTGATAAAATGCAAAAAAATTGCAGCATGTTGATTAACCGTGATTAACCCATGGTGTGAATATTTTAAGTACAGACTACTTTGACCTGCATCAGAAAAATATATATTGTGTAGGAGTATCAACAGATGTCAGACAAAATTGTGGTGTTTCGAAAAATCTCAGTTAACAAAAATTATTTCGTGAAATATTGTTTTCCTCTTCCTGCATCCATAGAATTGATATTTTTTTAAAAAGTTTTTGGCGTACGTTATAACAGATGTCTTACTCAGACAGTTCGGATAATCAAGACAATAAAAAAAAATATATACAGAATTTTGTATTCTCGATTTTCTCCTTTGTTTATATTTTTATGAAATTGAAACATGAGGTAGATTATTACATTATATTTCGATGGCCACGTTCCTCAAGATCACAAACGTATTAATGCTCTCATGCTCCGATGGTCTTCTGGCGAAGATGCTGTCGATGGATTATTCCGTCGGTATCGTCAAACTAGTGAGATCCTACCTTCATCGGAGGCAACTCCGTGTGAAGATTGCCGACAAGCTGTCCAACTACAGGCCTATGGAAGCAGGGGTGCCGCAGGGATCGGTACTCTCCCCCCACCTGTTCACCGTCTACACCTCCGACATGCCAAGAACCGCAAGGACCTCTTTGGCGCTCTACGCAGACGACACGGCCATCATCGCAAGATCATGAAGCGCAAGACTTGCCACCCGCAACCTCCAGGAAGCAGCATCCCTTCTGGAAGAGTGGTGCAACAAGTGGAAAGTCAAAGTCAATGCGGAGAAGAGCAAAGCCATACTCTTCAAGAGAGTGAGGAAGCACACTCCAACAGGACACGTCTCCATGAACGGCGACAACATCCGATGGCACGATAGCGTCAAGTACCTTGGCGTTATCATGGACAGAAGCCTGACGTGGAAACAGAACACGGAAGCGATTATACAGAAGGCGAGGACGAGAAGGACTCTATTCTATCCTATGATAGGTAGACAAAGCCAACTCAACCTGAGGAACAAGCTCACGCTCATCAAGACCCTCATTGCACCCATTCTGACCTACGCATCCGTTTCCTGGGGATACCAAGCAGCCACCTACTTGAAGAGGATACAAGCCATGGAAAACGTCGCACTCAGGTGCGCCTTGGATGCACCATGGTTTGTCAGAAACGTCGACATCTTTAGAGATCTGGAATACACCCCGGTAACTGAAGTCATCCAGGACAGGGCGCAGAAACTATACGCCCGTGCAGCAGAGCATGGGAATCCGCTGGTCAGACAGGCGACTGACTACGACCTCAACGACGCTCCTAGGCACAAGAGGCCGAAGCTCCAGATCCTGGATAATGGGTAAGTATAACTAACCTTCCTTTCATCCCGATCTGCAAGCCACGCCGCAAGGAGACAATGACCAAACCACCCAAAACACCCGATCCCGGGGGTATCCAGCAAGCAACCCGCTAGGTACCTTTAACCTAGCCCGTGCCAGCCTCCGACGCTAAAACAAGCGTCCTTGGCCGAGCACAGTCCTTGAGCTACACAGCCCAAAACTTCCTTCCGACGAAATCGGAGCACATGATGCCAATTGGCACCCTGGGCTCCGACTAGTCACACACCCCCAAATCCTTCCAAACTCCGAGAGGGTGCGGCAACAGCCGTTCCCTCTCACGACAGACGAAAGACGCTCCCGGGAGCCGACATGCCAGCGAAGAAAGAAACTCAAGACAGAAGAACGCCAGAAGAAACGACCCAGCTGGCAGGGTCCAACAGCCAGGACCAGGGGAGGTCTGCTAACTTCGCCTACACCGTCTGCATTTGCAGGTGGGGTAGTCGTAAAAAGCAGACCCACCCCTTACGAGGCCGGTCCAGGTCTACAGCGATGACTGGGGCAAAGAGCTTAAAGCTCGACCCCTAATCATCCGAGACCGTAATCAAAGTCAAGAATATTGGCGCGCTCTCATGCTCTCATGTTCTTGTTCTTTTTGACATAGTACTTATTAATGTTGAATTACATTTTTCAACTTCATTTTACTGTTCCAGTATTCAACCCGTAGATCGCTTTTCTCTCTTTAAACAATAGCATTTGCGATTTTGAGGAACGTGGTCATCGAAGTACAATTCGAGATCAAGTGAATTACCTGCAAGAAAGTTCAATTTTAAATTATGTGACATGTCCACGTTTCGAAAAGATCACACCCTATCTCTTCCTAGCCTAGCTTCTCTACCCCAAGTGATCTAGCGGTGCAGTAACTATAATCAGGGGCCGCTCTAGCTCTTTCGCCGCCCTGGGCGAAATGCCATTTTGTCGCCCCCCTCCCTGCCCCAAGGGATTAAAGAATTTGCCGCTTTACGCAATAATGTCAGGCACCCCTAAAAAACTACCGCTTGACGCCCTTGCATAATTAGCGCATAGGGTAACACAGCACTGCCCTGCCCTAATATTCGTATCGCTAGGTCAAAAATGCCACCCTCACAATTCTGGCGATTTGGGCGGCCGCCCACTATGCCCACAGTCTGGAGCGGCCCCTGACTATAACTATTATTCCTTTTTAGTGTATTCATAGAAGTCATATATTCATATATTCATAGTATCCATAGAGCATTCATAATCATTATTACATTATTATAAATCAGTACTAATCTCATTCACTAATTGGTGCTTTACTGTGGAATGGTGTATGTTAATTAAATAAATAAATTAACAAGCTAACCATTATACTCTTCGAGGATTTATTGCATTCTTTATATAATTGTTGCTTATTATATAAAATGCTCTTAGCAGTTTCTTTGGTAATAAAAAAATATTTGCGAATAGTACAATAATAATAATGTTATTTGGTATTAGCCGAGTGTCAGCCTTGTCTAACGGCGAGATGAATGAAAGCCGCCAAAGCTTGGTCCATAATCTTATCCCATTTGCGACAAACTTAATGCTGTTAAGTTAATATATGATATATGACTATGTAATAAAAAAATATTTGCGAATAGTACAATAATAATAATGTTATTTGGTATTAGCCGAGTGTCAGCCTTGTCTAACGGCGAGATGAATAAAAGCCGCCAAAGCTTGGTCCATAATCTTATCCCATTTACGACAAATTTAATGCTGTTAAGTTAATATATGATATATGACTATTGCCGGTTTTCCAACACGAACTTACTGTCCAATCACCACAATCCGACTTTTCGTTCTTAAGTTATCGTGCTTACAAGATACGTGACAGACGTACAGACAGACGGAGGGACATTTTAAAAGTTGTTCAGAATTCGATCACCACCACAGGGGTATAGTTTTTTTTTCTACGAGCGATATTACCAGTTCTAGAAATGTGCCATTGTGGCTAATGGCAATTAGCCATTAAACAAAAAAAAAGAAATGTGCCGATCGAATGCAATATAAGCTTCGTATTGTATTTGCAAAAAGTATAACGCCGGGCGGGCCGGGCTGGATGGAGGATTGGAGCAATGTTTTGTTTTAAATTACGCACAGAACAAAACATAAGAGCATACTACATCTGTGATCTTTTCGGAACGTGGCAATCACGTATAATTGAGAAGTGCAGTTCCTTGCTGGTAAGTCGTTTAATCTACAATTTGGACAATTAATAACACCAATATTGGCCTAAATTTTCGAGAGGAGCGGTATAGTCATATCTATTCTCCTCTCTATTCTGTTCTTCTATTGAAATCGATCAACCATATATTTTAAAAAAAGTACTTACTGAATATTACATATTTAACAGCAGTTAAATACGCTGAAATTAAAATTCTGTTCGTTGAACTAAAATTTTTGGTAGGTAAGTTGGAGAATTAGTTAATGGACAGCATTAAATAAATTGAAGCTGAAATTTTAATTTCACTAAATGAAGATTGGTCAAAGGTTCTAGAATTTTCATTTGATTATGAATATATTTTCATATATTATACAACCTGGTAAATTGCTAGTTGGCCTAAGTAGTTGCTTATAGTACTTGCAGCGGAAATATGGGAAAGGGTATATAAATGTAAATGTATAGTAAATTTTACAGAGCATCCAAAGCAATAAAAATTGCCCTCATTTTCATTATTTAACACTCTTTCTTTCGTATTTCTTTAAACTTTTCCAAACAGTGCATATTATATGAAAATTCTATAAAACAGTATTCTGGTAAGCATGAAAAGTACGCAAAGAAATAATTAAAAAAAAAAGATTTTTAGTACGTTTCTAGTATTTCTGATGGAGTAAGCAAGTAAATTTTACTTCGAGATCCACCTAGTGGATTGGAAGTATGGTAATCGTAAAAAAATGTTCAAAAATTTTCTTTGTTGAAGTATCTTTCTGTTGTCCGCACAATATCTCTGGATCTGGGTTGTTCTTTGAACTTTTCCGGTGAAGGGTTGGGGGAAAATAGGGGTAAATAGGAGAAACTAAGTAATGCAAGCTGGTAAGAGTGGAAAATTTTGGGATTTTGTTTTTATGCTAAAAGTGAAGGCTTTTTATGATATTTACATGGAAAATCTGGATGTGGAAATAGTGAATTTTTAGATGACGGTTTTTAGCTTAAGTGTTCTTAGATTGAGTGTATCTATGTAACTTATTCGTGTCTAGTTTTGTAGATATATCGCTAATAGATAGACATACGCTAGTCCGAGACACAGACAGACCAACAGATAAACACGTAGATTGAAAATTCAAGAAAGAAAATCTAAATTAGTTTGGTGGTTCACGAGAAAATCAGCTTTGAAATTGTGGTCAATTTTTACTGGTGGGTTAATTTATTTCTTTTAAATAATTACAAAAACAACTTTTTACTTCTTGCATTAATCAATGTTAATCGTCTGCGAGGAATAAAGCATAGTAAGTATATTAAATTATCAGTTAGCAAAAGAGCATCATAACTCTTAGTAAAGACATTTTACATTAGGTATATGGGCCTCGAGGTTAACAATAAGGGATTCTCTAACGTTCTGGTTATTGTATTCTCTATCTTTCAAGCATCTGAGTATTTACTTAGTTCTGGAAATAAATGTTTGTATCACATGTTTCTTACGTCTAGTCTGGAAGCGTAAGGAGTATGCTCAAACTTTGCATGAGATTTTCTTAGAAACTTTCTAACTCCACATCCAGATACGTTAAATAAGCTCTGTGTTTACCAAAAGGATATTTTGCATCACATATACATCATTGGAGAAACATAACTAAGGGAATGTATACCGCTCACTGTTTGCTATTGCGCAAACAAAATATGACAGAAAATAGTAAGTATTGAATTTATTGAATTAAAATGAAAGACTATTATTTCCACTTGTCGACATTTTGGTTAATTTTTTATACCTCAGGGCTTTAGTAAATTTTAAATCACCGTAGATGTTTAAAAAATTAATCGAAACATCGACAAGATAACCTTTTTAACCACCGGCGCAAAAGGACGGGTGTTATAGTTTGACGCGTATGTGTATACGTATGTATGTGTCTGTCATTTAATATATTTTCAACTCGCATTTCGATTTTGATGTATTATTTTTTAGAGTATATTTTCTCGAGAAATTTGTTAGTTGGGCTCATCACGGTAAACTTTCGAAGAGTTGAACATCCTCAATTCGAAGCTGTACTGAGCACCGTACAGACATGTTAAAACATGTGCTATTATAAATCCACTCGACGGTACGCTGCGGTTTCGTCTACCAAGTTAGCATCATCGCTTAAAAACCAATATTAACCTTCATAAGAAAATACTCGCGATAGATTTGGATGTTCCATAGTACATCTACTAGTAGTCAAACGGCTATCTTTAACTAGTTTCTAGCTTAATTTGAACAATTTGCTCGAACTTCCAATTATTAGAGTGCATTTAATTTTACTTCCGCATCCGCATAGGGCACTGGAAGTATGTATAGTAAAGGCAAAAATATCTATATATTTTTTTTATTGAAATTGGTTTAGAACGTCACCGACTTTAAAAGCGATAACAAATTGTGTCTGTTTGTGTAACATTTATCTGCACACGTTTTCTCCGGAACAGTTCGAGATACTGACTTGAAATTTTGTACACCTATGTATCATAACGAGATATGGAACTGGATGGTATTTGGAAATTATACGGTGAAGGGTTGGGGGTAAGTAGGGGTAAATAAGGAAAAATAAAAAACGAAAGCCTCATATTTTTTTATAATATTTTTCGTCCCCCACCACCCCACTCCATTATTAAAAGGGTTAATAAAATAGAATTGAGATTTTCACTTGAAATTTAGTACATTACATGTATATATTCTAACGACATCTGAAACTAGATTATATTTTGACTATTCCGTTAGAGGAGTGGGAGGTAAGTAGAAGAGGTAAATAGGGAAAAATAAGTAAAGCAAGCTAGCAAGAGTACAGAAACTTCGGATTTGGTGTACATACTAGAAGCCAAGGCCTCAGACTTCTTTCCAATATTTTTATATAATTGTGTATTGATCGAATTCTGAACAACTATCGAAAGGCTGTCTGTCCACCCGTCATGTTTCTTGTGAGCACGATAGATTAAGAACGAAAGAGTATAATGTTTACTTTAATACTTTCTTATGAACACTATGCTTATAAAGAATGTAAAATATCGATCTGATAATAATTAGCACATATTTTTGTTTATATTTATTTTCATTATCGTAAAATAATATAAAAAAGTTGTGTAAAAAATTAATAAAGAGAATTCCGTCATATTAGGATTTATTTACCGAAAACAATATACACCACATTGTTCGAACTTACAAACATTTCTTGTAAGTGTGGTCAATATTGTGTAGGAAAGTCATTTAGATGTTTTAATGTAAGACTTGATGAACATAGAAGTTATGCTAGGAGGATTAAATTCTAACCAGCTGAAATTTGAAAGCATACAAGGTAAGATAACCATCATATGATCCAATGGAATTTGGTGAAGATCTTGGAAAAAGAAAGCAACGAAACTAAAAGGGAACTTAGTATCTATCAAATTATTCTTTAGATTATTTTATTAGTTGGTTTCCCATCCTCGGAGGCAAAGGAAATAAATTTAATATATATATAACTTAATGCTACATGTGTATGAGGAAGTACACAGTCATGTTCGATGTACTGTGAACTATTTTTTTCTCGAAACGTTAGCAGTTCTACATTTTCATCCTTAATTATAAAATAATGTATTTAACAGTTTTATTTTAGTTTATATATTTCTAGATGTAAAACATTTACGAGTAATAAGAAGTATTATATTATATTTTCTCTAATTATTTTTTATTTATATCGATGTTGTCAATTATATTCAGTTTATTATTTGTCCCTACCGACAACGGCGTAACTCCATAAAGAACATAAATTCTATTCTCGAGCAGAAAGAGCAGGGTTTACGAGTCCCTTGCGATGTGATGCGTCCACCGCCGTTAGAATTGGCGGAATTTGTGGTTACATCGGCCGACGCCAGATGACGGCATTTATCAACCGCCATCCTTGTAAAGTATACGCACCCTTCCAAAAATAGGCTTAAATTAAAGCAAGCCAAACCACACACCAAGCAAAATGAAATAAAATTTTATGAACATGCTCAAATTAAAATGCGGTGTTTAAAAGTTACTGTTGTTTCCACTCTATTTTTTATCTCTTATTATAAGGTCGGTAGCAATTTGAATATTTTATGTACTTTAAGAGTTTATGCCAATATGGCAAACAATATGGTATCTATAATATGACATATCAATTACTTTAATGATACCACATGGGGAAATGTAATATTAGAAATGGAAAATAGAAGGCTGTTAGAATAGCGAAATATGAGAAAATAATTTTGAATAAAGTGAAAAAAATATTTTGGTTACTAAATTATATACGCGCGCTAGAAAAAAGTGTCCTGTTTAACAGTTAACGGCATATTATGGCATATAGCAAATATTAGCAATTTCGAATTTAATAGAGAAAGTTTTTCTCAACAGACTGGACTCTACTCAGGATCCACTTCACATTGACGACGAGTATCAGATCACATTCAGGAAAGAAAGGACAGAAACATCAAGTCGAGGGCCAGTGTTGCCAACACTACTGTTTTTTAAGTAGATCTACAGTTTTTTGGTTTCCTTCCCTGTTTTTTGTCCGGACTGCTAAATCTACTGCTTTTTTTTGCATATAATATAGATCAACTGTTTTATTAAGGTATTACCAAAATTCTTGAAAGTCCACCAAAAAGGAAAAGTGCCGCAGTTACCGGATAATTAGGTCATTTAATTAAATTTCATATTGCATTTGAAAATTCGAAGGAATATCAGCCCCCTTGAGGAATTGGAGTTGCCAACACTGTCGATAGCATCGTTAACCATGTGATAGTACACTACAATCTTCGTAAGAGTAAGAATCTAGCACTTTTCGACAAGGGACGGTCCTCACGCCAAAATAATATGATCTATAGAGATAGAGCCCCCATGACAAAAAAAGTACGCCATCGGACACCTCAAATTTAATAGGTGAAAGTGGTTACAAAACATGTATATATTATGTTACGCCCGCCAGATTATTAAAAATTGGTTAATTGTTATTTTTTATGAATTTTTTAATTAAGCTAAAAAAATAATTTTACATTTCAAAACACCTACTTGGAATGTTCTCAATTTGTGGTAAATAATGAATCATTTAAAAAAAAATTGGTCTGTCTTACAATTTTTATTTATTAATTAGACAGACTTAATTATTTATAAAGCATTTTTTTACGAAAGTACACTTCATAACACCTCTTTGATTTTCGTTTTAAAATGAAGTATAAGATCTTTCGTATCTATTACAACTGATCTTTTTAAATAAAAAATGTGGTCGCGGCACACAGTGGGGCAAAAAGCTATATTCGTGGACAAAAATCGCCTGCCAGCTCAAATTTTGACCACATTTAATAAATTTGTTTTTAAATGCTCGTGAGAAACGTAGCTTCAACGCCCAACTGCTACAGTTTTGAAATAAATAAAACATAACCCAAAAAATCAAAAATAATACTAGACGACTTTTGTACAATATTTTTATCTAGATCAAATGAATCTATTATCGCAAAAAACATTATGTAAGGGAATCTCAAGATAGAAAATAGAGAAAAATACTTTTGCGAACAACAATACATTCGAATATGTGTGTAACACAGTATTAATAAATCAATTTTATTGGCTAACATCGCCTGTCAGCTCTATATTTAACCAAATTTCTTTTTTTTTAATGTTCAGGCTAAATGCATTTTCAATGGGCATCTGCTACAAATTTGATAACAGTTAAACATAACCTAAAAAATCCAAAATAATAGCAGAACATTTTCTAAAAGAAAATTTAGATAATGGATTCATTTGATCCAGATAAATTATATTTATAAAAATTATCTAGCATTTTTTGGGTTATATTTTATTTATTTCAAAACTGTAGCAGTCGGGCGTTGAAGCTACATTCCTCTCGAGCATTTTAAGAAATGCTTATTAATTTTGGTCAAAATTTGAGCTAGCAGGCGATTTTTGTCCACAAATGTAGCTTTTTGCCCCACTGTGCGGCATTTTAAAAATTATGTTTGACGTAGTGAAAAACATTTTTTCTCTGACAGACCAATTCTTACGCATAAAAGAGACCCAAAACTTAATTACAGAAAAAAATTAAGATGGTGTTTTGACGCAGTTTGATGTTTCAAAATTAAGTCTGACATGGCAAAATAAATTTTTTTCTCTTGCAGACAAATTTTTGTGCATAGAGAAGATCGTAAACTTCAGTTGTTTTTTATTTTTAAGGATGCAATATGAGATGTCAGTGATTAATCCTGATGCATTGATGCTGCGTCTTCAAAATTCAGTCTGTCTAATTAATAAAAAAAATTGTTAGACAGACCAGTTTTAATACATAGGAGAAACCTTAAACTTCATTTTAAAACAAAAATCAAGGAGGTGTTATGAGATGTACTTTCATAAATAAAATGCTTTATAAAAAATTAAGTGTGTCTAATTAATTAACAAAATTGTCAGACAGACCAATTTCTTCAAAAATTATTCATTATTTACCACAAATTAAGAAAATTTCAAGAAGGCGTTTCAAAAATTCATAAAAAATACCAATTAACAACTTTTGTATGGTCTGGCGGGCGATATTTACATGTCTTGCAACTATTTTCCCCTGGAGTCACCTAATATACAAATGAAAGTGTGCGAACTACTCTAACTACTAACTAGTCTACTCCATGTCCAGAAGCGACGTCCTCTCTCCTGACCAGAAATACTAAACTTAGTAGACAAAACAAAAAATTTACGTATACATTTATTGCAATGCCGAACTTAGATTTACAGCAACAAAGTGGTGCAGCGCGTCGGTTACGACAATAAAAGAACCAAGACTTCGGGAAAATAAGTTTATGTGCCTCCTCTCAAATTCAATATGAAATACCTTCTTAAAGAGACCTCTATACATGTTGTCATAATATAAAAACAATAGAGGACTGTATCAAAGTCACATTTAGAAATTTTATGAACTCAACCTTTGTCATAGCCCGCTTAAAACAACATGACTTAAATTAGACAGCATAATGTCCCATTTCAAATTGAGTACCCTACCATACCAAGCATTAGAGAACGCTTACATAGTACAACTTACAATCTTTTGCTCTTCTCTATCCTCTTTCTCCCTTCTTTTTATTATTTTTTATGTTTTTGTTTGACCTGGCTTGAACTTACTTAATGGCATCGACAAATTTTACTAATTATAATCTTAAAAATGACTTTTAATACATTTATGTAACGTTTTTGTAAATTATGTATACGTTACATGGTAGTGCTTGGTATGCCATTGATGTAGTCAGAACATCATCATTGGAAGAACATCGGTGTACAAGTAAAATTGATGTTATTGCTTTTTGCCGCTACATTTACAGCGACTTCTATGAAATGTGAATAAAATTTTTACTTTTTCACACGGAAAGGTTAAATTACTTATTATATCCCATATGAGGTTATATGAAATATAAGCCAAAACAAATGTTAAATATTTTATTTATAAATTATATACTTTTCACCTCTAATCGCAGACATAATCTATGACCAGTAATTTTCACATACTAGAGTGCAAATATAGTCAAAATGTTTTCTTTAAAGTGACTGGGATGAAAAATCTGGATGTGGAAGTAGTGATTCCTTAGGCGGCGATATTTAAATAAACAGTTGATGACGGTACTCTGTTGCGCGTTGCTGATACCACTATTTGGCGCCGTGCTGTTAAATACTTATTGTTATTGTAGATTATGAATTTTTACAGGACATTCCTAATTTTATTTCAACGTTAGCATCAGCATAGCATGTCTACGTTACCTACTGACGCTGAAAGCTCGTTGATTGATAAAATAATAAAGCTGCCTCTTCTCATTCCAGGGATCTAGGTTTAGAGAGATTAAGTGGCACAATTATACACAAAAGACTTCCTTCCCATTGTCTGTTACGAGAGTGAAAATTTTATTAATAAGTTACTAGGAAACAAAAAACTAAGTCTTTTATCTTGCTCGCAGGCAATAAAAGAACAAACGTTAGGAAAACACGAACATATATGAATTATAAGTTTTTGAGCTATGGAAACCAAAGGTTGGAACAAGAATAATTCATAAACTATTATTAATTTCGATATGTTTGTCGATCAGTTAGTTTAGTTCAAATGTTGCTAGTCAATTTTAAACAACTTCTAGATATTGTATTGACTTGAGATTTTGCATGTATATGGTTCATATGACTCTACATTCTGGCAATTTTTATGGAGAAGTCCAAAATGGCGTTTCCAAGATGGTAATACAAATTGGTATCTGGGGATTTTCTAGCCCACAAATTATAAATAATCTATGAAATTCTAAAATTCAAAATGGCGGCGTCAATATGGCCGATAAGTTTTGTTATTTATCATCTAATTCGACTGAAAATCGACATCTAAGGGTTGCCGAGGTTGCAGGTTATAAATATTTGGTTGAGATTTAACCATTCAAAATAGCGGCGGGAATTTTATTAAGTGACTCATCGGATTTATGCATTTGATTTGTAATACTGCTTCTGAATCGAAAAGAGACATGATTCTAATTGGGACAAAAAGAAAAAAAAATAATTTTAAGACATTAAGAAACAAGCTTTTTAGTCGAATTAATGAAGGTTTCACTTCTTGATTCTCAGCAACCGCTCCCCGATTTTGATCACCTTTTTTTGAATCTGTGTATTATTCAAAATCAGAAACATCCCAAGCGGCGCCAATAATTATTTATAATGTTTACCTAAACAATAATAACAATATTTACGGTAAAAAACATCTTGAACATTTTTTTTTCGTTTTATTTATAAAACATTGAGTTGCTCTTATTGAAAATTTAAGTTTAAAACTGTTTTTCACAGTCGCGGTTAATAATTGTTTATATTGTTTAAACAATAATAACAACTTTTTTATAGGAAAAATCTATATTTTCTGTTTTTTCGCAATATTTATAGAAAAGTTAGTTTGAAAATTTAGTATATGTAATATTTTGTAAAGATAATTATTTGTTCTTGATTATTATTTATGTTTATTATTTATCAAAACATTATCATTGGAGAATATTTACAGAAACATATAATCTTCCATCTTTTTTATATAATAAATCTAGATATGATAGGAAAGGTATTGAAGTTTGATGTTTATATTACGGAACGAAGAATTTTTTCATTATTTAAGTATAATTTATTAATTTTAATTTTACAAAAGTTGAGAAACAAGATCTAATTTTCGTTCAATTCGTTCTATAGAATTGAACTCTTGATTTTCTTCAACTGGTTGGTGATTATTGCAGTTATTGCCACTACTTACAATGCATGCATGTGAGCAATGTTAGAAACCCATCGTGAAGGGGGAGGTGGAGTTATGTTGGCGGTTAATAATTCATTAATACAAAGCAAGAATAGAAAATATACATTCGTTAAAGAGTATTTCTTTATGTTGATCTTCAGCTATAAAAGCTTCAGTTGCTGCACGTAACTTTTCATCATCATTGAAAATTTTTACAAAATGATTTTCACCCCTTATACAAAAAGCCCATGTTGTATCGCATCCTGTAAATGCATGAATAAAAAGAGGATGCTACATTTTGATATTTGTAAAATGGGTTAAGCCTGTCTTTGTTGAGTAAACTCTCGATAATATATTGTTTTTTGGTGGTCCTAAAAAACTACAATTCTTCATTATCTGGTGATAATGCCATCAATAATACCAGAACATCAATGTCGGCAGCTACAACTACATGAGCAAAAAGGCAATCTAGAGCTGTTTGAACGATTAAACGATCGACATCACTTTCTGCTTGAGTACACGCAAAATTTTTTTAATCAGCTTCTTATAAAGAAGATTTAATAAATCTATAATTTTCTTGTTGTTAGCTAAACACTTTTCCTCCGTTGTTTTTAAAGACATATCTTCATCAAATAAGTAATCAATCGAGGCATTACCGATGTATCTACGATTTCTCTCTGACGCTTTAGTACCATCAGTATTATTATTATATCCATCAAATACAACTATAACATTAGTGCCAAAGTTATAGTTAAGTTATCTGATGTATTGTTGAAAAGTGCTAGAAAACTTTTCATCACGAAAAAAAAAATGTTTTGCTGTATCTGTTATTATTATTGTTTAAACAATATAAATAATTATTTGCTTCGATATATTTCAAACTATTTATTATATATAATGAATATTCAATGAAAATAATACACTTTTTCATGAATATCGCAAAATGACATAAAAACAGATATTTCCTGCAAAAGTTGTTATTATTGTTTTAGCAGTATAAATAATTATTATCAACCCCGACTGCGAGAAACATTTTTAAACTTAAATTTTCAATAAAAACAACTTAACGATTTATATATATCGTGACAAAAATTGTTCTTTGACGTTAGTAATGAATTAATATTTGTATTGTCATGACAACGCGATAGGTTTTCTGTTTCATAAGTACCTAGGACCTATAGGGAAAAAACGATAATCCTTGATTTTTGGTTGATATTACACAAATCATTAAAAGTAATAATTTGTGTTCTAAAACAGTTGGACAACATGTGGAGCATTTGTTCAAAAATGTTCAAGTATTTCGTAATTTTACAGCGCGATTAAAAAAATATAGCCAGTCAAATATTAATTATTATGAAAAGTAATTGAGAATCAAGAGATATTTGGGTGTTATCAAGTTTACATAGAGTACTTACTTACAACTCCCATCAAAATTTGAAAATTTAATCTTCAATTATAACGTAAATTATTAGAAAAATTTATTTTTTTGTGATTCACTTTAAGAGGATGTACTTCCTCAAGGATGCATTTTTGGACTAAGGTAAGTTGGGTTATATGGCCTCAATGTGTACCCAGGAATCGCAAATTTCCGCTCGGGAACTCAATTCTGGGACACCCTGTATATGTAATTATTTGCGCCACTTGGGATATTTTTGATTTTGAATAATATTAAATAACACACATTAAAAAATAATAATAATCAAAATCGGAGCTGTTGCTGAGAATTATAAAATTTTGACCATTTCTAGGCTTCATTGACATGACTATTTAAATACCAATTAAAATTGTTAAAATGCATCAAAAATAAGAAAATTGAATTTTTAAATTATTATTGAAAACTTAATTCTGGCGAGGTATAGGTCAGCGGTAACAAGCCCAGTTATTAACCAAATCGATATGTGATCGCAATCATCTGGTGAGGAGATTCCAGCAGCTTGGAGTAGCTGTCCATTTTTTTTAGATTATTTACTCTGTTTAGGCGGTTCACCTCTATTTCTTTCAGTGAAATTCTACCCATCTCTTCTCCGCCAGTGGCGTCAACTACCTATCAAAGACTATTCTCCGTCTAATAGTTTATTAGATATAGCCCACAGGCAGATAAAAGCGACAGACAGACAGACTGACGGAATTGAGATATCTTCATTTTCACAGTCTGGATAAATATCGGAGGATATTTTTGTTCACGAATACAATACTTTCCTTCAGTAAGTGAGATAAGTAAAATATATTGTTACGAGTTTACACCCTCTAGGGGCTGAAGCTGATAGGCAACTGCAGTACCAATGCCATGTCTATAATGTGTTATTCTATTCTAGAAACTTCTACATGGTTCTAGGTTACTGGACGAGAAATGTTATGAACCTTACTGGAATTTTCCGGATGTATCTGTAGGATATTTAAGGCGACGATTAACGGCGGGGAAGGAAGTTTTTAAAATGAATTGAAGTTAGATACATCGGAAATTATACAAAGTGAGTGAGTGTAAATTATCAAGTAATAAACATTGTCAAAAGTTATTTTAGTCAGTAAAAGTGCATTCTAGTTAATAAAAGTATTGTGAAGTTTTCAGTAAGTCATTCAATAAAGTGTGTTTATCTCTTGTTATAATTTGGAACCCACGGATTTTTAAGGGAGGTTTGCTAAGGGGTGAAACACGTGACAATATGTAAAGACGATGCAGTAGCGGCAAAAAGTTGGAGAGAATAACGCAACGGTTGTGCAGACATCTTTATGGTGTTGTAGTTAATTTGCTACCCAAACACGGCTAGCTCCTAAACAATAGAATCATATAGGTCTTAATTTCTTATCTAAATACAGTGTTAAATTATAGTAAGTGAGCAACAGTACCGTACCCCGTTTGTTCCGACGAGATGTATGGTAAGCATTTTTTAGCTTTTTACATTTACTATTCCTCCGAAATCTAAATATCCACTAAACGTGCGGAGTGCTCCTGGAAAATAATGCTATGCATTTTAACTCAGAGAAAAGGATATCTACCTTAGGATTACGATATAAATATCTGGTTTAAATTGTTGTTCTGCACACGTCTTACATTGTAGTGGTTAGTGGTAAGTAAACAAATAAACCTAACTTTTAATCGTGCCTTTATGGACAAACTTTTGATTTTATTTTTAAGCTACTTATAGCTGTTATGTGCAATATAGTTGTACTTTTAACTATCAGATTTAACTTACTTTTTAAGCTGTTTTGCTGCACGGAAGTTACTGAAATTTACAACGATTAATGTATTTGTAGCTTTCTCTGTTGACTAACACTTTTGCTGATGCATTTCCTTATGTATATTTAAATATAATATTTATTAATTACTAAAAGAAGCTGGTAAGAGTACAGAAACTTGAAAGTTGATGTATATGTACTACAAGTCAAGGCCTCAAAATTTTCTATAATATTTTCCATCCCCACTCCATTATTAAAGGGGTTGATAAAATAAAATTGAGATATTCACTTGAAATTTGGTATACGTATATATTATAATGACATATAGAACTAGATTATATCTTTGGATTATCTATACATCTTATTACCGTAATCATCATAATCATATTCATGTCTGAATCTTTTTGAAGAGTCGATTAGTTAGTTATAGTTCTCTCGAAGCTGGATGAGTTGCGATCCTTCGGGACCTGACGTCTTGCCAAGTGGTGGTGCTTTCTGACAAATTATCTTATATACGAATAGCTAAGTACTGAATTTTTATACTTTATGTACTTGATGAATTTTATTTCAATAAATTAAAATATATTCTGAATTCTATTCCTTATTGGTCCACTAGATCTAAGATTGACGACCTACGTGTGATTCTGTAGGGTGAAACGGATAACTACTTATCACGGGTCACCGTTGATACAGTCAAATTTGCCTAGCGACCCGAATACTCACAGGATCTATCTGGGTCTTAATAGTCTAAGAAGTGTCTCTAAATAAAAGTGTTACTTTATAAGATATAATCAGAAGAGATGAACATAAAGGTGGCGCCCAGAGTTATCAACCTAGATTAACTCTAGGTCTGAAACGGCAAAGTAAAGAGCGGCCGCGCTGCCGCTGGCGGGGATTATCTTGTTTCGAGAAGTAGAAGAGGCCTGTCGGGGGTGGAAAGCAGCAGCTCGTAGCCGGACCGAATTTTTCGAAAAAAATTTTCCGGCTCTGAAATGCACATGCAAAGAGCTGCCGCGATTCAGGTTGTGGCAATCATCATGATTCAGTGTAAACTAACCGCCCTCCAATTTTCAGTGCGGCAGCTCCATACCAAGTCGAGTTTTCTGGGGGAAAGAGTTTTCCGACCGTGCTAGGGAAGGGCCAAGAGCTGCCGCGATTTTCTCTCTGTGAATGCTTCTCTATTACTGATAGGTACCTTATGACCTATATTCAGCGCGGCAACTCAACGCCAAGTCGAGTTTTCCGAAGGGAAAAGGAGTTTTCCGACCGTGGAAGGGAAGGACCACTAATTGCCGCGATTTTCTCTCTGTGGATTCCTTATTTTAACAATAGGTAACTTTTGACGTATTTTCAGCGCGGCAGCTCAACGCCCAATCAAATTTTCCGGGGGAAAAGGGTTTTCCGACCGAGGAAGATAAGGGCCACGAGCTGCCGCGATTTACTCTCTGGGGATGCTTTTCTTTTAACAATAGGTACCTTTTGACCTATTTTCAGCGCGGCAGGTTAACGCCAAGACGGGTTTTCCGTGGGAAAACGAGTTTTCCGACCATGGAAGGGAAGGGCCACGAGCTGCAGCGATTTTCTCTGTGGATGCTTTTCTTTCAACAATAGGTACCTTTTGACGTATTTTCAGCGCGGCAGCTCAACGCCAAATCGAGTTTTCCGGGGAAAAAGGGTTTTCCGACCGTGGAAGATAAGGGCCACGAGCTGCCGCGATTTTCTCTCTGGCGATGCTGTAACGAAGCATTTTTTAATATGGAAATTGCAACACAAACCGCCGTTTATTTTTATATTTAGAATATTAAGATTTTATACTGCAGGTACAAAGTGTAAATAATTGTTATAATTTGATTATTTACTTAGAGATATTAATTATTAAGTAGAAATAAACTCCGCTAGGTAGCGCTAGTTACGCATTGTTAACTCGATTTGATTCCACGGAGACATACCAACGGTATTGGCCTCCTGGAGTCACTTCGCTCAGTTGTGTCTACTTGATAGATATAGCTAGAAGTAGGCGGGAAACCGCTTGTCAACTAACCCGAATGTGAGGAAGTAAGTAGCTGGGATTTTGGTAAGCAACTTGGCTGGTGCGAAGTAATTATAAATTGTATTTTGTTTTATTTCCAGGTGAAAGGCGTCCGCCGCTCTGCAACGTTCCTAAACTTTCTTAGTTATTCAGTTAGTTGAGGAGACGTTGAATGTGGCAAATATTTGCCGGCCACAACTAAAGTGGACCGTTGTCACCGAGTCATAGGACTCGGGAGGTAGCTGGAGACGTCTAGAGGGTATTTTGTGAAGGGAAGCATTCCCTGTGTACCAGTCGTTATTACTGGGAGTTTTTGGGTAAAAGGTGGGTCCCGTGATTTCCCCTCTGGCCTAGTTATTCGACCAGTCAGTCACGTTGGCCCCTGGACACCCAAAATACTGTCCGTACTGCCGACCTGCGTATTTTGCAATTTTATTTTCTTGGGGTTGTTATATTAGCACTTGTTGTTATTACTGGGGGATTTTTGGTAGAAGGGGGGTCCCGTGATTTCCCCTCTGGCCTAGTTATTCGACCAGTCAGTCACGTCGGCCCTCTGGACACCCGAAACACCGTCCGTACTGCCGACCAGTGTATTTTGTTATATTAGCACTTGTTGTTATTACTGGGGGATTTTTGGTAGAAGGTGGGTCCCGTGACTTCCCCTCTGGCCTAGTTATTCGACCAGTCCGTCACGTCGGCCCTCTGGACACCCGAAACACCGCCGGTACTGGCGACCAGTGTATTTTATTATATTAGTACTTTGAGTGTTGGGGCACTGAACACTAGCCAGGTTACGAATAACGTATTCTTGTATAAATTGTATTGCATGAACTGTTGAATATTGCTTCCTCCCACCTGGTAACCGTACCGTACCGACTGTATTATTACTCCTGCACTTCTGCCCCCCCTTTCGCTTATTGCCTCATTACTGTAACCGTTTAACCGCCTGTGTCACTGTAGCTAGAACCATATTACCGTAGCCTAGCTTCCAGTTTTAAGCTTTTGGTTCTCTGTATAGTTGAAGGTATAAATAATAGTATTGTAAATAGTAGGTTTAAAGGACAATAAATACATTTTATATCTAAACCAAACCATGTTTTTTACTGTGTGTATGTGAAGTCTACTATCCCTAGACCCTCTGGACATACCGTTTCTTCACTGTAGCTATCCCAGCCCTACTGCAACAGGCTGCGTTAGGAGGCTAGTGTGGGACCTTTACACCACGTAAAAAACTGTAAAGGTGGCGCCCGAGCTTACCGTTCACCGACAGCACAAAGCTCGAGTGTCAGAGTGTGACGGGTGAATAAAACGTCACAATGCTTTTCTTTTAACAATAGGTAACTTTTGACTCATTTTCAGCGCGGAAGACCAACGCCAAGTCTAGTTTTCCGGGGGAAAAGCGTTTTCCGACCGTGGAAGAGAAGGGCCACGAGTTGCCGCGATTTACTCTCTGGGGATGCTTTTCTTTTAACAATAGGTACTTTTTGACCTATTTTCAGCGCGGCAGCTCAACGCCAAGACATTTTTCCGGGGGAAAGGGGTTGATATTCTCTCACAGCCCGGTCATTGCCATCACAAAATCCATACACATAGATTATATCAGCATATTGACCATTTGAAAATTGATAATGCATATTATGTACTTTGTAATGTGGGTAATAACATTAATACAAATAACAAATATTTTATAATAATAAAACGCAAGTATGTCAAACCAGTAAACATGAACTGTCAAATACTAAAATTTTCAGCATTGCCTACTTGACGACAAAGCAGCTATGTTATAAAATCATCTCTTAAGTTTTAGTAAATGGATGAGGCACAATTTACAAGAGATGGTGTTTATAATTTAAGAAATTCACAGGTTTGGGCAGAGAAGAATCCACATGCTATGACAAAATATCGATTTTCTGTTAATATGTATTGTATTTGGTGCGGTGTTTTTAACAATCATAAGATTGGGCCGCATATCTTCCCTGATAGATTACCAGGTGAACTACATTGTTCTTAAAATTATTTTACAATAGTTCACTTACCTAGTCTAGAAGCGTAAGAATTGTCATTGCTGCAAATTACATTTTTTTGTTAATCAAACCCTGAAATAAATATTCAATTTCCAACTGTCTCGACCATTTTAACGAAATTGGATTTACGGCAAGTAATCAAGGTTGATGAATGAAATGCGCTAACAAATTAAGTGAGCTTCTATATTCAACATTGTTCTCTCTTTTCGAATATCGAAACAGATCTACAAAATTTTGTCATACAGGGTGTTGATTTTGACATACAATATATTGTCAATTTTTTATTAAGCCGGACCTGGATTTCTTTTTGTTTTATAATGAAGTTATATCAAGAAAAATAAGTGAAACATATATTCTAAGTATGAACCAATTATACAGGGTGGTTCAATAGATATGATCAAAGAATGATTTGGCTAAAATAAAAAAAACATTCTGTATCTCAGTAAGGAAGGACGATGGATGCATTAATGTTGGATAATTTGGAACTGAACAAGTGCCCTCTAGCCACAAGTAACGCATATACCTTTAACTTTGAAAGACCCTGTATAGACCCTACATATTTCTCAGTTTTTCTTATTATGCATACGGATTTTTATTAATTATCAGTCAGAGGCACCTAAAGCTCATAATATTGTTTTCGGATAACTACCACCTTATCTAAATAATGGATCAAGACGGTGAGCTTGCATCACCCTGAATCATACAAGAAACAGTGAGCAGGTAAACAAGGAGCCCAATTTAAGAAGATAATTAAAAATGTACAAAGTACATACCAATTTATTTTTATTTACTCTAAAATTAGCTAGGGATACGTCCCAAGCTATTTCCAATTTGCCTAATGAAATAAATTTTGAATTTAACACCCCGCATCTCCGTAACGTGAGTCCAAATATAATATAGAATAAATTACGAAAAGTGTAAATAGATTAAGTTGGAGTCTCGTAATTTGATTTCACAATCGTATTGCCCGAAATTGTAGAGTTTGCTAACAAACTTTTAGTAAATCATATTTAGCGAGGCCATAAAATAAATTAAATGTGATTTAACTGCGACATATTAATTGGGTTAAAAATAAATTTAATTTAAAATATCGTGCCATGTTTCGCGTCGAATTTAAATCACACAATAATTATATAAGCATAAACATTTGTATCGACACAACTGGCTTTAAATGAGATTCGGAAGCTTTTAACGTGTTGGCGTTTGAACCACAACAGAAAAATTATTATATTATACCATTTATTGCACATGTTTTTAAGCTATAAATTTTTTATTTTTTATTGATAGGGCTTTCATGGAATATAAAATACTCATATTATGAAATTAAAGATTTCTGAAAATATTTAATTTTACATTGTTTCAAAATTGTCACGCTAGTAGTTGTACGGTGCAGAATGTAGCAAATATTGAGCATGCAAAAATTGAGTGTCGCAATTTTTCCTCGAATCCATATTTCGAAAATCCTAGACATTAAAAAATTAATAGTCTATGGAATTGGTACATTTTACCTTACATCAAATGAGGTAGTTCTGTTTTTTTTATATGTTGGTAGTGATGAAATGGTAATGACAAATCCAAGTTTTCCACCTCGAAAGCCCTTCGGATCATTGTTAAGTACATGAGAATCCATTAAATTTTAGGACTTTTTTCAGTTTTTGTAAATTTTTTCCACCCAGAACCCGTGTTACGGCAAAAGTCACTATGCATACTTTTAAGTAGACTAAATTTGTAATTAAATAAGAACAATTTGGTCTTAGTATGCCAATTAGTTTCTAAGATATGGCCATTCAAAGGTTTGCAAAATTTCGAAAAAAAGGATGTTTTACATTTTTTAGTACAGAAAATTGAGATTTGGTGTATATAATAGGAGCCAGGGCCTCAGATTTCTTTATCATATTTTTCAACCCCTCCCCCCACCAAATAAACTCCATTATTAAAGGGGCTGATAAAATAAAATTGAGATATTCACTTGAAATTTGGTGTACGTATGTATTATAATGCCATCTAATTGAGATGGTGGGTGAGGTGGTTTGTAAACTGAGGAAAATGAGTAGTGCAAGCTAATATGATTCCAGAAACTTCATTTTTGGCATATATGCTAAGAGCCAACGCTTCAAACTTTCTATTACATGTGCCTCAAGCATTATTAAAATTCTATGACCAATTGTTTCCACATACTAGAGTGCAATCATAGTCAAGATATTTTCCTTTACTTGGATGGAAAATCTGGATGTGGAAGTAGTGATTCCTTGAGCAGTGGTTTTTGTGAAACAGCAATCAGCTACAATAACCCATTACCTCGTTTTTGACATCAAGCACATGAAATAATATAAGATAACATAACATAAACACCACACATACTAGACGACCCCCTAATCCAAAGCTTCTCATAGGCTGTGCAGAAGGGGGTTACATATTGAAAAAACGCAGACAACATCCATTACGCACCAACGTTGCCAGTGCCCGTGCTGGGGATCGAGCCCAGTGCACGTTAGGCACAAAGCGCGCTCGCCACTAAGACGCTTATCCGACTGAGCTACAGTATTGAAATGAAACAATTAAGTCTTCAAGAAAATATGAGCAGGTTTGTTAAAGGGTGAGGACATTGTTTTGGCTATAGTTATAAAGTGACCTATATGAAAATATTCGTGTGACCAATTTCAACGAAATCATATCTAAGTAATATAGAGAAAAATATGTGGTAAAACTTGATGCCATCCAGCGGCTAAGCCAGGCCACTTGGAATAGATGTAAACTGAGTTAAATCGACTCATTAAGACTACAATAATTCGTGATAGCCCCATGTACATGAAATATTGGGACACCCTGTATACATTTTTCATAATCCACTAGGCTGTGTTTTACTCTCGGCTAGTACGCCAGTCCTTAGTTTCGCTGTAGGTTGATTCTGCAAGAAATTGATATTAGTCAAGGCTCTTTAAAAATGGAGAATTCTCAACATCCATGTTCTAAAATTGTTATTGAAAATCTCTCCACTTTTTTTTTCATTTAATGGCATTAGGAGTTTTTCATACAGCCAGGCACAAGTTGTTATAAATACGACCTAATGGGATATTAACAATTGCACATATGCACGCAGCGCACACCTATACATACCTTACCCTAAACCTATACTTAACCCAAAAATCGGGAAATTATATAGAATATCCAAGGGAGGTACGTCTGAACATTCTTCTCGCCCAGGAGTCTTTCAGGGCATTTTGTTACACACACTAGAGTAAACTACGCTAAATGGGAATTAGGGAAAATAAAAACAAAGGTGAGACGTAAAAGGAACGAATCTATTGATATACATTTATACTTCCAGACCAGACGTTCTCAAAAAGCGTATAACGACCGAATTTACTCTGTTATCGTTTAAGGCTAATAGGTGTAATAGTTTGACTGGCATTTGAACGTTAAGGTTCCGAATATCTGAATACAACTGGTCATCTCCACACATCTCTGTAAATTTGTCCGTACGTAAACACTCTACAAGCTGCAATACTTAACTGATTTTAATTTTCATCCAACAAAATACCCTTTTACCTAACTGCCTAGAATTTATATAAGTTCTTACATTAGTGCTCATAGAAAAAATGATACATAATATCATAAAACTTGTTACGTTAACATATTCCGCAATTGAACACCCCAGCGCGGAATACTGAACGCGGAGTGTTTTTATAGTAGCAATACCCATAAATATTTATTATTATATATTACGTAAGGTCAAGTCATCAGAAGCATGTTCGTAGGCATGAAAAGCGGGCGAAGTTCTTTGTCATCTCCTTTCAATAAACGAAATTGCGTAAGTCGAGGAGCTCGGAGAGTGAAGTTCAGCCAAATATATTATGTCTACGCTGAAACTCGTTCCCTTGAAGGGACAATGAATCAGATGTGTGGGAAATATTATGTAAACTTGAAACCGTGGTAATAAGTTTTAGAGATAAAATTCGGAAGCGAGTATTATTCGCATTCATTCCTTCTTTCCTGATGAGTATCGGATCCAATTTTATCGGTCCAAGAAAGGTTAAATTTTTGTTTGAAGAAAAAGAAAAAGAAAAAAGGCTTCATAATATTATTTTGCAGGAATAACAGATTTCGAGTAAAATGGAATTTAGAAAGCTATAAATATACAATTTTTCCAGTTTCTAATCTTTTATATTTTCTTGTTTACATTATATTAATATATGTGAGCTTGTAAATTTTATCATATTTTATACAATGTTGAGTAAAATAAAACAAAACAGATTTTTTTTAAAATACCTGTTTCCATCAAAATCTTTCGGTTCTAGTACTAAGTCACACGCTACGAGTAGAATAAACATGTGTGAGTTATTAAAATCCTTCGGAAATCAAACTGTATAACTGAGAAGTGCCCATTCGTGACAATGTAGAAAGATAGTCTTAATGCTCATTCCTAAATCCATGAAGATCGTTCAAAAGTAGTGTATACATGTTATACTTGTTCGTGTCAGACAAAATGCAAAAATAAACTTGAGAGGCATGGGTTACTGCACAAATGCAAACCTGACAGGTGTCGCCGTAAGGACAAGCTCATTTCACATGTGTTGATACACCGACCACTTACAAGCGTAACTGTGTATAAGTATGACCTGTGTTCGTATTCCACAACAACTAATAAGGTAATCTGGCAGTTCATATGCGCCGTGTTCAAAATCTTAAATCTCACTTTCGAGTCCATGAGGATCTCTCAGGAGCAGTATACACATGTGATACTTGTTTATATCAGACAAAACTTAAGGATAAACTTAAAAAACATGACTTACTTTATAAATACATGTCAGATAGAGGCATCTACAAACGCAAAACTTGTTCATTTGAGACAAACCGTTTATTCGACATATGGTGATTCACAAACCACTATTGCAAGTAATAGTGTTTAAATGTGAACTGTGTTCATACACCACAAGAACTAACAAACGTACTCTGACAAGGCATATGTGCCTTCATCAAATTTCTTTGGATATCAGATCAGCCGCAACACGCTCAATACCGCCGAAGCAAAATACATGTATTACCCACAACGTTTTTTCTTAGAAATTATTACGTTCTTTTAGACCCATTATACGTTTTTCTGACAAAATGGACGGTTAGGAATTAAAAACATAAAAATTCATCAACACGATTCATAAGTTACAAATCTTAAAATTATATCATCACCGAATTCTGTTTAATAATGTAAATAACCCCGCATTTTTGACGTGCACGCAGGAAAGTGAATTAAAAAAAGTTAACTGTGGAATTAAAAACTGTAATACGCACTACATACTACAGTCCACGAATGCTGTCGTTCACGTCGTCAATTTATGCACTTATCAAAGATATGGTATTTTCCTTTCAGCTTAGATATTACAACAATGTAACAGAAAGTCATGTCTGATGAGGTTACAACAGAAGTTCCAAGCATAACGATGCGTTTTAGAGGTGAATGATACAACCGCTTGTTGTAGCCGTATCCAACGATCAACATTGTCTCAGTCAGTTCAGTAGCATGCAGTTGGCGCATTTGTCAAATTTAACGATTTTCTCATCTCGTTGTTTATATAAGTTTGTAATATAAACCCATTGTATGGTGGAGATATGTAGATGACATTTTTGCAATATGGCCTTATAGTAAAGAATGTTTAAGTAATTTTTTGAATCAGATTAACGAAAAAGAACCTTCAATTAAATTTACAATAGAAATAGAGAATAATAATGAATTACCTTTCTTAGATATTTTAATTAAAAAATTAGATAACACATACCAAACCAGTGTGTATAGAAAACAAACACACACAAACAGATACTTAAATTTAAATTCAAATCAACATATTAGTGTTAAGAAAGGTGTTGTTAAGTGTTTGTATGACAGGGCCAAAATTGTTTCTTCAAATGATGTAATATTAAGGAACGAAAAACAATTTATAAAAACTGTCTTATTAAATAATCAATATCCTGAGAGTTTTGTTGATAGTTATTGAACATTGGTAGTAGAGAGAATATACTATCACAACCTGAGGTATTTAGGTCAATGGAAGTAATTCCATATAAACATGGTTTATCGGATAAATTACGAAAAATTGGGAATAGGTTTTCCGTACGAACGGTTTTTCAAACGGGCTCCACGCTAAGATCGGTTTTATCAAGAACCAAACCTCCAAATATTGTTCAAAATTCAAAAAATTGTATTTATAGTGTTCCGTGTGAGTGCGGAAAACATTACGTAGGTGAATCATCTAGACCTTTCAACGTAAGGCTTGGTGAACATAGAAATTACGCTAGAAGGGGAGAATCTGAAAAATCCAAAATTTGTGAACACGCGTGGGATAATAATCATAGAATTAAATGGGACTCGGCGAAGATTTTGGAAAAAGAGAGCAACGGAACTAAAAGAATACTTAAAGAATCCGCGATTATTTTATTAAACGAGGATAGATGCGTTTCTAATTATTCAATAGATTTTTGTACTAGTTGGTTGCCCATCCTTAAAGACGAAGTAAGTAAAAATAAGATAAATATAATTTAATGTCTCACGTGACCATGGAAATACATAAACAAAGAACTGTCATGGTTGACGGCCAAAAAAGTTTTGAGAACGGAAGTAGATTCTCTTCCGAAACGTTAACTACCTATAGCTTTGATTTTCAGTTTTTAGTTTATAACATTGTTCTAGTTTATATATTTTTAGGTGTGAGAACCAACCTCTGTCTGATCCGTTTGGCGCAGAGGTTTTTTCATTAAAATTTTTAAATATTTTTCAGTGGCAAAATATCCAATAAAAAGTAAGAGAAAGTTTGTAATGTTTTCTACTGTGGTGTCTTGAGTTTCCTGTAATTATGTAAATTGTTGTGTAAATAGTTGCTAGTGTTTGTAAATATACTAGCCTCAAAATGACTGAATGCAGTAGCCAGAGACATGGTGGTGAAATTAGCTGAGTACTTCAATCAGGAAACATTTTCTTTTAGCTTACTTCTAATGCATTAGGTATTTGTATGTGGATGGTGCAACGGATTTATAAGGGAACCCATGAGGAGCAGGACACCCCAAATGCTACTGTAGGACTTGGTCGAGGCAAGGAAAATGGAGGTGAGGGTTACAAACTATAATATACTCCGAAAGTATGTATGTGGAGTAGTTAATTTTGTAGTTTATGTGGTTAGTCTATCCGACCGCTGAAGTTGTGTTGTCGCTTGGCGAGAATATCATATTATTGATTGAGCGATTTGCCAGCATTTCTGCTGATTTCGAACAGTCAGTCTGGAGGTTCGTTCCAGCACGCAGCCCGGTCGCCCGCCGAACGCCCAGATGCAGCCGAGTCGCCCAGTCGCCCACAACTACATCCTTCACTCGCTGTGACATATTCATGCCACGACCGGGCGGCCCCTCCCGACCGCCCAACGGACGACAAAACCGCGTGCCGGACCAAACCTTGGATGTTTTTTACACCGCCGGACCGGCTGCGTACGCCGGATTGGACATGGAACATGCTGTTGTCAGCAGCGAGGGTCGCATGACGCATGGGGATATAGGATGGGAAGTGTAGGTGTTTGAGATATGCTACTTTTAAATTTGAGTTTCAATTTTAGTTTCCCTTTTCCAATTCCGGGTATTTTTCTGTTTTATTACCTATACTTAACATCTTTTCAATTTAAATAAAGAAATAAACTACATTAAAAAACTAAACTACCAGTTACATAAAACGTATCTGTTTCATCAGCAGTTGGCTGTCTATAGTGTCTATGCTACCTTATAAACACATGTTTCTCATTATATCATCCACTTGAAAAAAGGAGACCCAGGTATAGATTTTACGACCTGGCACTTCACTTTCTCGGGTTGCTAATACACGCTTTTGAAATGCTGTATTCAACTAATACAATTGAATCAAATATCAGCTATATGAAATAGCCAAACTCATGCTAATTTATGTCAGTCAATATAGAATTATTCACGATTTAATTCAACACAATATAGTACGGTCTGTTACCATTTTAACCGACTTTATTTCGAGATTTTGTAGGAGCTACCAAAGACGCATCTGTCACCGAAGTCGACAAACTTTGAACTCTTCTGCGAGAATATTATATTAAAAAATTAAGACTGTTTGAAGTAATGATTGTTATTTTACAGTAAACTCCTTTCTAATAGTATGCCCATGCGTGCCATTCTGTATGACCTTGAGTCGGAAAATAATAAATGATGACATGAATGACAACATTCGTGTTTTGAACTGTACACAGTTTTAATTTTATATATTTTTTTTTCCTTTTTATTAGGAGTATATTTCGTGATTTCACAGCTATTTTTAACTAAAATCTTGTGGTTAATTTCGAATCTGCCGAAATTCACAAATTTCAAAGTGCCCTATTTTAAAATCAATTATTTAATTAAAATATGCATTATTACAAAAAATGTTCAAATGTGTGCAAATGTGCACATTTCCATTTTTAAATGACTGCATGGAATTCTATGCGCGCTCCCAACACACTCATTGTTAGTTTAGTTTTAGCTTTACACTAAATTTTAACCACTTTCCCTTTTACGTTGGATGCTCCATACTTATTTTTGAAAAACTTCAACCCTACGAAAGAGGCTCGAAAATCTGTCGAAGTTAAAAAAGATGCGCTATCTTTAACTTTAAGGCTCCTTTAAGGCGCAATATAATTAGGATACTTTTAAAAGTGCTTTATTTCAGCACTCTAAAAATGTCTCACAAGTAAAATTTAAAGCTGAAATATAACTGTTAATTGGAAGAACAAAAGGGGATCTTAAATATTAACTACGGAATTCGTAATTACATAAACGCAATTATCACTTTCTTGTTAAATATTGATCGTCTATATTTATCTCCATTGATATTTAGATGCTGTCTATTTATGAATTACTCGTGATAATACCTGAAAATTAATGTTCCCGTTTTCTTCAAACGGGGTGCTCATGGAAAGTTGATTTAAGCGTGCGACACATTATGTGCTGCGACGTTAGTTGCTGAATTACATACCATGCATGAACAGACATAAACATGTGCATTTAGCTGTTTTAATGCACGTTAATAACTATGTATACCATGCCATTTTCTATACGACGTATAAGACCACTTCCCACTAATTATAAGGAACATAAAAACTCAAAGCTGCCGACCGGGCTAAAATAAGGGAAGACCGGACATGCTTTATTTCTTTACACTTTATTTAATAATAAATAAAATGTATTACTTAATAGATAAAACATCATTACTGTTATATAAAGTATGCTCTTGCAAGATTAGGATAAGAAATAAACGGAAACACGCCTCTTTTAATTAACAACTAGAACGTCATACCCAGGGAATAAATGAACGTACTTTCAAATTATCAGTCAATGTCGTGAAGGACGGGCGGTGTGTTCACCAATGCGTAAGATATTCCTATCTTGACGCAAAATAGAGAAATGTTTTTCAATTCACCACTAACTTCATTAAGTCTCTGCCAAAACACGATGTTTAAATCTCTAGTATTATTTTCTTCACTATAATGCGCAAAAATTAGAAGAGCGGCTCTGTAGTACTCTCGTCACCAGTAATTCTGCCGATTTTAATATTTTTATAGCCCGTTTTATGGCCTCTTTTATGAAAACTTAACAAAAGGAGACGAGTATACATCGATAATCTTTGACACGTGATATTAGCAAAATTAGTGAACATACATTCCTATTGTATTCGATGTGAGTACATTTATTGTCGATCTGTTCATTAGACATGAACGTGGATCTCTTATTGGCAAGGTTCATAAATATGTAAACCTTTTTTCTTGACAATTTAACACGTACCTACACAAGTTCAACTTGAGTATTTCCCTACTGAGTAAGACCGCTATGAACTTTGATTTCAACGCTTGTATATACCAAAAATGATCTAAAAGATGTACGCTAGCATACATCTTGAAAAAAGTCATAATGTAAATTTTATTTACAAACTTCGCCGCCACCACCACGTCCCCGTCGCTGTTTCTGGGTAGCGCTAAGTGTAGACATATTCAGAACATAGATTTAAATATAAAATACAGACTGGTGGTGGTGGTGGTGGTGGTGGTGGACCAACCACCACCGCTGTTTCTGGGTAGTGTAGATGTGTTCAGAACATTTAAATATAAAATACAGATCGAACCCTAATAAGACGAATTCACTGATACGGAATACTGTAAGTATGGGGTAAGCAGAGGGAGTGATACTTTTGGTGGGCCAGTAACAAGTATCAGATGTATTTCGAACCATAAGATGGACTCGGGAGTGGACTTAAGGTAAGGTACGATTCAACATAGAAGCGTAGAAACAAGAAAATGGGTGGGAAGGGTAAAAATTACTTAGGGAGGGTGGGATGTCTCCGTTAGGCTGAAATCTTTTTAAAAAGGTATATTTATGTTTACAATGATTTTTTTTCAAATTAAAAACGTCCTGAAACCAGGCCTTATTGACCCTCCTCCTTTGGTACACGTATGTACTAAAAGGGATTTAGAACTATTTTCAGCCTAGTCCGGTGAAGGTTTGGAGGGTAAATAGTTAAGAGTCTAGAAATTTGGGGGATCTGGCGCATGTATTGGCAGGAGGTCTCAATTCTTTTTCAGACTTCTTGCGACGCGCTTTTCGTACAATGGTACTTAATTTGGACACGGATTGATGATAGCGCGGCAAAACAAATATTACCCGAGCTCAGTAGAGAGTAGGGTGGGTTAAAAAAAACATATGAGGGCGCCACTGGCTTATATGTTCGGCCCTAAGCTAGAAAAGCCCCTGTTGTAAAAGGAATCCGTTCCCAAAAGAAAAAAAAAAAAAACAATATTAGTATCTGTAACACATCAACAAGTCTTTACCTTGGTACCTAGGCTCCCCAGATCAAGATTCTATACTATACCATTGCATACTGACTTGAATAAATGAACATTTAAATTTAAAAATTGTTTATTTCCTGAGTAGTGACAAAAGCAATAAAAGTTTGGTGAAAACTAATGTGCATACCCTGTATTGTAGAGGGGCAGTGTATTACCTATTATTCTGTCATGGTTGACGGCCAAAAAAGTTTTGAGAACGGAAGTAGATTCTCTTCCGAAACGTTAACTACCTATAGCTTTGATTTTCAGTTTTTAGTTCATAACATTGTTCTAGTTTATATATTTTTAGGTGTGAGACTTTTTGAAACAGTCAAGTACTCAAGAGCCAACCTCTGTCTGATCCGTTTGGCGCAGAGGTTTTTTCATTAAAATTTTTAAATATTTTTCAGTGGCAAAATACCCAATAAAAAGTAAGAAAACCTATTATTCTTATAAGCAGTGTATAACAAATGTTCTTAAACAAATCATGGAAATCACCGGACGTGCGCACGTAAGGTTTACAAATTATTTTACAATATTTTAATACACGACTTCACACAAGGACGGAGCAGCAAATATAGAATTTATGCTATGCCTTTTTTTTGAGATAAGGAAATATAATTCTTTCACTAAATGAGTATAAAAATTGATCTTACGTAGATATTCAGAATCAACGTTACATTCGATCAGAACTTACGAAATCAATACTGATACAAAATATCTACTGTATATTACGTAACAAAAAAAATAATCTAAATAATCGAATTAATTATGTAAATAAAAATGTAAGTATGCAACCTTATCTGAATCCTTTCGTCTCTCCCAAATTATAAGAGTACCTCGACTTCGTTCGACATCCAGGAACCACACGACGTTGTTGAAGTAGGTCGTCGTAACTATGCAAAGATAACCATGTGGTAACCAGGTACGCCCAAGCATACGTAACTCTACGATTACGGAACTCAATACCAATAATTTCTAGAACTTATCAGGACTATAACTTAAATTACTCCAGCGCAAAATACTCGAACCTAAAAACCCTAAAACAAGATAACGGCTCGTTACGCAACCGCCAGGGACATGAGCAAATTCAGCACTTACCTCTTTCGAGGGTTTCGTTCGCAGAACAAATGAACCAGTATGATTCAAACGGGCTGATGGTGTTATGGCTCAACGAAGTAGGGAATGTGGCCTAGCAATATAGCTCCTCTATAAAAGAGATACAAGTTTCCAAAACTCACTTCACAATACGCCACAAGGCAACTCCAAAACAACGGAAACTGGCTTATTTAGCCCTGACGAGAAAATCCCAACAATATGGTACAATTCAACAAATTGCGTATACACGTCAAGACTTTACTAGGTCACTCCAATAATTAAAAATGGCCTACACTCTTTTTCCCTTATCACCTTCGCATTCTAGTATGTCCGATAGAAGATATTTTCTTCCTCGTCCTGATACGAATTCCCATTAAAAAAAAAGGCTCATATCAGTCGGTAAATATGAAGGTGGAGCGCTACGAGTTTAATTTTAAGTCCCACATAGGCAACCCAATTAACTATGCTACGCTTAATGAGATGTGGAATTATTCTAATTTAATCTGAACTATATTGGAGAGAGAGACTCATCGATAAATAAGCTACCAAATTTACAAACGGTGGATCTAGTTGTTTGCTGAGAACGGTATGTTGTTGTAATGACCAAATGGATCGTTACATTCTGCCACGAACACCACCACACCACCCCAATTTATATATTATTACCGCTTACAGGGATTGTTATTGAAAATAGGTATGCTGAGATCAGAATCAGTTGAAGGTCTGACTCAACTAGTATTAAAAAATCATTTTGTACGCCTTGGTATATATTTTTTTAGTGAGGTGCTGTGTATGTCGTTCCACTCTCTGATTAAGGTGTGAATAGGGGTAGTGTCTACCCTTTTGTTATCACCATTGAATCGATATATAATAGTTATCATAATATAAATATAATTCTCACATTCCATATAAGTTATTATTCAATTTTAGGAGTTGTTTTTATGTTTTCAGGGGTGGAATAGAATATTCCCCAACCTCTTGATACCACAAAGACGTATTTTTATTAATTATGAGAATTTTTCAACCATTTTCTCTGAGTCTTATGCTTTCCGCGATGGGGAAAAAATCAGCTATTTTTAACATTGACCTTCAGTACATGGATGTATTATAACGAAATCTGGGAACTGGGGGTAAATAGGTGTGAAAATGGTTAAATATGTAATACAAGTTAGCAAGAGCCCAGAAATATGAGATTTTGTGGATATACTAGAAGCCAAGGTCCCAAGTATATGGCATCTGTCATCCTCACCACTATCCCTACTCTGTTCTTAATGGCGTCTATTACAATTTTGATTGAAAACTACATTTGAGCATTATTTCAGTTTTTAACAATAAGTATTTAAAAATAATCAGCTATTAATTGAGAACTGGCACAACACGTATTTACTTATAATATTTAATAATTTATTAGTTTTCCTTAAAAACTGAAAGGTACTGCATGTCGACCCACCGAATTTCTAATTCTGTGTTCAAAATACTTGAAAGATATATTCACAGATCTATTTAAAGCAGTTTTGCCTATTAATTATATTCATTGCATCTTCATTTATCTTTTGATAAGTTACTGAAAGGAATCTAAATGGGTAGCTATTATAAACTTGCATAAATGTGTTTGGCACAATATAATACGTAACCAGCTTTTGAAAACTTTCCAGGTTCCGCACAGAAAGTGTTTAATGCATGAGTTGATAATTTGGAAATATAATTTAATAAGATTTAAATACAGTTTCCTTCATCCTTTGACTAACTTGTAACTCGTTAGGAAACCCGTCTAAACTGCAATAATAGATTTAATACATATTTAATAATTTAATGTACAAACTTGAAATTAAATAAACATTTAACATGTTTAACTGTCACAAACTGAATATTGAAGCAGAGACTAAGCATAATGAAAATGTTGTGTACAAATATAAGAGAGCACTCACAAGTTGAGGAACACCATTGAAATTATCTTATGTTAAGAGATGGATTTTAATAATCACTGTAAGTTTCATTATTTTTTCCATAAAAAAAATATTTATATGTAACAGATTTCTCAATTCTGTCTACTATACAGGGAGTTAGTGTACACGCAAGCAGACCCATTGTTATAAAAACTGTTCACATAAGGATGCTTAAACTGACCGTCTGGCGGTGTTATTGTGGGTAAAGTGCAGGGAACTAATATAAATGATGCAAATCAAAATTACAACGTACAAGAAAATTAATCACACCGTTTGATAGAGGAAATTACATTACTCTCTAATAGTAGGTGATCTTATCGGCAGCTAAATACGAATGAATTTCATAGAAAAATTAGTAATACATACTTTAAATACTTTGGCATAACTTTTGATCAGAATATTTTTCATAGAGCATTATAATGTAATATTTAAGGCATCCTACAAAAGTTTAGGATTTATAGGTAATGTTTTGTTTCAACAACACAAGCAAATTTCTATTTACTTAGTGCATATTAGCTATTTAGGGTAACAAAAATTAATAAAAGGATCATCTCTTGGAATTAAGTAGGTAATAACCTGGAGAATGAGATGATACATTCTTTGCACTTCCAAGTTCCGGCAAAATTCAAAAACATTTGGAAAAACTTTTTGATTTTCGGTTTTTTTGCCCTAGCGGCCAAAATAATGAAAATAGACAAAAAAGTTCCCAACAAAATTTGTAACTCGTCTCTTTCTCTACAAAAAGGGCCTTTACAAATGTTTGTCTTACTTAAGCCGTTTAGAAGATAAATGCGCGAAAAATGAGAATTCTCCTGGAGTTTCGTACGGCCGGGCCCATCGATCGATAATTCTTAGTATTCAGAGCCCCTAAAAAAATGAAAATAACATAAAATGTAAAGAAAAGTCTCAGCTTTAACGTGGAACTAATCACAAAATTCATAAAAAAAATGTATCATAGCGAAAAAGTGTCAGAAGATGGCTTAGTACACTTTGTACAGTTGATCCACAGATTTATTCTTATCTTTGCCGGGAGTCATTAGAATGATAATTCCCTTTGCTTATATATTCCTATATAATGATATATCAATCCAGTTAACATTTTATTGCAATCACTTTTGTTGGAAAAATATGCCTTGCGATCAAAGTGGACGGTATATTTCTCATCGATCAATCACCTCCAAATTTTGGAGTTCAATTTGCAATATCTAATGAATAATAATAGCACAGTTTTAATTTTTGGATTATAAGTACAATAAAACATATTCTTTCGAATCACTTTAGAGTTTTTTAAATGCGTGCAGTACCTTTTTCAGAAAATGCACAAGTATACAGTAAAACATATACAAGTTATTTGTTTCTTAACATTATTCGCACTATGCTGTTTAAACCTATCACTACCTCCTGTAGAGAACTATTTAAGCAGTTAAATATACTAACCGTACCTTCACTTTATATATTTAATGCACTGGTTTTTGTGAAATCAAATCCAGAAAAATTCATACAAGCTCGAGATGGAAGTTCCCGTTATGGGCTTAGGCTGAATTTTAATATAAGTATTCCGCATCACCGCTTGTCGCTGGTTGCTAATGGTCCCACTGTTATGGGTATAAAACTTTTTAATAAGCTACCTGCTAATATTAAAAATCTTGAAAGATTAGGTGAATTTAAAGCCGCTATAAGAAATTTATTAATAAGGTCTAGTTTCTACTCTGTCACAGAATACTTTACTGCCGATTTTAGTAATTAGTTTTTAATATGTATTTTACTTCAATATTTGTATGTGTCTTTACTTTTCTATATTTTATGTGATTTTATATTCCATGTAACTACTATTGACAATATTCTATACTTGTGTAGGCGAGTCTGATGAAAATAAAGTTTATTATTATTATTATTATTATTATTCAATGAAATTTTTACGAAATATAGATTAAAGTGCGTGGAATCGAATCCATGCAATGAAAAAGCACCCATTGTTACGGGAGAAATAGACAGGATGCATAAAACTCAAAAATATGAATAAATCAACTGTATAAAGTTTACTAAGCCATCTTCTAACAATTTTTTCTGTATGATAAAAATTTGTATGAATTTTGTGATTAGCTCCACATTAAAGCTGAGACTTTTCTCTACATTTCATGTTGTTTACATTTTTTTACCGGCTCTGAATAATAAGAACATCGATCGATGTATTCGATCGTACGAAACTCCCAGAGAATTCTCATTTTCCACGCATTTCGGAGCGGCTCAAAACTATAAGTGGAAAACTGGATTTACCTCCTAAACGGCTTAAGTAAGACGAAAATTTGTAAAGACCTTTTTTGTAGAGAAAGAGACGAGATACAAATTTTGTTCAAAACATTTTTTAGTATTTTCATTAATTTAGCCGCTAAAGCAGAAAATAACGAAAATCAAAATGTTTTTCCAAATTTTTTTGAATTTTCCCGGAACTTGGAAGTGCAAAGAATGCATCACTCCATTCTACAGGTTATTACCTACTTTAATCCCGGAGATGATCTTTTGTTAATTTTTGCGATGTTTTTATAAAATTTTGCCTTCATTGCCTGTACTAATATGTAAAGTCTCAGTTTGGATATGCATTATGTGGAGTATCTTATTTATACTGCCAATTGCGAAAATCTAGAGAAATTATAATAGGCAGAATAGGCGATCGGATGTAACAATTTTTGTTGCATCATTAGTGAAATTAAAAATCATTTCAAACAATAATTTCAATAACAAGTTGGTGGACATTGTTTTATTTCATTCTGTATTAGTTGGCGTTGTTTAATTAGTGCTTGTATGTATAATTATAAATATTTGTTTGTTTCTATTTTTTTGTAGTTATGTTATATTGCATTGTGGTCGTATCCTGTTATTATTTTATTTTTCTTAGGCAGCTGCATTTGAAAAAATAAATAAATTAATAACTGTATTGAAACATATCCTTTATAGGATTTTGCAAACAGCGGAAAAAAAAACTATCTATTACTAAAAGGAAAACTTTGTGTAAAAACATTAATGAAATCTTTGCATTCTTTCGATAATCTGAATTCTGGTTATGCTAGCAAATTAAAATTCTAAAATGAATTTGTCTAATTTCTTATTTGACAATTCTCATTCTAACACTAGCATCCACACAGTCCCCCACGGCCATGCAGATTAAACTAGTATCTATATAACCCCCTACGACCATGAAGATTAAGTTAAAAATGAGAACAAAGGCCTAGATAGTTTTTTTCTGCTGTTTGCAAAATCCTATAAAGAATATGTTTCAATACAATTATAAGCAAACAAATAATAATTCATTTTTAAAAATTAATAATTATTTCACATTATTTTGTAAAGTTTTCAGTACTTTCATCAAATCAATTTAGTGTCAAGCGTATCAACATTTTGGCGTCTATTCCTCTACTATTACGAGCCCTAATGGGAAATATAATAGAACGAATAGAACTTTGCTCAATAGTTTGACCAGTCTCCTTTGGGATGTGTTCAGATAAAAGAATGATAGGCCAGTCATTATAATAATTTAATTTTCGAGACAATATTGAAGGAGATAAAAAATAATGAATCCGGTTTTGAACTCTCTCCCAGCTCACCCTGAAACATTGTTAAATTAACAAAAAATGTAAACTTGAAATAACATTTTGGAAAGAGAACATTTTAAAAAATAGGGCCAATTAAATTTTTATTACACTTTGTTGAAATTATTCTTTTATTTCAGACACGATTATTTTTATCTCTGCCACAAATTCAGAAATATTAAATAGTTCCTTTATAAAATAAAACATGCAATTTCATCTTACCACTTATCCCTATTGTGACGATGAAGTGTTTCAATAAATAATAAAATTCTTGAACAACACACTCTAATACTAGCCTCGACACTCGTTTGGTCAACAATATTGGCATTATCTTGTAGTGCCTAAAATTGGGTTTTTACAATCTCCATACGATACCAACTTGGTTGGCGAAACCTATGTCGAGTATACCCAATTGTATTGTATTGTATTTTTTAGTGCTTGTGCAAACTGCCTCATTACCACTTTCACACCTATGATTCCTACTCCTCTCCAGATCCTTATACATTTACCTGAAAACAAAAAAAAATATATGAGGAATAGCTGAAAACATCAAATAAGTAACTGACTAACTAACAATGTAAGAATTTTCATATTTCCTGTTTTTAAATATCACAAAGAAACGTGTTATAAAAAGTTTATATGTATCGCTGTATATTAGATATCTGAATATTAAAACTCATATTATTGGAGTGCTGAATTTCGTTCTTCTCTTTGTTGTGTTCCGATACTTTTTAACAATACATCATTATTATGCGTTGTCAAAGACAAGGAAATATTTCAATGTATCCGTCAAAGAAGAGCATCATTAACCATTATGATGTGCAGGGTCGTACCAAGGGAATTTTTATCCTGTGCCAACGTATATTTGCATCCTCCGTCTAAGTTGTAATCCATTATATACCAGCGCTCGTAAATATTACGCAGGGAATAGAAAAATAATTTATCATATGCGCATATAATGTGTTTTTTAAATTATGCAGTAAATATTAGACCTTTAAATATGACAAATAGCCACTGGCAGGGAGCAAATATTATTATTATTATTAAAGGGCAGTGCATTGAACTATAATAATCTTTATTCAAGTTGTTTATTAATACACACATAAAAATAATATTCAATTTACTGAAAAGGTAAAGTTCTGCTGAAGAAACAGAAATCTCTAATCAGCTGGTCTTACACTCAATTCGCAGATAAGTAAACGGCACCATCAGATATATCTTAATTATTTAGACTCTCTCGCCAACAAACATATTTATATATGTAGCGACAGCCAAGCAGCCTTGAGGGCTCTTATGTCAAACAAAGTGACCTCAAGACTAGTTTTAAACTGTCGGAATATTTTGACAGAACTGTGCGAACACAACTCTGTCAAACTCATATGGGTGCCCGGTCACAATAAAGGTGTGGAGGGCAACGAAGAAGCAGACCGATTGGCGGGAGAAGGAGCAATAACTCCGTTCCCTGGCCCTGAGCCAGCCTTCGGTTTGCCAAGAAGTCTGATTCAATCAGAGTTACGAGACTGGGCCACTGCAAGGTTCAGCAACTATTGGACTCAGGCCCCTGGAATGAGGCAGTCGAGGCTCCATATAAAGGGGCCCTCGACCGACTGAACCATTAAGTGGCTGCTTGGGCTCGATAGAGAAAAAATGAGACGGATAGTAGGCTTGTTAACAGGACACTGTCCTCTGAACAAACATCTTCACACAATGGGGTTGAAAAACAGCCCTATTTGTAGGATGAGTGGAGTGGAGGATGAAACCACCACTCATATCCTATGCAACTGCGCACCCTTAGGTGCGTTAAGGTATAGGCATCTCCAAAGGCAATTTTTACAGCCGGAGGAGTTAGGGGATCAACCATGAAATAGACTGCTATCCTTTGTGGAGAGTACTGGTCTCTTCTAGAAGATCCCACATGACGCGAGTGCACAATGGGCCGACAGGCCTGAGTGCTGCGGATTCCACAGATCTGCTCGCGCGATAATAATAATACACTCTCTTTGTACCCAAATGTAGAAAAATTCCTTTATTCATACAAAATTAACTATTTAAAAAACCGCTGCCTAAGGAATGGCTACCTCCACATCCAGATTTACCATCCAAGTCTCTAGTATGCGGAAATAATTGGTCACGGAATTTTAATAATACTTGAGGCAGATGTCATAAAAAAATCTGAGGCATTGATTCTTGCATATACGCTAAAAATTAAGTTTCTGGAATCTTATTAGCTTGCTTTACCCATTTTCCCCAGTTTACACACCACCCCACCCACCCCCTTATCGGAATCATCTCAGTCAGAAGCCATCATAATACATACATATACCAAATTTCAAGTGAATACCTCAATTTTATATTATCATCCCCTTTAAAAATTAAGTGGAAGTGGAGGTGGTGCGAGGCTTGAAAAATATAAAAAAGACTACTCCTAGTATACACACCAAATCTTAAGTTTCTGTACTCTTACCAATATTAGTAATACACTGTGTTTCAAAGTATCAAATGCCCTCAAATAGTCTAACAGCAAAAACATAGTACAATTGTCAGCATCTGTCGCAATTAAAATACAATCGGGAGCATTCTAAAGTACACTTCCAAAACTATGATCTTTCTTAAACTCAGTCTGGATGCCTGGTAAAATATTATTAGTTTCCATATGTTCCACAAGCTGTGATTTAATAATATGTTGCAAAATTCTTGACAATGTCGGTAAGGTACTAACAGGTCTTAAATCATTATAGTTTTAATACAAATCAATTTTAGGAACTGCTAGTATATGTGCTACTTTCCAGTCGGCGGCAGTAAATACTGAATTATTAATACAAAAATTTATAACGTGACTAACTAATTCCAGAAAGTACAACAAACTATAATAAAATGTCTATGAATCTCACCTTCACTAGTTGCATTAGTTTTTATGGAGAACTTCCCAATTTCTACTTCAGTAACTCTTTTAACAGAAAGATTACACAGCCACCCAAAAAAAATGTTCACTTCCACCAACGAAACCTAGTACACCCTAGGTTTTTGGGGTCGCTGAATCCGAATCCGAGTCGGCATGTCTGTATCAGGTCGCGTTAAGGTTACTTCAAAGTCTTTTTGTGACATATGTATAAATTGTGCTCTGTAAGTAAGTGATAATATTTAGCTGAACAACAAAAGAAGAAATTTGGAAATTTACAAATAGACATCCTAATGGTGAATATTACAAAATAAGAATACAAAATAAAAATATAAATAATTTTAAATAGCAAATATATTTTAATTAAGATCTATATCCAACTATAAACATACACTTTTTTGCCAAAAATCAAGATAAGAAATAACCAAAGCAAATAATATAAAGGAGCACATACACAGAGAAGATCTATCTATAATAATATAACATGAATGAGGAAAATGATATTTTTAAACAGTTAGTTAAATTAATAAAAGACGAAAATAAGAAACAAACCGAAATTATTAAAGACACTTACAACACAAATTACAGAAATAAAAGACCAAGTAAGTGAAATCAAAAGATCTGTTACAGAAGCAGCAAGTAAAACAGCATTGTTGGAGAAAACAAATAAGACTTTACAAACAAAATGTGAAAATTTGGAAAGAAAACTAAAGAAGAATAATATAATTATTTTCGGATTAGAAATACAGAGAGAGAATCTAGTTTATGGTGTAATAAATGAATTAAACAAACTACTGGGCATAAATCTCAACATTAACCAAATAAATAATATATATTCAATAGGTAAGCAACAAGCCAATAGACCTCTCATAATTGAATTCATATCATTCTTCACCAAAATTGAGGTACTAAAAAATTGCAACAAACTTAAAGGCACTAAAATAAGCATTTCAGAAGACTTAATAAAAAACGACCAAGTAATACGAAAGTGTCTCCTAAAACACCAAAAACAGGCTAAACAAAACAATTTAAATGCATATATACGTGGAAACAAGCTAATCATAAATGACGAAATATATACTGCTGAACAACTGGAGAATGAGACCAAAAACGAATCACACTTAAGCAATGAACCTAGAAATTGTGACAGAAAAAGCCAGTAGTGCCCCTGCAACCCCTTCTAATTTTCAAAGCGTGGAGATTGATGAAGATACGTATGAGACTCTAAAAAGATACCGAAGACGATGAAACAGAACATATAAAGGTAGTCAAGAAGAGGAAATTTAACAGACAAACACTACATAAACATAGGCCACTCACAAGAAATATAGGTAAAGGGTCAGAACTACCGTCCTTACCCAAAAATATTATTAAAAACGTAAAGAAAAGTCCAAAAAAATAATTTATTATCATAGTAATAGTCTTGTTTTGTCTAAATTTATAACATATAATAAATATATTTAAGTGGTTATTTTACAAAAACATGGGGTTTAAAATTAAAATTATTCTTTAGATTTTATATAATTTCTTTTCTTAACTTATTCATTCATAGTTTAAATAAAATTATTTATTATGAAATTTGGTCACCTTAATGTAAGATCGCTTTTATCTGAGTTTGATCTTTTCCGTGAATTTGTCAATAACGAAAAATTTGATATACTTGCTATCTCTGAAACGTGGCTAAATGCAAATATTAACTCGGATTTGGTTTCAATTCCTCAGTACCATTTCCTCAGAGTAGACAGAGATGGTAGAAGTGGAGGAGTTCCCTTTTACATAAAAAAATCTATACGATATAAAATCATCTCACAAAAAATTCACGCACATTTAGAGCAATTATGGATTTCGATATTAAAAACATTTGTGTTGGGAGTCTTATATAGGCCTCCCTCAGCTAATATCTTAAATTTTTTTAGTGAATTGGAAAATTCTATGTCGGATGTACTGTCTTATTCAGATGCGCTGCTAATATCGGGTGATCTAAACATAAATTTATTATCATCAAGTGAAAGCGTCCAACAGTTTAATAACTTTTTAGAATCGTATGATCTTACGCAACTAGTCAATGAACCCACAAGAATCACCCATACAGTGCAAACATTAATAGACGTTCTAATCACCTCGGATACCGAATGCATTTCTGAAGTTAAAGTAATAAATGTTCATGGCATATCTGATCACTGCGCGACAGTTACTAAATTTAATAATATTAAAGTAAAAAATTTCATAAAATTTGTTACGTTTAGGGATTTTCATAGTTTTAACGAAAACAATTTCTTTCAAAATTTTCACAATATTGACTGGGATGAAATATATAACTTCAATAACGTCAACCTTTTTAAACACTCACCTTAGTCAAGTTTTTGAAAGTAGTGCCCCTTTACGCACTGTGCGCGTTACAAAACCACCGGCTCCATGGTTAACATATGTAATTCGAGAAATGATGAAGTTAAGAGATAAGGCATACAATAGATACAAACAAACTAAAACAGAAGCCCACTGGGAATACTATAAGACACTGCGTAATTATACAAAACAAGCTATCAAGCGTGAAAAGAGAGCCTACATTGATAGTGCTCTGAGACAAAAAAATTCTAAAGCAACATGGAATACACTTCGTAACCTTAATATAGTAAATAATTCAAAAAGCTCTGAACTTCGTCTTTGATTGACGTAAATGCTGTTAATAAATATTTTATAAATACCCCTCAACTTGTCAAAACTAACAAGCAATTAAAGCTTATAGAAAAATATAATAACACCAAAATGAATCCGAACATTATCTTTAGATTTACTCCCGTTGATAGACACGAAGTTCTTAAATGCTTTAATACTTTGAAAAGCAATGCGGTAGGCTCTGATTTGATATCTCTCAAAATGTTTAAAATAGTTTTAAATTTTCTAATCGACCACCTTACGTATATAATTAATAGCTGCCTTAACTCCTCTATCTTCCCTGATGTGTGGAAATTAGCAAATGTTATTCCTCTTGCAAAGACATCAAACCCAGTAGATATGACTCACTTAAGACTGATTAGCTTATTACCCATGTTGTCCAAGGTTTTGGAAAAAATTATGCATAGGCAAATTAGCAAATATGTTTTTGAAAATAAAATTATTCCTAATATTCAATCTGGGTTTAGAGAATATCATAGTACGACAACTGCACTTACAACGATTGTAGATGACTTGTTACGAGCTTTTGATGAAAGTAAAGTTAGCTGTCTTATATTGTTAGACTACAGTAAGGCGTTCGATACAATGGATCCCATTTTATTTTGTGATAAACTTAAATACTATGGGTTTAATGAGCACTCAATCACACTACTCCAAAATTATCTTAGCGGGAGATCCCAGAGAGTATATTATAATTTAGAATATTCAGAACCTCTGTTGTTAACACAGGGAGTACCGCAGGGATCCATACTCGGACCGTTGCTGTTCTCTATATATATATATATCAGACTTTCACTATGTGGCAAAAAAATGTCAAATTCAGTCAGGTCTATTTTTCGTTTGAACCTGGTCAAAACAATATATCCTCTCTATTAAATACAGAATTGGAATCTCTAGTTGACATATCAACTGCTCATAATTTAAAGCTTAATGCAGGTCTGTAATTTTTTTTGGTCCAAAAAGTAAAAGAGTCTCTGCGATGGCTACTGTCAATATACATATTAATGGAGAATATTTGCCGGTCAAAACTGAGGTTAAGAACTTAAGATTGTGGATGGACTCAGATTTAAGATTTACTAAGCATGTTAATCAAATATGTCAATTTTCTTATAATACTCTTAGACAACTCTTCCCCCACCGAGATGTTATGAGTTCAAAGCTAAAATTGGAATTGTGTGAATCCCTAATTATCTCCAAGCTATCTTATTGTGACAGTGTCTACGGACCTGCACTGCTAGCTAATGACAGTAACAGATTACAGAAAATTCAAAATTCTTGTTTCAGATTTGCCTTTGGTATCCGTAAGTATGAGCGTATAGGCTATAAAATACATGAAATGGAAAAACTAAAATTAGAAGATTTACGTAAACTCCATCTCTTAAACTTAACTCACAAAACTCTAATTAATAAAGAACCTCAATACCTATATAGAAAATTAATGAAATTCGAATCTCCAACTTCTCCACCCGGAATTCCAAACTCTTAGTAATACCCAAACATAAAACTGCAGCATTTAAACGTTCATTTAGTTATATTTCCTGCAAATTATATAATACTCTTTCACCAGCATTCTATAATTACTCGCTGCAAAATTTTAAGAAAAAATTGAAAGCTTATTTGTTGTCAGAAAGACGCGTATAGTAATGTTAGAGCTGGCAAAGTATATAGGGGCAAGATAAGTTCAAGTATTAATTATTTATTAATTGTTTATGTATGCATGTATACATTATGTATCTATTTTCATTTGTAGTAGAAAGTAAATTTTCTTTCAAATTATATTGTAGCTAAATAATTGACTCATTGCATTATATTTATATTGTATTGAATTCTGGTTCTTCTTTGTTTGTCTGGTTAAGTTTAAAAGCGCCCATTTTGGGTGAGACTTCGCCAATTCATTCTATTATTTATGAATATAATTAACTGTATTCAATTGTATTTAATTTTTTTTTAAGAATGAATAAAGTCGCTTTATTATTATTATTATTATTATTAAATCATTAGATTTTGACAGAAAAATTTGAAAAAGAATTGTATACAGGTTTTGCGATCGCTGAATCAAAATCCGACGTCGGTTTGTTGGTGTCAGGTCGGTTAAGGACATTTCAAGGTCAAAGCATTAGATTGTGACAGAAAAATTTGAAAAAAATTGTATATCGGTTTTTGAGGTTACTGAATCCAATTCTGAGGTCGATTTGTCGGTATCAGGTCGCATTAAGGTTATTTCAAGGTCGAATGGTGGAAAAACTGACAAAAATATTCACCTGTTATTTCACGCATAAGCAGCAGAGGATGTATAAGATGTATAACATGTATACGATAGCGTAAAAAGCTAGATTTGTGATATATAAATATTGATTTGTACCTCGACAAGCTGATGAGCGGATCATTCTACACATTCGCTTTCGGGACAATTATCACCGACATCGCACTTGACGAGGCAGCAGGTAAAGACTAATTTGCCGAAAAAATGATTTACAGTTGATTTATACTTATTTATTACATCATTCATTTATAACATTTAAAGATGCATAAGGAATGACTTAAATATTTAAAAAAATACTTAATGAAATAAAAATGCACTTTAAAAAGTTTACAAAGGAACGATGTCAAAAATAGGAGTAAATCTACCGTAAACATATTTTTTTATCTTGAAAGTGGTCTCATAAAAGGTATTGCTGAAGCTACGAGAACAGCTGTGTATTGAAATCGGACACTTTGACCAAATAAGTTATTTTCGTCCAAATGTCTAGAAAATCAAAATGGTTCAGGAAGGCAAAAGAATCCATTTTTTTGTAGCATGTGAGAATAAAGTGGACATTAGGACTACAACACCCTCGATTACAAGATATGGAGACGCTCGACAATGTGCATAGTTCGTAAAATTAAATGTGTTTGATTTGAAAAATAGACAAAGTTCACAACGTGAGAGTAACTTAACGATCTAATAAGAGAGTTGGAAAAATCGCGAAATAACTGGTGAATAGTTTTGTCAGGTTTTCCACCATTCGACCTTGAAGCCTATATACAAATGTTTTCCAAATTTTGCTGTCGAAATCTAATGATATGACCGTGAGATGACCTTAACGCGACCTGATACCGACAATCTGACCTCGGATTCGGATTCAGCGACCCCAAAAACCTAGGGTGTACTAGGTTTAGTTGGTGGAAGCAAAATTTTGTTTTCTTTTGTGTGACTGTGTTAGCGTTTAGGAGTTTTTTCACCATGTAATAATTTGAAATGTTATCACTAGGACGAGTATGAAGTATAAATCTTAAGACAGCTTCATTCATTGCATTGCTTATTTATATGCTTGAAACATACAGGAAATTTATATTTTTTGTTACTATTTGTTAGTGAGTTTTTAGACTCTTAGCAATGGACTCAATTAGTGTGACATCACATAATTATGCAACCCCTATTTACTAGTGTCATGACACCGGGTTGTCTGCCAAGCATACTGAAATTTGACCCTTAATGCATATGTTAATAAGGCGACACTTTCGAGAATAGAAACAGCATAGATTTTCATTTTATTTCTCCCGTGTAAGAAATATTTAAGAGCTTTCAGTTATCATTTATTGCATGGACAAGGTATCTGTAAATACACACAAGTATAAAGTATTACAAAAACTGTAAACAGAAACTAAAATAAAGTTTTTATAACTCATACATGGATATATACATTTTAACGTATTTTTTGAATGTGAAATAGGTATTCTAAATCCTTAAATATTTCTTCCACAGGAGAACAAAATAAAGTTCTATCTTATGTTTCTATCCTCGAAAATGTCGTCTTATAAACATATGCATTAAGGCTCAAGTTCCAGTGTGCTTGTCAGGCAACCCGTGTACCATGACAGTGGTATATAGAGGTTGCCTAACTTGTGACGTCACAACTAATTGAGTCCATTCCTGTATACATTTATAGACATAGAATTTACAGTCTACAATCCTAGTAGTAATTTTAACCTAAAGCTAAACCATATTAATACCCAAATTATAAAGTGCTTTCCACATAGAATAAGGCAATTCATAACTTTACGGTTCAGTGGAAGAGACCTTTACCGGTAAATTTCATCAAATATTATTATTATTTTTACTATAATTATTAATAAAGTATTGTCAAATATGATTTAGAAACAATCATTTTATGCATTAAATTAAATGAATATTTGGTCTGGTAATACTGGAATTTAGATAATTATTGCCGGCTATTAATTTTTCCCAATACGACTGTCATGTAAATTTCGTACATTTCAAAAGTTTTATGCACAATATAATGTTATTTGGTAAAACATTTGAATATGTAACGATGCATTTTAACGCTTTAAAATCTCTTTGTGTTGTAAATATCTGTTTTATTCTGTAAAGAGTATTACAGTAATTATAAACCCCGATGCACTTGATTGTAAATAGAATTAACAACGAAAATTTGATACTTGGTTAGGCTATAAATAATCCTTTATTTATGATGTATGGAGGTATCATACGCCATAAATAAAGGATTATTTATAGCCCTTATATAAAAATGTAGAGAAATAGGTATTGTGGATGTAGTAGTATATAAATACTACATCTAGGAAAAGTAACTAAGTATATATTAGAAAATTATACCGAATGTCTTAATTAAATGTTCAGGGGTATTTATTCGAAAACTAAAATTTATTTTTATTATGTAAACGGCATTCATAAGAAAATAAGAATGAGTTCAGTGTAGAGTAGGAACGGCATTGAAGTATGGATGGCGCTGTGGTTAAATCCTAGTCAACTTACAGAAAACAACAAAAATCGAGTAACAACTGATTTCTGTCATATTTGACTTCAATTTTATCATTTTAGATTCTTCATCGAAAATATTTTAAAAGAAACTATAAACAATATTTCAACGTTTATTATAACTTCAGTGCAGAATGTCGCAAACGTCGTTGATTTAGGAAGACAGAAATAGAAAATATACAAGGTATTTAAAGTACAATATACAAATGTGTTTCTCAGATTCGAAGCAACTCTACGTACTTTAGATGTTACTATACTAATAACGAAAGTTGTTGCTTACGCCATCATGTTTTAATTTCCGAATTCCGTATTATTCATCTCTAGAACGCATCGTTACGCTTGGAATTTCTATGGTATCCCCATCAGACGTTACTTTCTGTTATCTACATTCAAATGCGGTAGTATATAAGCTGAGAGAAAAATTTCATGATTTTGTTAAAAATATAAATTGATGACGTGAACGACACGATCACCTGAAAATGTTACTAAGATTTTCACATTAAAACTCGAGAACTGTGTAGTAAATAACGAATTCATCAAAGAATTCTTGATATTTTTGTGGCAGTTTTCTTGAAAACGGTTGGAATTTTGAAGTTCTATCAACATGTACCTTTTTTACGCAGAAATAACTAATGCATAAGATTTTCTGGTCGAAAACTCCACAACGGTTCGTAAAAGAAGAGTAAAAATATTCATCATCAGGTATAGCAGGAGGCACCATCCACGAACTAGCATGATGTGATACATTAACTACACTGACCCGCAAGGACTTTTTTCTTAAACCAAATAAGTGATTCCGAAGTTATTTAATGTACTGTACACGATGCCGTTGGCCGATTTGTGGCAACACATCAGAATTTTGTGATAACCTAGAAGTGTTAAAGAGACCATTTATGCCTATATTTATGCCCTAGTAACAACAATAGGAGATTAAGCAGAACAGACCAGACCATCTTATTCAGCTGTCCAAAATCTTCATGAACCAATAGTAACGATAAAAAAAACATTATTGTCTGTCTGAGTTTAGCAAGAAATCCTAGAATTTTTATCGTGAGTATATATGTATACAAGTAACTCGGAACTACATAGCTAATTCCATAACGCTGAACACAATGCCGTTTCGAGAAATTGATTGAGGAAGCCGTTACTCTGTGGTAATTCATAATTATAACGAAATTGAGTAAAACACTACTAGGTTTTTTACCACTATATTTATACATAGTGGTAAATAACAGTAGTGTTTGTTTAAAAGTAAATTATTATTTGTTTGCTTATAATTGCATTGAAACATACAATTTTTTTGAAGACAAAGTAGATAAATAAATTCATTTTAGGCCTTTGTTCTCACTTTTAGCTGAATCTTCATGACCGGAGGGGGTTATGTAGATACTAGTTTAATCTACATGGCCGTAGGGGACTGTGTGGATGCTAGTGTTAGAATGAGAATTTTCAAATAAGAAATTACACAAATTCATTTTAGGATTTAATTTTTTAGCATAACCAAAATACAGGTTATCGAAGGAATGCAAAAATTTCATTAATATTTTTTACACAGTTTTTCTTTTAGTTCTCATAGATAGTTATTTTTTCTGCTGTTTGCAAAATCCTATAAAGAATATGTTTCAATATAGTAGTGTTTTACTCAATTTCGTTACAATGCCGTTTCCCCTTTTGCTCCATGAGGTTAGGTTAGGTAGCTTCATTTTTTTCTTATTTTGGTTTTTTTTTTAGTTTTTGTTTTCTTATGTTTGTGTTTTTTCTTTTTTTGTCCCCCTACGTCGACTTCGTTAGCTCTGGGTGATGCTAAAGGGGATTAAATATTCCTTTTTACTCGTTTAGGGCTAGCCCCATTAGGTTATTTAGATTTCGAATTCCTTGCTTATGCCTTTCTGCTCATTTATAGCTAGACTTTTTAGGTTATATTAGGTCTGGAGCATATACTCTATTCCTTTCTGCTCTTCTATGACTCCACTTATTAGGTTATGTTAGGTTTAGTGCCTGTGGTGTTTGCCTTTCCTCTTGTTTATGAATGTTTCATTAGGTGTAGGTACGCTTAGTACCTCTTAAGTGTATATTTTTACCGTCTTGGCTGTTAAACTTGCACAGACATTTGATAATTGGCTGGTGCGCGTGAAAAGGGTCGAAAAAAAAAAAGTCGAAAATAGTGGAAATCGACCTATCTACACCAATTGCCTTGAAATGTTAGTACAATTGTGTGGGGAAAGGGATGTAACTCTAAACCTATTCCAAGTATAATATATTTGGAATGTGTTTAGAGTTTCCAAGTATAATATACTTGGAATGTGTTTAGAGTTACATCCCTTTCCCCACACAATTATATTATCATTTCAAGGCAATTGGTGCAGAGAGGACGATTTCCACTATTTTCGACTTATAAGTATAATACACTTGGAATGTGTTTAGAGTTACATCCCTTTTCCCACACAATTGTATTAACATTTCAAGGCAATCGGTGCAGATAGAACGATTTCCACTATTTTCGACTTATACCCCTTTTCACGTGCACCAGCCAATTTTTTCCAAGATTCACATTTTATTCGATTTTCAAGTTAGTAACGCCTAAATCTATTATAACAGCCTTTTTCACTTTGAGGGTAACAGCATTATGTTCAGCGTGTCAAAATACTATGGTATTTGCTATTTAGGTTCAATTTACTTGTGTATATGCTCACGACAAAAATGTTATCTCTTGCTAAACTCAGAAATAAGACTAATTAGATATAAAAATTAATAACCATTATATACCCTTCTCCGATTTACTAAACTTTTTATATAATTGTTGCACATTCTATAGGATATTCTTCGCAGTTTGTTTAATTTTAATTACAAAGCTCAAAAAAATTTTTTTTCAACTTTAAAAAATTAATAATTTTTAATTTATTGATCGATTTTGTTCAAACACAGTATGGTTATTCCACTATCTAACACAAATTTACTGCCTAAGTTTAACTACAATCGGACTTTTCGTTCTTAAGTTATCGTGCTTGCGAGAAACGTGACGGACGGACGAATGGACAGACAGACACAGGCAGACAGACAGACAGATAGACAGACGGACGGATGGACGGACATTTTGAAAATTGTTCAGAATTCGATCACCAACACAGTGGATATGAAAATTCTTTCTCTACAAGCAATATTACCGGTTTTAGAAATGGTCGATCGAATGCAATATACTTTTATATTTGCGAAGAGTATAATATAAATGTTTACGCCATCTATAGTTATGTCAAAATTGTGACGTGATAGGGTAACACGACCAACAGAATTCTACTCAGCACGTCAGAAACATTCGGAATTTGGTATAAAAAAAAAACAAAAAAATGTGTTTTTTTCAGGTCTGTTATTGTTTCTTAGCTTAAAAAATGTTTCCTTACCAAATTTGGAGAAGATTGGTCAAGAGGTAGTGATGATATTGCAAAATAGAAAGAAAAGAAAATACGACTTTGACACCTTGTATCTTTTTCACATCAACAATTTACTAAAATATGCTTTGGTTATATCATCAAATTTTGGTGCAAAGAGTATACCCTTGAATAATGGCCTATTATGAACGGTCCACCCTGTATAGATATTTAAATTATTAGGATTAAGAATTAGAGTAGCCAGTGTGGCTAAACTCTGCCCTTTATTTGGACTTGAGGTACAAGCATAAAGAGAATATCGTTTATTATTATTATTAACACATTTTATTTCGCGCGGGTTGCCATCGCTACAAGAAGAAAATGTTAGACAGAACTCATATTATTTTCACAAACGTGGGTAGCGCATAATATAGCATCGACTATACGCCTTTAGAAAAATAAAAATACAATACGAACTGAGACGTCACTTATCTTGGAGATGGATGTTTTGCACAAATCCATAAGTGAAATAAGAACGACGTGAAAAGCATCATTTATTTATCTCCTCATAATAATAATAATATCTTATTTCGAATAGCTGATATTCTTAGGTAGAAAGCTTGGCGGTCACAGCAAACAGAATGTCATACGTCTGTCTCCATGGCTACACATATATATTTAGAGCCGGGTATAATACATGATTACCACTGCGTGTGGCAACCATGGCTTCCCTTTGTTGCCAGATATACTAGCTCTTTTGTACGACAGCGGAGTCTAATTGAATACATCCCTGATTAATGATACACTACGGGAGATTCTGCCGCTCAAATTTTGCAACATAACCAACCCCAATATTTTAACTCATTGTTTCACTTGTTTTTATTGTTAAATTTCTACCTTTAATTGCTTCGCTTTTGATGTTCGCTTTAACTCTATTCTTCTTATTGAAAATGTAAATATTTATTGAGCACAAAAAAGAAAATACGCATAGTACAAAACAAGTTTAGAGTTACTTTTGTTTCATATTCTGCCTAAACGTAATATTCATATTACATATGCACAGAAAATACTTGTCTAGGCGCTCGTTTTGAGTTTGCTTGTTCTAAAAATAAGGATGTATAAAAAACTATTGCAAATAATTTTTAAGAGCATATTTAGGTACAATGTCATATTAATGCAAAATATTTTGAATGCAGGTTGATTCAATATGCACATTACAAAACAAATTGAGAAAATAAGCCCCAGCAAAAATATTTGTTCTATGTGGCGACTATTACACCATCTGCACCCGGCAGTTTCCGTATTGTCGACAGTCGTTAATACAGACTAGATAAGTAACAAACAAATAAATGTTTATCCCCTCATGCAAGTTGAGTGAATGAAGTAAACAAATTGCAAAAAGAGTCCCCACCGCGGTAAAAGTAGCTAAAACAAAGACCTACTTCGGACAAAATTAGTATCTATCCACAGAGGGCTTCATGCCTAAAACTATCTTTAATGATCCAATTATTCACTTTTTTTGGTAATAGACTTAATACTGATAGTTTAGGAGCAAAATATTTAGAATATTATCTTTGTCTATATTCTGCATAAATATCGAAATTTTCATTTAAAACTTTAGTTTCAAAATTATCAGCAAAGAACTGAAAAAGTGTGCAATTAATTATATCTTTAGGGGTAACGTCCCTTCTGTGGTGGAGAGGGGGATTTTTTTGGGTAGTAAATAATGATACAAAGATACAGTAATGAAAATTTCAACGGGATATTAATTTCAATGAGGTAATCGCACAGTCTTATAACTGAGCGCCAACTTATCGATTACAAGAAGTTTAGTATCTGTATAGAGATATATTTGCGGGCACAGGAATGACCATTCCAAAGGTCACCAGACAGAAACAAAGACAAACTTAGGAGAGAACTCTTAAACAGGACACAGGGTAGGTTGGTGTACATTTCGCATGGAACTGGGCTGTTATATTTGTACTGCTGTTCTTAAAATGAGATATCCTATTTATTACTTGAACAAACCTCGTTTGGTACAACCTTAGGAAAGATAATCTCAATGACTTTAAAAACAGAATGTCAAGCAACAACTGGAATAATTTGTTTTAGAAAATACATCCGTCTTCTTCCTCCTACCTTGGTAAGTTTTAAAGACACCACTTTGCTGTTATAGACTGTCTCAGCCTTTATGACGTGTGTACGGCTCGAGCTACGCATCACTTTAACATCTGTTCCCACTCATTCACATATCAAGCGGTAAGCTATTCTAAACCTACGAGTTTCCACTCATAAAACTTCTACAATTATACGTTCATCTCCTTCATTCTTCCATGCTGTTAAAGCCGATAATATGCCAACGTTTGGGCTCACTCAATTAGCATAGCCGTGCATGCGTTTTGATTGGTTGATCCGACACCGTTTGTCCGCCACATTGACGACGCCATTTTGAATTTCTGAGTTTTGATCACATATTTGTAATCCGTGACCTCGAGAATTCCCAGATACCAATTTTTAGTAGAATCGGACATTAAGCGACAATAAACTGTCCGCCATATTTGAAACACCATCTCGGATTTTTTTATAAAAAACGTCAAATTGTATTATCACGTGGAACCACATACACATGCCATATCAATACGACGGAAGTAAGATTTCATTACAATGTAACAGATCAAGCTAATAGAAGCGTTAATAAGTCCATACGCAAATATAAGATTGCAACTGTTCTTTATTTCAAATATACAATTCCTCTAGGAAGGATCTTTGTAACATAGCACGTCCGAGGGCCTCGTGTCATCTGGCGTGGCAGCCAGTTAGGTGCACAGCCTCACTAAACTTTTTTGCTTTCAGTTTTTTGGAGATATCAGCCCAAGGTATTGGTAGTCAGCCATTAGAATGTCATTTAATTTTCCCTGAACTATAAACAGTTCTACGTTGTACTCCCTACGGCCGATGTCATCACAAAATGAGAGAATCCAGAAGAATACGATGCTGGGGAGTTTCTTTGGGGGATATGTGTTGTGGAGAATTAAGCTGTTGATGAGGAGGACTAGCCAGAAAATTGGTAGAAAAGGTCTCTAGGTAAACATATCAGAAGCATCAATACGTCATCGGTTTACTTCCATAACGGTCTACAGAAACGTACAAAAACTAAAAGTTTAGTAAGTCCACTTTGTGTGCCTCTGTGTAACAAAAGTCAAATTAAGGGAAGCCAAGTCCGACCCTGACGCTTACAATCACCGTATTTAGGACAATAACGTAAGATACTGGCCATAGAAACATCTGTTTTATCTTGCAAACTGATTTACTTAGAGCCCAGGAAACGTGCTTTGTTAACTTTACTCTTTGTTAGACGTTCGCCACTTGTAAACAATAAATAACCATCCAAATTATTTTATGTCCAATTCGCCTTTCTTACTTGCAGTTATGGACACTTGTTAAATACGAGCTCGCCGGGCGGTTCTAGTTAGATTTTCGAGACTAAAGCATTTGATAGAGGCTTCCAGGAACATATGTAATAGACCATAAGATAGATAGACCACTTAAGGTAGATTATTTCCCCCATGCAAAAGCAAAGTCAGGAACAAAAGGGGTTTTTTTCATCTGTTTTAGTGGTAATAAAAATGTTCAGATAGGCCATATGATAAATACCATGGTCCGTTAGGTAATTTCATAGGGGGTACCGTTTAAACTACAGAAGGTTTTAATTGGTCGAGGGTTTAAAGTTTACTGCCCACTTTTGAAACGTCTTTTTTCTATTGAGATAACATCGTCACTCTTGGCTTAAATTCTGTTCGGTCATCATCTACCTACAGGGTATAGTAAATTCTCGTTTTGCGAACCTTTTTCAATTTTAAAGTTTAAGTACATTTGTTCAGTATTTTGCCGGTTTTAATAAGTAGAAAATTAATGTGTTGTAATTGACCTAGGAATATTCGGTCGCGATTCAGCTAAAGATTTGAACTTTCATTTATTAATATAGTGTAATTACTGTTTGTTAATTTATTTAATCGTGTTTAAGTGTTTGTGATTGTCAATTTCTTATGTAAATATAGTGGTTTAAGTGTTTTGAGAAATCACGTGTTTTATTTGCTTGTCATGAAATTAAGTTCATTTTATGTTCAGTAAAGTTTGCTTGTGAAATAACCTGGTTGAGGGACACCAAAAGGATATAAGCACCTAGAAGGAAAAAGGTAAGCACAGTTTTGATTTCGATGGATATACTATAATATCGACGGAGCCTGCAAAAGTAATTGGGACACTCCGTACTCTGCCAATGGTAATGTGATTAAATCATGTAATTAGGGGAATAAAACCCCAGTTATTACATCTGTAACGCCAAAGTTTGCGCTGGTAGCAAGTTTCAGATCTCGTCTACAAAAGCTACAAAGTAAACCATCTACCTCACAATCACCTGTATTTAACGTGACTGGGTGGGTTTAATTTGCTTGGTCTGCACTCATAATTCTCGTTTTGTTGCAACTTATAATCAAACCGTAATGAGAGCTTACCGTTTGGAGGTTGTCATTCAGGTGTGTTGTCATTCAGGTGTACGAGCTCAGGTCAAAAATATAATCGGAGCACACAAAACAGGCACGTAATATTTTCTAGCCTTTTCGATAAGCTGTAAATTTGATTATCTAGAACCATGTCTACCTTAACAAGGCCTGCTTGTTCAGGAGGTATTTGCCAAGGCGGGTAATACTTGAAGTCCGAATATTGTCCAAATGTTATTTGTGGCATTATCTTATTTTTTTCCTTTTTCAATTCTTTGGGACTTCCTGCCACATGTATTTTTTTCTTTTCAACCGATGCTCGGGGAATCTACAAAATATCACAATTACTGTGATATTTACGTCAAAGGATCAGTTAGAGGTTGCTTTCTTTTTACACAAATAACATAAATAAGTATAATAACTTGACATTAAATATTTCGCCGACGTTTCGGAAATATAATCTGTTTCCTTTTTCAAGGCTTTTTTTTGGAAAATCTTTTTTGCTGTGTATGATAAATACACAGCTCTAAGAATGTTTGTTATATTCAGTATCCATAAATACTTGCTATTTACATAGAACTGTTGATATGGTTAACAGTTTTTTAATTTTTATAAAATATTTGTGAAGTTCTTCTTTTAACATTGGCAACCAGATTGTAGAGACATCTACGGAACAATTCGACATGCATTTATCCTCATTCAATAATATTAGCGCTGATTCTTTATTTTTTGCTATCCGCCTCTTGTGATTGTCGTACCAATTGCTTTGTCAGATTTGAATATTTGTATGGCTGACTTCACTTCTGATTTTAGAACTGAAGGTTCATGTTCGTAATCCTGTTTCCATTAGGTATTCTTTATCTTCAGGAGGGTCACCTTCGAAAAGCTTCTCCCATCATCGTTTCCAAACTTCAATAACCTAATCCCCAGCAATTCTTAGAGTATCAGTTGTGTTTTTAGTTAACTACGTTTTGAATCTAAATTTACATTTACCTTTACTGTTTGGAGAAAGTTCTTACCATTATTATAATCAGCATGTGATTTCAATACTTTATAGATATCTTGTAGATAAGAATTGTTGTCTCTGATTTTCCGCGTTAATCTATTATATTCGTCCGGTTCCAAAATAGTGCCGACACTGTGACCATTGAAGTTTTTCCTAGCTTGTACTTTTTTAACTATTCAGATATGATACAATTACTATGAGACATTTCCATTCTTTCTTTACCAAGACTACTATTTTCTTAACCAGATCAAATTACCAATTCAATTCAATTAGTTTTATTGGTTTATTTCTAAAATTCTCTGATCATTTCTTTTACGATATCAAAAATATATGCTTAGTTCGAATTTAAAATGATCATTTGTTACAGACTTCGTCAATTTATTCCCCGCTTTGTTTGATAGGAAACGTCCGATAGTAACGAAAGTATTTCAAATAAACGCTTTGCAACTGCACTGAACAGTACAAAGTTCACCACCATTGGCGTCAGTAGGGGTAATGTTTGAACCAAATTTTTAAAAATCGGGAAAGGTATTTGCACAGAGCTTCCCTCTTTATTCGTACAAGACGTTGTAAAAAATTATTAATTAAGAGATGACATATGAGAATTATAATCGCCATGTAGTTAGCCATATTATTACAGAGGAAGCCTGATAACTTTTTTCCATCATCTACTGTTTAGTGGTGGGGGATCTTTTTTTTCAAATTATTGTTTTTTTACAAAACATGTTTTTGTTGAAATAGACTTAGAATATAATGAAGCGTGGAAATTTTTAAAATGAAGGAAAAACATTTTTTTTCCATCATGTAAGTAGTGGTACAAAAAAAAAATAATAAGTTTTCAAACAAATTTCTTTTTTTTAAATATACTTAGAATGTCATGAAACGCGGAAATTTTAAATTTGAGCAAAATATTTTTTCACCCATTTTGTAAAAAATGTTTTTCTTTTAATTTTCTGAAAAAATTGTTTTTGAAATATGTTTAGAATGTCATAAACGTGCAAATTTTAAATTTGAGCAAAAATATTTTTTTTCATCATCCATTTTATAGGTACAAAATTTTCAAAATTTCAATTTTTTTTCTCTATTTTAAATTTTCAAAGAACTTTTTTTGAAATAGGTTTAGAATGTCACGAAACGTGGAAATTTTAAATTTGTGCAAAACATGTTTTGCCATCACCCATTTTATATACATCTTTTAAATTTTCTAAAAAAATTGTTTTTGAAATATGTTTAGAATGTCATGAAACGTGGAAATTTTAAATTTGAGCAAGCAACATTTTTTTTCATCATCCATTTTATACAAAATTTTGTTCTATTTTAAATTTTCAAAAAATTATTATTTTTTAAATAGGTTTCGAATGTCACGAAACGTGGATATTTTAAATTTGAGTAAATTTGGTCACCCATTTTATAAAAAATTTCAAAAAATTTTCAAAATTTCAATTATTTTTCTATTTTAATTTTCAAAGAATTGTTCCCTTTTTTTAAACAGGTTTAGAAAATCACGAAAGACAGACAGGCAGACTGACGGAATTGAAAAATCTCTATTTTCGTAATCTACATTGAGATTTTTGCAAACTATAGAGCAGTGTTCAAATTGTAGTTTCACCAAGAAACATGTCAGGTGGGCACAAATCTAAAACTTAACTTCTCGTTTATATTTCATTATTGTAGCAGGGCTCCCAGATAAAAGGGGAATATGTAAAAAATTTTACTTTAGAGGCTGATATATCAGCAATACAGCAGGGTAGGGTGGTCACTGAACAAAATTTTTATGTTTTACGTGCAGTCCCCTCTCTGCATTTAATTGGTGGCGAAAGAGGCTCACACGGCCGACTAGACAAGTACCTGGGGAGTGGATTCGACAAATTGGGGCTTTAAATGTACGCTGGTGAAAACAAATACGCTTCTTACTATAACAGATTTAATGATTATATATAGGTACGCTTACAGCCAAAACCCACAGAAATAACATTACACCCAATCGATATACTTAGATGTGTGGCCCACACTTAACCTAACACAAAACATATGATAACTTAAAACTAATAAAATCTTAACTAATAATAGGCAAAATATGACCCCCCAAAATATACTAGCTTGGACGGTTACATAAAATACTGAATAATAGCATAAAATGAACAAAATAATGTGAACTATTTAGTGACGATAGGTTAAATGGACTAATGTGAAAAATTTGTAAGCGTGGTGTTCAAAACTACTAAAATTTAATTGGTCATATGCAAAATATTTACTGACAATTTACCTTTAACGTGTAATTAGTACCGTAATAAAAGTGACGAGCTCTCTATGCCTCACGTAGAAGGTGGGATGTGATATAAGGTCACTCGTTAGGCTATTCATAGACGCTTACCTCCAGCAGGTTTCACAATGCAAACACTAGGCCTACCAGGGGAGCGTAGCTTCCAATGGAACCAGGCAGGAGAGTCTCACCGGTATACTCAGGATTCCAAATTCACCAAATATCTTGCCAACCAAGTTTCAGTAAAACCAAAGTTCACATACAGATGTACAAATCCAACAGGTAAGATGTGGGGTCAAACATACATGATGCGATAGGTACCAGTAAAAGCCAAAAGAACAAAAGGTACAAAAAGAACAAGAAAACCAAAAAGCCCTGCAATAAAGAAATAACGAATATTACAAATCTATTTTCTAAAGAGATTTCAGAGGTATACCTTAGATGTTGAGTGGGCTTTCAGAATTCCTTTGCCATGTGCTTCCAGCAAGTTGATTTATCCGGAAAATTCCGTAGCAGTATTTCCCAACAGAAAATAATAAAAATATCAAAATAAAATACTGCTAATTTGTCACTACAGCACTAAATCCCATTAAAGGAGCAAATTCACAAAATGCTATCCACGTGCTCAGTGACACAACTTCTCTTCGAGCCGGCAAACGGAAAAAATCCCCAAAAATGGCCCAGACGGAAACCTCTGTCAAAATCTGAGAATGACTAAAACTTTGTCCATGGGTACGTTCCGAATGAACACTATACAACATAACCCACAAATCTGATAAATCTCCCTTAATGACGTCTATATTTCACACATAATACAGTATTTCGTAATTCCATTAACAAAACAATAAGTTTAATTGATAATAACGGTCTTGAAAAGGTTATAATCGAGACGTTCGAAACTCGCTTCCTAAGAAATTAGGTACAGTTACGGTGCGTTGCTAGCAATGCGTTGCCAGCAGTGCGTTGCCAACATCACTGTGCGTGGCTCACATGGAGCACGAACGGTACGCAACCAGTTATACTATATATAGCCTCGACTAAAACGATAACATTACGATATTCAAATTTAATTGTACAGATACGAAAATAGACTGTAACATTATTACTAAGACATTCTTCAAATTCAAAATTTTCCAACTAGTTTAGAGAAAATTTGATTGGATTTTCTGTCACATGTTTCAGCACACCTTTAGTATCTCGACAACAACTAAGATAGTTTTGATGTAACCTTCAACCTTGTAAAAATGTATTATTAAAGTTAGACATTTGATATAGATATCAATAAAAATACATTTAAAAAATGTATACATAATATTAATTATCAAAAAATTACTGTAACTTCTTCTATTGGGCGAGTTATCAAGACAAGTATAGAACAGGAAATCGAGATCGGCGAAGAACAGTGCGGATTCACGCGTGAAAAATCGTGCGTGGACAATGCATTTACTCTACGACAACTAAGTCAAATGCAAATAGCAAGGAGTAGAAAGACTCATGTCTGCGAACTTTTACATTTTTAAATTTGAACAATTCTTTTGAAATATGTTCAGTTTTACTTATTTTTGTCTATGTTAGATATAACGCCTAAATAAGTATATCTAAAAAAGTAGAAGCCTCTGAAATCTTCCGAATCAGTATCACTTCTCGATAAATTATATTTGTTCTTTGTTAAGAAGGAAAATATTCTGTACATAATTAAAAGAATCCCGTGCGCCTATGAAATAAAAGAGATGTGAGCTAAATCATTCGAAATTAATGTGTTTGGCTACGATTGTTAGATTTACTACTGTTACTCAGCAAGTTTGGAAACTACCGTCGATTGAACATGCCTTTTTACCACATTGGAGTACTCTTTCAATAAATCAACGAAAGCTGCCCGCTTGCTTTACATGTATGTCGATAAGAAATCACATGATATATACCACATAGCAGTTTCAGAACTTTTTAGTTGGATATTAAATCATCGATAGTATATTTGTAAACATAATTTTACTTTACGGTACATCTTTTCTTGTACATTGTTGCGTACATCTGAGAGCTTTAAGTAATTTTATTAAATTCTAATAAACTAAACTTAGTTTTTGAGAAATATGTACAGGTATTTACCATACTCTAGTAACTAAAACCCCAGACATTAAATTATCATAGGCAATCTGTTTAAATTTAGGAATGTACACATTTGCTATATTTTTATATTTAAACCATATAACTCTTTTTGCATTCCAGTTTTTGCTAACAGCTCTCGTAGAACACAGAAGTTTCGTTGGAATAGAAAATAGATCTATGTTTCATAGTATCTGTTTCATAATTGTTGGTTAAACCAAATATACAGCAGGAAGTATTGTGGGTTGCATAGAACGCGGATTCAAATACTTAATTTATAGTTTATGAAATATGGTAGCATTATGTTAATTCAGAGGGGATATCATTTTTATTAGCTGGCCTGTAACAGCCTAGCTTAGACTTAAAGTTTTTGATAATTACACACGAGGTGTGTCTCTTCTGGGCAGCTATTCTGTATTAGTGTGATGTGATGTGAGCACATGTTTTCATGAGAAAGTGGGCGGAGTTCTCTTAAAAACCAAAATAGCGTATTCTGTAACTGAGGGAGCGGTCACATCACGCCAAAAATCGGGGAACTTGCTTCTCTTGGTAAATTGTAGGGAACGGGACCGTTCACGCGTGAGAGGATGAAAGTATAACCTCACTTTTGAGCAAACTGTCATTTTATATGGATGTCGGTGGCATGATATATGTTTATTTGAAGTTATTTTTGTGTTATAGTCAGGTTGATAGCCACAACAATCGTTCAGTGTGTGATACTAACATGAGATTTGGCATGCTTACAAAATGTTTAGCACCAAATAGATTGTGATATAGTGCCAGTTTTTTTTTTTTTTTTGGTCACAACCTTGAAAAAATAAAGAAATAGGTGATTTATTATAATACGAGCAAGAACTACTGTTATAATATGTGTGAAAGATTGAAGGTAATGTATATTATATCTGTTAGATATGTTAACAATAATATATCTTAAACATTATGTATATATTTATACAGGGTGAACAAACTCAAGTCGGCAATAATGCCAACTTCTTTATTATTGAAGCTACGAGGTCGGTTAAATTAGTGAACTGTTAGTATTTTTCCGCTGATTAACGTGGTGCTAACAGAAAAGAAAATAGGAAAAAATTGCTAGTCGATTAGGGTATAAATATAAAGGGTTATATTATATATTATTAAAAAAAATACGTTTTTTGAAATCTATCGGAAAATCGATATTTAATTGTTTTTCTGTTAATCAGCGGAATAAATACTACTACTACTACTACTACTAGTTTACTAATAAATGTAACCTCTTAGCTTCAATAATGCACATGAAATTGCAAAGGGACTAGGACCACGAAAGTCAATATGTCTACCGATGTTTCATGCACTAACTGGATGCGACACCACTTCCTCATTTCTTGGTAAAGGAAAAAAAACAGCTTGGGCAATATGGGCAAAATTTGATGATCTGACAGAGGCTTTGCTAGATATCAAAACCGAGTTTAGGGTGGATTCTAAAGCATTGAAATGTATCGAAAGATTTGTCATTCTGCTCTACGATAAAGCCACTCCTATCTGCGATATTAATGAGGCACGCAAATATCTTTTTACGAAAAAACAAAGGCCACTTCAGTCGTTCCCACCAACAAGAGAATCACTTGTGCAACACGTTAGAAGAGCTGTCTTGCAAGGAGTCTTTCTTTGGGGACAAAGTTTGATCTCAAGTCCGAATATTCCTGATCCTGAGTAATGGGGGTGGAAATGAACAAGGTGTTTATCAACCGCTATGGAGTACATCGCCAGAAGCTTTGGTAGCTTGTCAAGAACTTCTTTCTTGTAAATGTAAAATTGCCTACAGCCAAATGTGTTCATGTGCTAGAGCCGAGTTAAAGTGCACAATATTGTGTTTATGTGATGGCGACTGTTATGGAGCGGACAGTGAATAGTATTTTAAATTAAAATTAATAATAACAGTTCCTTTTGTTTACTAGTTTACTTGGCAGTAAAATTACACTTAGTACATGTATGCAGTCTGTCTAGATGTTCCATTTCCATACCAATAAATGAAAGTCTTAAAGATTTCGAGAACTCTGAGATATACAACATTGATAAGTTGTCTTTATGACATAGCATTTTTTAGCATTATTTGTTCAGACAATAGCATTATTTGTTCAGACCTTGTCTTTATCTACAAAAAACATGCAAAAGGTGACACATAAAATTGACAATTACCTAAAATATCACTTAGAATACGTTTTATAGTCATATATCTCAGAATTTCGGAATCACTTTGGCTTTCGATAAATTGATGACTAAGATTTTGGAACACACTGTATATTTATTTATTTTTTTATGTCTTCAAATTTTAGTTTTACCGTTTGTTTTTGTAAACACTTTATAAAAAGGATAAAAGTTTATGTTATTAAAAGTATTAAATAGACATTTCATGACTCAAGGTCACAACTGTCATTCTTGAAATTTTTTTGATTGGCACTATATCCCATTGTTTTTAGTACCTTCTGAACTGCCTGTCCACCAAATTTCATCTTAGTATCACAATCTGAACGATTCTTATGAATTATTGAACTTAACAGGTCGACTATTAGATCATACAATGAGTTTTGTGTTACTTAAACTGTAGGGATTAAAGGTCGATGAATATTACCGATGTACTAAATTATCAACGAGGCTCTATGAGACCTTCGGATTACTGGAAATCCTCAAAAAGAACGACGACTTCATTGCATGAGCAATTCCTTCGGAGTAGCAGATAGCGCATTTATAATTAAGTAAATAAAGAACATGCTTGGTGATATACAATATATTATACAAGTCAGATTATGTACAATCCAATTATTATATTACAAATTAATTTTGCTTTTCTCCATTGCTCCGAATTAGTTTTATTAATTTCCAGCGACAGCATTTAAAATGGTTGTTACTCTTTTGATGTTATTTCTAGCCTAGCAGAAAATTATGTCACTTTTACAAAATAATAGATTTGAATGTCAGAAACTCGCATTTTGACAAGATGCATTTCCCATCATACAACGCACGACCTTCGATCATGGCATCCCGGTAATTCTATCGGTTGAAATATAGGAGCAACTGTTGGCAACGATGGAAGGATCACTTCACGTTCCCGTGTAATCACTGTAGTTACAGAATAGTATTTTTGTTACCCTGGGAAGGGATCGTGATATGAGCTCTTTCCTCTCACGACAAATGCTCACGTTCACTGAAATTACAGAATAGCTACCCTGGTGTTATCAAATTTTTTCTTAGCGATCTATCTAATAAAATGTAATTAAATTTATTTAATTAATTCCTCTCAGTAGTATTCAACGGCCTTCAGAAACATTTTTCAATTCTGCCAATTTGATCTAACTAAAGGTTACCATAATTCTGAAATACGTCCTGATAACATTTTTTCTTCTTCCCAGACGTAGAGTCTTGCTGCCAAATTTAACTGCAAACCACAAATATCAATTTTACACTATATGGGCCCTAAATAGTTTATTAAATATATTGCCGTGCCTAGTTTCAGAATAAAAATATATCACTCTATACTTAAAAGACACAGGTTGGCGACAAAATGATTTTTGATTTTTTTTTAAATTAAGGGTCTTCGCGTTAGAACGCCACAAAAAACTTAAAAATATTTCTGCTAATCAGTCCAGTCAACGGAGCGCCAATAAAATGACCAAAATCTCTAATTTGAGTGCTATTGAATTGTGCAATGTGTTTATATTGACGTTAATAAAAACGTTGAGAAAACATTAGAGTAGGAAATGATCTGAAGGGGTTGAAACCACCCCTTTCATCACTTGTAGAATTAGGTCAAAAATGAAAAAAAAAACAATAATATGTTTACCTTTTTGGCTCAAAATAAGATGTTTTTACTCTTGTGAATTTTCTCGAAAAATGCATATCGAAAATCCTTAAAAGTGGGGGAGAGGAAATGTAAAAGTTAAAAAAAATGGTGAGTGTATCATCGAAATTCAGAACTTTTTTTGTAACTTTTCTGTAAAGTGCGTTTTCATCGAGGTTTTCCTGAAAAACATGAAAAACTACCTCTTTATTTGAAATTGTAGCGCTTTAAAAAGATACAATTTAATATTTTGAAAAATGCATCGAGCTCTTCTAAACATTTTTGTCTGTGGTAATTTTGTAATTCGCTAATTTTCAGAGTTATAGGCAGTTTTGACGATAAATAAATGTACTACATTTTTTGCACATTTTCAAATTAAAAATTATATTGAACCTTTAAAAATGGTATAAGTAACTAGATAGGTTTCATATTATTTTATAATAATACATATAAATCACGCTAATTTTTCGAATTTTGATGAATTTTTTAATTGAAACTGTGCGAAAAATGAAGTATATTTTAATCGTGATAAACTGTCTGTAACTCGGAAAATTAGCAAGTTACAAAAAAATTCTAAGAGACAAAAAATCTTTAAAAGGCTTCAATACATAAGTAAGTCTGAATTTATTCAAAATTTTTAAATTACACGTTTTTAAAGTGCTACAATTTCAAAGAAATGGGTAGTTTTTCAGGTTTTTCAGGAAATACTCAGTGAAAACGCTAATTACACAAAAAAAGTCTTGTATTTCGATGGTACATTCACCTGAATATTTTCAGATTTTCTTTCAACTTCTACCCCACTCTTAGGAATTTTCGAGTGGCCATATCTCAAGAAATACATATTTCTTGAAAAAATTAAAAAAAGTAAAAACATCTTATTTTAGGCCAAAAATAGGTAAGCATATTGTTTTTTTCATTTTGACCTAATTCTACAAGTTTTCTACCTCTTCCGAATATTTCCTACCCTAATCTTTTTTTAATATTTTCTATTAGCGTCATTACAAACACATTGCACAAAGTTTCATAAAAATTCAGTCATTAGCAGTCAAAATAGAGGCGACTGGACTAAATAGTTTCCTCCGAAAATGCCTTATTTTAGAGATACTTGACACTTCTATAAGTTTTCTAACACCCAGTATAAGCAAGCGGCAAAAAATATTTTATCGGGGTAGTTTTTCAAGTTTGTTCATTCTGGCAATTAATTATGTGCGACTACACCCGACTAACTTTGGAAATAAATTTATATTTAATTCAGATAAAAGCAAACATTAAAATATCTAGGGATAAATATAATATGACTTAAAATAACATTATGAATAAAATTTACATTTTATCAACTTTTTACATGTAAGAACTGAATTTGTTATGCTGCCCCAACAACAAACTGAATTATTTTGAGAGTACAACTTTATGGAAGTTGTATTCGTACTTGCTACGTTTGAAATTTCAATCAGATTATATTTACTTCTGGCGAGTTGTTCGAGATTTACTGCTACAAAAATAGAGCGTAAACATAATTTAATACAGAACTAGTTTGTCGTAAAGTTCGATTGTACTAAATAAAGAATCGCAGTTTCGAATTATTAATAGTTCTTCATGTAGAGTTGTAAAATATTCAAGTCTTCTTGAAAGTCAACGCCATAACTGCAGTCATGCTGTGCACTCTCAAGATTACTGCGATTCTTGATACGATAAAGCGTTATATGAGGAATATTCCTAAACTAAAATTTGATAATGAAATATATTTATTTGGTTGTTGCACTCAACGATATCAAAGCTGTATTGTACGGGCTATCAGGAAATGTGTTTAGGGGCTTATTATGTATGCAGAAATAAAATGTATGTGGAAAAGTTTACTCAGGGGTGAGAATACTGGGAGAGGTAACTGAAATAGCATTTTTAAAATGGTGTTTTAAAGTTGCAGTAGAATCAGAAAAGCTAAAAATGCAAACAGCACCCATCTATATCGTCATGTCCAGCAGAAGTAAATATAAGGGGTTGCAAGTAGGCTTGGTTATTATTAGGGATTACAGTAAGCACAGTTCTTCTTTTAGCTTTCGTATTACGATCTATTGGATTGCAGTGTTATCTGATCAACTATACACGCGCCTTCAGACCACCGAGTGTTGGTCTCATCAAATCAAAGACATGCACAGTGGGTCAAATTTCTTAAAAGCTGGCCAAAATTGCAAATTACCAACTTCTCAGAAGGTTCCAAACAAGTTTTACCACGAAAGAGAAACCTCCAGTGCATACAATACAAAGGGTTTTATGGTGGTAGGTAGGCAAATTTTCCCTGTACAGGTGGAGGAGTTCGGCAGTTCCTATCGTGCTATCGGTGTGTACAGTTCGCTACTTTAAGAGAAGTTAACTTTCGCTGTGTCGCATATCATAAGTAAATTTGAAAACGTTATCAAAGAAATTTAAGATGGAACATCTTCCTCTGGGTAAGTACAACACAGCATTACATGTTTTTTAAATAACTTATCGCTTTTAATTTGTCAAACGTGCATTAAAAGTACTTAACGCCGACGCTTTTAAAATTCACGAGAAATGAAAGTTTCTGTTGAGTTACAAATCGAAACCCACTATACCCCCCTGTGTTTTTGACATCAATTAATCAGGCATGGAAGCTAGTATCTGCATCCAAAAAATGGCTATTAATACGTGCTATTCCGGGAGCTTCGATTTTTTTTTATACAGCACTGACGATTTGAAAAAATCAGATATGTTACGATTCTGTGGCGTGTAGGTCTAAGTAGTGACTAAAACATATTTTAAAACAGGAAATTTGCAATTAGTGTTGTTATGTAATTAAGTAATAATAATAACCCTAAAGTAATATTAATAATAAAATATTAATACCCTTGAACAATTATTTTATTATTTCCAATAAAATAAGAAGCAGAGGTATTATATAATCATTTTAGTAATTAATTAATTGTTGTTTACAGAAAATAAATCCATCAGCCCCAGAATGCAGCTATTCCAAATTTGGCATGCAAAAGCTGGAAGTGAAAACCAAATTCGTAATCAACACGTACAAAGTAGTTTTGAGTCGTTTTGAAGACAACGAGTGTACTGAAGCGATGTCAAGTGAATTAAAAAATGTTTAAGCCGATTTTGCAGCAAATTTGGTAAACGTTGGAATGAATCTAAACGAAGTAAAGAATAGTTTTTGAAAAAGAACAAGACGTGGTTAGACCAAACAATTAGCTTGAAAGTGTCTGGTTATGAAATTGATATTGAAAAACCTTCAACTTCACGCGCTGGTCGGCCGGCAAATACCACAGGAAAGCGCCTCCGAAACCACAACTTCTGATGACGACATCGATTCGGAAAGTAGTGATTAGGTAGACAAGTATGTATTTTTGATAAGTCTTACTTTATTTATTATTTCTGTACAAATATCTATAATAAATTTAACTTTTGAATACCTTTGATCTCTTTTTATTTCACAATGATAACAATATATAATTTTTTTGAATCTTTTTCTAAAACCATTGGTTAAACAATTTTTTGAACTCTCACATATCACTCCCAAGTATTTAAAAATATTTTTCTCATAAGTACCTAAGTGCAGTCAACACGTATGCCAATTTAGAAAAAATTGTGGAATATTTATAACTCATCTCCAGGGGATCATTTTTTCCCCTTATTTTTCTCATGGAAATTTAGGTATCGAAAGTACGTACAGAGTTTTAAAATTATCGAAGGTTGTTTATATTTTCAACACCTATATCTCACTTCCAGAGGGTTTAATTTTTTTTTACTATTTTTCCCTCAAAGACCTATGCACAATAAGTACATTTGCAGAGTTTCCGAATTTTGGCCAAAAATTTTGAATTCTGGTCCACTGTGAGATGGACTGAAAACAATGTCATAGTTTCCATCAGATATACTAGATGTACGAATCATCACTTCTTTTCCAGCTTATTGTTCTGTAATACGACAAACAGTTAGAATTCCCCGAAACATACGCTTTCACATTGAAGGATCTTGCTCTTAACAAGGAGCTGATCTGAAATGAGTATTATATTCTAGATATCGACACAGACATTTGATGCCTAAAATCACATATTATATTGAATGACCGGGAGTTATTATTTTTTAATAAATTCGAACGTATTAGAGATATCTCGTGCTAGGAAGACAATCGGACAACGTTGTTTTATATTTCTAGGACCAAGGGTGTATAACAAACTTCCTCCTGAAATGAAAAACTTAAACTCCACAAAACTGTTTAAAAGTAAAATAAAAAAATGGATATTATCACTCGGTAGATTGCATGTACATCAGTTAATGGACATAAAAAACACTTACCTTTTTAATAAAAGATACTACTAAACTTAGCCATTCTGCTCCATGGATTTTATTGAAATTGTATCAAATTTGTATTATATAGTTTTTATACATACTTTATATGCATCTTATGTTTAATACGTCAAATCTAATTATATGTTTTTTATCTCATACCCTGCGTACAAATTTATTTTTGCAGGGTTTATTTTATTTGTTATCATTATACAGTAATAATAATTAGATATAGATATTGTAAGAATAGGTTACAATGTATTTAAATTTTTAACTGGAATAAATATTATTATTATTAAAAAAAAAAAAAAATCGAATTGAATGACGTAATCTTAACTTTAAATTCAAATATCAAGTTCTGAAAGCTGATTCTCAGAGCTAGAACAAGAATATTGTTGAATTGTTATTCCAGATACCGAGAGGATTGATTTTATAACCAACATCATACATTTTGGAAGCCTGGAAGGGTTGAAATATCTACTTCGATAGGGGTAGTGAATTAAAGTTGACTATTGAGTAACCAGAATAGATCTCACTAAAGGTAGGTATATTTCAATAAGAAAATATGTTTAAAAAAGCACGAGCGAACTCGTGTAAAACTTAAAATGAAATTAAGTATGAAGAAGAATTAAATGTAAAGTTTGATTCAAATCAAATATCGAGAATGTCTTGTCCCGTTCTAGAGTGGATTCTCAAGTATATCTAATTACGAAATAAGCATATCTATCCAAAATGAACTATCTATCACCTTATGAGTAACGTATAAATTAGGAAAGTAAAATTTAATTACTTACGAAAGGATGATTTTTGAGCCAACGCATTGCGAAAAATGTATTCTTTGTCTAACAAAAGTCGAATAGTTAAGCACTGAATTACAACGAAAATAATTTAAAGACACTATGGAAATACTCGTACAAACATTAAAAATCGAATAAAAGTTTTCTGGTTCACTGTGTAGCAAGTGAAAAATAATTGCCTGAATTAATTAATGAGGTGTTCTTAGTTTTTCATAATAATTGAGAGAAGCAGTTTTGTCATGTTAAGTAGACAAACAGAAAAACAGTTAACTAAAATAGTGAATAAAAATTGCACAGAAAATCTTTTTTCTGTCCCTAGTTAGTCCTGTTATATAAATAATTTATTAGGTGAGTTCAAATATGTACTATAGTTTGAAATAAAAAAGGATTCAGCGACCTCAAGGACGTATGGAAATAGTGGTTTCCTTCGCTTAAACGGTTTCTTCTTGATTTGATCTTGAATTGACCCCAACCCTGACCTGATGGGATCAAATAGACCCAGAATTTGAATTCAGCGACCCCAAAAACGTATGGGTATGGTGGTCTAGTTTGATGCACAGAACACTTTTTTGTGGATCTGTGTAATGAATATCAATATTTGAAGTACAAAATATTAAATATACACTAATGACATAAATTTTTGTATTTGAAATAGTAAATAAAAAATAGTTCGCCGCAGGCAGAAAATCGTTTTCAATTGAACAATTTTAAATACTATTTCAATTAATATATTCATTTGAAATTTTAAATTATAGTTTATATTATATGAACAAACAAAGCAAACATGAAAAAAACTGTTTTTAAAATGTTAATAAATAAATGCAGTTATTTAAAACACAAGGCAAACACAGAAATTATGGTGCGCAATGTGGTCAAATATTATATTGTCTAAATGTTATTTGTGGCATTATCTCATTTTTTCCATTTTCAATACTTTGGGACTGCCACATGTATGTTTTCTTTTTAAGCGGTGCTCTGGGACTCTACAAAATATCACAATTAATCAGTATGTTACTGGTAAATAACCTCTACGCCTGTGACTTTTACGTCAAAGGATCAGTTAAAGGTTGCTTTTTTTTTAAAACAATACAAATAACTATAAAAACATGAAATTAAATATTTCGCCGACGTTTCGGAAATCTATTCTGTTTCCTTTTTCAAGGCTTTTTTTCAAAAATCTTTTTTGCTGTGTATGATAAATACACAGCTCTAAGAATGTTTGTTGTATTCAATATCCATAGATACTTACTATTTATATAGAACTGTTGATATAGTTAACAGTGTTTTTAGTTTTTATACAATGTTGAGTTTGTGAAGTTCTTGTTTTAATATTGGCAACCAAGTTGTACAGACATCTACGGAACAATTCGACACGCATCTATCCTCATTCAATAATATTATCGCGTATTCTTTAATTTTTCTTTTTTTTTGCTATCTACCTCTTTTCCCCGAGCACCGCTTAAAAAGAAAACATACATGTGGCAGGAAGTCTCAAAGAATTGAAGAAGGAAATAAATGTGATCAAATGTTTTAAACGTTCTTTATTTTTCGTTGTAGTGTACAATCATATAGGGTTTCAATTACAGAAGAGTACTCTTCATATTTATAGTCGATTATTTATGTCAAATATAAAATGGATCATTTGAAACAAGAAATACGTTTAACAGGAAAATCGAATGGTAATTGAAATAAAATAAAGAATATACTCCAAAAATTGCATTTGAAACAAAATAGAAACATGAACAATTAATTTCAAATAACTTTCTATGTTCAATTATGCTTTTTTTGAATTTCTACCTATTTGTCCAACATACATTGTTGCGTACATCTGGCAACTTTGAGTAATTTTATTAAATTCTTGTAAACAGATTGAATTTTTGAGAAATATTTACAGGTATTTACCATATTCTAGTAACTAAAATGCCAGACATTAAATTATAGTAGGTAATCTGTTTAAATCTAGGAATGTACACAGTTATTATATTTTCTTGTTTCAATCACTTAACTCTTTTTGTAATCCAGTTTTTGCTAACAGCTCTCATAGAACACAGGGGCTTTGATCGAATAGCAAATATATCTGTATTGCACAGCACATATTTCTGAATTATTGGTTAAACCAAATATACTGCAGGAAGTATTATGGGTTGCATATAACAACGCGGACCCAAATTCTTAGTAATTTTTAGTTTATAGTATGGTAATATGTTAATTGAGACTTGAGAGGGGATATCTCTTTTATTGGCTAGCTGGTAGCAGAATGGCCATTTCTGTATCCAATTCTGCAGCAGCATTTACTTTGACTTAAAGTTTTTTTTTGATAATCATTCAGTCACGAGTTGTGACACTTCTGCTGTTATCAAACTTTCTCATAGTGATCTATCTAATAAAAAAAAATTATTTATTTGATTCCTGTCATTAGTGTTTAACGGCCTTTAGCCATATTTTTCATTTCTGCTAACTAAACAACCATAATTCTGAAACATGTGCTGATAATATTTTTTCTTCTTCCCAAACGTAGAGTTTTGCTGCCAACTGATTACCGAAATAAGTGATTATATGATTAGATATATAATAGAAATAACTGATTATATAGATAATAACTGATTATTTAAATAAACAACTGATTATTTAAATAGCTGATTATATAGATAATTAATAAATAGTCTACATAATTTACACAAAGAAAATCACTCCTTTCATTTGATGGTTAAATGCCTGCTAGATCTCATAAGCCAGATAGTCCAGTCAAACACAGTATAGTCAAGTTCAGCATTCATAGTTTAGTCAAGTCCAGTTTAGTCCAGTCAATCCAAACCAACAGCAAAACCCTAGCGTTACACAGGTTAGCAAGACGTCAAACCACGTCGAGGGGCCTTCTGTGTTCGGAGAGGCTGTTAGGAAAAGCTACCAGAACTCACCAGGAGCCCTCATCCACTATCTATCCATCGTCAGGAGGATTGGTGAGATTCTGAGAATTGCATTGGTATTTTTTTGTTGTGTAATATTTACTGTATAACTTTCTTTGCACAAGATATTTTTTTAATGATAAATTAATTAAGCTATAAATATTTATTCTTGGAAATTGTGATAATATCATTTAATATTTCTATTTCATAATTGATAACATTATTTTAAACTTTTTATATTGATTAAACTCGTTGATTTGTTCTTGTATTGATGATTTCTCTAAGGTTATTAATAAGTAAGTATCTTTTATCGTAAAATTCAATTTTTCATTTTTTTGTTTGTCTGTCCGCCATAAGATCAAATCTTTCCACGGCGGTTGGTTTCACCATCACAGGGGTAGCAGTAACTCTTAAATTTTCCGTGGATGGCGCTCATAATTTTTACATCATTTTAAGCTACCTCTGAGTGTTGGAACAAACTAGCTAGGTAAAATATCACAAAAAAATATTGGTTCACCCTCTGGCTGATTTAAAAAAATATATATTAATTGAACCCACGAAATCCCAGCCACGCACCAGATCAGCTAGCCGTTCGCCGTCACTACTTGTGTGTTGGTTGAATTGCCTTTGGTTATCACCTTAACCGGTGATATCATTGTTAATTTTTCTAAGGTCAAGTAGAGATGTAACAACATCATAGGGCAAGTCCCACAAGTTAGCTTGTACAATCCCGGCAATTATTCTTTTTTATTCTTATCATTATTATTTTCAATATTATAAGTCAGTAAATAATTACATTTGTATGCAAAATAGTTCTCAGGTAATAAAATTTCATGTATTTAAGGTCCAATAAGTTCAATTTGTAAATAGTGTAAGTACGCTCAGCTGATGAAGCTAACATTTTAGCGAAAGATCATCCATCATATTGACTTAATATATGTAAAAACGTTAAAAACAGTTTAGTGGTTTTTATTTCATTGTTAGTGACTGTGGATTTTCACCAAGTAACGGTCAAATCTATCAACTAACTATACGTGTATTCACTCTGTTTATAATCAAATGATTAATTATAAATAGTAACTCTCTGCAATAGGTATGTTAGAGAGATAGATTAAATAAATTAATGTTTCGCGTTACATTACTACTAATTACCGTTAATTCGTAAAGTCTTGTAACACTGTATTTTCTAAAAGTATTAAGAGTGTTATCCCACAATTACTGACCTAGCAAATCAAGCATCGACAAATTAAAACAGTTCATCAATTTTGATTTCGGGCACAGTTACATAGAGGGTCGCGGGAAGCAGTAAACCAGGACATCGTCCCTTCACCCTCGAATCCATAGAAATGCATTCACAGCGACGTCGTCATGGTTACGAACGAGTGATTGCTATCCGTGACGTCATCGCGGTGCAGTTTTCATTACGGCCCCAGTGACTTAATAGGACCACTGACGTCACATTGAGAAAGACGGATATAGAATGGCACGGTTGGATTGGAACTGACGTACTGGAAGGACATTCAAGTCGACATAAATAGATTTGATGTGGAATTTTTTAATAACGTACCTATACATGTTTTAGATTATGTGCGGGAAATATTTCTGGGTATGCACGTAGGCAGATTGGTAATAATTACTAACGGTAGCATCACATCAGTCCTCCCGTTTATTGCGTAAGCAGTGTGTGTGTATGTGTAGTAGTTCCTGTAAATGATACAGTCCTATTTGTAAGCTTACAGGATTCTCTAAAAATTAGGAAACGGCCGATTTTCTCGAAAATTATACGTTTAGAAAGAAATGCTTCGTATAAAAAGTTTACAGTTTATGAAAATCTACTAATATCAAATTTCCATTACGTGATTAGTTTTAAGGTCATTTAAAGGTCATCTGTAATACTTTCAACTTCATTTGAGTCTCCTGGTCACATAGATCATATTGTAACCTTGTAGTTTTGATCATCAGACACACCTGGAATTTATAAGATGTGGCAGAATAATCTCATAAATATGTTGAAAAATTTGAATTCAACGCTGTCTCAGTGGCGTAGAGGTTCCAAAAGACTTGCAAACAGCATATATAATATATAATAGCCGAACATAAAAAAGACAAGATTTTTTAACAAAGCTCGTTCATTAACTCGATAGACATAATATACACCCCCCTACTTTAAATCTCAATACATGTTACTATTAAAGACGAGCAACTCGAAAAACAATCTGTATTAGTAGCGGCCATTCAACAATCGACAACTTATAATCTTCGCAGATACAAAACGAAGAGTACCTACAGTGTGAATCTAAAGAAACGCAAAAAATTCATATCCTTGGTATGTGTCATTTGTCAAAAAAATCCTCGAATAGGTCGATTTTAGTCTTGTAAATGCTACATTTTGTCACTATACCAAAATTTAAGACGTCATTGGTTTTTGAGTTATGACGTCACCATATTTTTTTTTTAATGGAAACAGACATTTTGGTTTACTGTTTTTGGTGGTATATTCCTTTAGCTTTCTGGTTATATAAAAAAAATTGATACTACCTAAGCCATTCTTTTGGAAAAAAAATTTTTATTGATTGATACCTTATACATAAGTAATTGTGAGAAACAAATCATCTCCATTGCTCAAACTGCGACCCTCCAACCATTTGGCATTGACCAAGACGGGTGTAGACACTTTGCACGCTGTTTTGAATCATTTCATGGGCAATTCGTCTCATCTCCAAGCCAATTCTGTCTTTCAATTCTTCTATGGTATCCGGTCTGTTAAAATACACCCTCGACTTTAAGTAACCCCAAAGAAAAAAGTCTAAGGGGGTTAAATCGGGTGAACACGGGGGCCACTCAATCGGACCTCGGCGACCTATATCCACCTTCCAGTAAAAGTGTCATCTAAAAACTGACGCAGTGCTATCCCAAAAAAAGGTGGGGCCCCGTCTTGCTGAAACCAGACGTTCTCAGCAGGAAGATCTTCACCTTCATTGTTCGGAAACATAACTGCTAAGGCTGGCACTAACTCGACTCGCAAAAATTGTAAATATCTTGCGGCTGTAAGATTTTCTTAAACAAAAAAAAAAAGGTTCCTATAGACGATCACCAATCATACCTGCCCACACGTTTACTTTGCCTCGTCGCTGTGTATGGGCTTCTTGAGTCCAATGAGGTTTTTTGCATGACCAACACCTACAGTTGGGCCGATGTACAGTCTCCTTTAAAGAAAATGTAGCTTCATCAGAAAAAGCAATGTTCTTAAAAAAATTTGGGTTTTCATCGCACAAGGTCATCAACTGTTCACAAAACTGTAAGCGCCGATCTGGATCGTCCTCATTCAATTCGTGGATTAATTGCACTTTGTATGGATGGTATTTTTCTTTTTTTATATAGACGTACAACAGAAGTTTGACTCACGTTATGATTTAAAGCCAGCTGCCTTGGCAAATGATGGTGGTTTTCCTCACTTTCTAGAAGAATATTTAATTTGGTTACGTTGCTTGTGCTAGGGTAACCAGATCGAGGGAGGTGAGCTACAATGCCAGATTCATCATATCTAGCCACCAATCTACTTACAGTGGATCTAGACATTTGCTGTTCGGGTTACTTGGCATTGAAAACATCACATGCTTCCTGATGAGTTCTCAGCCTATCACCATATCCATCCATCATCAAAAGTTCTACGCGTTCTCTTTCACTTAATACGTGGGCATTGCATTCACTAGTTTTACACTGTCTCAGAAGTGTCACAAAACTGAGGTTCTACACGTGCCAGGAATAAAAAAGTTATCGACACTTTACACAAAAAGGTCTGTATCTCTCTGTTGTTAAAGGTGATTGTTTCTTCATTATTTTCTTTGTTTTCTTTTTATGTCCAATGTTTTCATGCTAGTTAAAACAAAAATGTAGGGAAACAAGATTTATAAGTCCATAAGAAAGTGGAAGATTACTCGTAAATTTGCGAAAGGTAAGCTATTTTACATAAAATGTAATTTTTCCAAAAGAATGGCTAAGGTAATATAATTTTTTCTGTATTACCAGAAAGCTAAGAGAATATACCACCAAAAACAGTAAACAAAAAGAGGCAAACAAGACCTCTAACAAGTTGGGTTTGAGCCAGTGTCACATATAAATTAAAAGATTCAAACTGGTGAAGCATGCAGGACAGACCAAAACTCCACTCTACGGTTTTATTTCATAACATTGTTTTAGACCAATTCCCCCCTTTTTGTATAATAAAATAAAATTTAGAGCGGATGTCCGCGTGAATATGATTTTAATTCGCTGTATTTGTAATGTATCTGTGTCACTGTTGGTGCTGAACCTTAACATTTTTAAATTGTTTTCAAGTCCATTTTGCAACTTTTATTTCTTTAATTATTTATGATAAAGTGTACATACTCTGACTGCAAATAAAATTATTATTATTATTATTAGAATCAATGCAATAATGATATTGCATACCAAAATTAACAAAAACAGTTGAAATGTAGCATTAATAAACTTGTCAGGAAAAATGTTCTATGGCGCAATTAAATTCATTAATGGGTATATTGTGCCCTCAATATATTTTCTATTAGTCACTGAAAGCCAGAGGCAGGTCGTCTTTTCTATACAGTCTAAAAAATCGTTTTCCCTTTACTTTTATTTACTTGAACTCCCAAGATAATCAAGAGGGCTAATCACGTACAAAAAAGGGTCTCTAGACTAACATTTATTAAGATGTTACGTTTCATTTAAGAGAATCCAATTTAGACACAATAAATACAATCATAGCTATGTGAGGGATTATTTTCAAAATAACAATCAGTCTTTCTTACTACCCATTGCGCTGTTACATTCAATGAAATTGTTTATTACATATATCAGAATATAGCTCTGAGCTAAAAAACTGCTGATATAAAAGAACACCTACATTTTATCGTTAATTTATTGTAACATGTAGGTTAATAGTGTATCATTTCCAAACGATTCAAAAAGCGAACGAACATACGAAAGTAATTAGCTATATTTATGTTAATTTTATTATTATTCATCATGTTGATCAAATTCGGACAAAGCTAGAATACTCACAACGTCAAACTCTGATATCACTCTGAAATTATAATAATGACATCTGAAAGACAACAAAGGAATTTTTTTTCTACGATGTGGTATGTGACGCAATCAAGTGTTCTCTAGGTATGACTATTTAAGACACACAGAGAGGCCATCGCAAGGATCAGGTCTCAATTTTAGAATGATATCATTGTTTGACTTTATGATTTAGACTAGATTTAGATTAGATAGGAAGGAGGAGCTGGCTGATTGGAATTTCAGTCTAGCAAGACCTTCGTAATGGCACAATACATTGACTGAGGTTTGTTCTGTCTCTTGCCATAATCTGCATGTTGCGTCCTCTGCCAGACCCATTAGACTCAGATGTCTAATAAGTTCTCAGTCACTGGTTAGAAGACCCACTATTATTCTAACGGCCTTTCTGTTTTGGCATAATAGGTCCTCCGTAAATTTGGCCGATCGTTCTTTAATGAACTCTGTGTCCTGTCTCTGTCATGGGAAATTTTTCCACCATTCCAAAGATTTAGTGTGCACCCATTTGTTAATGGATGCTCCTATGTATGGCTTAGCCACACCGCAAAAGGGTTCGGGTCATATAAGGGCGTTACACGCACCTTCTCTGGCCAGTTCAGCAGCCTTATCATTTCCCATGTGATACTTGTGTCCTAGTACCCAAGTCGTGGTCACTGTATTCTGACTTCCTATATCTATAAGGGCATTTATGCAGTCCCATACAAGTTTCGATTCGACTTGCATGGAATCGATTGCTTTTACCGCAGCCTGACTATCGGAAAAAAATTGCAATCGACTGATTAACAGTTCTATGCCTTATAATTTCCTTTATGCCACTGTATTGCGGCCACTTCAGCCTGGAACATTGTAGCATGTTTTCCTAAACTTATTGGGATTTTCGTTTTTGACTTTATCCCATAAATTCCAGCTCCGACTCCCTATTCTGTCTTAGAGCCGTCTGTACAACACAGTGTTTGTGCCGGTATTGGTGGGCCGTTTGTTTAGTCTTCCCTGTATGGTATTTTAATTTTGAATTTCTTATTAAATTTAGACTTTGGGACTGTCGTGTCCGTGGGCATTCCCAGAATGTAGTCCGCCTTCAGCTCTAAGTATAACTGCAGGTGCTCTGTTCCGTGCTGCTGCCTTATTGGCATAGGGCCTTGCTAATGCAAGGCTAATGCCTATGCAATACTGAAAGAGCTTCTCCTTGGATAAGTATGTGTAGTGGTGGCAAGTCCAGAAGGACTCCCAATGCAGTAGTTGGAGCAGCTTTTATGGCTCCCGTGATGCACAGGCAAACAAGCCTTCCCGGCTGGTATGCATACTGGCGTTCACTAAGAGGATTTTCTCTTAGACCTTCGTCTCTAATGTACATGTCCAATAGTCTCTCCAGTGTTTTAAGCAGGAAGGAGTACAGGCTTATGGGTCTACATGACTTGAGAGAGAGTTGGTCCGAAATCCTACCTATTTTTGGAAGGTACGTGACCTTTGCCTTCCGCCATACACAGAGTATGTATCTCCAGGCCAAACAGGCCCTGAATATTTCACATAAATGTGGTAGTAATATATCCTGTCCCTTCTGGAGCAGGACGGGGTAAGTTCAGTCCATTCCAAGAGATTTGAATATTTGTAACTTACTAATTGCCCATCTGATTTTGTCAGGTTTTGCTACCTCATTGGCCAGTCTCCAGTATGATTATACTAGCTTTGTCAGAACTAGTACAACAGTATACATAATGAATATGTTACTTTGTTGTTTCTCATGTTAAATTTTGGAGTGGAGTAAATCAATTATTTTTATGGTATTTACTTCAGCAACTAAAATCGCATTTTAGATTCATATCATAATTTAGTAAATTTAGAAAATTATGTACTATATAAACAAGAAAACATGCTTTAACTTAAATGTACCGGAATCTATTAAAACTCTACAAAATCAGATGGGCAATTAGCGAGATTCAACAATTCAAATCTCCTGGGATGAATTAAATTACCCAGTTCTGCTTAAAAAAAGACAGGATATATTAATGTCACACCTGTGTAAAGTATTTAGAGCTCGTATGGCCTGGATGTACATACCGCAGATACGTAGGAAGCTACGTCACCTACCTACTAAAAATAGGCTGGATATGGGACTCATAAATCTGTCTGTTTCCCTGCATAAAACATTGAAAATATTACTGAACAGGTAGATTAGAGACGAAATGTTATGGAAAAAATTCATTAGTGAGCGCCAGTGTGCACACCAGCCAAGGAAGTAAACATGCATTGGATAATTTGGATATGCTACTGGCAGTCTTTAGATGACACAGTCATCAGATGACTATTTGTTATCTGATGACTGTGTCATCTACTGTGATTTATTTAATCACAGTGGTAACATTCATAGATAGAGAAAAAGCGATTGGTAATACGACAACACATTCATTGACAGTGCTCTGCCCGTAGATTGAACCCCACCAAAAGAAGACAATAGTATCCACTTTAGGCAAGGCTACTACTGTGGCAAAAGTGAATACAGGCTCTAAATGTTGTCGGCGCGTAAGAGCTCTAATGCGTCGACAAAGAGTTCCAAATGTTGTCGACAGATGGAGTAGTAAGGACGGATTCTTCATAAATACTCACGAAACTACATTCGCCAATTTTGTGCGAAAAAACCCTTAGTGTTCAGCGAAATGGAAATTTAATTTGTTAGTAAGTTAAAATATCTTACGTTGTACTGTCATTTTTAATGAATAACTGATATGGAACGCCCATATCTAAAGTCACAGAGAAGGCTCGAGCGCCACAGGAGTCATAAAAACTGCTTCCAAAGTTGCATTGGACATCCTCCTAGACTTAGCACCACTATACATGTTTATCCAAGAAGAAGCTCATTCAATAGCGCACAGGGTAATGCAAAACTCAAACCGATGAAGCAGCAATACAGAACACAGCACCACAAGTAACACTCAGACATGATATGTTTTTCTTTAAAATCGAAATTCTAAGAGATAATCAGATAAAATCGATTTCTTATACAGATAGATATTTATTTTAAAATCTAGCCATGCAGAATAGTGTATGAGCGTACAATGAACAATATTTATTAAAGAAATATCATAATTTAATGATGATAGGATGTACTTGTTGAGTCAAGTAAAAAGGCGAAAGTGGAAGTGTTTGGAATTAAGAAATAATAGCATCTAACGCAGCCAATAACCCTACGAACTTTCGCCACAAGTCTACAAGCAATATTTATATACGTTTACAACGATACTTCAAACTATTATTTCAAGCATATCTTAGAATAACTCATTCAAAATGAAAAGCTTCCACATTATAGTTATTTAACATTTCAAACCCTTCCTAAAATAAACCGCCGGCAGTTGTGTAGATATTCGAGGAACACAGAGACGAGGTAACGAATCCACCCTTTATTTTAATAAGGGAGTAGTAGTCAGGCATAATATAATCATGTGCCTACAAAGAGAAGGCCGGTATAAATTTTAAAGTGCAAGTTGGCGGTGCTATGTAAATTGGTGGTGCGCGCAAACAGCAATGTGGGTATTTGGTTTGGAGTGTTTCGATTGCGGCGAAAAATACTTTAACAAACGGATTATTTTGTTACAAAGTTGAAAGTTGGTGAACGGATATAGTTGCCCCATGGTTGTGGTCAACATTGTTGCTGACAGAAAGCAAATGGCCGTTGTGGTCGTTGTTAACCTCGTCAACATTACAGATTCCAATTATTATTGATCTTCAGTGTTTAATAGCCTATACTGGCGTTAACAATAATTAATTATTTGGAAATAATTATTAAATTAGATACCTTGTATTTCGAGAAATGTGTGTCTAATTGTATTTTAAATGCTACTCTTTATTCAATCAAATAAAGCAGAACCATCTTTGTTAATTCATGAGCAATTAAAATAAAAATACCCCACTGATGCGGATTGTGCGACTATTTAATTTATATGAAGCGGAATTAATTATTACTATTTGTGTTGAAATGAGTATACTGGCAATTATGGTACAATTTACCGCCGAATGGTAAATTAAAAATGGTAATAACAATAAAATAAATAACCCAAATGAGATTTGTAAAACAATTAAAACTTAAGACTAGTAAAAGTAAGCGTTGATTGAACGCTTTTGGTAGTTTATATCGGAAAAAGATCAATGAAAAAAACCGTTCGAGGTAATCACCGACTAGGATCTCCCTACCACCGCATAGTGCGGCAGAATGGACAAAATTCGCTCTAAGGCTCAATTTTTGAGATATCGACTTGAATTTTTTTCTGAATACTCGAAAAGGATTCTGGAATAGTGAATAACTGCGGCTCTTTTGAAATTTTTTGTTTGCTTGGAAGGGTTAAGGTCATTTAAGGTCAAATTGGTTTTTACTTCCCTCGCATACCGAAAGGAAGTTTCAGATCATGTAGATTACGAAAATATAGGTTTCTCAATTCCGTCAGTCTGTCTGTCTGTCTGTCGGTCTGGTCTGTCTGTCGGTCTGTTGGTGCATTAACCAAAAAACTACTTAACGGAGAACAGTCAAATTTGGTAGATAGCTGACGCCACTGCCGCCGAAGAAATGGTTAGACTTTCACAGAAAAATATACAGGGTGGACCGCCTAAAGGGAACAGATAATGAAAAAAATTGAAAAATTTCTCGCTCACATTTAAAATTTCCACGTTTCGTGACATTCTAAACCTAGTAAAAAAAAAACTGTTTTTTTTTTTAATTTTAAACAAAAATTTTTTTAAATTTTGAAAAGTTTTTGTATGGGTGACGGAAAAAAATTTTTTTAGCTCAAATTTAAAACGTCCCCGTTGTGTGACATTTTAAACCTATTTCTAAAAAAATATCTTTTTTGAAAATCTTGGAATTTTTTTTATATGGGTGATGGAAAATTTTTTTTTGCTCAAATTTAAAATTTCCACGTTTCATGACATTCTAAACCTAATTAAAAAAAAATAAATAAATTTTGTTGAAAATTTGAAATAGAAAAAAATTATGAAATTTTGAAAAATTTTTATATGGGTGACAGAAAAAAAAATTTTGCTCAAATTTAAAATATCAACGTTTTGTGACATTCTAAACCTATTTATAAAAAAAACATTTTTTTTGAAAATCCTGGATTTTTTTTTATATGGGTGACGGAAAAAAAATTTTTTTGCTCAAATTTAAAATTTTCTCGATTCGTGACGTTCTACCTAGTTCAAAAAAAAATTTTTTTTTGAAAATTTTAAATGGAAAAAAATGTTAAAATTTTGAAAAATTATTAAGTATATTGGTGACGGAAAAAAATTTTTTGCTCAAATTTAAAATGTGTACATTTCATGACATTCTAAACATATTTAAAAAAAAGAAATTTGTTTTGAAATTTTTAAAAAATACTTATTTTTTTTTTAATATTTACCACTACAATAGAATAGATGGAAATAATTTTTTCTTCAATTTTAAAACTTCCACGTTTCATTATATTCTACAAAAAAATGTTTTGAAAAAAAAACTTTTTTAAATTTTTTCCCCCACCACTAGGCAGTAGACCAACATAGCGATTATAATTCTCATATGTCACCTCTGAATTAATAATTTTTTAGAGTGACCGTCTTGTATAATTAAAGAGGGAAGTTCTATGTAAATACCTTTACCGATTTTTTTAAACGAGAACCCCTATTTTTTATTGCAAATTCGGATTGTCTGATTAAAAACAGACTACTTGTGTTCGACATTTTTTTTCTGAAATTGTCATTTTTTTTAGTTATTCGGCGATGAAAAATAAAAATTTTAGAATTTTGCAATTTTTTTCCTCGAAAAAGAAGAAGTTTGGACAAAATTTGCAAGAGGCAAAAAGAGTTTGGAATCCTCCCGGGAATATTCTTTATTTTTTTCGGAATTGTCCAATGCCCTTATTGATGCACTTGAAAACTGCATAATGCTATTTTCTGCAAAGGGCATTGGACAATTCTGATAAAGTTCTTAAATTTTTATTGTTCCTCGCCGGATAATTAAAAAAAATTACAATGTTAGAAAAAATGTTTCGAACAAAAGTAGTCTATTTTTAGTCAGACAATTCGAATTTGTAATAAATAATAGGGCTTCTCATTTAAAAAAACGAATTTGACCTTGAATGACCTTATCCCTTCCATGCAAACAAATAATTTCAGAAAAACCGCAGTGACTCACTATTCCAGAATCCTTTCCGAGTATTTAAAAAATCAAGTCAATATCTCAAAAATTGAGTCTTAGAGCGAATTTTGTCAATCCTGCCACACTGTGCGCCGCCGGTAAATGGGAAATTTAACGGGTATCTAACCATACTAAGGAAGATTGATTCTTAAACATTTTAAAATATACAAGGTGTTCCATTTAAAAAAATTGAGTTATCACAATTTAAAAATAACATAATGTGAATAATCGTGGAAAACATCCTGTAGAACTAGGTTCAACTTTGTACTTACTGCTGTATATTTTGAATTAAAATATTCTTACTTTTTATTGGGTATTTTGCCACTGAAAAATATTTAAAAATTTTAATGAAAACACATCTGCGCCAAACGGATCAGACAAAGGTTGGTTCTTGAACACTTGACTGTTAAAATGTTTCATCAATCAAATACCTACACGCTGAAATCCATGACAACTTTTCTTCGACATGAATGATTAAGAACCGTAAACGAAAAGTGGTTGTTATGAGGTATAAAATTAAAAAGCGTCAATTTAATTTATTGGAAGTTCATATGCACGACCTAAAGATATAATAAATAATTATGTATTGTATTAAAACATTTTTCTATTATACTTTTAGATATGAATTTACCAACGGTTACAGCACTCTTTAAGTACTTTTTTTTTTTAAATAAAATGGTTCATAACCATCACATTTTTCAATCGATTTTTATCAACAATGAAACAATTCTTTCTCAATCTGAATCTGATTAACCATTCAAGCTTTAATAAAATGGTACTTTTCATTTTTAAGTTATTATGCTTACAAGAAATATAGCGTATGGAAAGACGAACGGATAGACAGACAAATCGACAGACTAACGGACAGATAATAAACATTTCGAAAGTTATTCAGAATTGCATGACTAATATAATGCTGCCGATCAAATTTTTGTTTTTGTATTTTCGAAGACTTTAACAATAGATAAGAAAAAAGTGTATATAGTATTTTTCATTGAGAACTTTATAACCTTTATTTCATGTACAGCGCATAATTTCGACATCGCTAATAGTTAGCGATGGTAAAAAACTTAATTTGCGCACCATGTTTCCAAGATGGCAGCTCGAATGCAGCAGACAGAGATGGGGATTTAACAGTACACTTTAATAAATATCTGTTGCCAAGTTTCAAGACTTCCACTACTATTTCCCTCAAATTTTCCTTACTTGACTAGAGTGTATAGACTGCAGTGCAAGTTGTAGTTGCAAAAAGATAGGTCACTGTTTTGCGAAGTGCGGGCACTGCTGTAGACAATCTTGTCTAACCGTAGTAAAACCTGACGTGGCTTAAGGCAATTTTGGGATGATATAGATCTTATAGTTGGCTTCAAACAGAAAACGGAAGAATTCGAAATAGAAGGAGAAAACGTTGAGGAAACACCTTAGGAAATTAATGAAACTGAAATTGATTATATACCATTTAACGAATATACCATGTATTGTGAATTAGACCTACTGGGGACATCACATAAAAAAGCGCCTAGTACCCCATAATGGTGTAGAAACGAGTGCATTTTTTTCACCAACTACAGACATTGCAACTATAACACGTTTTATTCGAAAACGATTAGTTATTAGGAAGAGGCCCTCATATCCTTCAAACGATACGTCAAAAAAAGATCGACCAACATTCCTGTAGAAACTCTTACAAGCTATAATTTTGATAATAACCCTTTTTCTCGAGAACTTGATAGCTTTTGATATAAGAGCGAAACACTAAATTTTACCCTGTTTCATCCCTTATAAATATTTTTGCAGGAATGCTATCGATGAAAACTTTTGAGGTATCGTTTAAAACATAAAAGTAAAAATCCTCAAAAAATCCAGCTTGTTACTAGTTTTTTCATAACCTGATCTAATTTTACTTGGTTTTCTGCCGGGGATATTGAATATTGCGCGAAATACCTTATTCAGCGTGATTTACAATAATATATCATTTACCTAAATGCGCTCTTAAGGTGACCATTCCCTAGAATGAGACATCCGATAGGGAATATTTGTTAATTTTGGCCATAACTTTTTTTCTTAGTACGTATATTTAAAAAAAAACTATAAGAGTACCTAAGTAGAACCATAACAAGACCATTACTATGAACTTTCACTCAATAATTTCAGTGGATTGCAAAATTAGATTTAAATTTAAAAATTATGTTAATCTTCCTATTTCGTAGTTTTAAATCTAGCTATTTTGCAAACCACTGAAATTATTGAGTGAAAATTCATAGTAATAGTCTTGTTATGGTTCTACTTAGGTACTCTTATAGTTCTTTTAAATATAGGTACTAAGAGAAAAAAGTTACGGGCCAAAATAATAAATATTTACCTGTCGGATGTCTCTTTCTAGGGAATTGCCACCTAAGAAACTACTAAGAGTAGTTCGTTCATGTTTCACTCTTACATTTATAATAAGGACGTTCAAACACGAGGGCCTAGATTAGAATATTTGTATATTTAAAGGAAAGAAAAAAGGAAAAGCATCGAAATCAATTAGTTCAATTTTCTTCTTGCTAAATGTAAATAATCTAAGCAATTTTTGTGGTGTTCTTAAAATAATTGGAATTGAAAACAAAAAGTACCGTTAACGGTCATATCAAATAAATGCTACGCTAAAGCAGCGAGATGATAAGATCACTGCCACAAGAAAAGAAATAAGGATATTCACAGTAAAGAATATACAGATGGCTGCATTTCAAGTCTAATGGAAGAAAAGGGAAACCGTGTGAAATCTCGGCGCTTACTTTTCTCTTGCAACTGTAAAATATCACGAACCATTCTTAGGAGTGTAAGGGACTGTGGGTTATAAATAGAGGCCAGCACTTCTGTATAAAATGTAATATTTTCATAGAAGAATTTTGTTGCATGACTTGCTTTTTAACCATTTCAGTACATAAATTTAATTAATTTATTTAATTTGCCATTTCCTATTAATTTTAAAACATTTGAGTAAATTATATAATTTTAATATAAAAATCACTACGTGTAAAATTAAACGACTTTAATAATCGCAGTATCTATAGTAGAGTAGTAGTTGAGCACAACGAAAGAGACTTGATGTATACACAAACCTTAAGCTACAAAGTGGGAAAAACTCAAGAGAACGTGAACGAATTTCATATATTTGTTGTTTGAGACATAGGGGTTGGTTGATAAGGTGACCTAATAATGGAGTCCATACAGCCGTAAACTGCAAAAACGCGGAATTCTCGAGCAGTGAACGAGTTTTCTTAATTCTTTTCCTAATACATTTTCAAGACTATGAACAAGGTGTTCCTCATAAATGTCCCCCCCCCCCCTCTAACTTGGTTATTTCTGGACCGATTTGATATTCTTTAATTGGAGCACCTGTATCTAACTCGAGAATCCCCATTTTTTCTCTGATTCAAAAAATATAACTTCACATGGCTATCTTCTATAGTTTTTCTAATATTTACAAGAACGTCAATAACTTATATATTACTAACAGACCAGAAAATTTTAAGTAGGCACTGACAACGACGAAGCATTTTTCAATTATTTTAATTGCCTCTACCGTTCCGACCAGCTCTCCGACATCCATCGTGCTTAGCGTCGCAGATAAATTACCGAGTGCGGAGTGGAATGCTAGAAAGATACTTTTTGTAATTATTGATACATAATACATTTTATTTCATGAAACTGCACAAAAAATTAAATTATTTTGAACACAAAACAAGAATAACGAAAACGGGTAAAACAGTACTATGTTTTTTACCACCATATTTGCACAAAACGTGACTGCAGTTTCAACCCTTTAGGTCATTTTCAAACGACGATTCTACTAAGAATGAAATACAAGAGATTTGGTCCCTATTTAAATATGTATCTAGAATTAAACAGATTAGAGAATTATGAAAGTACACAGGTAGTTTATGATATCCTAACTATTAAAGGGTGGGGTTTCTCAGAAATATTAATTACATTTTGGTAGCAGTAAAAAGAGGCGAACACATAATATCTAATTGATCATTTAACAAAATTAAATCATCCTTATTATTGTACTTGTATATTTCCAATACTTCTAACAAATTAAGTTTTAAACCTTTGCTAGCATAGTGTAGGATTTGTATATAATTCATATCTGGGAAGTTATGTCCACTCTGTAACATGTGATTAGAAAAAGCAGAATCTGTTTTTTGTAGTCTGAAGGACCTGTCATGATCGAGGTATCTGGTTCTAAAATTACGCCCGGTCTGTCCTATATACATGCTATTGCACTCTGAGCAATTTAACCTATAAGCTCCAGATTTTTCGTATCTGTTTTATCCTTGGCGTTGTAAATTAAATTTGTTTGGTTTTTGAGCAATTAAAATATTGTTTGGATTTTTAGATTGGATTAGGAATTTTTGATATATTATTTCACTAATATTTTGTCTAATTTTATCGTCTAATATGTCAAATTTTATAGGGTGGAGTTTATAAGTCAATTCAGAGTGCAATACTATTTTGTAGGATGAATCTCTTAGAGCACAGCTGCTTACATTCCTGTTTCAGCCATATCTCTTGAGCTTTCTTCATTGCAAACTTGGCGGGGTTGGATGTATTTCTTGTTTTGAGGTTGATATATTTGGGTATGATCTTCTGAAGGAGGCATTGTTGATTGAACCAGAGGTTTTGACATGCTCTTCTGCATTTCATTTTCATCTTGAAGTAGAAGTCGGCTTGGGTTGCTGTACTTGCTTGTTTCAAGAAAATGATTTAATTCTAGGAACATATTTAAATAGGGATCAAATCTTTTGTATTTCATTCTTAGTTGAATCATCGTTTGAAAATGACCTAAAGGGTTGAGACTGCAGTCGCGTTTTGTGCAAATATAGTGGTAAAACACATAGTAATGTTTTACTCGTTTTCGTTATAATTATGGATTACCTACCACAGAGTAACGGCTTCCCCAATCAATTTCTACAAAACAAGAAATTTATTAAAGTAAAACAACAGAAAAACTACAATAATTGTTCTATGTGGGAACCCTCATTGTTTATACACAAGTTTATTCTTTTAAAAACATTTCTGGACATATTTTCAGAAACATTGCTCGTATCTATGTTATCAATTACATCAAAGATTTTTTCCTTCAACCCATCGATATTATTAGATGTTGTCTTGTTAACTTCATTGTTCATATAGTCCCTCCAAAAAAAAAGTCAAGCGGTGTGAGGTCGGGACTTTTAGGTAGCCACGTTATAGGTCCATGTCTATCCATTAATTAGTAGAAATTCTGGTTCAACAATATTGTTACATTAATATTATTGTGACAACGGGCTCTATCATGCTGCCAGATGGTTCTAATTATTTAATTAAGAGGATGATTATCTACGTCACTTTCGATAAATTCCCTTAATATATTCAAATATTTAACGCCATTCATATCACGTTCAAAAAATTTATCGAATATCTCAGCCCACAAATTTATTATTCTGCGGCCTTGAAACTGGATTTCTTCCACTATATGGAGATTTACCGGTGCCCTGTAATGATTATTCTTTCTATTATTTATTCCAGATGTGCTGAATGACGCCTCATTGGTACAAAAAGTACCATTAAAATGCAGTGGATCTTTTTTGTGCTTTTCCAGCATAATTTGATAAAAAATTTTCCTCGAAATGTTATCATTGTTATATAATTACTATAATACACTTGGTTTTCGAGCTTTATATTTTTATTTGTGAAGAGTTCTTAATGTCATTGAGTAGGAGATATCTAAATCTCTTGAACAATCTCTAAGGGATCTCTTTCGTCAAAATATAACAAAATGTTCAACTCACGGTTTTCATGTTTATTCCTAATTCTTTTCTTGTTAGAACTAAAAAAGCCTCAAACTTAAAAAAAATTATAAAACACATCATGTTTCGCACATAATTTGGTTATTTTTAAAGGTGTAGGTTGCAGGTATTTAAAAGACACTGTTTAAATAAAATGTTGGGACCTTTAAAATCAGTCATGTGTATTTTTGACATCAGACTGACTAATTTTTAGAATTGGGTCAATCTGTTATTTAATTAGGCCTTTAACTTACGAATAAAATGATACGCATAATATCTACCTTCAATTTGAAACAAACTTGTAATTAAAAAAGAAGTATTTTGATAATCGATTTTTTACAAAAATTATTTCGAATAAGTTGGCTCTGAGTACGTTTGAGTTGTTTATATTTGCATGGTTGAATTTAGAATAGCATCAGTTATATTATGCGCCAGGCTCAATTCTTGTGATTACCTAGCACTTGAGAAATAAATGATTACACATTGCCGTGGGTAACGCGCCCCATTATATGTAATGATGAATTATATTTGCTTCTTGCTTATAGTCATATCACACAACAGAATATGCCCACATAGTAAACGTTATGTTGAGGTTGAATGGAAAAGAATAAGTATCTATTCAATATTCCTGTAAAGTAAGCGGAGGCGGCAAATGCAAAGGTTGACTTGTTCCAGTAAACAATTTATTTTTTAGTAGCTTATGGCAACGGTTACATCTGTTAATCTCTCACCTTTACAACACCGTTTCTCCTACTATCCCACAATCTGGAAAATATCAACTTTACACATAACTGTACAGATTTATTTACATAAATAATTAAAAATTATTGAAAAGACCGAGATATGTAAATAAATTCATTTTAGGCCTTTGTTCTCATTTTAACTGAATCTTAATAGCCGTAGGGGGTTATGTGGATACTGGTTTACTCTGAATAGCCGTAGGAGACTGTGTAGAAGCTAGTGGTACAGAAAAATTCTCTATTTCATGGCAGCACAACTTCTACATTATCAGGATATTTGATGAATATTTTGTATCACCCCCTAACCATACTGCCACTTTAATTAAGCAAATGGTTATTCTGTTGCAACAGAAGTAAAATACTACAGATTTGCAATTGTTGTTACTATATAGGCCTAGATTATCAAAGGCCAAATAGAAACGAGTTAAGTATGGATCAAATGTATTTGTATATTTGCTCGTGTGATATAGGAAAGTTAGTTTGTTGGATAATTACGACTACTTTGTTTATATGTAGCAAGTGAAAATCCATCACAAAACTTAATCACTCTGGTAACTTTCGTAATCAAGGTATATGCTCCAATATGGTTTGGTATTTAATGCTGTAACTACGGCTAAAAATATTTATTCAAAAACAATCACCTATATAACTGTTGTATCTTCCAAATAATCTGAAGAATATAGTACATAAGTAAAATTATCTAACAGAACGCATACTTTAGCCATCCTGAAAATATTTCTTTGTGCATGATCTGGGATGTGCGTAAACATATTCGAAAACTAGTACGTCATAGAACATTGAAAACTGGTCTAGCTTTCTGTTGCTAACCAAAATATTCAAGTTTCTCAGATTCTGAATTTAAATTTTGGGGAGAATATTACGGAGTAGCTGATTGTCGAGCCACGCTATGGACAGAATGGATAATTCTGCGCTTTACAATTTAAGAATTTAAAGAAATCGTAGAAGATCCGCAGTCTTCAGTGATTTCACACATCACAGAGTATTCCTATAATTTACAGTTAGTAGAAAGAGCAGTGGAAATTACTGAACCTCACTACCAATCTGTGATTATAAAGGAAGAACCGGTGTAATAAAAAACAGTCGAGAATGGAATCCAAATAAAAAATGCCAAAATTTGAAACAAAAATGGATTGTAATTTAGAATTACGGCCCATGCTATATTGCATTCTTCCATTTTCTTCATTTTCATGAATAAATTTTCTACTACTTCATTTGTTCATTCAAAGAACGTTTCATCAAAAAATAATAAAAAAATAACACCATTCTTTAAACCTTTGCTTTGTGGTGGTAGTGGAGATAGATTTAAAAAATGTTGGAAGTACCAAAAATGTTTCTTTCATTTAAATCAACTTTGCTGGCAAGTTTATTTAAAAAGAGCAGATTTTTTTGCGTTGTCATTGTCACGTTTTTTTTTTCAACACAACCATTTATTCTGCATTTTCCTTTCTTTGTAAAATAAGTAAAGGGTCACATTTCAAATTTTTAATCTTTATACTGCTTAATCTCACAATATTCTTTTCATGTTTTTGGACCTATTACATATGTATACTAGGACACTTTGACCCATAATTATGGGAGTAAGGGGTTAAAAATAATAAAATGAAGCGCAGAACTTTTCAGTACAGTGCATTGTAACGTCCAGAAGGAAGAAATCCAAGTTTATTTTGAAGCAGATACTTTTATGCCAGTTTCAGATAATATGTATTTTTCCTTAAGTTAAGTTCTGATAAATGTATTTATAGAGTATAGGGTCTTCTAAACTGCTAGCCAAAATTTTAGAAGTTAAATAGAAACATGCTGAATATTATGATTTTACCACCAAATCCCACGAATAACTATTGATTGCTTCCAAGAAAATTTCTGGCATGCTTTTAATTAATCCAATAAAATTATTTTTCCGATTTCCTTAACTACCCGCTGTAGCCCCCGCTGTAGTGGAGCGAGATTAGCAGATACGATAAAATTAAATTTTAAAAATGTTATCGATTCCCGGAGCTATCCTAAGCCCACTGTGCTAATTCCTGATAGAACTCAAGCATATTAGGTGGAAGAAAATTATCAAATATGTTCGAAAAAATGTATGAACTCTTAGTATATCCCGTGTTTGCACTTTTTCTCGCCACCAGTTGACGCTAATACAACCTTATGTTACAAATTGAATTTTTTTTTTACCAAATATCTATTATCCTATTATGTAAATGTAAAACTAATAAAACTGCGTAATACAATGATTGTTTAAATATTAACATTTCATTTTAAAGTTTCGTTTGCTTGTTGTGCTAACATTGTAAATGGCACAAATTAAGTTTAATGAGTTTGTTTTGCGTACAATTATTTTTAAAATAATGTAAACGACAACTGCAGCGAACTAAATTTTAAACAACTGTTTTTCATTAAATTTTGAAAGCAGTTCATTAAAACCTTCTCTATTTACTTTTAATTACAAGAATTTTAATAAATTGAAATGGGCAAACTAAAATTATTTGCCAAGAGCCACAGTAAAAAAATCTTATTAAATCTAACTTCTTAAAATGTGTAACTGCTTGTTGAAACAATTTCCCTACGTGTTAATGACGTCCACTTCTGGACAACAAATAATGAATATCCATCATTAATAAAGTTTTGATTGCTTTTAGTGTGAGCCAATCCTCCAATGTTTCAAAAATATATCTTGTTAATATTCAGAAATATTCTCCAAACTGCACAAGACATCAAGTAATAATCTTGTAGTGTATTGGATCGAGCTTGGCATCGCATAGTTTGTCATAGGATATTTCCGATACATATATTATACGATTTTATTAATATGTGCACAGTGACTGAATACAACCATATACAAATATTTATCAATATTTATTTATCATGAAGCAGCTGAGGGGGTTTTCTTTTACTTATTTATTGTCAGCTTATTTCCACTACCAAGGCCAACCACCGACGACAGAAAACGAGCGACTCGAACTTGGAAATTTTGTCAAATCTCTTCTCGTAAGAGGACTAGGAACTATCTACTTACCCAACATTTAATAGACAAGGAGCCGACTGTCTTGCTTCCCCTCCGAAGGATGGTATATCCAGTACGCAACCCCCGGCTAAAATTGCATAGCTTCCACGTATGTATTAATATATAGGCCGTAAGGATGTGGAGCGAGTTACAGCGAACTCACTTCACTGAAGGGTTAGAATTCCAATTAATGCAATTAGTGTTTCGCAACTTTTAATTTCGAAATATGAACATAGTCAAGATGGACATACGTTAGCTCCTCTTGAAGAAATATGAAGAAGCTGATCTGAGCTTTAATAATGGAAGGGGATAAACTGCAAGAAGAGAAAGGAAAGGAGACAAATCAGGAAGATGACTGGGATAGTTAATGACAGTAGGTTGTTCCTACAAGGTAAAGATTGAGGTTAAGCTCACGCTGATTATAGAAAAACATGTAGTTTTGTACGATAAAATTAAGCAATGTCCTACTTTCGGCGTAAGTTTAATAATTTTTTGTGTTAAACGGCCTGGATGATTCTAGAATCATTATCGCCATTTTTAACTAAATATTCCTACCCTAACTTCTACAGCTACTGAATTTTTAATTTATTCTTCATTAAACTTCTTGTTAGAAATACACTTATAAATATTTCAGTAATGTTTCAGAAACTTTGTATCCGATATCGTAGCTAGACCAGAATAAAGCTTATTGGAATAAAAATATACCACAGTGAATTTTGTACAGTTCTCAAAAGTTTAAATCCCGTACGCTTTATTTGCATTATGTAGTTCTACAAGTTTAAGCAAACCTGAGAAAAGTTTGCCTAGATTTATTTTTAGCTTTTACAAAAATCTTTCATAATTCAGACTTCAATTATTGAACAATAGAAGGTATCTTTAGCATTATATGCATACTCATATTTATTTTTAATACGCTGGAAGTGATGAAAGGAAAGTGTGTGTACTTTAAAAAAAATTGATTCAGGCTCCCATGTCTGAGGTAAAGTTTAAAAAATGTATCTTGCCTCATTCTAGGTAATTAACAGGGGCTTATAATTGTATTGAAACATTCTTTATAGGATTTTGCAAACAGCAGAAAAAATAACTATCTATAAGTAAAGAAAAACTTTGTTTATAAGCAAACAAATAATAATTCATTTTTTAAAACATACATAGAGTATATAGGCTCCAATACTAGTTAGCTAATAGATAGGTGAGGTTGTTTTTATCAGTCAATGTCAAATATAATCATTTCACACTTATTCATAGAAATTGTCTTGGTTTTGCATGGAACATCTTTATGAATGGCTTTATGTCTTTCTGATGAGCTCCAGAATAAGGGCGAAAAACGTTTCAAAGGCTAAGCATTTCCAGGAAACAGAATGATAGATTTCATGAAAATGTAATCCATTGGAATGAACAATTTTTTAAGACAAGGTAGATAAATAAATTCATTTTAGGTCTTTGTTCTCATTTTTAACTGAATCTTCATAATCGTAGGGGGTTATGTGGATACTAGTTTAATCTGCATGGCCGTAGGGGACTGTGTGGATGCTAGTGTTAGAATGAGAATTGTCAAATAAGAAATTAGACAAATTCATTTTAGGATTTTAATTTGCTAGCATAACCAGAATTCAGGTTATCGAAAGAATGCAAAGATTTCATTAATATTTCTACACAAAGTTTTTCTTTAGTTATAGATAGTTATTTTTTCTGCTGTTTGCAAAATCCTATAAAGAATGTTTCAATACAATTATAAGCAAACTAATAATAATTCATTTTTTAAAACATACATAGAGTATATAGGCTCCAATACTAGTTAGCTAATAGATAGGTGAGGTTGTTTTTATCAGTCAATGTCAAATATAATCATTTCACACTTATTCATAGAAATTGTCTTGGTTTTGCATGAAACATCTTTATGAATGGCTTTATGTCTTTCTGATGAGCTCCAGAATAAGGGCGAAAAACGTTTCAAAGGCTAAGCATTTCCAGGAAACAGAATGATAGATTTCATGAAAATGTAATCCATTGGAATGAACAATTTTTTAAGACAAGGTAGATAAATAAATTCATTTTAGGTCTTTGTTCTCATTTTTAACTGAATCTTCATAATCGTAGGGGGTTATGTGGATACTAGTTTAATCTGCATGGCCGTAGGGGACTGTGTGGATGCTAGTGTTAGAATGAGAATTGTCAAATAAGAAATTAGACAAATTCATTTTAGGATTTTAATTTGCTAGCATAACCAGAATTCAGGTTATCGAAAGAATGCAAAGATTTCATTAATATTTCTACACAAAGTTTTTCTTTAGTTATAGATAGTTATTTTTTCTGCTGTTTGCAAAATCCTATAAAGAATGTTTCAATACAATTATAAGCAAACAAATAATAATTCATTTTTTAAAACATACATAGAGTATATAGGCTCCAATACTAGTTAGCTAATAGATAGGTGAGGTTGTTTTTATCAATGTCAAATATAATCATTTCACACTTATTCATAGAAATTGTCTTGGTTTTGCATGAAACATCTTTATGAATGGCTTTATGTCTTTCTGATGAGCTCCAGAATAAGGGCGAAAAACGTTTCAAAGGCTAAGCATTTCCAGGAAACAGAATGATAGATTTCATGAAAATGTAATCCATTGGAATGAACAATTTTTTAAGACAAGGTAGATAAATAAATTCATTTTAGGTCTTTGTTCTCATTTTTAACTGAATCTTCATAATCGTAGGGGGTTATATGGATACTAGTTTAATCTGCATGGCCGTAGGGGACTGTGTGGATGCTAGTGTTAGAATGAGAATTGTCAAATAAGAAATTAGACAAATTCATTTTAGGATTTTAATTTGCTAGCATAACCAGAATTCAGGTTATCGAAAGAATGCAAAGATTTCATTAATATTTCTACACAAAGTTTTTCTTTAGTTATAGATAGTTATTTTTTCTGCTGTTTGCAAAAACCCATAAAGAATGTTTCAATACAATTATAAGCAAACAAATAATAATTCATTTTTTAAAACATACATAGAGTATATAGGCTCCAATACTAGTTAGCTAATAGATAGGTGAGGTTGTTTTTATCAGTCAACGTCAAATATAATCATTTCACACTTATTCATAGAAATTGTCTTGGTTTTGCATGAAACATCTTTATGAATGGCTTTATGTCTTTCTGATGAGCTCCAGAATAAGGGCGAAAAACGTTTCAAAGGCTAAGCATTTCCAGGAAACAGAATGATAGATTTCATGAAAATGTAATCCATTGGAATGAACAATTTTTTAAGACAAGGTAGATAAATAAATTCATTTTAGGTCTTTGTTCTCATTTTTAACTGAATCTTCATAATCGCAGGGGGTTATGTGGATACTAGTTTAATCTGCATGGCCGTAGGGGACTGTGTGGATGCTAGTGTTAGAATGAGAATTGTCAAATAAGAAATTAGACAAATTCATTTTAGGATTTTAATTTGCTAGCATAACCAGAATTCAGGTTATCGAAAGAATGCAAAGATTTCATTAATATTTCTACACAAAGTTTTTCTTTAGTTATAGATAGTTATTTTTTCTGCTGTTTGCAAAATCCTATAAAGAATGTTTCAATACAATTATAAGCAAACAAATAATAATTCATTTTTTAAAACATACATATAGCATGTTCAATAAATACAAATATTACTGAATTCAACTTTTTTATTTCAATATTTACTTTAAGTTCTGGAACCTTCGTGCAGGTCGTGCTTCGTGCAAGTTAAAGAATCTTACACGGTTCTTTAGCGTTTGAAACTCTAGGAAGCCGATTCATCACAGAGTTTAGCGAGGTTATCTTTTCTATTAAAGAGCGTCAACACAATATTAATTTTTAAGACAAATATTAGATAGGCAATGCACCATGGATGTAGAAGATAACACGCAGAGAAGTTAGCAATCTACGGTAAGTAAACATTTCCCTTTGCTCATCTTAAAAGTCTTTAATAAGTTAAAACGATCTTCCTGAGAGTGGAGAGAATTTCTCACTATACTCACGATTGCAAAAGCCAGTTCAACATACTAAATATCGTCGTGTCTTTCAAACGCGTAGCGAAGATTATTCAAAGGACCACGGGGTTCCAGGTTCGAATCTTTTCTAGAGTTTGAATGGTAAGTGGCGTTTATAACACATTATCAAGATGATAGGAATGGACTAGACCATTGCTGAGTAAGACAATATGGTTGGTTGGCTGCTATCATTTTTGAGTTCGTGTCTCAGCTGTGACAGATGGCAATGTAGCAGGAAATGGTTATTGTGTATTTTTGAGTGTGCGCTTGTTCTAACTGAGTGGGTGGCATAACTGTGGCTAAACTTCTCTACGATGAAATATGGAAAGAGCTGAAAACGAAAAGATTGATGGTTAATATTGAGGCACTAAAGTGACTCTATATACTCGTAGGGAACGGAAATAAAATTAAAATAAACTAGAGTGAAAGTGTAGGATGGTAAAAAAAAAGTCAAGAATTCTTGTTGTTGAAATAGGATTAGAATGTCATGAAACGTAGATTTTACGTTTGAGCAAAAAAAAAAATCTCCTTGTCGATCGGTCTGTCTGTTGGTATACGTACGTGTTATAACGAGAACTGTAACTCTATTCGTCTGCAGATTTCCTCTAGAACGGGTTAAGATATTGACATGAGATTTGGCACACATATGTATTATAACGAAATCTGGAACCAGTTTTGTTTTGAGCTTACTACGGTGAAGGGTTCGGGGATAAATAGGGGAAAACAAGTAAAGTAAGCAGGTGAGAGTCCAGAAACTTGGGAATTGGTCAATTGGTGTATATACTAGAAGCCATGGCCTTAATTTTTTTGCACCAAATATCTATTATTCTATTATGTAAATGTGAAACTAATAAAACTGTGTAATACAATGATTGTTTAAATATTAACATTTCATTGCCACCCCCACCACCACTTCATTATTAAAGGAACTAGAAAAATAAAATTGAGAAAGCAAGCTATAAGAGCCCAGAAAGTTCGGATTTGGTGGATATACCAGAGGCCAAGGTTTAAAATTTTTTTCACATCTGCCACCCCCCACTCTACTTTTAAATAAATTGGCAAAAACAAGTTAGAGATTGACTTCAAATTCGGTAGACGGACGTATTGTAATGAGACCTGGGACTAGATTATAATTTGAACTTATTCCGTTGAAAGGTTGAGGGACAAACATGGTGTAATGCAAGCTAGTAAGAGTTCGGACACTTGGGATTTTGTGTATATACTAGAAATAAAGCTCTCAATTTTCTCTATGACATCTGCCACCCCCACCACCACCTTCAAAATCCACACCATATTATTAAAATTATGTTTTAGTCTGTGAATGACAACAAAAGTTCCCAAAAAATATGTGGACCTCAGCCACCCCCATTATCTACCACCTTGGGGCAAATAACTAAGTATCACATTATTAAAATTCTATGAGTAAAATTATTTTCACTTACCAGAGTACAAATAATATAGTACAGGATAGGAAATTTGGATGTGGAAGTAGTGATTCCTTAGACAGCGATTTTTTTATACAGTTTTACGCAAGTCATAGCCCAGTTTAATAATTACTTTAATGTAGTTAATTACTCTGAGCAATGACGTGAACAAATTAAATATTTACTTTTAGATTATAAAAATCTGTCCATAAGACATGCTAAAATTAATTTAATATTAACTCCTGTATCATCCATATTGCAGAAAGTTTTAATTAGCTCCTCAAAAGTTCAGGAAATATGAATAGTTATGCTTACAATTTCCGCCAAATAGTTCCGTTTTAATTTTAATCAAGAGAATATCTACGGTAATAATAAAAGTTTAGAGTAGGGAGTATTCATGTAAATCACAACCATGACTAATATAACAAACCACTTTGTTATGTTACCTAAGTTTTACATGTCGTCCGATACAACTAAATAAACGAGTAGAATCTGCTATAGGGCGAGGCCGACCGCGAATATTTATTTGCTCCAATACGACTGAAATGATTTTTATGTAATGTCAGTAAAATTAAGAACATAGCCGATGCATTTATTTTTATTGTGCAAATAGCAATTAGCAGGTGGCAATGCCGTATTGCAACTCTTACTTGTTGTCAATTGTCACAGGTAATATACCTACAGATTATATTTAGAGTTTAAACCTCGAGTGGTGTTCGGAAAGAAAATTTCACACCAAGTTGCATTTAAATAAATGATGTCAGAATTAATTTTTACTTAAATAATGTAATAAAGAAAGCAAAGGGTATAGCACAATAAGTAAGACAAAATGGCTCCTAAAGCGTTTGGACCTATAGCCTATTATCATAAGGTTCACTCGCGTCGATGTCCTGCCAAGTTTGAAAACTCTTCAATTTATGATTACTTAGGTCTACAGGATCACCTAATGGCATGTTGGCATTTCTGAAAAAGGATTTTTCTCCAGTAATATACAAATCAAGATGGTGGATAGGGCGATTTGAAAAAAATTCGTATCTCCCGTCGTAGTTGTCCGATCTTTTGTTTCAAAAAAAGTAAATACTTCAAAAAGTATATGTTTTACTACAGAAAATACAGGATCTAAGAATATTTAATATATAACTGAAAACTTTGCAAAAGAAGTAAAATTTTGGTTTTCTAACTTTTTTAGATATTTTTTATTTGAAAAACAATAAGTTATATGGAAAAATACTTTAAATAAAAAGTGAATGTGTAGAATTTAATGCTGAATGCAACGATATATAGTTTATTGAGTATTGGCTAAACAATAATGCTCTAATATTTAAAAATCATGGCGCGCTACGGGTATTGTGGAAGAATATTGAGGTGCGCAAGGTGAGTTTGGTGGGGCACACAGTAAAGTGATGGGATACTTATACAATAATATAGCTTCTCTAAGTTAAAAGTTGCATTCAAGCCATGTCAGAAATGTTTTAAATTGTTTTGTGACAAAAAATTACAGCTTTTTTAAAACGGTGGATTAATTAAATGTATTTTTATTATTAATATCATAACATCATAAAGTAATAGCATGATATAATCTTATATAATCTAACGACCTTATTGCGTCTTTAATTATGTTCTTCGACTTAAAATAATTCTTAAATTACCTTTTGTTTTTGAACAAAATCGATCAATAAATAAAAAAGTTATTAATTATTCAAATTTTAAAATACTTATTTTTAATATTTTGTAATTAGATTAAATTTCTAAAACTAATATTATTTCCAATAAAGATGCGAAGAGTATTTTATAGAATGTGCAACAATTATATAAAAAATGCAGTGTAAATAATAACAGATCGTAACACACGTTATTCAAGAAAAAACGTATATGCGACCCAATGGAGCACGTCATATTCTTGCAGATTTATAGGGTTATTTTTCCACCAATACCTATAAATTTGTACATCGCTGAATTCAGCATGAAATTCTGCATATTTTTTATTTGAAATTTTATTCCACATGGCCTGTTGTTTTCAACATAAAAAATGATAAATAAAATTGAAAAATAAAATGTTTAAGTTTTTTTGGAAATGTTCCAATAGGTATTAAATATTTTTAACTCCATTATTCGTTTTCGTAAATTATATTTTTTTGCAAGCATTTTGTTTTTTTGAAATTGAAAATTGGTCAAATATTACGATTAAGATATGATTTTTTGAAAAATCCGCCTAGTCGTCACCTTGAATTGTGGATTACTAGAGAAAAATACATTTTCAGAAATGCCAACAAGGCATTTGGTGATCCCTTTGGCTTATATTTTCATAAAATAAAGCGTCTTAAAACTTGGCAAGATATCGACGCGAGCGGTAGTTTTTGAGCCCTATGATAATAGACTACTAATTCAGTGTCAGTAGATCGACAATTAAAAAAAAAAATTTTCCTCAAGTTTTAGCCACCTGTAGACACGAGTAGCCCCTGTATTCTAATTTAATATCAACGTAAGTAACATGCAGGTTGTAGTTAAAGTAAATTTTTAAAATTTCTTGTACGATTTTTTGTGTCAACAAATTAGGTTTTATTGAATAATAAGATAAACAACCATAACGAGGTGGTGATGTTTATATTACGATTATATGAGCAACTTTAAGGAAATTGTCATCAGGAGAAGAACAATGAGGAAGAGCTTCAGTGGCAATATCCGAACGAATAAAACATGGCGAGCACCACTAAAAACTGCGGCATAACACTAGCTATTTTTTTCAAGTATGGCGCACCGTTTCTAAAAATTTGAAAAAAATTGATAACATAGCAGCCTATTTTCGGTAAAAGTTCTGTGTATTCTAAAACATAAGAAATATGGATACATAAAGTTTCAGTGGCGAACACCACTAAAAACTGCGGCATAACACTAGCTATTTTTTTCAAGTATGGCGCACCGTTTCTAAAAATTTGAAAAAAATTGATAACATAGCAGTGTATTTTCGGTAAAAGTTCTGTGTATTCTGTATATGCTTGAATAAATAATTATTTAATTTCTTCAATATTTTTTTTATTCGAAAGGGCAGCAGAATCAGCACAATATTTTATGTATTTAAATCACATCTACATCCTTCATGTGTTTCGCATTAATGAACGCAGAACTTGCAGAGATAGAAAATGAATACGAGAAATTATATTTATTAGGGAACAGGGGTTACCAGTAGTGACAAGGAGCTAAAACTCAAGGAAAACATTTCTTTTCCTATTGTCGATCTACTGATACCGAATTAGGTGCAAACGCTTCTGGGGTCATTTTACCTTACTTATTCTGCTTTGAAAAAAATTGTGTATTTGATATTACCAATAATAACTATAATAGTCCAAATAATATTACAAATTGATCTTAATGAATAGTTATCATAACCATACTGAATACAGATTTAAGAATAAAAGTTTATGATCTTTTATTATATTTTTCAAATGTTATGTGTTATGTGTTTGTTTAAGTAATGACCAACTGAGCAACAACTCTAGTTACGTAGACATATCATTTTAAGATTTAGCATACTTAATTCTGTCATATTATGTTGAGCTTGAATAAATATTTCTTTATTATAATTATTTTTAATAAAAATATTCTGCAACACAACTACGAAACTTCTTCTGTATCATCTTTCAGAGTCTTCCTAACATATTATTTTCGTCAGTGATTGAAGAAATATGCCATGGTAATAAAAATAAAATATATTATTGTAATTTTTTTTCCAATTTAACAACTGATGATAGGAGTATTTATACAAGAATTTCTCCAGAAAAAAAATAACTGCATAATTACATCATGATTAAAATCAACAAAATTGAAAAAAAACTTCATTTATTCATAATTGAAAAAACACAGCACAGAAAATTAAAGAGATTGTAAAAAGTATACTCGCCCCTACAATGTTTTTCAACGTTGTAAGCGTTTGTATGGTTTCCAGATGTCCAGAGAGCTTTTTTATCGCATTCTTGCTTCTACCAATTTTCGAATTGATGCAATGAATTCTCATTCTCCAATTATGACAAACGCGAGGGTATCAAAAGTTGAAGATTGAAAATGGTAAAGGTTCTGACACCTGCGCCTTCACCATAACTACAAATTGATATGAATGAAATAACTAAAACTCATTTTAAATCACTTTTAATTAGAGTTATATCATACTTTTTTCACCAGTCAGTCGGTTCAGTCAATTAAAAAAAATTCTTCTGCTTCTTCTACGCTTCACTTTTTAGGCATAGTTTTATTTTCTACGTTTAAAAAATATTTTTGTTATCAAAAACTAATGATATTGAATGAGGAGGTCTGAAATTTTCAAAGAGAATTTGTATTTTACTTGTACAGAAAAATTTCCAAAATTACATTGAAAAAGAGGGGGGACAGTTAAACCATGTTTAACCTGCTAAGTCTCTTGAAATAAAAATTATAAGTCTAACAGAAGACGTGTTTACAAAATAAATCTACACACACACGCACCCATTCAAGAAAATTGTGCTTTTGGAAAAAAATACTTCGAAATAGGCATACATTTTTTTATTTTAATTATATCAATAAAAATAAATACAAAATTAAATTATTCCTTATCGGAATTGTTAACATTTTCCTCTATGGCGATATTTTGAAGATAATTTAGGCAGTTCTGTCCATTGCAAGCGGTGTCAGCTAGTAATGAGCAGCTACAGTTTATTATGGAATCCGATACACAATGAAAAATTATTTCGTTGTATGAGGGGGGAACTCCCCCTACGCTAGGTGTAACAATTTTTTTCATGCTCCACAAATTACCTTTTTATATCTTTTCCGCATCTATTATATTTTTCTAGCTAAGAACAATTTTTTGAAACATTTTGTATTTTTCGGACGTATTTGAACAAATCTCCCGGGTAATAGGCAGATTCAGAATTAGCGGTCTAACTAAAACCTGTTTGTGCCTTTTATAAAATTTGCTCGTCTATTAAAACCGCATAAAATTACGAAACATATCAGTTCACTCCACGTTTATTCAAAATTGTTAAACTTCTAAGAGAGCGAAAAAGGTAGAAAGTAATATAAAAGGAAGTTAATGATTTTTTAATTCATCTTAAATTCCGTTTTATTTCCCCATATTTTCAATTTCTTTGATGTCAAAAGATTTATTCAAAAGATTACGGAAACTCTTAGATATACGTATAATGTTAATACATTTTAAATTATTTATTGCCCCCAGCAATGTATGATTTATTCATGTCTTATAATTCATAAAAATGTATTCTCAGTTATTAACATAAATCATTCTCTTTTTATATAAAATACTGTGGTAGAACACTTTTAAACGACATAATATAATAATTCAGTTCAGTGAATCGATTTCAGATAGTTGTTAAAGTTTTATATCCTTTATCTGTATCATTATTGTGTTTGGTTGTAAGGAAACAATTCTGCAACATTCCCAACTTTCTTTCCCTAAAGAATTCCCTCACATTGGCCTAAGAGAGAAATATTTAACAAAGTTAAGACACGTATGTCTTTCTTCCAAGAGATCTTAACGATTATAACAATATTGAAGTCTAGTCATTAACTGCAGTTAAATATTACTAAATATATGGATCTCGGGATCATATTTTCTCTGTGGCATTTATTATTTTTTTCATAATTTTAGTTGTAGATAATGGTTTATTCAATAATATGATGTTAGTGTTTGTAAAACGATGGTCTATTGTATAAATTTAAGGAGGTCAGCATGGTTTATTTGCTTAATTTAAGCAGACGTTTATCTAAAAACTAAATTCAATGGAATTCCTGACTGTAGTCAGATAAGATACCTAGCTCATTGCAATACCTTGGATCCTCGAAAGATGGAGTGTTTAGCAAATCAGGTAGTAATACTCAGTTACACTTTATCGTCGCTACTAAGTTTGTGATTTTGTGTTAAAATATCGATTACAACATAGGTTGTAATCATTGCAGTAAGTGATAAGCTCATATTTAATCATTATATACATTATTAGTAGTAGAAAGTATGATATAGAGGGCTTGATGAAAAATAATATATCTGTTTATCCTTATCCAGTATTTAAATGTGTGGGAAAAAATAGTACCCTTTGTTTCGATTTGGTATATTTTTATTATACTCTTTGCAAATACAAAACGAAGGGTATATTGCATTCGATCGACACATTTCTAAAACCGGTCTGTCTGTCCGTCCGTCTGTTCGTCTGTCTGTCCGTCTGCCTGTCCGTCCGTCACGTTTTTTTGTAAGCACGATAACTTAAAACCAAAAGTCCGATTGTATTGAAATTTGGAGAGTAAGTTTCTATTAGCTAGAGGGAGAACCGTATTGTTTTTTAACAGATTCTATGAATAAATAAAAAAGTTATTAATTTTTTAATTAAAATGTTTTTAATATTTTCTAATTAAATTAAAAATGTCTAAAACTAACATTATTTATAAAAACTGCGAAGAGTATCCTACAGAATGTGCAACAATTGTATAAAAAGTGCAGCAAATCGGTGAAGAGTATAATGGTTAGCTGCATCTATTGAGCTGTCAAAGAATATCAAATTTAATGTGTAAATATGCAGAACTCATAAAGCTTTCTTTTTCTTTGTCAACGGTACTACGATAGGAGTGACGTGTATGCAATTATCTGAGTTTCTTTCGAATGATCGCCTTCTTGCTCTCGCAACGATGTTGAAGCAAGAAGTAAAATGACCCACTCATTAACTCGAACAATTCCGGAAAATGATATCAAAATTTAATTATTTCCTTAATAAATTATAATTAATGGGAAGGTTTGAAATTGGTTTTCTTTTGCAATAACAGTAATAAAACATATTCTTTATAGGATTTGGGTTTACAGCAGCAACAGAAATCTATGAAAAATAATTTTAAGATTGGAAATTAGTATTTTAATAGACAGTTTTACTTTTTAATTTTCATAAATCACTCTTCAGCTGTTTGCGAAATCATATTAACAATGTTTTATTATAATGGAAAGATATCTGGAAGCAATTAAGACAATTTTTTCAAGGTAAAAGGAGATTAGCTTGGACAAGAATTATACAATTCGATACTCATTTGGCAAGTAATCAAACTGCTACAAAGCCCTGAACCACCAACGTCAAAAATGATTGTTACCAATACAGACAAGTCATTATGTGAAGGGTCTGGAAATTCACCGGAAGACGGGTCTGACGTGCAGTAACTAATTTTTTTTGTGCTATTCGTGAATATATAAAATATATAATTTGTCTATCATCTTATTTTTGCTTTCTGTCAACACCACCTGTGCCTTATTGTATGGTCACTCTATTCAATAGCTCAAAATTTTCATATTGTGGCAAATTTAATCCTAATAAATGCAAATATATCGAAAAGTATAAACCTTTTCGCGCTTGAAAATAGTTATGATTCCATAAAAATGTTGGATAAACTGCATCCCATCAAAAACCAGCTCTAAAATGCTTACATTTGTTTCACAACTTTTTTATGCATCAACACATGTAGTATTATCATGTTTTCAAAGTTATATAGTTCTTTAACTATATTTATTCTTCAACTCCTTAAATCAACTCTACTAGTGCTTAGATATTGTCAAGCAGTACTTGAGATTTATTTTGTACACCGGGTACATCATTTGTTAGTAACGAATACGATTTATTACATTAGATTGTTCAACGTATTTTATGTCGAAACGAAGCACGTTTTACTTTGTGTTGAAAAAGTGAGAGTCAGCAAAAACCGCGCAAGATTGCATTGTAACCGGGGCGGAAATGCTGAATCGGGAGAAAAGAATATCGGTACCGGCAGATAGTAAAAAAGACAGTAGGGTTTCGGTTTTGGTGACACGAAGTACAGGGTCTGTGTGGCCTAACTCCTCCCCCAGAGAGTGGTTCCCCCAGGGGTAGTAATAATGTAAGAACACATTTTTCTGTATACATCCATATTAGTTAATAAACTTGTACTTTGTTTTCTACCACTATGTAGTATTCATTCAATAATTAGATTAAACCCTCTTGTATGCCAAGCGAGTAAAGCGACTTTGGAAATGGGTACCACCTTTATTGCTCTGGTAACAGAATAATACGGGGATACCTGTGGATGTCGCGTAGTCGCGTATTTCACTTAGAAACAAGTCTTACAGCTCTAAAGGGAATTTTTCTACGTGACAATATTTTAAAATATTTTCAGCGTATTTGTGCCAACCCCCTTAAAAGTAACCCTTTTAACATTGATAATGCTTTCACAATGTTTGGTATAATTACATGTATAATATTACCATACTTACAAAGTTTGAAAATTTCAGAAAAATACATGTATTTTTTTAGCGAATCCTTCATTGCAATCATCTGGTTTTTTGCAACTTATTCCTAATTGTACTTCATCCAGTAAGCTCGGCATTCCGATACATAAAATAATCCTATTTGGCGAGAAGGTTCATGTTCTCTGACAATAGTTGTCTTTTACCAAACAATGTCAACCGGATTTTTTTGTAGCGGGACAGAAACATAAAACTTCTCTATTCAATTCTCGTTTAAAAATAGATGTCATTCAGCGTTCTCCGCTGGTCCAAGTCTGTTTAGGTGATATTAATCTGCAGTACCCCGCCTTTATCCCAACTGGTGATCTATTTATCTCCGTAAAGTTAGTCAGTCATCTTGTATTGCTCAACAGTGGATTTTATTTAGAAATAAGGAGTTGGCTGATTGGCATTGACCACCACGGTATCCTGTGGATCTATTGTGGCGCTCTGGTTCTAGTTTTCTTTGTAGCTCATTACTTAGCCCTATTTTTTTATAAGGGCGCCTTAGCCCTACCAGCCTCTTCCTCATAAAGTAGTTGAGATCTCAATATAACTAGGATATTCGCTATGGCACAATACATGGACTAAGGATTCTTCATCATCTTGGCAGAATCGATATGTTGCACCCTCTGCCAAACCCATTAGACTCACATGTGTATTATGCCGACAGTGGTCGGTTAGTAGATTCACCACTATCCTTATGGGCTTTATGTTTTGACTTAATAAGTCTTCCATTATTTTGAGTTGTTCTTTAGTGAACTTCCTCACCTATTTCTGCCACGAGAAATGTTCTCATCATTACATTGCATCATTCTTGCAATCAATTATCAACGGACGCTCATATAAATGGCTTAGCCACACCGCTAAATTTTCGGATCTTACTGGGGCTTTAGACGAACCTTCCCTGGCCAATTCATTAGCCTGTAACGTGTTTTGTTAGGTAGCTTATTTGGAGATATTATCCCAATGTTCAGTTTAGTAAATAAAATAGCCAAAATACAAATAAACGCATTATTTCTAATCAACAGGTAGATAACGGCAGTGTGACATAATAAGTAAGTTTCCGTATCTTTTACGCTTTTTAGTCATTACATAAATGGTTTCGAAGAGGACGAGAGTGTAACAATGACAAAGCAGCGGCGATTCGTCGTGGCGTCGGTAGGATACGTGAGGTACTTTTAGCTTCGCACCGGTGCGGCGTCGGATAAATAACTTGCCAACGCAAAAGATCCCAGCCCAACACGCTGTAGAATCTAGAGGTCTACTTATATTATATCCGTCGAGGTAACGTTGCAATAGAGTACTGACTGTTATTAATCCAGCCATCACGCTGTAGGCCACTGCCAGAAGGGTGCTGGTTTGTATTTAATTTCGTTGTGCTTTTATATCTGAAATCCCCACATGTGAACCCACGTTGGAAGTGTGTTCAACCTTGGGTCCATGTGCGATTTCGGGTACGTATGCGGCCTTGGGTACGTGTGCAGATTTTAGGTCCGTGTGCAAAATGCTGGATAAACTGTAATCTAGTAATGTGACATAAATGTATGAATGCCTCGTTACAAGCTTTCTCATTTCCTTTGTGTCCTAATATCTACATCACAGTTGGTTTATTCTGACTCTCCGTGCCTACCAGGGTACTTAAACAATCTCATGCTGGTCTCAATTCAACTTGTATGAAACTGATAGTCACCAACGCTGCTAGACCATCGGAAAACATTCCAAACGACTGGTTGAGTGTTCATTGCTTTTTATTTTTTTTGCACGACACTGTGTGCAAACATATTTAAGAAGTGAAATTCTTGAATTCATAAAACCGCCACATTTTTCAAAAAACGTACATTATTAGAATATGAAATATTAAAAAACAATATGGAAGTGTTCTTACCCGTTTAAAATCTTCGCTTAAATCATAGGAACAATAAATATCAATCTAATTGCAGAAGTGAAACGTATTAGATTTGTATTCAACGATAGATCTAGTGAACGTTTTCATTATTGGGAATAACGATCTCCTTAATTAATAATTTTGTCTACATAGAAGGTATTGATTGACAAATTATTGTGTGCATTATATATTAATTAGCCGTTACATACACACCATCAACATGCATGTGCATATTATTGGAAAACATAATCTTATAATCCACGGAATTTACCCAAATTAATTTTCAGGTTAATAGATAATTTGCTATTAGCATATTCATCAAGTTACAGCAGCATTTGTTGTGAAAAACTTGCCGAAATGAAAACTACTAACCAACCGTTCGCGGAATTTTGACGTACAGAGTGTACCCAATATGTGTGTAGTATGTGTATACTGGAGTGGCTCAAAGAATCAAGTTTAACTTTATTTGTTTCATCCTCCAAATTTGTTAAAAATCTTAAATAAATTATTTCTACTTGAACATATCCTACAACGTCTTTTTAACCATTTTTAACACTAAAGATATAAAGAAATATGTAGTGTATACCAATTCACTGCTTACACGTCAGGTTTGTTACCCATGCGAATCTCAGCTGCAGCAGATTAAATGTCGCTGGAAATGGTTGTTATGTTGTTGGATGTGCGATAACTTGTACTAGCACTGCTCATTTTTATAAACAACTTTTTCCTCGTCGTCAATGTAATATACTGCGCTTGTATCAATAAAACACCTGACAGTCACAACACAACTTCTATTGGTTTTAGCATCAAACGTGCCGAATACATAAAGAACTATTACATTTTACTACGCTCAATGATTTACTTATTGATGTTAATGTACCTGTGTTGACATGTTACAAACACTACAATCCTAAACTGATGAGGAAGTGAAGTCGACTTAATAATACATTGTGTATTAAAAAATTAAGGGTAGGTAAAATTTAGAACTTTTTGTATAGAAATGAAATGCTGAAATTCGATTTAAAGCAAGTTGAAGGTTTGGACCGGAGAATATACAGAGTGTCCCAGTCAAGAGCTGCTACCCTAAATAACCTTGGAGGTGTAAACTTCCAGAAAAATTGGTGAAAATGGAACACAATATTTTCAAGGGGCGCTAACTTTCGTGTAATATTTGTTTACGTACCTTCATCCCTATATCCTACACAGTCACTTTCTAAAAAAAATATAAATAGCAAGGGAGGTTGAATGCAGCTCTCTCAATTCTCTACATAGTTGTGCACGTACTCTTTTATTTTATCGATTCATTTGTGAGTAAAATGGTTTTATTCTTCACGATTTCATAAAATCTAAAACTATCTGAATCCTTGACACCGTATAACAAATTATGAAAAAATTAAAACTACATGCTTATTCGTTCCGAATTAGTACGAGTCAGATACACTTTTCAACCAAAAATACTTTTTGCCTGAAATTAAATTATTTACAACCATAATGTTACAAGTACGAGCTACGTTGATTTTCGGTATATGGAATGACACAGAAGACATTGGCTAAAATTATGGTGCCCTGTGACGTATCAACAAGTTTTAATAGTGGGGATATTTCTGCACGTAATCTTATCTAGTTACTCCTATTGCTACGATTTACAATTGGGGACCGAGATACCGTTGCGAAAATTATTGCCAGGGTGAGTCCTCAAAATGATTTATTTTCCCTTAGGAAACAAGTTCCGTTGGGTGGCCAGCCAGGTCACCGGATCTCACTCCACGTACATTTTTTCTGATACATAACGTTTTCGCAACCAAACCCTCGCTTGAAGATTTACGTGAGATAATAATTAGAAAAATTCGTTCGTTGGCTTAAATGTGTTCAGCAATGTTCGCACATAAATTGAAAACATACTGTACTACTACATAGAACCCAGTGGGAGTTATTTTGATCAACACGTACGATCTTGAACTTCTGTCTTATTTTTATTTTCCGAATCTGAAATAATAAAACAGTTACTCCTTAGGAACGAATCGACAAAAAAAACAAAATTCATGCTTATTGATTTATTGACTGTGTAGTGTAGAAGGATAAATATACGAATATGAAAATTACGATGAAATGCGTGGCCCTTGGAAACAGGGTCGACGTATCACACACATTTTTGAGAAAATTATTACCTATATTATTATTTAGAGATGCTACTTTTTATAGTCTTACACACAAAAATTTATTTGAATGAATTGATTTGATATTATTAGCAAGTAAAAAATATTATCATTTTGTCTAATTTTAGATTTCAGTCACTAATACATTTTAAAACTCGAATATTAATCCTGTTTATTGGTGGTAAGTTCGTTGAGTAATAATGCAAATTAAAATTTCATACATGGCAGTATTATACATTGTTTCGATGATTAATTGTGTTCGTTGCTGTAGACAAATTCTTAAGCAACGATTAGTCATATTTTAAACCAAAATCTTCGATGATAAAAACGTGGAGGAAATACAGCTTCTTTAGTACATTTAACAAAAGCAGTACTTGTTGATTTATCAAATCAGTTTTATTGTATCGCAGGGTAATGGATGTGAAGAGCAATCACTCTCCACATACAATCCACATTATTATGACAGATATGTCCGTTGTGTTTATAGATATGATGTGATTTTTTTTCCATTTCTTATATTTGAGAAATGATATCTATTTATAACCTAACGAGATGATGCGTCATGATGAATCATTTTTGTAGGAATGCTACGGCTTATCTCTTGAATTAGCAACAGCAGTTTGATGAATAGAATAGAACACTTTATTTATTAAGCCAAACTTATACATATAACATAAACATTACATAAACACACCACACATAGTAGACAACCCAAAAGTCAAAGCCTAGGCCGTCTGGAAGGTCGTTATACATCTGAAAAAACGCGGACCACATCCATTACCCACCAACATTGTCAGTGCCTGAGCTGGGGATCGAATCCAGTATATGGCAGACAAACGATTGTCACGCTTTAGCAGACTGAGTTACCGTGCCGGTGATACATCACTAATATACAACTATTTTAATATGTGATACATCACATATTAAAATCGGTAGTAGTAGTATATTAGTAACATTTTCTGATTTCCATATATCTGCAGGCGATGTTTCTGTGAAACAGTGCCATAACAAGCTCTTGATGAGACTTAATTATTCAATTCTAGTCGTCTGCATAGGTAATGCAATTAAACCTTTTGATCTAGAAACTGGTAACATAACATTACAATGAATTGCTGTAAGCAATAGACTATCTTTACATGATTTAAAGTCAGTTTCTCTGTTAGTTAATTTGTTGGGAAATTTTTCAGTTGATTCTTCTCCCACTTCTAAAAGCTTGAAATTTGATAAAATGGCGAATTCTCGATTACACGAAAATTATGAGTCATTAATCAATTATCGCATCAGTGAAAAAATCAAATTCCTGCCATTCACCTCATACTCATATAATTTACCTACCCTCGGCCAGTTATATATCGATGTAGAAACTATTATGCCAAAAGCCGAATCAGTAAAATATCTAGGTATAATAACCTAGAGGTCAAATAGATGTCAATACATTATATAATGTAATAAAATACACACAAAAATACTGTAGTCGTATATTGTTGTTTGCCCAAAACATCTAAAAGATTTTAGTGTAATTTCTGGTTACTTTTATGGTGTGAATGGAACTTCCATGTTTACTCTTCCTGGTTTAAAACAGACTATGTTATGTTATGCCACCCAACAGCGGTCTAGCGCATGGCACTGTCTCGGTTGCTGTAGCTTCATACCTTGGCCAAAATTCGAAACCGGGACTCCGTGGTCGCAAGCCAAACACCTTAGCTCTAGAAGTTATGGACACAAGGTATTAGGAATACTGGAGCATTAATATGATGACTAACCATGTTTGGATTTACCGGAAACAGCAAAAACACGAAGACTCGATTTCGTTACAGTAGAAGCAACTAGAAAAAAAAATTGGTAAAGGTGTTTACACAGAACTTCCCTCTTTATTTATACAAGACGGTCACTCTAAAATATTATTAATTTAGAGATGACTTGAGAATTATAATCGCCATGTAGTTAGCCCTATTATTACAGAGAAAACCTGATAACTTTTTTCTATCATCTACTGTATGTATAGTGGCGGGGGAAATTTTTTTCAATTTTTACTTCCCTCGCATACCGAAGGGAAGTATTGTATTCGAGAAAAAATCACCCTCCTAGATTTTTTCGGATTTACACGTTTCAGATCACGTAGATTACGAAAATATAGGATTTTCAATTTCGCCAGCCTGTCTGTCTGTCTGTCTATTGGTGCATTATCTAAAAAACTACTTGACGGATAATAGTCAAATTTGGTAGGTAGCTAACACTACTACCAGCGAAAAAATGGTTGAACTTTCACTGGAAAATATACAGGCTGCACCGTCTAAAGGGAATAAATAATGATAAAAACATTTTTTTGCTCAAATTTAAAATTTCCACGTTTTTCCAAATTTAATATTTTCACATTTCAGATAACATTCTAAATTTATTTCATAAAAAAATAAATTCAAGAACAAAAATTTGAAAATTTTGGCAAAGCAAATTTTTTAAAATATTTTAAAATATATTTTTAACAGTAGAATACATGATGGAAAAAATTTTTTTTTCCTCGTTTTATGACATTCTAAACTTATTTCAGAACAAAAAATTTAAGAAGCAAACATTTTTTGATTTTTCTTTTACTATACCAAGAATGAATGGTGAAACATTTTTTTTTGCTCTAATTTAAAATTTCCACGTTTCATGGCATTCTAAATCAATTTGGAAAAAAACTTGAATTTTTTTTTATTCGTAATGTTCTTTTACCACTACTATAGAACAGAAGGAAACATGTTTTTGCTCAATCTTAAAATTTCCACGTTTCATGGCATTCTAAGCCTATTCCTGACGAAAAAAATTATTGAAAAATTTCAATAATAATGAAATTTTTTAATCACTACTAATACTATCACTCCACTACGTGAATGTGGAATTGAAAATTTGAAAGATGGCAATAATATTTGGCATATGCAACTATTATACTTTCATTGAAAAATGTACAGGTTGGTCATCCCAAGAAATAATTCAACCATGGTGGACAATTGTAAAGGTATTTGCGCAAACCTTCCATATTAGGCATCTGTTATTTAGTATTGAATTTTTGCTGTTGGATGAGCACTCTATATTCTTTTGACCAAAAGTTATAAGGTTTTCTTTGTAATAATAATGATCAATGTCATTTCGTAATTAATATTTTTTTAGGGTGACTGCCATGCACAAATAAAGAAGAAGTTCTGTGTAAATACCTTTACCGATTTTTTTTTTTTATTTTCAAAACATTTTTCCATCTTCTATTCTATTAACTATAGTGGTAAAAAAATAAAGTTTTTTTTTATTTTCAAAACAAATTTCTTTTTAGAAATATGTTTAGAAAGTCATGAAACGTGGAAATTTCGAATTTGAGCAAAAGGAAATTTTTTCCATCACAAATTTTATAATTTTTTTTATATTAAAAGAAAAAAAATTGAAACGTAGACATTTTAAATTTAAGTAAAATATTTTTTTTTCATCATCCATTTTATATAAAATTTTTGAAATTTCAAATTTTTTCTATTTAAATTTTCTAAAAATTTTATTATTGAAATAAGTTTAGAATGCCACGAAACGTGGAAATTTTAAATTTGAGCAAAAACATATTATTTCCATCACCTATTTTATAAAAAAAATTCAAAAATTTAAAAATTTCATATTTCTTCTCTATTTAAAATTTTCAAAAATTGTTTTTTTTGTTTAAATAGGTTTAGAATGTCACGAAACGTGGAAATTTTAAATTTGAGCGATTTTTTTTTCTATTATCTATTCACTTTAGATGGTCCGCCCTGTATATTTTCCATTTCATCGGTGGCAGTGGCGTCAGCTACCTACCAAATTTGACTGTTCTTCGTCGAGTAGTTTTGTAGTTAATGCACTAAGGGACCGACAGACAGACAGACTGACGGAATTGAAAAACCTATATTTTCGTAATTATGATCTGAAACGTGAAAATCCGAAAAAATCTCAAAGGGTGATTTTTTCTAGAATACAATACTTCCCTTCGGTATGCGAGGGAAGTAGAAATTCAAATTTTCTCAAACAACTATTTTATTTTTGATTTTGTGGAAAAATTAAGGGTTGTTTCTGAACCAGTTAAAAGTAAGTCTTTTCGAACTATCGGCAAGCAAACTTAATATTCGAGAAAATTAACAAAAAATTTACTTTACTCTTTAAAATGCAATGGATGCATTTTCTTTAATCGGTGGTGGTTATATTCCTCCTTAAGAATGTTTTTATGTCTCTTTGTAATCAAGTGCCTTAAAATGTACTTAAGTAATATACAGAATGTGCCGAGAATCGTAGGACTGTATTTTTACTTTTTCCCATATGACTTATTTTTGTTTCTTTTTCTAGAGGTAGTCTTACCAGCACCCTAGGGTTAGATTGTGATCAAATTAAAAGTCTAAAAAATCCACTCGAAATAAAACATTATTTCAGATTTTGTAACGTGATACATAGGATTTTATTATTTAGGGGGGTTTCACAACCTGTAAGGGGCCGTTATACTATAACATGGGTATTGAGCGTAAAAAATAGCTTACCTACAGTTACCCGGTTGCTGAGCAATTTTGTTTGCTGTGCTTTGACAAATTCTTAGAAACTTGCCATTTCGACCCATTTTTGGACTATCTTTGAACCAAAAAATAAACTGGTGGGTGTAGGCACAATTCTGATGTCAGATCCAGCGACTCAAAATACACAATGTTATAGTGGTCTGATCAAAAGATTATAGAAAAAATGTTTGTTTTTGTGTGCCTGTGTTATCAACACACTTGAGTATGTAGCCTGACCAGTATTACACAAATAAAGTTGAGGAAACAATGATCTTTGTCGAATGGTTATTTATTACTTAAGAATATTTTTTATTCTTTGTTTTTATGGCATTAGGAGTTATCCAGGCAGCCAAGCACTAGTTGTTATAAATACAACCTAATTAGATTTTAACAATTGCACATATGCACGCAGCGCACACCTATACATACCTTACCCTAAACCTATCCTCAACCAAGAACCGAGAAATTATATAGAAGACCCAAGGGAGGTAGGTATGAACATTCTTCTCGCCCAGGAGTTTTTCAGGGCATTTTGTTAGACACACTAGAGTAGACTACGGTAAATGGGAATTGGGAAAAATAAAAACAAACGTGAGACACAAAGGGAACGAATATATTGATACGCATTTATACTTTCAGACCAGACGTTCTCAAAAAGCGTATAATGACTGCATTAACTTTGTTATCGTTTAAAGCTAATAGGTGTAATAGATTGACTGACAATTGAGCGTTAAGGTTCCGAATATCTGAATACAGCTGGTCACGACCAGATGTATGTTTAACACAGCTAAAAATAAATGATCCGGGTCTACCACATTACAGTGTACTTCCTTGGAATATGAAAAAAGTGGTACCAAGGTTCCTTAGGAATTCCTGTTTGAATTTGGGTGTATCTTGTAGGTGTAGTAAAACAATATTCGTGGTAATGGGCAGTCCATTTTTTATTTAGTCTCTCTTTACTAATAATTACACCGCCTTGCAGACACAGAACATCTACAGGATCTCCATGTTCAACACTTTCTTTGGCCAATATGTCGACTTTCACATTGTATTTTATGCCGCTGTGAGCTTTAAGCCAAATATAATTAATTTTGTAGCATTTACATTGCCACCTTATGGGTTTATTAATAATTAGATATTTAAATTCGATCTAGTTAACTGTATACAATCTACTTTGCATATACATGTATTTAAAATTGCCTAAATTTGATAAATTAAAGCAGGTTTAGCAAATAGAATTTCAAATGATATATGAGCCAGTTGATAGCTCCGTCGTTTGAAGAGAGACTTGTTCTAGTACTGCTGTGAATTATTAAAGATCTTTGATCTTATTATATTGTTTTAAATATTTTTCTAACGTCAATTAGTAACAATAAATGTAGTGGACAGTATAGAGTAAAAATACGGATGGTTAATAGTTTTCGGAATAAACTTGGGTAAGAATAACTTAATTACTTCATGGAGACCATTTCTAAAATGGCGTCTTCCGCTTTTTTATAGCAAAATTCATACCTCGTTGCTGACCAGGAGCGTTTTATAATGAAGTGAAAATACTTTCATCAAACACCGGAAAACGTATTCCGTAAGTAAATAACTTAAACAAATATAACAAATTTAGCGCTTGTCACTTATTAGAAATTCAAACATATTTCATTTCATTTTAGGGTGTTTTAATGGCTCCGAAACTTTCGTTTTTTTATTTTAATGGTTCTTCTTATTAAGAAGATACTTAATTTAAATTAGAGTAGGATGCCTTCAGCATAGTTTAAGCAAATAAATTCTTGGGAGACATATAGGACAAAGTATACATGATTTTCTTAAGTCGCTTTGGGGAAAAGTTCTGGATTGGTTCAGCAGAGTACATGGAACTCCTCGGCTTGCTGCTGAAAAATTCTAGAACTACAACGACCGTGGGGGAGTGGATTTTCTCATAATCATACACCTTCGTTGGACAGGAAACCTTCTTCTTATGAAGAAACCCTCAGCTAAGTGTCACTACATAATTTGTTAAAATATTCTTATTCTAAATTTGTTTACACCACCTTTATTCATTTTATTATTAATAATTTTCATATTTGAAGTATAAAGTATATACCTTTTTAAATCTAAATAACTTTCCTCGTTAAATTTATCATGCATTATAGAGAATTTAATTACATAATTATATAAAGGTAAATGTTCGGATTTTGTGATCACAAATTCTTTAGTAGGGGTTTATTTTCTATAATATATATGATCTTTGAAAATACTATACAGTGTATATGTTTAACATACTATATATTTTTATTAAGATATTATTGATGGTATTTGTTGACTATATTGTTTCTCACGTATATTTTAAAATTTAAATTTGTTCATTGAGAATCTTCCTGATTGGTTCATAAGCAAGTCAGTTTTACCTAGTTTTTAAGTCCTCAGTTTTATTGATTTCTAATAAAATCAGTTTTATATTTTAGTTGATTGATTTATTTCATTGGTGTTATACAAATAACTATTCTAAAGTTGCAGTGAGCTAATAACAACTTCTATTTCTATTACATTTGCTAAAGTACGATTAAGACTCACCAACGTATTAAATTAAATTTGCATTTTTTTATATAAGATCTTGAAAATTCTATTACTGGTTAGTTTATCTGTTTGATAACTAATTTTCTGTATAAATGTAAATTATAATTATAAAATGGATTGGCGCCTATATCTTTCTCTCTCACTCTCTGGGAAAATTTAATCTCCGCTAAAAAAAAAATAACAACTAAGGTGTGTATTACAATACAATATTTTATACCTACGGCCCATCCACCGAAACTTGAGCTAGGGGTGATGTATCGTAACCATAACTTTCTTTATCAACACTATAATTCCAATATTATGTAACATGCTTTGAGCAACTCAAAAAAAAATATATAAAGAAGTAAGGTAGAACGGTACACGTAGCGCCCAACGTAGTTGATTGCATAATAACTTATGCACAATCTGGTTGTTACATAATTTTCTTCGATAGTAATTATTTCTTAAAAGAAAAATTTTCCGAGAGAGGGGGTAGAATTTGTAAATTCTAGTTATTTTATGCTAATAATATAATAAAATAGAATAGTTTGTATCACACGAAATGAAGAATTAAGCAACTATATAGCAGTAAACTTAGAAACAAAATTTAAATTAATTTTTCAATGACGTTAAAAATAATATTTTCTTATATACTCTTATTGCCAATAAAACTTTAATGTTGATTTGAATGAAAAAGGCGTAATTGTTATAGAGAATTTAGTAGGTTATTTGGTGCACTTAAAAATTTTTGGTATAATAAAAATATTTTTACGTTGGAGTGTGTCCAGTAAAATATTGTGTACGGTGTTTATTGAGCAGAAATTCAATAGAACCGGTTAAATTGTAGTTTGTTTACTACATAAGGATTAACAGAAAAGTGTTTCCTTGAAATTTGTACTTTGGTATATGAGTTCGGACGGCCGACGCTGTTGAACATTTTTTATCTATCTTTTTATTAAGAAGATATTAGTTTTTTGGTAAAATATTTCAGTTTGTACTGAAATAACATGGATTTATTCAAATTCATTAAACATTATTTGGAGCATTGACAAAATAATGTAAGTAAGTTTTTCGCTTGTTGATAACCATATCTATTTGATAAGTATAAAAACCTTATCTATTTTTTGTCTGTCAGTAAAGTTGACATAGAATACCCAGCAGGATATTTTAGGATAATTAGTAAGTAAAGAAATAAAGGAAATTAAAATACCTTAATTTGACCCTTTAGAAATTGTAGTGCTGTTTGATTATATCATTTTATTTTTTATAAATATCTCAGTTATCGTTACAATGGAAACCTATAATATGAGAGTAAGTTATCTAACTAAAGAACAAATCGATTATGAACTGTTAATTAGGGACATAAAAACCACTAAAAAAGATTTAGGTACTAAGAGAAAAATGTTGAGAAAATTATTAGATAAAGAGGCATTACGTCACGTAGAATATGAGTATGATAATTTTGATTTTGAAATAGAAAAAGAGGTAATAGATAGAACAATAGAGGAAATTCGTGGACTAATAGAACAATTTGAGGGACCTGAGACGGATTCAGGGTATATTAGGATTATTACATATTTGATTCATTTAATACATAGGGTTAATAGAATCCCATTAGCCAGTGCAGACGCTAATAAGTTGTTAGAGATTTCGAATTATAAAGCAGAGGCAAAGGCCACATGTTTAGAGTTAGAGGCTCTAGTCTCTGATAATTTACAACAGTCAGGCGCTGCCGAAGTAGTACCAACTAATTTAAATTCAACTTTGTTGCATAACCACTCAGTAGTTTTACCAAATAATGTATCGCAAATGTCTAGTAAATCTGTGCCCGTATATAAATGGAATTTAAAATTTAGTGGGGATAAAAATAGTAGTGTAAAATCTTTTTTAGAAAGGGTAGATGAACTTTGTGCCTCTAGAAATGTTCAAAAGAATGAATTATTCAATAGTGCTTGTGACTTATTTAGTCATAATGCCTTAGTCTGGTTTAGATCTATAAAAAATTCAGTTTCTGATTGGGATGCTTTAGTAAATCTGTTAAAGACGGAATTTCTTCCTGCCGATTACGATGATCAATTGTGGACAGAAATAAGAGGGAGGACACAAGGCAGAAATGAATCTATTTCAATTTTTGTAGCAATTATGGAGACATTATTTAACCGCTTAAATCAGTCAGTTCCCGAGAAAATTAGATTGAAGTACACAAAAAAGAATATGTTACCTCATTATATTAGCCAATTAGCGCTAATCAATATAGACTCAATTGCTCAATTAATTTGTCTGTGTAAAAAAATTGACGAGGCCCATTCATTAAAAAACAGTTATCGTCCCCCACCAAATCGTTGTTTGCTAGAACCCGAATTAGCTTATAAAGTTGATCAAACCACAAGTTCATTTCCTCAACCAAATGTCTCTCAATATACAAAAGATCAAAAAGGTAAACGTCCATTAAATAAGAAGAAACACTACACAAAAGGAACTCATAATATTTCAGAAGTAGGTAATAAACAGTGTACAAGTTCGAGTAATTATAAAAAGGTAATATGCTATAATTGTGGTCTGGAAAATCACAGCTTCTATAACTGTAGAGCACCTAGAAAAAAATTTTGCTTTAAATGTGGAAAACAAGGGGAAACAATAAAAACTTGTTCGTGTTCAAAAAACGAGCAAAAAAGGTTGGTAGCCCGTACCACTTTCAATCTGATGTAAATAGGTGCAATAATTTAAATAAAAGAAAAATATTTTATAATAGAGTAAGCAATCTTAGTAAAAGGCCTTCGGGTGAAATTAAACTTAAATTAAATTCCTTGGATAAATATAAATAAGATTGTGATTGGAAAAAGTGGTTAATCAAAGTGTCAAATTTTTATAAGAATAGTATTCGCCCTGAAATGAATATATCACCATTTTTTTTAACGAAACCTTTTGACAATAGACCTTATATTAACATAAAAATTTTTGACAAAAATATTGCTGCTTTACTAGACTCAGGGGCAAATTTAAGTGTGTTAGGAAGTCAATACTTACATATACTAGAAAAATTTAATTTAAAAATAGATGTGTGCAGAAACATTAGTAACAACAGCTGATGGTAGTCCTCAAAGAGTAATAGGCTGCGTTTATCTGCCGATTAGTATAGAAATATTTGTAAGATACTTAAAGTGCTTGTAGTACCTTCTTTAAAACATAAATTAATATTAGGTAGTGATTTTTGCAAATTGTTTCAAATACATTTAAATTTTTTCGATAATTTTTGGACTGTTAATTGTAAATTAAATAATATGGAAATTGGTGCATTACACGCGGAACCAGAAATGTCCCCTCAAGTATTTAATAAACTTACCAAAGAACAACAAAGCCAGGTTAACCAAATATATGATTCATTTAAAAGTATTTCGTCGGAAGATGTTTTAGGATGTACTGATAAGATTGCGTTAGATATTGATACTGGAAATGAAAAACCGTTCAAAATACGTCAGTATCCTCTATCACCTTACATGATGAATATTTTAAATATAGAGTTGGATAATATGCTAAAGTTAGGAGTAGTAGAACCTTCACATAGTCCTTGGTGTTCGCCGGTGCTTTTGGTTAAGAAAAAAACGGGAGAATACCGCCTCACATTTGATGGTAGACATTTAAATAAAATCACTAAGCCGGATGCATATCCTTTTAATAGAGTAGATAGAATTTTAAGTATGTTACGAGGAGCAAAATTTATTAGCTCAATCGATTTAAGAAAAGCTTTTTGGCAAATACCACTCACCCCACAATCAAAAGAAAAAACGGCCTTTGCTGTACCGGGTAGGGGTTTGTTTCATTTTAATAGAGTACCATTCGGACTTATAAATAGTGCACACACTCAACAGAGGCTTATGGATGCTGTTTTTGGACCTAAATTTGAACCTAATCTGTTTGTATATCTTGACGATATAACTATTGTTTCGGAAACGTTTGAAAGACATATTGATATTTTAAAGGAAGTCTTAGAAGTTTTAAAAGATGCAAATCTTACTGTTAACCTAGAAAAATGTGAATTTTTCAAAAAATCTTTAAAATATCTTGGTTTTGTTGTGGACTCAGATGGTCTAAGGACCGACCCAGACAAAATATCCGCGATGGTAAACTATCCAAGACCCACTAATACAACCGAAATTAAGAGATTTATAGGCATGACTTCGTGGTATAGACGATTCATACCACACTTTTCTACTTTAGTATCACCTCTGAACGATCTCTTGAAAGGCAAAATAAGAAAAAAACAGTCAATATTATGGTCAAAGGAAGCTGAAAATTCCTTTATACAATTAAAGTAAGCACTGGTCTCTGCACCTATTTTGAATGCACCTGATTTTAGTAAACCTTTTGTGATTCAATGTGACGGCAGCGATGTCGGTATTGGTGGTCTAGTTTTTCAATATATAGACGGTAAAGAGTCTGTCATTGCATTTGCTAGTAGAAGCTTAACTCGTACAGAGAGAGCTTATTCAACTTGCCAGAAAGAACTATTAAGTTTGATATTCTCAGTAGAATCTTTCAGATTTCTAATAGAAGGAAATCATTTCACTGTGATTACCGATCACTCGGCATTACAATGGTTGAAAAAATTAAAAAATCCCACTGGAAAATTGGCCAGATGGTCTTTAAAATTGCTCGTTTGATGTAGTTCACAGGAAGGGAAAATATAACGTTGTAGCAGACGCATTGTCTAGGAGTGTACCGGCCTCCATAGAATTAATAGATATTGTTCCCCAAAACGTAGACAAATTTTATTTGAAGATGAGAGAAAATATAAACAAATTTCCACAGAAATATCCCAGTTGGAAAACAATAGATGATATGGTTTATAAATTTATTCCCTCAAAATTTCCTTTAAAAAGTAATATGTCTGATTGGAAATTATTAGTTCCCAAGTCTCAAAGGCTTGAGATTATAAAAAATTGTCATGATCCACCTACTAGTTCACATCTAGGGTTTTATAAAAGTTTCAGTAGAGTTCAAGAATTATATTATTGGCCTAAGATGCGTAAAGATATATTAAAATACGTTCGCTCTTGTAAGATTTGTGCTTCTCAGAAAAGTTCTAATGAGGCAAGGGTAGGCAACATGGGTAAAGACAAAAATGTAAATTTTCCTTGGCAGGTCATAGCCGTGGATATCATGGGTCCTCTACCTAGATCTCCGCGAGGTTTCACACATTTATTAGTTATAGGCGATTGGTTCACTAAATACACTTTAATTCACCCGTTACGAACTGCTACTGCAAATAATATCGTAAAGTTTATGGAAAATAATGTATTTTTAGTATATGGAGTTCCGCAGTATATCATTTGTGATAACGGCTCGCAATTTGCGTCAAGTACCTTTAAGGCTTTAGCTGATAAATATAAAGTACAAAAAATATGGTTTAATGCACTTTACCATCCCCAGTCAAATTTCGTGGAACGTTCAAACAAAACAATAGGGACGGCTATCCGAAGTTATATAACCGAACATAAGGATTGGGACAAGCATCTTTCAGAAATTCAGCAAGCTATAAATACCGCTAAGCATGAAGTTACTGGGTACACTCCATCTTTTTTAAACTTTTCACGATACGTACCCCTGACAGGTGATTATTATGGGAAAATCCAATCTACCAAAGATGTTAATTTACTTCCAGGTGATCGGGAAAATTATGCATCAGAATTTAAAGATTTGCCAGATTTATACTCCGAGATAAGGAAAAAATTAACAAAGGCTTATGAGAGGAATAAAAAATATTACAATTTGCGGAAACGCGATATTAAATTCGCGGAAGGCGATAAAGTATGGCGTAGGAATAAAGTGTTATCAGACGCTAAAAATTCCTTCACTGCCAAATTAGCACCGCGATATGTGCTGTGCACTGTTCGAAAGAAAATTTCGAATATTATTTATGAATTAGAAAATAAAGACTCGTCATATGCCGGAAAGTGGCATATTAAAGATTTGAAGCCGTACTTAGGTTCAAATTCTGACGTATCGGTAGGTTAACCGGATTTGAAAATTAGTATTTTTTTTGAATAAAAATTTAATGAGAAAGATTGGTATAGTATTATTCAAATAAATATTTGTAAATATTGTATTATAAATTTGTAAATATAAATTTAATAGTTTACGAAATGTTAGGCTAAGGAAATTTCAAAACTTGTTCAACATTAATAACTAATAGACATTTCATCTGAAAAAAAATATATATATTTTTTTTAAAGTTATTTTAAGACTTTTAGACTAATATATCTCTTATATGATAGAGCATTAGTAAATTTTGAAAACTGTAAATATAGATACTTAGGTTATGAAAAAAAAAAAAATTTCTAACTTGATACTTATTAAGAAAAAAATTTTTTTTTAAAAAACGAGAGGGCGCGTGTAGCATTTACATTGCCACCTTATGGGTTTATTAATAATTAGATATTTAAATTCGATCTATTTAACTGTATACAATCTACTTTGCATATACATGTATTTAAAATTGCCTAAATTTGATAAATTAAAGCAGGTTTAGCAAATAGAATTTCAAATGATATATGAGCCAGTTGATAGCTCCGTCGTTTGAAGAGAGACTTGTTCTAGTACTGCTGTGAATTATTAAAGATCTTTGATCTTATTATATTGTTTTAAATATTTTTCTAACGTCAATTAGTAACAATAAATGTAGTGGACAGTATAGAGTAAAAATACGGATGGTTAATAGTTTTCGGAATAAACTTGGGTAAGAATAACTTAATTACTTCATGGAGACCATTTCTAAAATGGCGTCTTCCGCTTTTTTATAGCAAAATTCATACCTCGTTGCTGACCAGGAGCGTTTTATAATGAGCGTTTTATAATGAAGTGAAAATACTTTCATCAAACACCGGAAAATGTATTCCGTAAGTAAATAACTAAAACAAATATAACAAATTTAGCGCTTGTCACTTATTAGAAATTCAAACATATTTCATTTCATTTTAGGGTGTTTTAATGGCTCCGAAACTTTCGTTTTTTTATTTTAATGGTTCTTCTTATTAAGAAGATACTTAATTTAAATTAGAGTAGGATGCCTTCAGCATAGTTTAAGCAAATAAATTCTTGGGAGACATATAGGACAAAGTATACATGATTTTCTAAAGTCGCTTTGGGGAAAAGTCCTGGATTGGTTCAGCAGAGTACATGGAACTCCTCGGCTTGCTGCTGAAAAATTCTAGAACTACAACGACCCTGGAGGAGTGGATTTTCTCATAATCATACACCTTCGTTGGACAGGAAACCCTCTTCTTATGAAGAAACCCTCAGCTAAGTGTCACTACATAATTTGTTAAAATATTCTTATTCTAAATTTGTTTACACCACCTTTATTCATTTTATTATTAATAATAATAATATAAATAATTTTCATATTTGAAGTATAAAGTATATACCTTTTTAAATCTAAATAACTTTCCTAGTTAAATTTATCATGCATTATAGAGAATTTAATTACATAATTATATAAAGGTAAATGTTCGGATTTTGTGATCACAAATTCTTTAGTAGGGGTTTATTTTCTATAATATATATGATCTTTGAAAATACTATACAGTGTATATGTTTAACATACTATATATTTTTATTAAGATATTATTGATGGTATTTGTTGACTATATTGTTTCTCACGTATATTTTAAAATTTAAATTTGTTCATTGAGAATCTTCCTGATTGGTTCATAAGCAAGTCAGTTTTACCTAGTTTTTATGTCCTCAGTTTTATTGATTTCTAATAAAATCAGTTTTATATTTTAGTTGATTGATTTATTTCATTGGTGTTATACAAATAACTATTCTAAAGTTGCAGTGAGCTAATAACAACTTCTATTTCTATTACATTTGCTAAAGTACGATTAAGACTCACCAACGTATTAAATTAAATTTGCATTTTTTTATATAAGATCTTGAAAATTCTATTACTGGTTAGTTTATCCGTTTGATAACTAATTTTCTGTATAAATGTAAATTATAATTATAAAACGGATTGGCGCCTATATCTTTCTCTCTCTCTCTGGGAAAATTTAATCTCCGCTAAAAAAAAAATAACAACTAAGGTGTGTATGACAATACAATATTTTATACCTACGGCCCATCCACCAAAACTTGAGCTAGGGGTGATGTATCGTAACCATAACTTTCTTTATCAACACTATAATTCCAATATTATGTAACATGCTTTGAGCAACTCAAAAAAAAAAATATAAAGAAGTAAGGTAGAACGGTACAATTTCCAACCCAGATATTTTTTGTAAGTAATTATAGTGTTTAATTAATTTTATGAAAGGGTGGCACATGCCGGATACAGAATTATAAGTATTACTTATAGCCAAGAGTACTGATCTGGAGTAACTTAGAATGATTGAATTTTGAACCTGCTTCGACGTGTCTTGGGAAAGTTTAAATTTTGATTGCGTACTTGGGTTCGGTACTAAGAATGCACAGCCTGTGCCATAATTAGATTTTGAGGCATCTGTATAGAAATATTTCTAAAATGTTTTGGAGGATGATTTCATTTACTATGGGATTTTCTGAATAATTAGGGAATAATATAGGTACTCAAATGACTAAGAATTCTTCCCTAAAAATTGTTTTTCATATACGATCCTTGTTGTGAATCATGAGTAGTATTATGCTCCCCACTTGTTTAGTATACAATTTTCTTGATGAAATTAAAACATAAGTTCGATTTTCCGCAAGGATACATTTGAGCCCTTCAACCAATCAAACTTAAGCTAATTAATTATATACTTTCTTATTACATTAAACTTTAACTAAAGACTCCCCGATTAAAATTTTCAATTTTCTTTGAGATTACAAACTTTCAGTTCTCTTCAATATTTCGTTTTCTTTTTAATTAAACATTGGAGATATAACTTAAATTAGAGTAGACAATAATACGAAGAGGAAAAATATATATTTTAATTAAAACACTAGTTGCTGTTTTTTTAATATGAATTTATAAAGAGTACAAGAACGTTAGAGCGTGTGAAAATTGTGATTTATTAATATTTAGGGAGCGGGAACGACTACACAGAGGTAAGTGTAATATGTTACATATCTTAGTAAGGTTTTGTAAAATATTACATCCACCTCGAGTCGCAGAAGTAGCCCTGATACAGATATATTAGAATATATTAGGTTGGATACAAGTACCTTTTTCTTCTCTTGTAAATTTGAACTGCATTGTTAGCGAAAGTAATATGAAAAATAATTTACTTCCAAAAATGGCAAGAATGTCTTACATAATTTTAAAATTACTGGAAGTTTAAAAAATCTCAATACATTTAATGTGTTTTCAAAATTAAATTGATTAAAAATTTTGTATATTCTAATAAACCTGAAGCCTGCAAAGATTTACATTTAGAGTGATCTACTGATTTCCATTTATTATAATTTATAGTTATATTTGTTCTCGTCTGCCCGATTCCTGAGGGTCTTTTGGTTTCGATTCTCAAAGAGGAGTGCAACAAATTCAAATTAACTAAGGTTCGTCCCACAGCTCGGATAGTTAGTGGCTGTAGATACCAATAATATTAACAATAAAGATAATTTTATTTACCCAACAATAGTAATACATAGATAAATAGTTAGGTACCATTTCTCCCAGAGAGTGATCTTCCAATTGTCTAAAAATTACACTTTAAAATAGTTTTTAATTCTAAATTAAATGCAATACACCTTTGCTACGATGTGACAATGACGACAGTGGTCCAGGTGTGGTGATACAATGATATAAATGAAGATATAATATTTCCAGTAGATTATACTTTGAGATGATTACGTTGAAGGGTTGGGTATTAAATGGGCGTAAATAGAGGAAAATAAGTAAGAGTACAGAAACTTGAAATTTGGTGTACATACTAGAAGCCAAGGCCACAGATCTTTTTAAATATATTTCAACTCCTCCCACCACCCCCACTCTATATTCACAACACTCTATAGTACATAAAGAATACAATGTTTCTGGTAGATCACTGGTATTTATTGTGAATGGAAGCGGACCAAGAATGCTTCCTTGGGGTACGCCTTTGCTAATGGGGAAGTCAACGGAAAGGGTATCATTAGTTTTCACCATTTGGGTACAATCGCACAGATAATTAACGAACTACTTTAACACTGTAGAATGTATATTATTATAGCAGAGTTTGGCGATAAGCAGATCGTGGTTGATGACGTCAAAGTTTTTGCTGTAATCTAAAAACACTAAGATTGTGGTTTGTAATTTGTCAATATTTCCTAAAGGATCCTTGGTGATTTTCAATAGCACTGTTGTAGTGCTGTGATGCTTTCTAAATCCAGATTGCATAGGAGGAAGTACGTCGTTACTTATGATATGATGTCTTCTACCACAAGCTCTGATAGAGGTGGCGGAACACTTATTGGTCTAAGGTTTTTAAGTTCGGTAGCTATTGAAATTTTAGGTAGAGGAGTAATTATCGATTTTTTCCAAATGGAAAGAACAGTAGAATGTTCAAATGAGGTATGTATAATATGTGTTACGGTATTCTTACAGTATGGAAAGATATGGCGTAAAATTTTCAAATTGAGGTAAGATCCGAAGGCGACAGATTTAGTCCCTTTGAGAATGTCTTCCACCAAAACCACCGAAAGTTCTACTTCAGTTGATGACCGATTCGTGGCGTTCTGTTGATATAAATCTGATGTGTCATTATTTATGGATCCGGCTGCTATATTTGCAAGAAATTGCTTTATTTTATTAGCGTCGATAATGTTGGTAGTTAGGTATTTTCGGAGTACATAATACTGAATCTGATGTCAAAAGTTAACAATTCAAAATGGCGAATTCAATATTACTGACATAATTATAGAACTTCTGGAGATTTATATGAAATTTTAAACATGGATAAATATATATTTTTTATTTTTCAGAAATTACATAGGAGTTCAGTAAGAAAGGCCAACAAAACTGAACCACCATTCAACCAAAAATTATCAAATAAAATTTCACCGTTGTTCACCTCATTGAATCTTATTACCTAATACCGTTACAGAGATCGGTATAAAAATGAACAAGAAAATCTAGCGAATTTTTAGCCGATTTTAATATGATATTAAAAATTAAGGTTAAATTAACAGAACGACAGTGAAATTTCATTTAATAACTTATGACGACCATTTTTATAAAAGCGCTTCTACTTTCCCAAAATTTTTTTAAAACCTTTAATACCAAAATTAGGTTGGTATTCATTTTATTTTACTTTTGGTACATACACTGAAACAAGTTTTTCAGTATTTTAATTAGAAAAATATATCTGAAGGGAGAAAAACAAGAATACTACGTGGTATACTGACAAGTAATTCGCCAACTAAGCTGGCATTGCCAAGATGGCTAGAATTAAAAATATAATAATTTATATCTAATAAATTAACGTACTCTCAAATAAGAAATAAATTCGAAAAATTTTATATATACTTAAATAAACCAGAGAGGAGTATAATGTAATTAGTAACTTTTACATTGGTCTCATGTACTATTGGCACTACAGCTCCAGGTTCTTGCACAAGTAATATCATTGTAGTTAGTGTATAAAAATACCCCTATAGTGACTTTATTGGTTTATAACAAGTCTTCATAATTATACCATATCAATTTATAAATTGAAGCGACGCGACGCTCAGCTAAACAGCTGATCAAATAGTTCTCGGACAGTCGGTATGAAATGACCCCATATCCCTAGAACAATAAAAAATCACTAAATAGTATCACATCTCGCACATGGCACGTGGCACAAAGCACACCGCACAGCATTGCGTTCATCAGACTATTGTGTCAGTTTTACTGTGGAAATTTGCTGACACAAAGGATGAACGCTGTTGCTGGTATTATGCGACGTACGATGGGCGGTGCGCGACGTCGCCATGCACTAATGGATACTTCCGTAGTTGTCTCTTTTCTACATACGGAAAACGTTACTTAAAATCTGTTTGAAGGAATTGGATTTCATCAGTAACTAAAATACAGAAGTTGTATTCAATTATTATTATTATTATTATTTTAATTCTGAATTATATACGACGTCGCATCTAACACGCGTCTATGACAAGATGTCCCTTGAACAGAAGGCCTTATTGTGCTTATAAACAACGTAACGGAAAGACAGACAGATATTTTGAAAGATGTTCAGAATTCGATTACTAATACAATTACATGAAAGTTTTTCCGATATTACCGGCGTTAAAAAGGTACCAATCAAATACAATATGCTCTTCGTTTTCGTGTTTGCGAAGTGTATAATAAGTCTGTACATTAAGCTGTAATGCCAGGGGGTATTTTCTATATTGATTAATAACATAAAAAGTTAATGTAATTACGAAATTAAACTGGATGTCCTGCGACAATATTAGCACTAGGAGTTGTAATTATATGCAGAAATTATTACGTGTCTACATTAATAAAGTAATGTTACTAAGCAAAGTTTAGTTAAAGTCAACATTCAGCATGCTGAACTTTTTGCACATTTTATAACACTCTAAGTTAAAAAACATAATTCGCGATTCACGTTTTACGCCAACATTTTATTTTATTTTATAACAAAAGCTACAAAAAGCGGGAAAACGTCTTATAATGTTGACCCGCATTAATTAAAGTGCAGAAATTTATCTCTCCGTATACGTACAAGCGTCTCGAAGATATTTTCGTTATTCTCTAAAGTTTCACTGGGCGTAACTCCGTCCGTTGACAGGCCACTTCGGTTGATGAACGGCCTACATAACTTTCGAAAGTGCTTGCCCGACCAAGACAGTAAGTTCGAGGAATACCCAACGGACGCTACACACCTACGATATACCGAGGTGCTTTCTAATTTAATGTCCACTTTTATATTTTGCTAGAGGCTAACGGCAAAATAAATAGAATTCTCGTGAAGGGGCTATCCGCTACGTAAGTACCATTTAATATTTTTTGTTTACCAGGAATTATAGCGCTAATAAAACCACGAATCTATTCTTGATGCTGCTCTGTTGAAATTTATTTAAAAATAAATAAATATAACATGACTGAACACCGCAAATAGGATTACTAAGATAGGATTCCTCCATTTCATTGGTAAAAACTTGAAAGTATTAGTCCGGCTTGTAGCAAGGTAGAAAGTTTGATTTATTTGAATTTATTTGCGGAATATGGAAACTAAGTATCTGGAGTATCTCACTATAGTCAATATCATAAAGAATCACCGTTTTAAAAATAATATGGCAATGTCTATTAATAGAAAACATTTGAAGCAAATCGCTCTGTGAAAACCAATTGGTGGATATATACCATGAGATTTTAGATACAGAAATTTAAGAAAATAGTGCTGTACATTTTCTAATTTAAGACTATACGTTTAGATCGCATAAGAAGAAAAATATAACAGGTCTAATGTTCCGATATTTGAGAAATCACACCAATTGTGTATAATAAAACCAATAGTTCTATATACGTCACAAATTAACATGTTTATGTGATTGACAAAGCTTTTTTTGTCAAAAATTACTCCAAGGTCTTAAACGAGGATGGTCGAGTTAAAGGCTTGTCATCTGCATACATTAAAAAATGAACATCTAGCTCATATGCTATATCATTGATAAATAAATTAAACAAGAGTGGTCCAAGAACAGACACTTGAGGTACACCGGAACAAGATAAGTAATCAGTAGATCTGAATCTATTATACGCGACGCGACGTACTGTTTTCTATTTGATTTTGAAAAGCATGCAAGATTCTGTAGAACTCCAATGTTAGACAGTTTTATAATTAGAATTTTATGATTAAGCCTGTCAAATGCTTTTGTGAAATCAAAATATATTACATTTGTTTGAACTTGCATCTCAATGGACATATATATTCAGCAGGACATATTAAATTGGTGGTTGTAGATCGGACTTTCATAAATCGATGTAGTTGGGAGGAGATACTGTTTTTGACATGCAGATATATGCATTCATGCAGCGAAATTTCAAAAGCTTTGCAAAAGTTATAAATGATAGTGATTGGTCGGAAATTTGTGAAATGTTACGCTACGCATAAATGTGATAGTAGTTGCTTGGGTGAACATCTTGGGAAATACAGCATTCTTGCCTACTTGTTTGCCTCACGGCTTGTATATCAATGCATTCGTAGAAGCTATACAATGTAAGACTTCGATTCTGTAGTGGATATACCATTCATCGGAGGGAATGTAAAACAGTAGATTTCTTGTCTATTAAATATTAAATTCCTACTTTTCTATGGAGAAGAGGTTAGACAATATTTCTATGTTGGGGGGTAGCTCATCTCCTGGCGTCGGTTATTGATCTTAGAAGTAGAAATAGGCCGCGCTAAATAAATAGATTAAAAAAAATTGAGATGGGCCATATGTTCCTTAAATCTTGTTATAATTAGTCGTTTCGTTTATACAACATTCTTTAACTTGCAATCTTCACAGCTGATTTCATATACATCTTGCGGACCCTTGGTTCAATTTAATTTTATATTCTGGGTTGCCTAACAGTTGTAAGAAACTGTCATATCTAAGTTTTTAATCTTAACCATTCTAAACTTTTAATGGAAATTTTATATTCAACAAAGCTAATCCTAAAAAGCTATTTTTGTGGTATTTTATAAAACATAAGAACTAATAAGTTGGTGACATAAAATGCTTGTTATTGTACTTCATTATCCTTATTTTTACTGTCGTTGCAAAACATAATAGTGCGGAGACTATGACGCTACAACCAGATGTATCAATGTTGTTAATATTGCCTACTTGTGACAAACAGGCTGTATGCTAAGTATAGATAAAAGAAAATCCGTTTGATTCAATTTTGCACGTAATTCACTTAATGTCATTGTAAAGTGAGGTAAGGTCCAGCGACGATAAAACTATAGGCCATTTAAGTGATTGCTCACTCAGTTAAGGGAAAACAGCGGCTATAACCTCGTAGAAATATTTTCACATCTTTCCTACCAGCGAAGTTGAGAAAACAAAACAGTAGATATTTAAGAAATGTAATGAGTAAATTATAGTTATACTTAGACCATGGAGTAGTGGAAAAGAAAGCGTGTAGTCCAATGCATTTATATTTTTGTTTCAGAAATTCTCCGAACTCGCTAAGAATAGAGAGGATAAAAAGTAGCGGAAATAAGTCCGAAAAGTTTACCGACTTAACCCCAATGCAATTAATTTAGTTTAATAAATCAGGTACGTACAAAAATGTGTATTTTTTAAAATGAAATTGCTGATTTGATTTTTTCGTAAAAGAAGAGAAAAAAAGAAGAGTAGGAAGTCACTTGAGACACTACCGCTGAAGTTTATGATGGAATACGTCTTACCTAAGCGGTGTTTCGGTGCGTGTTGTTTGTAGGGTTGATAAGAAAGATACGAGCGGAACAAATCTAACTGTCAACATCTATTGGTTGTGCATTTGCGTCGGTCGTTGCGACGTCCGCGACTGTGTAACAAATGCAATAGAAGAGGTTAAGAAACTATAATTATTCTTCATAAAATAACGCGATGTTTGTAGAAAGTTAGGACGCTAGTTTACAGGCCTTAAAATGTTATAAAGAAGTCAGCCCAATGTAATATTAGATTGTTTTTAAAAGTAAACAAGCTTGTTTAAGTTTCTAATTTTAATAACTGTTCGTGTCAAATACAAAAACTTTTTGGCAATAACAACATATTTTTTAAATAGAAAGCGTTTTATGATAACGGGGAAAACCTGAGAAAATCCGTTACGATCGACATCACTATCAAACCGTTTTATATGAAATGTCAGAGACGCTTGCAGTTAATCGAGAACGGGACGAAAACAAGGGAATATCTAAATTAGTTAGGGTACCGGTAGAATCTATATATACTATAATTGGTGCGAAGATTCTTAGTTACTTACTGTACACTAGGCGCGGACGGCCAGATATTGCACTATAGAGGACGCAAGTTGCCAAAATTAAGCTCTAGAATGAGGCGGGTCCGCATTCTCATTGGTCCAATTAATTCAGAAGTACCCCGCCCTAATCCGCCAGAAATTCGACTCAAGTATTTCGGAAGTAAAATAGGGCAATTCTCGCTTGATTTCCGGTGGTGTATCTTTGTCATACTTTCAGCGTAGTAATATTTAGTGTCAGCGGGTATATTTTTTGTGCATTCGAGATTTGGCACTAAAAGTTAGTGCAACAAAAGTCAAATTAAGGGAGCCAAGTCCGGCCCTGTTGCATAGAATCACCGTATTGTATTATTTCTGATTTCGCTAACATTTTAAGGGTCAAGACTTTAGCACAATAACGTAAAATACTGGTCATGGGAACATCTGTTTTATGTTGCAAACTGATTTATTTCAGAGCCCAGGAAACATGCTTTGTTAACTTTAGTCTTTATTAGGTAGTCGACGTTAGCCACTTGAAAGCAATAAATAACCATCTAAATTATTTTATGTTCAATTCGATTTTCTCACTTGAAGTCAAGGACACTTGTTTAAATACTCACCGGGGTCTAGTTAAATGTTCAAGACTAAGGCAGTTGAGGAGGATTCCAGAAAACATATATAATAGACCATAAGATAGATAGACCAAACGAGGTAGATTTTTTCCCCCATACAAAAGCAAAGTAAGGAACAAAAGGGTTTTTTTTCATCTGCTGGAGTGGTACAAAATGTTAGATAGGCCATATGATAAATACCATGGCTCGTTGAGTAATTTCAAATAGGGGTACGGTTTAAAGTAGAGAAGATTTTAATTGGTCGAGGGTTTAAAGTTTACTGCCCACTTTTGAAACGTGTTATTTCGATTGAGATAATATCGACAATCTTGGCTTAACGTCAGATCGGTCGTCATCTACCTACAGGGTATAGTAAATTCTCGTTTTGCGAACGTTTTTCAATTTTAAAGTTAAGTACATTTGTTCAATATTGTGCCGGTTATAATAAGCATAAATTAATGTGTTGTAATTGAACTAAGAGTATTCGGCAGCGATTCAGCTAAAGATTTGATGTTGCCGCGGACCATTTCATTTCCTGATATAGTGTAATTAGTGTCTTTTAATTTATTTAATCGTTAAATGTTTGTGATTGTCATTTTCATTTGTTTTCATTTTCTTCTGTAAATATAGCGGTTTAAGTGTTTTGAGAAATCACGTGTTTTATTTGCTTGTTATGCAATTGAGTTCATTCTATATTCAGTAAAGTTTGTTTGTGAAGTAACCTGGTTGAGGGACACCAAAAGGATATATATAATACCTAGAAGGAAAAGGGTAAGCACAGTTTTGATTTCGATAGATATACTATGATAACGACGGAGTCTGCAAAGTGATTGGGACACTCCGTACTCTGCCAATGGTAATGTCTGACTGGTCAATATAATTAGGGGAATAAAACCCCAGTTATTATATTAGCTTATAGTCATTGAATTTCCAAGTAAACTTTAACCCATTGGAATTGTCGCTGACAACTGACGTCTTAGTAACTAGATTTTATTGAAATATTAATTTCATATTCGTTAATGGTATTGTTTCTTTTCTGCCCCTCAAGTAATCAGTTTGTGTTTTATTGTAAACGAATTTCTCATTAACGAAGTAATATTTATCGCTAGGTAAAGTCGAGTCATAAGAGTTAGATCACCGTGGTAAAACAGCAGGCCTGACAAAGTAAAAGGGGTGTTCATTAACTGTAACATATCAAAGAGTACACAGATATCTCTGAGAACGGTCCACTTATAAACAATAATTATGCATCTAAATATTACGTGACCTAATGTGCAGAGAGAGATTGTGAGTATAGATTTAAAGATAGACCCGATGTAGATGTATGATAATTCGTTGGTAGTATCACCTAGCATAAATTTGACTAATTATGAAAGGGGTATATTAAATTCGTGGGCATAATCAATAAAAATAAAACCCCCCAAAGTAATCTAAACACGGAAACGGGGGCTGTTACGACCGTTGTTGGTCTCAAGTTGTCGACGCTCTCTCATCTTACCGACGCTATCTCATCATCCATGCTCTCTGTTGCCCTCACGGGAATTTTTGGATTCCTCATTTATTTCTCGTTCACTTTCAATTTTTCTTCAATTACTTTCACTGTTATCACTAGTAGTATTTTATTTTATAGCACTTATCGACCTCTGTTGGACGACATATCGCACAATGTCCTACGAGCACGTGCTCTCGAGCATGTTGTGATGACTTGTAACATTTGCTGTTCGGGAAATGATTCATTTAAATTCCTTAACTTTCAAACAATAACGTATCTTATTGATCTAAATGAACTGGGCTAATGGTAAGCCTAAAATTTCACAGATAGGAATATTAATATGTTCGCTTTATAGTGACACCTAATCAAAACAAACAAACAATCCTTCATACCTTGTTAGAGCGGAAAAACTTTTCCAGTTGTGGAAACAGGGACGCAAATTCAGAGCTATAAATCTTTAAGGAGCTGCTTTCTACCAGAGTTCGCTTAAAATAATCATTCTATGAATACACTTTAAAGGTATTTCCTTTGGAAGTGTCTTATTTCACGAAAGCTTTATGAAAATTTTCGTGATTACTCCCCAAAGACCGAAAAGTTGTTTGTTAATTATTCTTATACATTGGGGTGGATTACATCGCAAAATAATGAGTTCAGATAACATTAATAGGGCTTTGTATCACAATATAATAGGAAGGTATAAACCGTGTCTTAAGCTTGTTCCAGAGTACGGATGAGAGATCCATCTAAATTTATAATATGTATCATTGGTTTGGCGGGCCTAAAGACGATTGTCTTGGGATTAATCCCATGTAACCCTTGTCCGACGGAGAACTAAAACTCATCACGACTTAGCCGCTATTCACATAATTTGATTTATTGAGAGACGGGGTTATCAAAATAGCTCAAATGGGGCGCCGCATATCCCTGTTATAATTGAGTTTATAAATTACTTACTGCTTAACTTTTACTTACTGTTTGTTCATGTTCTCGTAATACTAAAACCAACCAGTTTAGACATATAAAAACATTATACGAAAAACTGATAGAAATTCAATGGCTTTTAGCATCTAAAAATTATGGAAAAAAATTTAACCATCGCTCTTTCGAGAGCACCCTTGAATTTTATTTGACATTTTCTAGCCATCGATTTTTCAAAGGCGGGTAAATGTTTTCAATTTTTATTGGTCATTTTATTTAGTAATGCAGTTTTTACAAAGTAAAACAAGATATTCATATTATCCATTCTTTTGAGTTTATAAGTTTTAACATTCGGTCCTTTATCAGAGAATGCTTATATCCCCATCTATCAAATTTCAAATAACTCGTTAAATACGTTAAATGAACTAAAATAACCAGTGCGTTAATCTAAAGAGTGACATCGTTGCATGGTTAACGAGAGCATGCTGTGACTGGCCAACTCCGCTAAGCGTGTGTGGCGTGTGACGTTTCCCTTACATTTCGCCGCCACATCATTTGACCCACTAAGTATATATACTAGCGGTCATGTTGATATCGTTGGACAAGCGTATAAGGCAGTGGCTACTCCCGCCTTACTAACTCAGGGAAGATCAGCCACGTATCCAAAATAAATCCCAATAATTAATTATTTAAATTTCCCAAATGGGAAAATATGTTAACAAGAAAGCACAATAAGTTACCGAAGTGTGCGATCGCAGCAAAAAACTAAAAATAAACAAATAGTTTAAATCCTCAGCCATACCATCGGCGGCCGTCGCTTTTATGTATGCGTCGCATCCATAAATTCGACGAGAAAATGTAAAATTGAAAACATGACATATTTAAGCTACTTTATTGAATTACATAATGGGTAATTAAAATAAACATATTTAAATGGAAAAATGGACTCATTAACTAAGCAGGGTTTTAGTTCTGTTTTTCCCTGCAGTGCCTAGAATTATTACTTCCACCCCCTTACTACCCATAATTATTTCAAATATTTCAATTTTCTAATGAAAAATAGTAAAAATCAAATGCATATAAATTTTTACAAATGTGCTGTTGCTAAACAAATATTCTTACAAATCATACATGGTCCACTGCCATACCAACGGCGCTCACTCTATTGTTTTTGTGCCTTAGTATAAATTAATAAAGTGAATAATATTGTATACTGTATATATTACCATAGTTAAGGATTTGAAATGTAATCTAGTTAAAGAAAATAAAAATAATTTAGAAGGTTAAAAGCCTTACTGACGAGTTCACGAAGTAGCCACGGAACGAAACGCTAATATTTTCAAGCTCCACACGTGCTTCCTTTTGAGTAATATTCAGCTATTAGGTTAGTGTTGATTCACGGGCACAACATTTAAAGTGGAATATTTTGTGTTAGTTTTTAGCTCTTATATATTTTTTTAAATGTACAAAAGGTATTTATAAAACTTATGTAGTATAATCTGTGCACGCTCTGTATACATTTATAGGAAAAACCATTTTTTTGTTGTTAGTATTAAAATCTAGAAAACCTTTTTCTCTTGAACTTGACTTATTTTCAAAAAAACAATCTAAAGGCTTTATAACCGTTTTAAGATATTCACGTCGTAATAATTTCAAAACCACTACTATATGAAAACCAAGATATTTGATTAAGATAACCCAACTTACGTTTCCAATTTGACTCCTTTTATCTCGGTGTAGTTTATCGAGTCAATTTAAAAATCATAGAAAAAGGCCAACAAAGGAATAGTTTATAATAGTAGCGATGACATGAGCGTCGAACTGCAATTTTTAGAATCACTTTTTAATTATTGCAATACATTGAATACTGTTTCGCAGCTTTATATATTGATAGGCATGATGTAAATTATTTATGTATAATTTATCATTTATTTATAATAAATATTGTCAGTTTAATGCAAAACTCCATAAATGATTCAATAAAAGTAAATAAATATTATCTAACATACGGCTAGCTACCAGCAATATTAAGAATGAACCAAGAGCAGGTAACGGACTTGTAACGGTGAGACAGGTGAACAGTCGGCTACTTTCGCTTTAGGTAAGCGCATATCCTATCTGGCTAACTATATTCGTATACGGGTATTGTTTGTATTATTCAAGCGCGGTCTCGGTGTTATTCTATCACAAGCAGGCTTTGTACTGATTTATACTGGTAGAAACGCATTAGACTGAATTTCTCAATTGAGAATAGAAATACTATATTATCATATTCTTCTTTCCAATTAAAACACTCCATAGTCCAGGTTCTACATATATTTTAGCTAAATACACCCAAATACAACACCACAAAATAATTTACAATACTCAGACATAAACACAATCTCATAGACAAATCAAAACTGAAAAGCGATTTCTGCATCTTAATAACCGTGCAATGACGTCACGCTCTTCTCAAGCTGATGTCTAGAAGCGGCAACTTTGACCTTATATATCACAGCCATGAAAATAGCTATCAACCTGAAATTCAGGGTACTGTAGGTACACCTTATGCTACAAGAAAATGTGAAAAAAGGATTGAATGCATTTTAGTGAATGACCCTATTATGGCAGCCCTCATTTTGAATTTTTAACATTTCATATCAGATTTAGTATCAGCTATCCAATTATTAATTTTAGTAAAATTGCGACGACACCATGGTCCAAACTGTTAATCAAATTATTTAAAACATTCCAGAATAGAGATTGAATAACTATAAAAATACACAAGAACCGAATTGAGAACCTTCTTCTTTTTTAAACATTATTAACATCGATCGGTAAAAGATGAGGGATAGCTGGATCAACCTGTATTGTTCCTAAAAGTATTCTTAATAACATGTAATTATTCCACCACTCTACACATATTGTAATAATAGTGCCAAAAATCGGTTTTTGTATTTCTTGCTTGATACGTATTTTACGGCAAACAAGAATATTATACGTTAAAAAAAAATAAAACCGACCCAGAGCGTATTGGGTATGCACATTCTCTTCAATTCTATGCCACATATGCATTAAGGTGGCTATTCCCGAGAAAGAGACATCTAATAGGGAAATATTTATTATTTTTGGCCATAACTTTTTTTTCTTAGTACGTATATTTAAAAAATCTATAACAGTACCTAAGTAGAACCACAACAAGATTATTACTATGAATTTTCACTCAATAATTTCAGTGGTTTGCAAAATAGCTAAATTTCAAAATAAAAATTATGTTAATCCTATGTCGTAGTTTTAAATCTAGCTATTTTGCAAATCACTGAAATTATTGAGTGAAAATTCAGAGTAATAGTCTTGTTATGGTTCTACTTAGGTACTCCTATAGTTTTTTAAAATATACGTAGTAAGGAAAGAGAGTTATGGGCAAAAATAATACATATTTCCCTATCGGATGTCTCTTTCTAGGGAATGGCCACCTTAAGAGCTATTTAACCTTAACACGAATTCTTCAGATAGTTCTTTTGCTCCAGCGTTCGTTATAATTTTCATTGAAAGTATTTACTAAAAGCTATACCCGAAGATTTTTAAATTATTTTTTATCGCTAGTTTAAAAATTATATCGCATTGATAACGACTTTGAAAGCGATTATTTCGTGTCTGAAGGCTTAAAATTACAAGGTAAACATTTTTTTCCAAAAGTCTCTTTTCTGTTTAGGGGTCATCAATTTACGTCTGTCAATTTCATCTCAATAGGTATAAAAATGAGAGAATGGGAGGTCGTGATATATAGACAGAGAGACGGACACATCGAAACTATGTAGGGTCCTAGTTGTCTTCACAGCCCTAAAAACAAAATATTTTCTCACATTATTTTTATTTGCCACCGGCTTGCTTATGTTATTTTTACGTGATTAGAACTGAGTGAAAATAGTACAAAGTAAATGCAACATGTAGCGATATGAGGTACTACTAAAAATTCAATGTATCGGTTCATTTTGTGTATACCGTTTGTTTTAAACTAAAGAAAAATCATACGTTAATGGTGGTATCATATCCCACTAATGGATATTGATGATCACAGTGGCAGACCAAATTAAATAATCTGTCATTTCGCTGAACATAATACTAGTGATGCCTACAACGAATACATGACACTGATTTGATGCGGAGTTAGAACTAATGTATTTGAAATTAAAGAAGTGTGATAAAACGAAAACATAAAAAGTGTAATGAGAAACAATATTTTTCAAATCAGATTATTGTTCCGTGTGATGCATTTACAAAAAAATTATTAAACTCCTCAGATATCTCTTGTGGATTTTCAATATGAATATTATCTAGTTCTAATTTGACATTTTTCTGAAATCTGGGTTTACCTGCTAGTTCAGATATTATGTGCCACCAGATTTACTTACATTGCTAGAGCTGTGTATTTTATTTAAATAAAACTGACTTTTTGCTTGTTGAACAAGCTTATTATGTTGTTTTTTAGCTATTCTTTAGTTATTTAGGTCAGGATTGTTTTTTTGCAAATAAAGAAGTTGTTTGAGATTATCACTAGACTATATAATTGTAACATGTATCCATTCTTTACCTGTTTTTTTTTTAAATGTGTTTTTACTTCTTTGTAGACATTCTCTATGTTAGTGTATCATGAAAGTTCTTAAATTTTGCATCAGAACCATTAGCTAGATACACATCAGTCCAGGGTTCATTGGATAATGCGTGAATAAGACTATTCAAGTTTGCACATTCTATTATCAACATGAATAATTTTTGCTACACTCAGAATTTATAGAGAAAAGAACTGTACGATGGTCAGAAATGATATTATCTTGGACTGTAGACTTACTGATAGAAAATTGATTTGTATATAATATATGGTCAATTATACTTTGAATTGTGTTACTTACTTACGGGTCGTCTCAAATATCTTAGGACTGAGATGCTATTGACAACACCGTACTGAGATTTTCCGTGTTGCTTCTTGAACTCAGTGCAAATTGATCATCTTGATTGCCCGACATACCTTTGATTGCGGATCTAATAACGAATTACAGCGGCATCAACTTCAATGGCAAACTACAATTTATATAAAATTTAAAATCAATTTCCAGAAAATCATAAGCAGAAAATTCCATATTTATAATTAAATATTATGAATATAGCGCTCGGCTTGTTGCATTTTCCATGGCACAGAGTATACTATAACATAGTTGTTCGAAGAATGGAAGATAATGATGAACTTTAAATATAATTTTAATCGTCGACGCATTGAGGCAAGCGACAGATACCGGATAAGGCTTTAAAATGTCGCAATAACTGCGGGCAATATACTGCGGCGCTACGCGTCATGGTGATCAGAAACATGAACACCCGGGTTTCTGTACTTCAATGAAAATATCTTTTAATTCTCAATAACCTTTTTACTGCAAGATATTTATAAATTTTTAAGTACCTCCCAGTATTAGTAGTAGTAGATGATTTGAGTATTCATAAAAATGTAATTATTTATATTCAATTCATTACAGTAAGTTACCATATGAAAAATGTGTTCTATAGCTGAATATAAATAATAGGAACACTCTCGTGAAAAGACCCTTAGTGGAAGCTTCTGTATAATAGTAAATAGTAATGAAAAGTAATTATTTTAAATAGGAATAATGAGAAGAACTAGATAGTGTATCTGTTTTAAACTGCTTAGTAGGATAAATTAAATAAAGCAATACATTTTTTCAGAAAGTAAGAAACCCTATAGGCATCTACTATTAAACACAATGAATATTTAATATTTCTTCCTATGAAGCGTAACCTAATTAATTTACTAATTTTAATTAATAGTACATTTTCTAAAGAAAACAATACATCAAAACCTGAAGTAATTAGCTCCCTAAATTATTCTTTTTGCCTTTAATAGTATTTAGGTAAAACAATGAAATAAAATAAAGTTTGCATAGCTGCTGTCGGACAGGAGTCATGTTTTCTACATAGTCTATGTACATGAAGGCAGAAAGAATGTTAATATTTCGTATAAAGACGAGATTACCTCCCCCCGTTTTCGATTGTGCTGATCACGATACCGATACAAGTGATGGGAGAAATCTTTGACAGCCGCATTCGGTTGAAACGGCCAAAAACCACCCATTCATGTCTTCATATATAATCTGGTCTGGAGAGTGATTTATCGATGGGTTATACTTGAAATAACACAGGAGGGGGTTATAGACAAAGGGGAATCCAGACGGCAGGCCTAGGGGTTTGATTAAGCTCTCCCGAGAGGTGGAAAATCATTTTCTTCTCAAACGATTCGATTCAAATGGGCATCCCCCGTTTCCGCAGGCGCTGATCGTTATAAAAATATTCGGCTTCATCTCCGACTCTCTTCAATCCCTACAATGGACGGAAACTTATCCTCACCCACCAGTTATCGCTGGAGTGATGATTGTGTAGGTTGATGAGTAGGGCATAACTATTTCCTCATCGGGGAGTAATTAATAATAAATGTTGTGGTCAAGGGCAATGTTGTTTATTCAAAGACTTACATGATCATATTTTTATGACAAAATAAATTATTTGCTTAAATTAATTTTAAAACCCTAAGTCGTTTACAAATAGCTAAAATCCGCGTACTCCGCGACAAGAAGCTGCCTCTACTCGATCCTCAAACGTCAATTTTAAATTGTCTTGTGTCTGTTTTTTCTGTTGTTTTTTAATTTTTTTTCTGGTTAGGATAATTTTCCGCCTTGAAACGACTAATCAACATTTTTATCGTAATCTGCACCTGTTAAAATGGGGGAGGGCGTATTGACGAATCAAAGTGTATATATGACTTTTACACCCCTTGGAAGTATCGAAGCAACCCATGAACTCGCTACCACCTTTTCTTCCGTGAAAACTGAGGGGATATGCACAGGAATAACGATCATTTGCTGTAAATCCTGGATAGCAGCTATCTGGTGAGTGAGGGGTAGTTTCTATCCATTTGAGGAATGAGGAGTCGGAGCTAAAGATGAATATTTTTCCAGTGATCAGTGACCCCGAAAACGGGCATTTGAACCCAATCCAAAAAAAAAAGATTCTCCACCCCTAGGGAGGATATAATCAACCCCCCTAGGCCTGCTATCTGTATTCCTCTTACTCTATAACCCCCTTCCATGTTATTTCAAGTATAACCCGTCGTTAAATAACTCTCCAGACCCCTTTATATATGAAATCATAAAGGGATCATCCTTAAAAGGGGTATTTTTTGGCCATTTCAGAGGGTTTCGGCGGTCAAAAACTATTCCCACCACTTGCATCGTATTCAGCACCCTCGAGAACGGGGGGAGGGATAAGGTAATCTCATCTTTGCACCAAATATTTACAAAAAAGTGGTCTTATAATGTTTCATTACACTGACTAACACATATGATGGTTACCATGGGTTTCAAAACCAAAAGATAGCACCAATAGATAATTTTTGGTCCAGATCCCCAACTAATTTCAACCCATACTCTAGGATAAAGTACATTCATTTAATCTTATTATTCATATATTTATCCACATTCAAACTAAGTTTTAATAATGATGTATGTAAAATGTACATTTTCATACAGTTCCTAAGTTTACATTGTCAAAAAATTCCATTTGAAGCCTTGAAGAAGTTTGCGCATAGTAAACGAAACGTCAAGCGGCAAAATATTAGTTTTATTGTCCTGACTTGGCATAGACTTATATCCAAAATATAGTTATGTTTAATTGTGATTACTTCGTATCAACCATAAGTATCAGACTAGAAAATCCAACGAATTAGTTCTCCCCCAATACAGACTAGAAAAATACAGACTAGAGAAATAAATAAAATGATAATAATAATAATAATAATAATAATAAAAGTTTTTTGTATATGGCTATAAAAATGTACAATCAATTGCCTAACAAAATAAAGGAATCATCCTCCAAATTCAAAATAGAGATCAAAGAACTACTCGCTACTCTAGTACCATGCAGTATCGAAGAATATTTTGATAAAGTATTTTATACACCATAATTAATAGTCTTCAATTATGTATATTTATTATTTACTGTGTCTTAACTTCATTCATTAATTTTTCGGTAGTTTACTTTGTTATTATTTCAACTCATAAAACTTAATATTGTTTTATTATAAATTTGTAAAAGTAGTGTATGTGATTGTCATTTTAGCCCTAAGTGTATCTTCTAAAATATTTTATATGTATTTGTTGTGAGTTGTATGTATGTCTGTTCTTTATATACCTTGACAATATTAAAACTTGTTATTAACTTATTATTATTATTATTATTATTATTATTATTATTATTAATATTATTATTATTATTATTATTAATATTATTATTATTATTATTAATATTACTATTATTATATTTTAAATTACCTACCGATATTATCTTCAAATTGTTTTACATTAGTTCAGTTTGTGGGATTAAACAATTTCTTCACTGACGTAATACCGTGCTAAAAAAAATACATAATTTATAAATTTTAGTGTGGAAAACAAATATATAAACCATACAAATACAACTGGCATTAATAAAATGTTAATAAATGTCCGGTGTCAATATTTCAAATTAAATTATATATTAGCTCCAACATGTACATTATGATCAATACTGTCGAAACCATTTATTTTATGGAACTGGTTTTACATTGTAAATTATAAACGAAAAACCTTTATATAAAAGTTATTGAATATGTATCAGTTCATGAAACATGCAAATTTCTAGCAAAATAAAATATTAAATAGTATTATTGTATGTTCAACATAATTATAAATAAAAAGCGCCGACCGGATTATTGTTTGCAATGTGATGAGTTCATCGCGAAAACATACCAAACCCAAAAAACTGCCTAGTTGAATATTTTTCATCATAAATATAGCGGCAATTATAATTTTTACTATTACTATAGGTACTTAATGTATTTATATACATACTACCCTTTTCTGATATGATACAGGTACAAAAAAATTTAGAGGAACCAGAGGTCACATATATCATATCCCACGTTTTGAAGTCGCTCACTACAAATCTGATATTTAAATTAAAATTTACCACGTCATTGGACTTGATGGAAAGGTGTAAATACAAGATAATTTTTAAAATATCATATTTCACACCACCAGCCATTAGCGAGAACTTCAAGTTTAAAATCCATAAATTAAATTATATCAATAATAACATAAACAAGCCCCTAAGTACAACACAGAGCAGAAAGCAAGCAATACATTCAGTAATTGTATTGTATTGTATTGTTTATTCAGTGTTACTATACATACAGTATTTACACGGGTCACAAAAATATAATACACGAGCAAATTACAACATATACATGTAAGGAACATTACAGTTAGTCAAACAAAGTTTTTAGAAAAACAAGAAAAATTAAATAAACCAAATTACATATCAGAAAAATTATTTTCTAAATACTCTTCAAAAGTATAAAAACATTTACATATTAAGTATTGCTTTAACTTAGATTTAAGCAATTTCAAGTCAAGACATCTTACAGATTCTGGCAGCACGTTAAAAAATTTTATTCCCATAAAATTTGGACTATTTTGGAATTTTTTCAATCGTACAAACTCTGGGCAAAGTTTGGAATTATTCCTAGTCTGATAATTATGAATGTCTTGATGAGACTTAAAACTAGCCTGGTGAGTTTTCACAAAAATTACACAGTTAAATATATATATATACACGGAAATGTCATGATTCTATGGAGCACAAAAGCACTCTTACAGTCGTCTCGGAAACCTAATCGGGAAATAATTCTAATTGATCTACGCTGAAGACCAAAAATACGATCACTCGATGCTGCATGGCCCCATGCCACTACTGCATAAGATATAAGCGAGTGAATCAATGCAAAATATGCGGATTTTAGCACATTTGTGGACACTACATTGGATAACGTATTTAGTAGATAAATATTACTACATAGTTTTGAGGCCAAATTGGTTGTATGTACCTCCCATCTTAGAGTGGAGTCTAGGTGTACCCCTAGAAATTTCACCGACTTGGTAGAGGGCGAGTCTTCCAAGTTCTTTAAAGAGAAAACTTTGTGTTCTGTTTTTGCAGAATTTAAGCACAATTTATTTGCATCAAACCAATCTTTGGATATCCTCTGTAATTCATGGCATCTTGCCAGTACTTCAGTTAAGTTTTCGCCAGAGAATTGGTTGCGTTAAAACAATTAACAGACATAGACATAAAATGTTATATAATGTAATTTTTTTTTCAATTGCAATAATTGTGAGTAATACATATTCAAGTTGTAACACTACATAAAACAATCGTATTTTATTATAAATATTGTAGTTTTTCGTCTGACGATGGTTAATAAACCGAAATATGAGCATTTTGATTTAAGCTGACTGAAAAATCCCCGGATATACATCAAGCTACTATACTATTTATGTAAAAAACTAGATATACCAATTTACCAATGCACTTACATAGGCTTTTAAGTATTTCAATCCAAATAGGGAAAACCTTTCAAATCATAATAACTTTCGCCCTTAAACGTCGTGGAATTATTAAGCATCAACATAACCCAGTTGGTAGCATGGCATGCAGATCATGACAACAATGGCGGTGTCAGTTGTCGTAACATTTCCAGTTAGAGCACGTATCAGTCGGCGGGCTTCTGACTGGAGCCCTAACCTGATACGTGTGCGTTAAGGTGATAACGCTGCGTTATACTATCCATTGCGTTTATGAAGCGACGTGACACTGTTTCGTTTTGGGCTTTTCCGACAAGGGACGCACCCCGTCTCCAATATAGCCATGTGCTTAATAACAATGTATAGTTGGCGAGAAGACATAATTAGATATTTATGCAGATATGAACCTTTTTCATGTAATCATGACCGCTTGTCTTTAGTGGTTATAATATTATTACAGAGGACGAGAGAAATCCGTGGTTAAACTAACGAATTTAATCTAGTCCAGTTCCTAGAGGTTTTGATCTGGCAAGAAATAATGAGAAATTATTGATAGTGGAAAAGTAAAAAAAGTTATAAGAGCTACAGTGCTTGCAACATAAAATACAACGGCATCAGTCTCAAGAAATATTTTCTTAAATAGTCTTTAAAACACCTAAAATGCAAAAAAAATATTGTAGAAGTAAACATTTAAGACCCACAAATTTTATACAAAAAATAATCAATTTCGTACATGTAGTCGTTCTCAGGCAAAATAAGAAACAAAGTTATTTTGTCACAAGCCAACGCGTAAACGCTAAGATTAGCTGGATAATTTTGAAAAATTAATTTACATAAATTCCATAAAATAATTATCTTGCAAATCTTTTAAAATAGTGTTTTAGGAACCCATTCAGTTAAACCTTAATTGCCTGGATCTTCTTCGTAAAAGTGCTACATATTGACCAACAAAACTGCATCAGAAAATACCTTTGAATTATCGACTCCTGAGGTGATAGAAGTTACGCCGATATGACAGACAGGTGGACGGACGGGAAACCAAATCACCTTATAAGGGTTCATCTCAGAAGCTGTTCTCAAAAGTCTCTCTCATTATTTGATAACATGACAACCATCTAATCGGCGACTCCTCCAGAAGTCTGGTCTGCCTGAACTCTGCTTTAATTTTATAAATACAGTTTTGAGATTATATTTTCTTTTCATTTTATTATTATTGCAGTACAATATTCTGTTTTTTTTATTAATAAATTTAGCAGGAGATCATGAACACTCGAAAAGAAGTATTCATATTAACCTCGCTTCATATCTTGATTTTTTCCGAATTTCAAAGCAAGATCAAGACAATAAGAAGCAGTCTTGATTTAGTAACACTAATACATTTTGCACTCTTTGACTTCGTTCCTCTTTAGATGCCAGTTTTATTGGTAGGCATTACAAATAATGATATTGAATACTAACTTGTTTACTGCTAAATTAATCAGAAGAACGTACCTACTAGAATCATCATGATGAGTGCTGTATTACATTTAATTTATAGCAGCAAGTAATGAACTAAAAGCTATTAATATGTTTTTAGTTTAACTGATAGAAGAAAAGTTTTTAATTTCTTCTGAATGTTAATTTATTCTATTTGATGAAAAAATAGCTTGAAGTTACTTTCGAGTTTAACTAAGTTTTTTTAGTTGACGGTTAAGGCTTTAATAAAAAAGTTTGCCTTTTTAAAGGAAGTTTAAAGAATTATACGAGTACACAATAGGGATAGACCTTTGTAGCTAAATTCTTTAGTCCAGCTCTATGTAGAGGACTGTTGTAGATAAAAAGCATTTCCACTAAGTTTATTTTTATTGAGAAGCTTTCTCTGCTTGGCTGAAATTTAATTAACTGGATATTTCGGTTGCAAATAAATAGCTCTATGAGGAATCAGTGCGTTCGATATTTTACTGTATAACATTAAGGTATATGTAGCCATTATTACACTTTAGACAAAAATAGAACGAAGTATATTACATTTGTCACAAATTGGATCCGCAAAGACATTTACACCCTCCGTAAGAAATGGAAATGGTATAAAGGCGGAAAGGTGATAAAATATAAATGAAATTCTTTGAGTGATTCGTAACTATTGAAAGTCTAAAATATTGTATGGATATCATTCACTCCAATGCTTTTCACCCTTTTAGAGGGTGAAATAGGGTAGAAGGGTGTGTTTTTGGGACTCGGGCCCATGGAGACTTTTGATATACTCTGCTAGTAGAGCAACCTATCAATTTTGGTCGAAGTTAACCGATGCTGGATTTCTACCTGTGGTATCGGGATGCATATTCGTATCGAGCTTATGTATGGCAGAATTGATAATAACCGATAATGCACGACTTATTGGTTGAGATAGGCCAAAGTCATCCGCTGAAAGTCAGTAGGCGGTGTCCAAGAAGGGTAAGGAACATTTTCGTCGTTTTTTATTAAACTGTGTGATAAATACAAACAAAATTACAGCTAAAAGAAAATAAGAAGATACAATTTTGTTCTAATTAAATGTTAAGAAGTAACTAAGGTGGCTTTGAAAACAATGAAATATTTAGCTTGCCAAACATTTGTTGATTTAACGATGTTTTTACTGTGTCTTTAAAAATTGTTTAAAATTCTTGTTAATTGTGTTCAAAATGTCGCAAATTTATACAAGAGATGAAAAAGTGGACATGATGATTATTTATGGCGAAAGTAGAAAAAATGTAATTGCAGCTATGAACCTTTATGGCCGACGATATCCTGATAGACAATGTCCAACGAAGAATTATTTTAAACGTGTTGAAAACTAATTCCGAAGAGAGCCCAACAATGATCCAGAAGAAAACTTCATTATTGACGAAGGAACGGAAATTAATATTTTGGCTCGACTAGAAGTTGATAAGACTGTTTCTTGAAGGCAAGTTGGGTTTGAATTGACCATCAGTCACCAAACAGCAAGCCAAATTTTGCACAAATACCACTATAAATCTTTTAAATACCAATTGCACCAGCATTTGTACGAAAGTGATTACGAGCGTAGCATGGAATATTGTAATTGGATTTTGTATAATAACGTGCAGCCAAACAATGATTTTTTGGGACTGATTTTATTTTCGGACGAGTCAAGGTTACAAATTTGGAATTATTTAACCGACAAAATACAAAATATTGGTCACAAGAAAATCAAAATTTATTACGGGAGGGTAACTTTCAAGTGCAGTTCGGTTTCAATGTTTGGCTTGGAATAGTTGGTAGTAGAATCATTGGTCCAATAATGTTTGAAGGACCTCAGACTGGTGCCAGATAAGATTCCTGAAAATGAGATTGAAGGCATTTTAGATGAGTTACCTTCAGATTTAGGACAGGGAATGTATTTCCGACAAGATGGCGCTCCTCCCCATAATTCAAGGATAGCAATGGATTACCTTCAACGGAGATTCGGAGAAAACGTAATTTCGACGAATGGTCCTGTGAGGTGGCCTCCAAGGTCACCTGATTTAACGCCCCTTGAGTTCTTTGTTTGGGCCCATTTAAAAAATATTGTCTATGTAACCGCCGTTACAACCCGTAAAGACCTGGATCTACAAGTATGATGATTATTAGTAGCATGACGGCTGGTTGGGACTGGATGTCCATAAATCAATTATATTTTTAATTTAAAATATCTGTAATTTCTATTACTCTAATTGATCTTATTATCAATAGATGACCCTAGTAGATATTTTATTTGAATAAAATATTATTGCTTTTTCTACTGAAAGTGTAAAATATAGTTGTTTTTTTTGGTAGTTTTTTTGTGTTGAGAGAAAAACATATAGACGTAGTAGTAGTAATATATAGTTAGACGTAACATATTGTTGTTACCACGAAAGTTAGTTAGTTACACATATAGTTAAACTGATTACTATTCTTTGGTGAATATTGTTAGGTATTGAACCCATTTTTCCCTCCTGTCCTCCCCTATACCTAACAATAGTGTTGTGCAGTTTTGAATGCAGTTAGTTGGTAAGTCAGTTTTTCTTTAGACTCACTACAGTCCAATTTTTTTATAGTTGTTTGGTATTAATTAATTTCTAATTTGAAAAATACTTAAAAATAGAAAATATCATACATTTTTTTTGTAATTGGTGAACATTCTTCGAGAAACAGTTATGCGAGTTCAGACGTACATTGACGTTAATAAACGGCATTTTGAACAACTGTTGTAACGTTTTGTGTTAATTTTTTGTATTCCAAAACCACCTTGTCTAACAATGTAATTAGAATAAAATTGTATTTTTCTTATTTCCTTGTAGCTAAAATTTTGTTTGTATTTATCGTACATTTTAATACGATATATTGCATAAATTCCTTATTAATAGTACTAATAAATGGTACCACGGTAACGATATGGTTACATTTGAAAAAGTTGAGTTTTGCCCCAAAAACAATTTTGGTGAATTTTATTTGCTCATCAATCACGTAATTTAGTGCTTTTAACGGGATTTTAATTTTTGTAGCATTACACGGGCCATTTAGAATAAATCGGAACCATCATGGCACACTTAAATGGGAAACTAAATATTATATATATAAAAAAAATGACATTTGAAATGTCACTTATTTGGCGTTGTTGCAGAATTAAAAAATGCAACAATATGTAGGGTGTTCCATTTAAAAAACGAAAGTTAGTGTCACTTCCGACGAAACCGGAAGTGAAAAAAAATAAACGATTCTAATTGTTTCAATAGCAATTCATCATTGACAGTGCCTTAGTTAAATCCAAAGATATTACCAAACATTTTCTTATTTTTATTAAAACTATTTATAATTTCACATTGAAATTTCATAATGGTATCTTGGATATTTAGCCCCTGTTTGAAACTAAGTCTCTCGTTATTTCTACTTCCTCAAAGATATACTAAACGTATTTTAAGCCATTTGTCTGTTCATTTTGCAAAATGGTTTTTATGACCGATATACTGTAGTCTGTTGTCAATTTCTTATCCTCCTTTTTATACGCTTCTGGAATTATGATTGATTCTTTCATAGCTATAGATATTTGTCCATTATAACATAAATTTAACAGGTGTTAGAATATACAAGTGTATTGTTTGGACAGAAATCTTCAAATATCGTTGCAATTTAAATAAAAACTATTTGATCGACAGACAAAGGGGACTAAAAATGTTTTATCACAGTTTGGTAAAATTTTACTCAATTTGATTTTGTTAAGTTTTCTAATAGAATTTCACTCATCAAAAGATCTAGGCTTTGATCTTGGTTGATTTACATAGCAGTTTATACGTACTTTAAAATTGCTTTTAGATTTAGAAGAAACATGTCTTAATCCCATTTCATAAAATATCATTACATAACTCGCGGATCTGTTAATACGTCCCAAGCAAATTATCGTAGAGCATATATACTATACGCATTTATATAAATTAAAGGAGAGAGAAGTACTTTTAAAGCGTCGAATACCTCTATTTATACATGTTTATAAACCGCGCCGAAACACGGGCAAACATAAATCTAAAAAAACATATAAATCCAAAGCAAACTTTTCATTAAAGTACGAGCAGCGTGTAAAGCAAATTATAATCCTCTTGATGAGAATTACGGGCATGTAACAATCTCCTAATGTAACATTATTTCGTTACAAGCACAATATAATAAAATAAATTCAGTTTAAGCTTTTTTATCGCGTCGGATCTCATTAATTGTGATTTCCCAAGTCACTGTGGTGACCGACGTAATCGCCGCGCCATGTGACGCGCTGCAAACCTGCAGGTAGCACTGTCGGAAGCTGCAGCCCGGGTTGCCAGGCAACGCGCCCCGGGCATGTCGCGCATTGGCGTGCGGATCCGAAATTGATATAATAATGAGTAATGACTAATTAAGGATGTTTGTGGTTTGATACACATATTTGTTGTGAAAGATTCGAAGAATTCAGTTTATTTACACCAAAGGTTACAGAGGTACTGAAAAGGTAAATTCCGAAAATTTTATAAATCACGTCAGCTGAATTATCTGAGATATTTCTACACATCTTTATTATTAAGAATTCCAAGAAGGTTTGTTTGTAAATACAAGCACTTACAAACAAATACGGAGGATAAATATACCGGGTGTAACAGGATCATGGTACACCCCCTTTTCTCCTTTAGTTTTGAAGATAATTGATTGAAATTTAGGATGTACTACATACATAAAACCGCTGCCTAAGGAATCACCACATCTTGACTAGATTTGCACTCTAGTATGTGAAAATTATTACTCATAAAATTTTAATAACATTTGGAGCAGATGTTAGAAAAGTTTGAGGCGTTGGTTTCTACCAAATACGTTAAAAATGAAGTATTTAGTTTACCCTACTTATTTTCCCCTATTCACTACCTACCACGACCCACCCCTTCAATGGAATCATCTCAATCAGATGTCATTAAAATATATCCGTGTACTAACTTTCAAGTAAATATCTCTCTTACCAGCATGATATTATTTTCCCCTATTTACTCCTATTCAACCCTCAACCCTTCAACGGAATCATCTTAAAATATAATCTACTTCCAGATGTCGTTATAATACATACGTGTCCCAAATTTCAAGTGAATGTCTCGATTTAATTTTATCAACCCCTTTAATAATGGATTAAAGGTGGTGGGGGTTGAAAAATATTACTAAAAAATATGAGGCCTTGGCTTCTAGAACATACGCCGAATTTCATGTTTCTGTACCTTTACCAGCTTGCTTTACTTATTTTTCCCTATTTACCACCAATTACCCCCGCTCGTTCAACGCAATCATGTCAAAATATATTCCAGTTTAAGATATTGTTATACGTGTAACAAATTCCAAGTGAAAATCTAAATTTAATTTTATCAACTCTTTTAATAAGGGAGTGGGGGTGATGGGGGATGGAAAATATTATGGAAAAATCTGGGGCCATCGCCTCTAGTATATACACCAAATCACAAATTTCTATACTCTTACCAGCTTGCTTTACTTAGTTTCCCCTATCTACCACTATTTAACCCCCAACCCTTCAACGGAATCATCTCAAAATATAATCCAGTTCCAGATGTCGTTATATACATACGCGTACCAAATTTCAAGTGAACATTTCAATTTTATTTTATCAACCCCTTTAATAATGGAGTAGGGGTGGTGGGGGTTGAAAAATAATATAAATAATCCGAGACCTTGGCTTCTAGTACATACACCGAATTCCAAGTTTTTGTGCTCTTATCAGCTTGCTTTACTTTTTTCCCCTATTTACCCCTATTTAACCCCCAACCCTTCAACGGAATCATCTCAAAATATAATCTAGTTCCAGATGTCGTTATAATACATACGTGTACCAAATTTCAAATAAATATCTCAATTTTATTTTATCAACCCCTTTAATAATGGAGTAGGGGTGGTGGGGGGGTTGAAAAATATTTAAAAAAAAATTGTGTCTTTAACTTCTAGTGCATACACTGTATTTCAAGTTTCTGTACTCATACCAGCTTGCTTTACTTATTTTCCCCTATTTTACCATATTTAACCCCCAACCCTTCAACGGTAGCTTCTCAAAATATAATCTAGTTCCAGATGTCGTTATAATACATACGTGTACCAAATTTCAAGTGAATGTTTCAATTTTATTTTATCAACCCCTTTAATAATGGAGTAGGGGTGGTGGGGGTTGAAAAATAATATAACTAATCTGAGACCTTGGCTTCTAGCACATACACCGAATTTCAAGTTTCTGTACTCTTACCAGCTTGCTTTACTTATTTTCCCCTATTTACCCCTATTTAACCCCCAACCCTTCAACGGAATCATTTCAAAATATAATCTAGTTCCAGATGTCGTTATAATACTTACGTGTACCAAATTTCAAATGAATATCTCAATTTTATTCTATCAACCCCTTTCATAATGAAGAAGGGGTGGTGGGGGGGTTGAAAAATATTGCAAAAAAATATGAGGGATTGGCTTGTAGTACATGTATCAAATTTCAAGTTTCTGTACTCTTATCAGCTTGCTTTACATATTTCCCGATATTTACCCCTATTTACCCCCCAATCCTTCACCGGATATCTTCAAAAAACAATCCGGTTCTAGATTTCATTACAATATATACGTGTACAAAATTTCAAGTCAATATCTTAAACGGTTCCGGAGAAAGCGTGCGGACAAAAAAAAAGTTACAGACAGACCGACAGACCGACAGACAGACAGAAAATTTTTTTTTCGCTCAAATTTAAAATCTCGACGTTTCATGACATTCTAAACTGATTTCAAGAAAAAAAAAATTCGAATTTTTTTTTACGATTACTATACTTCCAATCCACTACGTGGATGTGGAAATAATAGGCGGCTCTTTTGGACATTCAATTGATTTTTTTTCACTTCCGATTTAGCTGCAAGCGACACTAAACTTTCGATTATTAAATGGAACACCCTATATATTATTGCATTTTTGAATTTTGCATAATTTTCTGAATACAGCGATGCCAAATAAGTGACATTTCAAACATCAATCCTTTTTTATAGTATAGTTTTTAGTTTTCCATTTAAGTGTGCCATGAATGGTTCCGATTTATTCTAACTGACCCGTCTAATGCTATAAAAATCGAAATCCCGTTAAAAACACTAAATTACGCGATTTATGAGGAAATAAAATTCCCCAAAAATTGCTTTTGGAGCAAATGGAACCATCGGTACCGTGGTGCCACGTATTAATACTATTAATAAGGAATTTCTTTATATGTGTGATAAATACAAACAAAATTACAGCTAAAAGAAAATAAGAAAATACAATATTATTCTAATTACCCTGTTACACATAAGGTGGTTTTGGAATACAAAAAATTAATACAAAACATTACAACAGTTCAAAATGCTGTCCATTAACGCCAATTGCTGGGCCGTTATGCTATTAACTGCTCTCCTTACTCGTAGCTCTAGGTCTTTACGGGTTGTAACGGCGGTTGAATAGACGATATTTCTTAAGTGACCTTGAAGGCCACCTCACAGGATCATTCGTCGAAATTACGTTTTCTCCAAATCTCCGTTGAAGGTAAGCAATTACTATCCTTGAATTATGGGGAGGGGCACCATCTTGTTGGAAATACATTCCCTGTCCTGAATCTAAAGGTAACTCATCTAAAATGTCCTCAATCTCATTTTCCAGGAATCTCAAGTATCTGGCACCAGCCAGAGGTCCTTCAAATATTATTGGTCCAATGATTCTACTACCGATTATTCCAAGCCAAACATTGAAACCGATCCGCACTTGAAAGTTACCCACCCGTAATAAATTTTGATTGTCTTGTGACCAATATTTTGCATTTTTTCGGTTAAATAATCCCAAATTTGTAAATCTTGACTCGTCTGAAAACATAATCGTGTTTGGCTGCACGTTATTATACAAAATTCAATTGCAATATTCCATCCTACGTTCGTAATCACTTTCGTACATATGCGGGTGCAATTGGTATTTAAAAGATTTATAGTGGTATTTGTGCAAAATTCGGCTTACTGTTTGGTGACTGATGTTCAATTCAAACCCAACTTGCCTCAAAGAAACAGTCTTTTCAACTTCTATTCCAGCCAAAACATTATTTTCCGTTCCTTCGTCAATAATGTATTCTTCGGAATCATTGTTGGGCTCTCTTCAATATTGGTTTTCAACGCGTTTAAAATAATTTTTCGCTGGACATTGTCTATCAGGATATCGTCGGCCATAAAGGTCCATATCTGCAATTGTTTTTTCTTACTTGCCCCATAAATAATTAACATGACTTGTATACATTTGCAGCATTTTGAACACAATTAACAAGAAATTTAAACAATTTTTAAAGACACAATAAATACACCGTTAAATCAACAAATGTTTGACAAGCTACATATTTCATTGTTTTCAAAGCCATCTTAATTACTTCTTAACATTTAATTAGAATAAAGTTGTATTTTCCAATTTTCTTTTTGCTGTAATTTTGTTTGTATTTATCGCAGAATTTAATAAGACACATAAATAAATTCCTTATTAATAGTACTAATAAATGATACCACGGTACCGATATGGTTCAATTTGAAAAAATTGAGTTTTGCCCCAAAAAAATTTTGATGAATTTTGTTTGGACATAAATCACATAATTTAGTGTTTTTAACGGGATTTCGATTTTTGTAGCATTACACGCGTCATTTAGAGTAAATCGGAACCATCATGGCACACTTAAATGGAAAACTAAAAATTATATTATAAAAAAAAATGATGTTTGAAATGTCATTTATATGGATTCAGAAAATTATTAAGAATTCAAAAATGCAATAATATATAGGATGTTCCATTTAAAAATCGAAAATTAGTGTACTTCCGGCGAAACCGGAATTTCAATCAATTATCTTCAAAACTAAAGAAGAAAAGGGGGGTATACCATGCTCCTGTTACACCCGGTATAGGAGCGCCAAAGCATGTAAATAAATTATATGTAGACGTTGTACTCTTCGCCGGTTTATTGAAGTTCTTGTACAATTGTTGCGCATTCTTTTAGATACACCTCACAGATTGCTGAGAATAGTTTAACTGTGTATAATTGTAATATTTTTAAGTGGCATCAATATTGGCACCATTCAAAGACTGTCATAATTTTTCGATGATGCCAGTTTACTTGGTGGGGTATATGTCACTGTCATTATATTATGCAACAATTTTGTATTTATAGATTCTCATGAAAGGTTACAATCTTCCATTTTTTAAATTTAAATGTTTTTCCTGAGATAGCTTTGGTTTATTGGGAGAAGGATATTAGGATAAATCTGAGTTATTCTAATATCCTTCTCCCAAGGACCAAAGTCATCTCCTTCGTTTTCCCAAACATCAAATCAAAATATCAAGAATTGCAATATGTGAGTATGAGTTCACGACAGATTTCACTCTGCTAATTGACCAGACAGCACCAATGTTCCAGCAGCTTTCCCTTTCTATTCCGATCTTCAGCTCCTCTTAAGGAACTGTGTAGATTAGGCGGTGTAGTACGTTAGCTACCGCTCTTGGTTATAATTTTTCAGTTGATTTTTTGCTGTCAACTCTCCTTGAAGGGATAGATAGAGAGCCGACTGTACAGATTTCCTATGAATAAGATACATGAAAAACTTTGTATGAGTGAGTAAGTACCACCACTTTTCATATAAGCAAATTTTGCCCGGTTCATGGAATTTTACCGGAAATTACGTCAAAATGAGAGGATGCGGGCAAATAAGAAGAGGCACCCTGTTTCTTTTAACAAGAAGGCTTGTACTTTAACTTAAAAAAAAAATCATTCATATATTCGATGATTTAAGAAAACACAAAAAAAATTGAGTGTCTCAGAGTTGCGGACAAATTAAGCCTGGCACCCGACTACAATCTCATTTTATACCTCAAAACCTATATTTTGACGTAAGTTTTATTCGTGTATTCGATGTATTGAGTAGAAGGTAGGGAGACGACATCCTATACAAATTTCCTATACAGAAACGACATCTGTAGGCGTGGCTAAATGTAGTAACAATATGGTGATTTTGGCAGATCCGGACTAATTAAAATAATAAGAACTTTGTACCCCGACTAGACGGTCTATCTGGTTAATTCAATAAATGCAAGAGTTTTAGCAAAAAGAATTAGAATAAAGGATACATATGCAAATAAGACAAAATAAACATTTTAAAATATATTTAAGAGCCTCTAAATAATACAATTTTATTGCTTTGATGCCTAATACTTTGAGACTTATTTATTGTACTTTTACCTAAATAGACATTTTCAATACGTTTAAAAAAAAAGTGGCATTATAATATGTCAATAATATGCATACGATTTGAGTTAAAAGTATTGCACAGCTTTTATAACTTTTTAATTACTAGTTCTATTGAATAGTGTTTCATACAAAATTGAAATAAAAAACGAACAGGTTTGTGGTTTGAATTTTTATACAAATTTCTATTTTGACATTTGAGTTAGTAACTTGTTTTTTTAAATCACACCCAATAATATGGTTTTATGACTTATTTAACGGCATAAACACCAACCTTGTAGATTATTCATGAATCCTAGTAAATGTAACGTAATGTCCTTTTCTTTAAAAACATCACCTTTTATTTTTGATTACAGGTTAGATAATGTCATACTTCAAAGTCCTATAACATTTCGCGACCTCGGCGTAACTTTTGATAGTAAATTATCCTTCACTGATCATATCGATACCATTGTGTCCGAAGCCTCCAAAGCCCTTGGATTCATCGTTCGTACTAGTCGAGAGTTCACTAATACTGATACTCTGAAAATTCTTTATCAATCCTTCGTCAGATCGAAACTTGAATACGCATCGCTAATTTGGAGTTCCAGTTATGATGTTCACAAGAATAACTTGGAGGCAGTTCAACGTAGATTTCTTAAATTACTGTGGTTCAAATCCGACGGTACCTATCCAGTGATTGGTTTTCCGCACAGTACCTTACTTGAAAGATATTCTATGACTACTCTTGAGGATAGGCGTACGTACTTTTCTCAAGTATTTTTGTTTAAATTACTACACAATGATTTTGACGCACCCGAAATAATTAGTAAGCTTAATTTTCACGTTCCCAGATTAACCTCTCGTAATCACCAAGTGTTCTATTTACCTACGCCGCGTACCAACGTACTAAATAATTCACCTTTATATACGATTTGCAGTACTTCTAACAAATTATGTAACGACTTCGATATTTTTAATTGCAGCCTTAGTGACATAAAACAAAATGTTCTAAATTAAATAACCAGTGAGTGTCTTTGTTTTTCTTAATTTGCTTTGAATCACATATGTGTATATATGTATATATAGTTTTTATATTTAAACATTTCCCATGTTATTTTTTTCTCTTTCTTCGTATCATTAGTTATTCATAGTTCGTACATTTAAGTAATTTTTTTCTTCATTTTACTTTCTTTCTATGTTGTTGTATATTATGTAATTAATGCTTTGTATGCCTTTATTCCTGTTCTGTAATTGGGTATCTTACCTGTTGAACAGTGTATGCAATAAATAAATAAATAAATAAATAAAAAGAGAACGACAAAAAAATTATTTGCATAAAACATTTTTTGATATAACTTCCTAATATTTAAAAAATTATAGGCAAAATATGCAACAGTTTTTATTTACGTTGATATACAAAATGTGCAATGTTATCCTAAAATAAACAATTTTTTTTATTCTACGAACTATATAACCTGAGTATATTGACAAAAACATTTAATTAGCTGTTAGTTGTATACTCTACATATGAAATGTTATTTCCGTTAATTTCTTCTTGTCGACGCCATCACCAAGAGCAACTTCTTTTAGCACACGACACCACATAGTCCTTTTAATGTTTATAATTGGGAAGAAAACTATATTAGTTTTTGATTTTCACTTTATTTCTTGTCAACATGACAATTGTTTCGCCACACAGTGGCTTCTTCAGATATTGAGTACTAGTATACCAGTACTCAATTATTATCATGGATTTTCATCAAGTAACGGCCCAATCTGTTCAATATTTAAAAGAAGCTAGTACGAGTTTCCTGGCCTTATGGTACTTTAAACTACTTTTACGATGCAAAATAGTAACACAAAATATATGGTTTTTCAACGAGTGTTTAAAAAATGATGTCTTCCCAAGATACATCAAACTTAAAACTAATTAGTATACCAGTACTCAATATCTGAAGAAGCCACTGTGTGGCGAAACAATTGTCATGTTGACAAGAAATAAAGTGAAAATCAAAAACTAATATAGTTTTCTTCCCAATTATTATCATGGATTTTCATCAAGTAACGGCCCAATCTGTTCAATACTTTTAATGTTTATTGTCTAAAATTTAACAAACCATGGGTAAAAATCACAGTAAATCTAATTTAAAACAAACTCTCACTATTTGAGGAAAAGTAGTAACAAGATGGCGAAATTATGCCGTTTTTGATCACATGACTGCTTCTCCCTACCTTCTAACTCAATGGTTCGATGTCACAAAAAATCGTGACCGAAAGTGACATCAAAATTCCACGCCGCGAGCAAAATTTGCTTATGTGTGGTAGTACTTACTCACCTACACAAAGTTTTTATTCATAAGAAAACTGTACAGCCGGCTCTCCACCTAAGAACGATAAGAATAAGAACGTATTATTTTACGTTAAGTTCGAAAGCTATTAATTTTCAGTACTGAATATCTTACAATATTTTTAGTATTTGAAGTTTATGAATGTCAAAAAATAATATCCATATTTAAAAAATAAAATTAGCAGCTACTGGAAGCGGTTGGAACTTCTCCACCCGATGAATCTTTGAAGCTTGAAATTAAATGCGACAGTAAAGCTAAAGCTGTACAGTTGTTGAATAGGAACGCACGTGACAAGACGAGTTTCACAGCGCAACGGCTCCGCGCACTTACCGTGCTACCCGAAAAGCGATGTTTTTTATTTTTTTTTTTGGTACGGAAACCAAGTCGAAAGTGTCGAAAATATAGTTGAAATCGGAATTTTAACTAATTCTCAATGGTTCGATAACAAATTGTAATTAGGGTTAAGTGTTAGAGAACCAAAAATGTAAGGTTAACTTCGCCCTTAATAAAGACAATTTATTATTATTATTATTTTTTTTTTTTTTTTCGGTTTCACCGTTGCCGGACAGGGCTTTCGTGCTTTCCGACCGATACCACACGGTAGCCGCGCCGGCGATAATAACAGCCACTCCCCACGACTTGTGGGGTTAGTGACTGTACATTCCAGATTCATGTGCCCTAAGTAGGCGAAGGGACCCCAAGATGACCGCTTTCTGCATTTGGCCTGCTAGCCATTCGGCTGATTTCCGACAGGCTGGTATGGTCTTCAGTTCTGAGAGCAGCGTAGGCTTCATACCTCCGAATACACCGATTATTAGAACGACCATCTTGACCGAGTAGCCTGGGTACAGCACTTGGAGCTCGTACCGGAGATCACGATATTTGGTCCGTTTTTCCTCCTGTTTCAAAGCGATGTTTGGCTCTGCAGGTGCTGAGAACTCGATCACAAACATCACCTTGTTTTGATGGTCGAGGAGGACTATATCAGGCTTGTTGGCTTGAATTAGCCTGATTGTCGGAAACGAGAAGTTCCAGTAAATTCGGCACCTCTCGTTCTCGACAACGGACTCGATGTCTCCGGGGACGTAAGGCAGCACTGGTTTCTGGTCTACTCCGTACGAGTGCCGTAGATGGTAATACAGCACCCGTAACGCCGCGTTATGGCGATGGATGTAGGCCGAAATTGCATATACCAGGCATGCAGATAGTAAATGCATGAGCGATTCCGGCGCCTGACGACAGGTCCTGCAGTTAATATCAGGAACCTCTACACCCATTACGCGGCTTCGGTAAACCAAAGTGTTGATTACACCATCTTGGCAGGCCACAATGAATCCCTCGGTCTCCGACTTTAGCCCAGCTGACCTTAAAAAGGCGAATGTCAGCTTAGTCGATAAACCCAGTGTTTCTAGGTTCTTATAGAACACCCCGTGCATGGGTTTATCGACATGCTGCCTAAACAGATATTCCTGTTCGGCAGCTTTTATTTGGGCCTTCAGGCGAGGTGGCTGCAGTTCAGTGACTGACTCTGGGTCAGCACCGAGCCGGCCTCCTCGTCTGTTGTCGAATACGAGACCATGTTCATCTGCGGCTCGTCTTGCCGCCTTAAACAGTCCTGTTATTATTATTATTATTATTATTATAAAATAACCAACTTGTTAGGCCAAAACGGAAATAAACGTAATCTAATCTCAACCAAAACCTTTTCAGATCTTCTGGAGCACTAAAGAAGCCCTCATGCAAAGTTTCGTCCAAATCCGTTTAGTAGTTTCGCCGATATAATGCTAACACACATACACAAACACATTTTTCAAAAATCACTTTTTTGGGTTCCTGGGACCTCAAAACGTAAAGTTTGGATGTTATTTGTATTTTCGATTTTGTTTCATGTTGCAGTCGCGGTAGTCTCAAGGATTGTTTCAATACTTGTTTTAATACGATAAACCTACTTCTATACAAAATTGTATATCAAGACTATTTTGTCCCAGCTCTAGCCATAATTCTTTCATGGGGACTGGGCTAATAATAGTAAACGCCAAATACATAGTAACATATCAGGCTCTACTGACTTTTTATAGGAAAATAATTCTTTTCAATAATATACATGTTTGTTTTTGTATTCTGATGATTACAATATTCATTATTGGAAATATTGCCATGCAATTATCTGACTCAAGTTATTTAAATAATTGGAGGGTATTTAATAGCTGGAAGTTGAAACCGGGACGTCTGTTTGATCAAACCTCTTGAAAATAGTCAAGAGTTCTTGCGTTAGCATTGTATTTTCTTGCTAAATTACACAAGCTAAGACAAGAGTTTAGAAGGCTTACATCTTAAATCTTTGACAGGTATCTACCTGTCACATCAAATTTTGCCCAACTAGTAAGTTGCAGTAATATCAGCAATTTCATTTATTGTCAATAAGGAAGATATACCATCCTATACAAGCTCACACTTATCTATGTTTAGCGTGATTGGACGATTCGATTTCCAGCCATAATTTTCATTTTGTTTTAATTTATACTTAAAGTGCACTCAAATCTTATCGCTTGAAGATTGTAAAGTATATGAACTTTACTTTACTTGATACAGCTAGAGTAGTATCATTTGAACATCTCGAGTTAGGGTACCGGTGTGTGGATAAAATTTTATTCAAGCATGTGATAAGCCCAAACCACAAATGAAAATTTGTGAAATTCGTCTGTAAAGCCAGTTGCCGGAAATTTTTTTAATTAAAATGAGGGTAGGCCTACTTGACGTACCAGGGCTGATCGTAAATCTAATTAGTGACATTAGGAATGGCAAGAGCTCAGATTATTCAATATGTATTACTTTTATCAAGAAGTAAGTATGTATGAAGTGAGACACAAGAACTGAGTCAGGATTGCTGTTATGTGAGTTCGTAGTAAAACACTAAACGACGCAATGAGTAAACGGACAACCTATTATTTAAAATTAAATAATGATGAAATGTTTAAACGAATCATCATCATTACGAAAATAAAAACTGAAAGAATTACATTTTTAACGAATATACTGGTGCATTGAACGTCGTCCGAATGCAACTGTTTGACAAATACAAATTCAAAAATTGTTCCGTCATTTTCCAGGATCTAGTGTAAGTCTGAAGTTTATAATGAAGTGAAACATAAAACAGTTGAACACCAATGTATGACAATGAAACATGCAGACTAGAAAGATAATTTAAACTGTTTTCTACAACAAAAGCTTGTTCCCCTCTCTTAACTAGATATGGTGGGAGATAAAAGGCAACGTCCTGATAAATTCATTAAAGTGCAAAATAGGCACTGAGGTGTTATTAACCTAGGCGGAAGCACTGACTATCGAAAGCAGTGAGTGTGAGTAAAATTTTGGACTTAATTTTGAAGTTTGATTACTTTACATAATCAATGATTTTTGTGTATGGAAAAATATATTTTTTCCATGTAGTCGTAGTTATAATTATCCTTAGCGCACTGTAGTCACGTAAGCATTGGTACAGCAATAGAAACATAAGATAGTTGAGGCGTTATAGTCCCAACCTAAAGTAAGTCGAATTCTAAATCGGAACTTTTCCATAATAAATTATTACAAAAGGTTATAAGACGATGATGCCAATAATTATTGTCGTAAAGGCATAAATTAATCATTTTTATTGTTAATTAACTATTTAAGTAGATTTAATTATTTTGCTTAATGAATTAACTTTTGGATGTGTTGTCCAAACGTATTAAAAAAAAATTATATAAATATCTAATTTAAAAAAAATGAGAAGCAGTAAAAATTAAATCATTTAATAATTGAAAATTCAGTTAAAAATTATGAAGGAAAAGAGAAATTTGACAGTTTACAAACGTTAATTTTTTTTTTTTATTTATTAAAAGTCTCCTAATTAAATTGGAAACAATATTAAGACATGCGTAAGACATCAATGCTTTACACAGTTAGTTTTCGGAACTGGACATTATTTGCTACATGCTGTAAATTAAAATATACCGTTTGCATGCTGGGTTGACATATTTTCTATAAGACTACATGTAAAAGTTTTTTAAATTTTTAACTTTATGAGTTTCCTAATGACATTGGGTTGTTTACAGAAAATTATGTCATAAATAAAAATCTATCAAAAAAAATATTTCAGGTTTTGTTCATTGTTTTCTTCTAACGCCTCAACCTCCTTAAACAACTCCGTGTGTACGAAAATGTGACGGATAAATAAAAAGATCAAAACTCTACAAGTAAAACTCTGCTCCATAAATAAGAATCCTTGATTTAATAACGTGATGGCGACCATTTGGCAACAACGCTTAAGTAGTGGTTTTTAATATAGGTATCAGACATCGTTGCCGAATATTGTCAGATTATTATAAAAGTGGTAGAAACTTGAGCTCAAAAATGTATTTGCGTGGAATTTTACTTTGTAAGTGGTTGTGATAAATAAGACCATTAACTAGTTACTTTAGAATATCTAATTTACTAACTTCAGTGGAAATAATACCTAAACTGTTTTTGAATTTTTTAGGATTGGTATTTTATTTTCAATCATCTGCAAAACTGTTATTTCCAGCAGTTTCCGGTGATTTTCAAAATCAGTAAATTAAGAGGGAAACAAATCTACGAGAACTTCAAGGTTTGTAGAATAAAATTAACGATACTTTTCCAGGTACAATATAGTATATAAAAATTATATACGCATCACGTTCTTCATTGAGCAAAACAAAATGAAAAAGCACTTCATATAGCAGATTTTACTTACCAACACGTGCACTGTAGAAGAAATGGTCTTATTCAATTACAGAATCATTGTTAAAATAAGTCCAAATAATTTGACCACCATTAATATTCCCATGATTGGCATAATACATTGTCGATTGAGTAGTCTTAGTTATGGAAAGATCCGTTAAAATACTGAGTGAAAAGTATTCTTATTTTACTCAATTTAATATCGAATTCCAGATTACTAATGGTTTAAAAAAAATCATACATAAGGTCAATTTTCCTCGAATGAGGTCTTCGGTAAATGAGGTAAAATAAAAAATTTGTCGAATTCTATTTTATTTTACATAACAAATATTGACATAAAATATAAATAGGAATGTAAAATACTATACAGTAAACAATAGAAACGAGCTTTCTCGGATATATACTGAATAAAAACTTTCAATACGTCTTCAAAAATAACAAGCAATTAATATTGTAGGTATGGTAGGTGAATCTTAAAGCAAAGAGAATATTAATACTGTTATATCGATATAAAGATAGGTGTTGATGTTAATAATAAAGAAAACGATCAGAAGAAAAACGAATCAATTTTGATTAATTCTTTGCAGCACATGTTCTGCTTGACCGGTCAACATTGCACCCCCATATTACATCACACCGCATTATTATGAAAAAACAGTAAGAAAACACTTAAAAAATGCAATTTCTATAATATTATACTAATTCAAATAATTGCTATGATCTGACGTTTACTAACCTCATGAAGGTGTAAAGATGATGTAAAGTCTACGCAATGTCATATCGCTGTTTGTTGTATCATGAAAACAATGTTCCAAACTGGTACCTATATGGTTTTTATATAGCAATATTAGTTGCTGAGGAACACGTTTTTAACCTTCTATCAGAAACTAAGCTTTTTGGATCCAATTTGAATCCAAATAACTATGTTAACTCCATCTAAGATGCATTAGGGTATTTAACTGAGATAAATATATATGTCTATGTCTACTGAGCCATATATATATTTCTCAGTTAAATACCCTAACGCATCTTAGATGGAGTTAACATAGTTATTTAAATTGCACTTGACAGTTCTAAGTACATTTTACGCCTACATTCACTGGTTTTGGATGTCTCCATTTAGCCACGATGTTTCTTGTTGAATAGACTATATTAAACATATCACAAATAGGCCATGATTGAAACCTATAATTCTAAAATCTAATCGACCTATAACCTAACACGAGATAACTAGTGTTACAACACTTTAGGATTATTGGAAAGGGACATACACTTCGCGTCAAGGTGCCCTTCATGACACCTTTATTTAACACGTAACACATACCAGGCAACAGTAAGGGGGTAATGTAAGGACAGCCTATGTTGGTGATTTTACTGATTTATTTGCTGCACAGACGATAATAGCGATGATAAATTTTGACAATAGTCCCAGACAGAATAATTTAATTCAATTCAGAAAATAAATTAATATCCTAAACTAATTTCTTCTATTAAAGGCTTCGTTAGTGAGAACATTACCGTAACTAAAATACTTTGAGACAATTGCTAATGTCTTTTTCTTTAACTAAACTGTCGATAAGGAAACTAATAATTCAAATATCTACCAAAATATTAATATAGCATATCATCACTGCAAGGCATCAATATGAGAGTCTACCAATTTCATCTAGAATAAGCATGACATCGAACTACCAAAGATTCACTCGGAGCATGTATTGAAACCTTTGCCATTTCATTGCCATGATTGAAACCTATAATTCTAAAATCTAATCGACCTATAACTAACACGCGATAACTAGTGTTACAACACTTTAGGATTATTGGAAAGGGACATACACTTCGCGTCAAGGTGCCCTTCATGACGCCTTTGTTTAACACGTAACACATATCGGGCAACAGTAAGGGGGTAATATAAAAACAGTGGGTAAGGACAGCCTATGTTGATGATTTTACTGATTTATTTGTTGCACAGACGATAATAGCGATGATAAATTTTGACAATAGTCCCAGACAGAATAATTTAATTCAATTCAGAAAATAAATTAATATCCTAAACTAATTTCTTCTATTAAAGGCTTCGTTAGTGAGAACATTACCGTAACTAAAATACTTTGAGACAATTGCTAATGTTTTTTTCTTTAACTAAACTATCGATAAGGAAACTAATAATTCAAATATCTACCAAAATATGAATATAGCATATCATCAATGCAAGGTATCACTATGATAGTCTACCAATTTTATCTAGAATAAGTATGACATCGAACTACCAAAGATTCACTCGGAGCATGTATTGAAACCTTTGCCATTTCATTGGTTTAAAACGTGTAAAAAACAATTGTGGGTTTTCTTCTGTCAAATTAAAAAACATTAAACTATCAAGAATGGCTTACATTATTGGTTGTATTCTCTGCCAGGTTACAATTTTGTTGCGCTAATATGGTACAATAAATTAATATTACTTAGTATGACCAAAAAGTCAGACGTACATTAACACTGTAATGGTTTTCACAATTCTGTAGACGATACTAGTTTTATTGCAGCAAATGCAGATGAAAGGACAATGTTAAAAATAGCTGATTTTTGGCCCCCATCGCGGAACGCATAAGTCTCAGAGAAAATGGTTGGAAAAGGCTCGATATTAATAAAAATATGTCTTCATGAACTTAAATGGCTGGGAAAATTCTATTCCACCGCTAAAAACATAAAAACAACTCCTAAAATTGCTTTGAATAATAGCTTATATTGAATGTGAAAATTATATTTATTTTATGATAACTATTAGGTATCGATCCAATAGAGATAACAAAAGGGTAAATATTACACCTATCCACACGGTATTCAGGGGGTGGAACGCCAAACATAGCACCTATTAAAAAATAGATACCAAGTTGATTAAAATTGTACAATAGTAAATTATTTTTTAATACTAGTTGAGCCAGACCTTTAACTGATTCTGACCTCAGTATCTCTATTTTCAACCCCTCATAGGGGTTGTTTTTTAAAACAGGGATGCTGAGGTCAGGATAAGTTGAAGGTCTGGCTCAACTAGTATTTTTTTTCTTTAAACTTGCAGAAAATTAGCAGCTATAGATTGGCGCTGATGGAATTCCAATAAAATTTCACACTAAAAAGATAATCGAAGTTTTCGGGGTTAACACTTTTGTCCGACATTTCGGTCATTTTTTCCTCAAGAAAATTTTAAGCTCGAAAACGGTTCGGTAAGCTGAGTAAATAGAATTCTACAAAATCGTCTTTTTTTCTAAAAAATCGATCATTGCAAAAACTGATCAATATCTTGCTATTTTTTATACACGCTATACGTTCAGCGACTTTCATTAAATACTCTTTTTCTTTTTTTATGTATATGCAATTGAAAAAAATGCGATATTAAGCGTTTTTTTTTTAACAAATAATTTATTTGTAAATTCATTGATAACAAACTACGCTGATTTTATGGCTATTAAAAAGTTCTACAAATTTTCTATAAAACTCTTTTTTTGTAGAAAGTCTAGATTTTTTCTAGACGCGAAAAACTGACTTTGGGCCACTTTTGACCCTATTTTGAATGACTTCTACATGGCCCGCTGGTTCAAAATTAGTTCATCAAATTCCACGGAATTTTTCCTACCTCTTCCATATTTTATCTTGCGGATGGCTCAGTTGGCATGAAAAAATCTAATTTAATTGGACTAAGTAATAAACATTTCCATGGTGCATCTTTTTTTTTAATCCTTCAACTATATGCTCAAACGTGCGCCAATGGCTTTCCATGTTCCATTTACCGCACCCTCAGCGCTAGCCGTATAACGCTCTTAACGACTACTTGTTCGGCCTGTTAACTTTGTTTATGCGTATTTAAATGTCCCAGATCTGTTATTTGCTCCTAGTGAAACACTGTTTAATTTAGACGTACATTATCAAGTTTTAAACAATCCTTGAATTCGAGGTTGAGAGGGCTTGCAGCGATGTACCAGGTTGATGGCTACAAGTTTAAAGCAAAGAGATCTCTAATTAATAGTGGAAAAGTTACACCTTATGCATGAAAGTAGGAAAAAATCAAAGAGTAAATAATATCCATTGAACAGAGCTGCGCATGAATAAAACAATTTCAAAAAACTATTGTTTGCGATTATTTTTGGGCATTTATTATGAATTAAAACACGTGGACTTGATATTTTGGACAACTCTAAGCATTTATTTGTCTCTTGACATATTGACAAAAAAAATTTAAATACACGTTGTTCCTTTTTTAACGCTTATATATCTAGAAGGGCGAGGTTAGGTAAAAGAAGTCAAAAATCTAAAAATGCTTAGAATTGTCCAAAACATACAGTCCACATGTTTCAATTCATAATAAACGATCAAGAATACTAGTTTTACTTCCACATCCACGTAGTGGATTGGAAGTATAGTAATCGCAAAAAAAAAATCAATTTTTTTTTTCTTGAAATAGGTTTAGAATGTCATGAAACGTCGAGATTTTAAATTTGAGCGAAAAAAAAAATTTCTGTCTGTCTGTAACTTTTTTTGTCCGCACGCTTTCTCCCGAACGGTTCAAGATATTGACTTGAAATTTTGTATACGTATATATTATAACGAGATCTGGAACTGGATTGTTTTTGAAGATATCCGGTGAAGGGTTGGGCAATAAATAAGGGTAAAATGGGGAAATATGTAAAGCAAGCTGGTAAGAGTACAGAAACTTGTAATTTGATGTATGTAGTACAAGCCAAGGCCTCAAATTTTTTTATAATATTTTTCAACCCCCCACTACCCCTAGTCCATTATTAAAGTCGTTGATAAAATAAAATTGGGATACTCATTTGAAATTTGGTACACGTATGTATTATAACGGCATCTCTGGATTATATTTTGAGATGATTTCGTTGAAGGGTTGAGGGTTAAATAGGGGTTAATAGGGGAAAATAAGTAAAGCGAGCTGGTACGAATACAGAAACTTCAAATTCGGTGTATATATTAGAAGCCAAAGCCTCAAAGTTTTTTATAATATTTTTTAACCCCCCACCACCCCTATTCCATTATTAAAGGGGTTAATAAAATAAAATTGAGATATTCATTTGAAATTTGGTACACGTATGTGCTATAACGACATCTGGAACTAGATTATATTTTCAGATGATTCCGTTGAAAGGTTGGGGGTTAAATAGGGGTAAATAGAGGAATATAAGTAAAGCAAGTTGGTAAGAGTACAGAAACTAGAAATTCGGTGTATGTACTAGAAGCTAAAGACTCAGATTTTTTTATAATATATTTCAAGCCCCCACCACGCCTACTCCATTATTAAAGGGGTTGATAAAATAGAATTGAGATAATCATTTGAAATTTGGAACACGTATGTGTATATTATAACGACATATGGAACTAGATTATATTTTGGGAATCTTCCGTTGAAGGGTTGGGAGTTAAATAGGGTTAAATAGGGGACAATAAGTAAAGCAAGCTGGTAAGAGTACAGAAACTTGAAATTCAGTGTATGTACTAGTAGCCAAGGTCTCAGATTATTTATAATATATTTCAACCCCCACCACCCCTACTCCATTATTGAAGGGGTTGATAAAATAAAATTGAAATATTCACTTGAAATTTGGTACACGTATGTATTATAACGACATCTGGAACTAGATTATATTTTTAGATGATTCCGTTGAAGAGTTGGGGGTTAAATAGTGGTAGGTGGGGAAAAATAAGTAAAGCAAGCTGGTAAGAGTATAGAAATTTGGGATTTGGTGTATATGTATATACTAGAAGTGATGGCCTCAGGTTTTCTTATAACATTTTCCATCCCCCCACCACCCCCACTCCCTTACTAAAAGAGTATTGAAAACGATATCTTAGATTATATTTTGACATGATTGCGTTAAACGAGTGGGGGTAATTGGTAAATAGGGAAAAATCTGCTAAGAGTATAGAAACTTGAAATTCGGTATATGTCCTAGAAGCCAAGGCCTCAGATTTTTTACTAATATTATCAACCTCCCACCACTCTTAATCCATTATTAAAGGGGTTGATAAAATTAACTTGAGATATTCACTTGAAATTTGGGACACGTATGTATTATAACGACATCTGGAACTAGATTATATTTTGAGGTGATTCCGTTGAAAGGTTGAGGGTTAAAAGGGGGTAATTAGGGGAAGATAAGTAAATCAAGCTGGTGAGAGTGCAGAAATGTGGGATTTGGTGTATATACTAGAAACTAAGGCCTCAGATTTCTTTCTAATACATAACCACCATCACCGCTCCATTATTAATGGGTTTGACAACATAAAATTGAGATATTTACTTGAAAGTTACTACACGTATGTAATGTAATGACATCTGATTGAGATGATTCCATTGAAGGGGTGAGACGTGGTAGTTTGTGAATAGGGGAAAATAAGTAGGGTAAACTAAAAACTTAATTTTTAACGTATATGGTAGAAACCAACGCCTCAAACTTTTCTATGACATCTGCTCCAAATATTATTAAAATTCTATGACCAATAATTTCCACATACTGGAGTGCAAATCTAGTCAAGATGTTTCCTTCAAAGTGGCTTGCATGAAAAATCTGGATGTGGAAGTAGTGATTCCTTAGACAGCGGTTTTTTAGAAAATATAGAAATTAAATACACTTTATTTTCTCCCTTAAACGCTTATATCTCGAGAAGGATGAAGTTAGGTAAAAAATGTCGAGTCAAAAGATATTTAGAATTGTCCAATATGTACAATCCACTGTTTTTTTTTGCAACTTAAAAAGATTTGTTGATGACTGGAAATGGTGAACCTCTGTCCCAGTTTACGACCGGAATCGAAAAAGCACCAGTTCCCATGACCCTGGCTTTATTCTATACATCTTTAGGAATATTTTGCACCATTTCACATTAAAACCAGGTGCGGCGAGGTTTCATCTTGAGGTTAAATGCTTCATTTCCTCGACTATTTTATTATTACTTTCTTACACTTCAAAAATCAGTGTAACCCGTAAAATCAATAGAATTCTGTAACCAGGAATAGAGAGTATGATATTCCCTATAAAAATTATACTATCATATAAAAATTATTCACAGTTTGGAACATTTATAAAGCATCATTGCTGGGACTCATCGCTCAAGACAACGTCGAGGTCTGGGGTGTTTATGGCGTTCTGCCAAGACGTTATGACTGCAATTTTGTTCTGCTTTTACAAGCATGAGTAGAGATCGGACTTCACATCTTTATGACGTCAAAACCAGGGTTGACCCTAGGTAATGTGCCCGCACGTACACATTGGAAGCATATATGAATGACACTTTACTTTCTAGTTTTTCAGCTTACAAAAATAAAAATATATTTCTATATTCCTGTTCTAAATGTTTCGGATTTCAACTTTGACGTATTTCACTTAAAATCCATTTATTTCGTGAACAGAACTTCTCAACGCATATTTGAGATATCTGAGCTTTCACAAAGTCGTCACCTTTACGCCTTGTGTTGAAAAGTTTACTTCTTTTTCATTTAAAAGACATATTACATCTGACATTTTAAGAAATCCAGGGTTGTTTCAAAACCAGTTTCGAATTTTTGTTTTACTATCTCAGTAATATCCGCGATTATTGAAAAATGAATTGTTGAAGATAAAATACAACTTTCATTGCACTAGCTGCAATAAAACGTCTGATGTTTTAGGCATACGTTCAAACTCCATCTATGGCTAGAGGTATTCGTGTAAAATGTCCGTGCATGGTTTCACATTTCTTCGAACTATTGGATACATAAACGCCTGTTGAGCCTAGTAGAGCAAGATCCCAAAGCCGCCAGACCTACGTCATCTAGCAAAGCTAATATTTTGACAATAAATAGTGTGATATGCAGTTAAGAACGTATGAGTATTTGATAACTTGAAAGCGGGGCCCTTTTACAGAAAACAGGGCTACAAAAGTGCTGCTGGAATATAGATAGATAGATATTTTAGAATATTATAGATATATAGATATTTTATTACTGTCAATTACACAAAAGTGTTTACGTACGTCAAAATCAGCTAATAGTGTTCAATACTTATACTAAAGATTACATTTGAAATCAATAATTAAAAAACAAGTTATATGTTGTGGAGAGATATAAACAAATAGTAATAAAATAAGATGTATCACAAAATTCATAAAGTATAAAAATAAGGCAATGACAAAATATAAAATAGTACCACAATAAATAAAAAACAGATGAAAATTAAACATTTCGGGGTTTTAAGTTTTAAACGAAATATTTGCGTAGGGAGGAAACTAGTTGTAGTCAAACTTTCTAGAATGATGCATCAATATACAACAAAGTAGGTACAAAGTGATGTAAATCTATAAATTCTCGTATAATGTAGAAAGTTTTATCAAGCAAATATTGCTTTACTTTCACCTTGAATTTTTTTAATTGATTATATTAATTAAATTGTTAGTCAGAATCCTCCCTACCATCTACTAAAACGAATATATGGTTTGAATATTTCTTGTCGCTATTTGATGAAACATTTGCAAGTTTTTCCATATTCGTTAGAATTTTTTAATTTTCAATTTTATTATTATCCCAGGATAATTTAATAAATATACTGAGATAACATAAACTGATCAATATGTTTTGAAACAACGTATCATTTAAATGTGCCCAGCAGTAGTTATATGGCATATCCTTACTTGATTCTCAAACCTGAGGTTATAATCAAGAATGTTGTGTATATTTAATATGTACAACCCTTAAGGAGCCAGTCAGCAGTTGTGTGTTGACTATAGGTTTATTCATTAATATTCATGTATTATTTATAATAACAAAGCACTTTTAGGGTTTATCTTGCTAAAATTATTTCAAATATGAAACTTAATTGATTTGCTCACTATTGAGGGTTTAGAATTGACTGGCCCTATAGATAGCCACAATGATGGATGTGAACATCATCTAAAAAACAGTGTTAACAACTTTAAAAATTCCACAAACGTGTGCAGGACATGTGTGAATAAAAATCACGATCCCTTGTGATATTTTTTTTCATATCTGACATCTTGATATCAGGGTGGGTTACGTCGTCTTGCATTCGTTACATCATCTTTAACTACAATATATAAAACCTAATGAAAATTTATATTTAATAGATGAATGCAGGAGCTCATAACAAAAGAAAACATTCATATGTGAGTAATATTAGAAAAGGTTCAATTCAGGATCAATTTCATTTCAAGTGTAGAAAATTGTTCAATCATCCATTCTTAATATACTCGCAATAAATGTAACTTTCTCGTTCCATTCTAACGTCTAAATATTTCGTCAAGAGTACATAATAAAATTTCATAATCATCCAACTCATTCAATATTTAAAGACCGTTTTTTTTAAAGAAGAACGTCAAAGAACACGTTTTAAAAATGTATGCTTCTTTTGTTCAAGAATGTCTAGATATTACAATTTAAGTATTATTACAATATTATTACAATTCTGTACATTTGTGTAAACATATTACTTCCACATTTATTTTATTTTTTTATTTTATGAATACAGCTGCCCAGACAGATGTGCATCCAATTACAGGGCAGGAAATATACAAAAAGTATGTATACATTACAGAGTCGATAGCTAAAACTAAATATTTTACATTGAACAATAACTATCAAATTAAAAATGGAAAATGCAAAGTAATGTGAGCAGATACTTTAACTAAACGATGATATGGTAGGAACTAAAGGTTAATTTAAGAATGATTTAAATACATTGCTTTATATTATTAGTACTACAATTAAAAATATCAAGGTTCAACTGATAGCTGAATAGAATAGAGTGAATAGGAGAATAGAAGATTTTAATACATTTGGCGTAGCTAAGTAGAATAGGGCGTATGATCGAGTCTGAAAAGATAGAACATCGAAATGTATGGAACTGAGAATATCCGGGCAGTCTATCCGACTTGTTAATAGTTTGTGTAGGAACAGAACAGAAAAATAGACTCTACGTGTCGCTAAGTCATTTAAATTAAATCTGGCTAATAAGCCAGATTGTGGCGTGCCTCTGGGGGATAAATTCCGTCAGCTTTGAGGAAGAGATATTTGACGTGCCTTCTCTGAACCCGTTCCAAATTAAGAATATGAATATTATATTGTGGATTCCAAACAATACCACCATATTCCAGTTATGGGCGTACAAAAGCATTAAATAGGAGAAAAAGTGTGGAAATATCTTTAAAGTGCCTTTAGTTTCGCATAATAAAGCCTAGATTTCTGTAGGCATTAGCAATTGTGTGATCAATGTGGGCAGTAAAAGTTAATTTTGAGTCAAAAATGACTTCAAGATCCTTGGATTGAGTGCACCTAGTTACCATATCATTGCCTATTTTGTAGGAACAGTTTATAGAGTTATTTCTTCTCGTAAAGGTCATCGAATTACATTTTGATATATTTAAAGGTAGCCTATTATTTTCGCACCATATGTTTATTTTTGTGAGGTCGTGTTGCAACCCATAGCAGTCTTCTTCGGAACTAATAGATGCAAACAGTTTAAGATCATCGGCGTATAGGAGGACATTACTTTGTATATCTTGGCAAATGTCATTGATGAAAATTATAAATAACAGTGGGCCCAAAACAGAGCCCTGTGGAACACCTGATGTCGCTAATACTTCAATAGATGAAAACCCATGATACTTCACGTTTAATGTTCTGTTACCAATATATGACTCGCAGAAACTTAGAAAGTCAAGACCTAAACCAAAATCTGATAGCTTCTGCAGTAAGAGCCCATGATCCAGTATGTCAAATACCTTAGATAGCTCTGTACAAATTACATCCGCTTGGCCACCATAATCCAGTGTATTTGCGACAAAGTGTGTAACTCTTACCAAGTTGGTAATCGTAGATCTACCTGCCAAGAACCCATGTTGACGCAGTGGTGTGGATAGCAATCGTAAAAAAACTTCAATTTTTCGTTTTTGTTGAGATAGGTTTAGAATGTCATGAAATGGGGAGATTATAATTTGAACCAAAGAAAAAAACTGTCGTATGTCGATAGTAATATAGTTGTTTGATAATTTTCTAGCTAAGTAGTCTATTGGCCAGTGGTTATTCAGTTAGTTAATTATTTCCTGAGTTATTTAGCTACCCTGATATATTAATTGGAAATAAAAAAAAAAATCTATTTGCCACAAAATTATTATACTTACGAAAAAACGAAGAGTATATTGATTGACAGAAACTAAGACTGTGAAATATTGTAGATATTAAGCACTGTTATAAATGAATACAATTAACATAGTATAGTTTGGGGAAACTAATATTGACATCAATAACTCTTTATCATAACACGATTAGAATCTTTTCAGATTTTTAAGTTTGTTCAGTAATAATCATTTACCAGCCAAATGTAAAACTTTAAGGACATTTCGCGCTCGTGATTGTTTAACAAATGTTTACCAAATGAGAAAATACCGCCTTGGAGTGTAAGCAACGAAAATGCTCTCTAAATCGGATTTTAAGATTTCTGTAAATGTGACCACGTAGGCAGCGTTACATCTATCACAGGTTAATTTGTATACAACACTCCTATCGAGTGATTCTATTTTCTCCTTGCTGAAAATAGAAATTGTTCCATGGCGTCGGAAGATTTGAAAAATATTTGAAATTGATTTTCTTAAACAGTTAGCATTTCAGTAATTATAGTCCATATTTTAATGGAGAATTATCGTGATAATGAAAAACCCGCTGTCTAAGGAATTACTACTTCCACATCAGATGATCCATCCAAGTATTTTTAAAAGAAAACATCTTGGCTATATTTGCACTCTAGTATGTGGAAATAATTGGTCATAGAATTTTAAAAACACTTGAGGCAGAAGCCAGAAAAAAATTTGAGGCGTTGGTTTTTAGCATATACGCCAAAGACGAAGTTTCTCAACTGTTATTAGCTTGCTCCACTTATTTTCCCCAGCTTATATCCCCCCCCCCGAACCCTTCACCGGAATCATCATAAAGTATAATCTCGTTCCGGATGTCGTTATAATATGTATGTATACATTATAACGACAAGTGTACGTGTACCAAATTTCAAGTGAATATTTCAACTTTATTTTATCACCCCTTTTAATAATCGAGATTGGGTGGTGGAAGAGATGGAAAATATTATACAAAAATATGAGGCTTTGGTTTCTAGTTTATGCACCAAGTCCGAAATTTTCGTATTTGAAAAATGTTGTAAACAAATCTGAGGCCTTCGCTTTCAGCATATTCAACAAATCCCTAGATTCTGCATTCTTACCAATGTGCTGTACTAATTTCCCCCTATTTACCTGGGGGGTACCCTTCACTTGATACGTTAAAAAAATAATCCAGTTCCAGATCTTGTAATAATACATACTTGTACAAAATTTCAAGTCAATATCTTAAACCGTTCCAGAGGAAACGTGCGGGCAAAAAAAAGTTACAGACCGACAGACAGACAGAAATATTTTTTTCTCGCTCAAATTTAAAATTTCCACGTTTCATGACATTCTAAACCTATTTCAATAAAAAAAAATTATTATTTTTTTTACTATTACTATACTTACTTCCCATTAGTGGAAGTAAGAAAGTAATTTAGTTACAAACTTATTGGTTGATTGATTGAAATTATATTCTAAGATAAAAGACAAGTTGTCGATAACGTGTTTGGTCGATAATGTTTTCTAAAACTGACGAAGTATTAGTCATAATTCAAAGTAATGGAAACTTACACAGTTTTTACTGCAAATAAATGTTCAATCATATTGAAAAAAGAGAAATTCAAAATGTGATGCGTTAAATATTGATAATTAATTTGCTGTAATTAAAAATTCACACGTCAGTAAAATGGCAATGATGGTATATCGTGTGATAGCGTGAAAACATTGCGAGCTATGGTAGTAATATCAGCCAGTGGTAGACTATTTGAGAACATTGAGAGCTAACTACCCCTATTACTTGCAATAGACCATGTAGAATTCCAGTGTTGGAATCCGTATGCCTAAAGCGACAATAAAAAAAGATTATATTGTTGAGAAAATAATTTAAAAAACTCAGCTGCCTTCCGTATATCGATTTGTAAATAAACACATTGTATATGTAGTCAATGATGCCGTAAAAAGAGCAATAACTCGGAATTGTTGACCTCTAAGTGAATTAACCTACACCTTTAAACCTTTTAAAGATTACATAGAATAGTGATAAAAAACAAAGAACGTCAACTTTTGTCTCCAAGAGATTAAAACCACCCCGTGCAAAAAAATAATAACAGGTGAATTATTAAGAATTATTCGTCGAGAGCACTTACACTCATTTTTTTGATGTCGTTTATTATAAATGAAATATAAAGTTATGAAAAAAGGCGTATTCAAAATAAAGCACAAAAGTATATATATACTTCTAGTAAAGTATTACTACTTTGCTAGAAGCACAGTAACATGACACATACATTCATTTTATATATTTTATGAAATTAAAAAATGAAATTTATTAGTAGAGACGTATTTATTAACATTTTCTTACACAACATAGTTATCATTATTATTCTTTATAAATGTCTGTTGCTTAAATAGGTGAAGTGTTTATACTACTTATTCCATTACAGACAGAACAGACTGAAGTACAATATAACTCACTTTTCTGCCACCGTGCCACAAGCCTATCCGCATCCTGTTTCCCAGGTGAATTTTTTTTGTGCAGATTATCTGAGACTGGTGTCTGATTCATTGCAACTGGCATTAAGGAATCAATCCCCAGTGCTGAGAAACTGTTTCACATCCCATAATGGGGTCGTTGCACGTATTTTTTTTTATTGAATATTCTGAAAATATAAATGAAAAATATTAGACCCGTGTTTTTTTGTTTTTTTTTGTTGCATACATTTTAAGGGTGTAAATTAGCATGAAAGTTCGGTCTGTGGCTCTTTAAACCCTTTAAATGAGGACGTAGAGCGGGCAACGCCAAATGCCTCCGAAAATAGTCGGAACTTACCGATCTATCCGTGCCCGTCCCTGTCATTCAAAAACCTGGCGGCCGAACGTGGACCATGACCTAGGGCTACGTGTCGATCAATAATCCGGCGCTAGCGCATCAGCATTTTCAATTTATGACGTATCAGGGGCAAAGGAATTCTGCTGACGGCGCGCTTTATTTTAAAGTGGTGTAGTTTAAATTTTGGGCAATAGTTTGGTCAATTCATGTAACACAAGACATTAACAAACCCACAGTTACATTTTCCATACAAAATAAGTATCAATTTCGATATAGTGCAACGACCCCATTCCACCAGTAAGCCCTTCTTATATGCTATGATAATGCATCTTGTTTGGGAAATAATGAAGTTCACATAAGCTTGTATGTTAATATATTTAAGGATTTCGTATTTTTAGTCCAATTTATTTCGATCATGACTCGGTTGTTTTTTACCCTACAGCGAATAAAAAATGTTTTAAAGAAAATTTTTAATTTATATTAAGAGCACATTTTATGCGAAGGTCAGAAGATTTCTAATTGGAGATTTAAATATATTTTTGGTCACTAATAGTTCAAGGATCACATTTCATGTTATTAATTCTACAGAAATAAAAAAAGCAAACTAAATATCGCTTAATAAGGTGTGTTTCTATATTATGTCATTCCTTTCTTCAATGCAATAGCTTCTGAGCTATTTTCAAATAAAAGTAATATGCAGATATGAATAAGAATACAATATTGTCTAAATGTTATTTGTGGCATTATCTTAATTTTTTTTTCTTCAATTCTTTGGGACTTCCTGCCATATGTATTTTTTTCTTTTCAAGCGGTGCTCGGGGAATCTACGAAATATCACAATTAACCAGTGTTACTGGTAAATAACCTCTAAGCCTGTGATTTTTATGTACAAGGAGCAGTTAGAGGTTGCTTTTTTAAATAAATAACACAAATAAGTATAAAAACTTGAAATTAAATTAAAAGTCACAGGTGTAGGGGTTATTTACCAGTAGCATACTGGTTAATTGTGATATTTTGTAGATTCCCCAAGCAATGCTTAAAAAGAAAAAAATACATGTGGCAAGTCCCAAATAATTGAGGAAGAAAAAAAAAACAATATTTCTATAATTTATTTTGGTTCTTATTGGAAAATCTAAAATTGACTTTTCTATTGTACCCTTCTATATAATGCATAATATATTTTACAGTGTTTGAATTAAACATCCATAACATACATTCATAAGTGTACTTACTGAATGCAATTTGAGTCCAGTCACGATTTGAATAGGTACCCTTAATACAAATGCCTCTCAATTGGTCGCTTACTCATTTTGCTGATTAAAATACTAACATTGAACCTCCCATAAGGAATGTTGCAATATCGATGCGGATTTTCAATTTAGACGATGCTGTACGCAACTGTCTGCACTGCAAAAGAATGTGACATTGATATTTTAATACGTAGCTAGATAAATTCCGAACTTTCCGTAATGGAAATATATGAACAAACTTACTAGTAAATATTTTTTAAAGTTTAAAGTATGGTATTAAAACTTATTGTGGCCCCAGAGTTTCAGATGCGATCCTCTAAGGAAATCCCTACGTCCACAGAATTGAAGGAGGTTATCGGTAGAGATATTCGATGCCAAGCCGAACTATATATCTGACAATTTTCCCTTAGAAGGACGTCGCTCAGAGACTTAGGAATCTATCATTCTCAGCTCAGATTAGAATCTCCTGACAATATCTTGGGCCCTGTGTGACTGAAACGTAACTAGAACATAGCCATTGCTGACTATCGATTGACAGGTTTGCAATTTACTTCAGATTTGTCATGTAATTCAGGAAAACGCTGGATGGAGATGGCGTTTTTCGACATGATGATCTAATCAAAATGTTAGTTATGAGGAACTAGTGTCAAGTTCAAGTTTATTAAAGTATTTTCTCCAACAAAAGAAGCGTCGCACAGTAACAAGCATGGGTATTTCGCAATCAGAAATGTTTAGAAAAATATTCGAAATAAATTTAAATCTTTAAGTTATAATTTAACATTTTAAAAATTTACAATGGGGATCCTCCATTTTTTTTTAAAGAAAATTAAAATAATTAATAATAATAATAGTAAGAAGAGATAATCAAATGCATAATATATGACTTAAATAATATTGAAAAATTACATACCATATAATCAACAAGGGTTACTTAAAAAACCTACCTAGTAATAATGGTTATATAGTATAATGCAATTAGAGAGAAAACTATAAAGTTTTGGAAAAAATGCACGAATCGAGATTCTTGCCCAAGGTGGAAGGGGAATATGGGTAAAGTCTAAAACCAAAAAGTCGGAACTGTACCTTCTGGTCGCTATCTTGGAGAACGCGAATGACGCTGTATCCGTTCCTGTTCGTTTTTTTGTGAAATTTATCAGAACCAAAGTTGTAAAAAATCATTTTATCTTTCATTTTTAATTTAACTCTTTTTTGTTGAATTGATATTGTAAAAGTTACAGCTGTTTCTTATCAATTTTTCAACTACTAAATGAAACTTCCGAGTGTAAAACTATAAATAAAAATTTTATAAGACGTAATTACCTTTAATTTAAATGCTCAACGAAGTTTCGTGAACATGTTGCTGGGATATTTTTGGATCTCTCCAAGTCATTCGACAGTATAAATCATTTAAAAATACTCTCAAAACTGGACAGATATGGTTTCCGAGGATCTAGTTATGACCTTCTAGAATCATATCTCATCGACAGGAGACAGTGTATTAGTGTTCCCCGTGAGTGTAATGGAGGGTTCAAGATATCCCAGTACAAGTACTTAAAAAGAGGGGTGCCTCAAGGTAGCATTCTGGGTCCGTTAATTTTTTTATTGTATGTAAACGACCTACCGAAAAATATTTTATATAACGCTGTTATGTTTGCTGATGACAACACAATTAAAGGGAAGAAAATGTTAGAATTGCGGCAAGAAATTATAAATGGTATGTCTATCGTGAAAGAATATTATTCACATAACCATCTAAAATTAAATATCAACAAAACAAAAATCATTAAATTTTCCGCAAATAATGAAGAAAACATTGAAATTACGATTGATAGAGAGAAGCTTACGTCGTCCTCAGAAATTAAGTTCTTGGGTGTCATAATAGACAAACAACTCAAGTGGAAGGCCCATATAAGTTATATAACACCGAAAATCAGTAGCTTCTGTTACGCACTAAGAGTGTTGTCTCAGTCAGTCGATGAGTCCACCAATTTAAATGCATATTACTCTTACATCCATTCTATTATACGATATGGAATTATTTTCTGGGGAAATTCTACAGACGCTCATAAAATATTATTATATTGCAAAAAGATGCCTTAGATGTATTTACAATATGAAACGAACAGACTCCTGCAAATACATCTTTAGTGAAAAGAGGATACTTACCTCCACCTGCATCTACATCCTAGAAAGTGCCAGTTATGTAAAAGAACATTACACCATGTTTATAAAACATGAACATGTTTACGATTACGAAACTCGTAAAAAAGAAAAATTACGCCCTATAAAGACAAATTTAAGTTCAGTGCAGAATAGTGTGGTCGATCAACTAATGAAAATTTATAACCATCTACCTAATTGTATCAAAAGTGCAGAAACTGTTAAATTACTGAAATGAAAATTGAAAGAACTACTAACAAAAAAAGTATACTATGCCCTGGACGAAAATTTTATATAGATTTTTTAACCAAGTGTAGTCGTTATTACTCTTTTCTTTCATATATTTATAAATTTATTTCTTAACTATTATGTAAGACATATTTGTTTGTTAATTTATGTATAAGTTTGTTTTTATACATCACTGTTTTCATAACTAGTCCCTATGTAAGACTATTTTAATTTTTTTTGTGACTCTATTATTATTATTATTATTCCAAATTTCAAATCCAGGACGCGCGAATTCGGCCCCGCAGATTTCAGCGATTGCGCCTGCCTCATATCTTGCTCCGTCTTGTCCATGTATGATTGCTTATGGCAACGTGAACTTAATTTCAACTGTATAATATGATGTACATTACAACATCGTGTATATTAAATGTATCATATATTCATAAAATATGTCATATTATATATGTATGACATATATATTATATATAAATACAAATTACAATGAAGTGTTGGTGTGCTTCCTGGTATTTTCCCGTGTAGTTGGTAGGCTCCTGTGGAAGCCATGCTTGTCTGAACGACGTTTCGGCGAAATCTCATCTGCCGTCATCAGGTTCTCGCTGAAAGCTGCCTATTGCTGCTGCTGCTCCTCGTTGCTCGAACTGAACAGATCAGTTCGAGCAACGAGGAGGTGTAGGTCATAGACGCTTGTGAAACAGGGAACCTGTCGCGTTTGAGAAACAAACGATATTTAGTTGTTATCAAGCTTACATATAGTACTTATAGAGATATACGTCCGATGAAAATTTAAAAATTTTATCTTCAGTGTAACGGATATTATTGAAAAAAATGTTCTTTTGCCTCACTTTAAGAACATGTACTTCCTGAGGGATGCATTTTTGGACTAAGGTAAGTTGAGTTATACGGACCCAATATGAACTCAGGAAGCACAGGTTCTCGTCCGGAAACTCAATTCGTGGACACCCTGTATATACAATTTTACTCTTTACAAGCCTCTCATCACCTCATACAACTATTGTTGTGATTCAATTTTTTTCCATGCTAGTTTAGGTATCAAAGTTTTGGCTAGTTTACGCATGAAATAAAAATCGTATCATTGTTAAGAAGTAAAATAATTAAATAAATCAATTGAAAGTCAGCAGCGCACGAATGAAACTTTAGTTCGTTCTGTAACAGACTCATTAAAACTGCTTCATTAACATTTTAAAGTACAATTGATTATATGACCTAATCTACATAAAGTTCATTTGAATCTGATAGAAACACCATATATTGCAGTTTCTATATCCTGTACGTCTTATTATATCGTGTGCCTAGTCACAAGTGGTGGTAACACTTCCTAAACCATGTAGAATAAACCAGTAACCAGACCAGGGGGTTATGTTTATACTAGTTTATTCTGCATAGCCGTAAGGGACTGTGTAAAAACTAGTGTTAGAATGAGAATTGTCTAACAAGAAGGACAAATTGATTTTAGGATTTTAATTGCTAGCATAACCAGAATTCAGGTTATCGAAATAATGCAAAGATTGTAAATCAATAATTTTACAAACAGTTTTTATTTTAGTTGTGAGAACTAGCGAACAAAGTACAGTTCTATTATCAAATAATTATTCCTTAACAAAATAAAGTTTAATTTAATTTTAAGTAATATAAGAAACGTATTATACTGCTAATACGTCACCGTGTATTATACAGTTAATACACAAACTACTCGAAGAATTTTTTCAAGTTAAGCTTTTTTACAAATTCAATTTAACATTTAATTTAATTTTGTACCTTCTAAACAAAAACAAAAAATGCCAGAAACATCGCAAGCTACACAAACAGCGCGAAATGCAGCAATAGAGCAAATTGAGCCTTACAAGCTCTCTGAAATTTTTTCAATTATACCAGAATTCGATGGCAATGCCATTAATTTACAAACCTTTTTAAATTCTTGCATTTATGCACAAGGCAAGGCAATCAATGATCAAAAGATATTACTAACTCTCCATATTAAAAATAAATTGCGAGGCAGAGCTGCCGAATTAATAAATTCACGCAACCCTTCCACATGGGCGGAAATAAGAGTCTTGCTCGAAACTCATTTCGGAGACTCTCGCGACTTGACATCTTTAATTCAGGATATACAGCGTATTCACCAAATGCCAGGTGAATCTGCACTAACTTTTGTTGTGCGTCTACAGACGCATAATGCGAAAACGCACGCGGCTATCCAAAAACAACGCTTATCCGGTGAACAGAAACAATCTCAGTCAGAATTAATAGAAACGATGACACTAAACACTTTGTTAGCGAGGCTTGAAACAAAATTAGGGCAAATAGTACGTGCTGGAGATCCAACATGTATGTTACAAGCCATCAATAGGATTAGAAGAGAATTACAACTCTCTTATTTTGAATCCCAAAAATTTGCCAAAAATAATAATATTAATGTTATAAATCTAGCGCCTCCACAACCAAAACGACCAAACGTAAATTTTCAACAAAAATTTTGTTCATTTTGTAAACGCAGCGGGCATATAATAAACGAATGTCGCACGGGGCAACAACAACAATTTATGCCATCAACTTCACAAAATTTTCCAAGACCAAACTTTCAAAATAATCAAGGTTTTCAAAATTTTACACAACAAACTAGTCAATTTAATTCTAAAACTTATCCGCAAAATAATCTAGTTAGTCAAATACAACAGAATAGGCCCTCAGCAATTAGACCAAATCCTAATTTTGTCCAACAAAGACCATCAGCAATACAACCTAATCCGAATTTTAACCGTTTCAATCAACAAAAATCTCATCATTTAAATTATGAACCTTATGATAACCAATATAATTTTAATCAGTACGAAGATTATTCTCCTGAATATCAAAAGGTTGATACAATGTACGACAATTTTAATTTAGAAGATAACCAAAATTTTTCGGGAAATTATGCATCTAATTTTCAAGAAGAACAGTACGAGAATTATACTGCTAATTCTCACTTGCCGCAGGAGGATTATACTGCCAATCCTCAGGATTTTTGCAAAGGTCCGGACTATCTCACGGATACTCCAACAGCGAATTGCGAATTGGACCAAATTTCTCACCAAATTCTAAATATTAACCTCAACGGCAACTTCGACCCGTTTCTGAACTTCCCAGAACAGAAGTTCATGTAGAAACACTTTCACACGCTTTATTAACCGTAAATTCAAATAATCTCTATTATATTAAAGACATCACAAATAAATTTAAAATTCTTATAGATTCAGGTGCAGGAATTTCGATTTTTAAACCAAAAACAGCAGAAAATTACAAAAGGAGATTTTCTGAAAATATTATTATACAAGGCATAACCGAACAAAAAATTAACATAAACGAATCTGTTCTTATACCATTTACCGACAACTTTTATTGTTTCTATTTTATGCTTATTATTTTATTCACTCAATATTTTATTATTGCCTTGCATTATATTCATTTTGTTTTATTATTACTTTTACATTGTATTCATTAATCATTTTATTCAAAAGTTGTTGTATAACAATCAACTTTTTTATTAAGGGGGTAGTTGTTATGTTAAAAAATAACAGTACGACACTGAGCTAAAAGTAAGCTTCTCAGTAGTATCAAATTACATACGTTGATAACGACTTCTCTTGGTAATTGCTTATCTCACATATCATATTTCACACATTGTTATACTTCCATTCTCACAGCAATGCCAAATTGCAACTTTGCTTTTCCTTTGTTTAACGTCTAGCTGACAAAGCTTTTGAAATATTATAAATATGACCAGCAAATGATTTTGTATTCAGTATTATACTCACATTCACATTAAACTTTTAAACTTATAATTGTACATTTTATTCAGAGTCATCGATGACTCCAAATTAATTCAATAAATATTTTTTAAAAAGTCAAATCCAAAGTATCAAATATAACATGTATGTATGTTCATTACTTAGAACTATTCCTGTCTTCATCCTTCTTTGGACACAATATTCTTCAGTTCAGTAATTTCCACATTATGCCAATATAGTTGGTGAAACCTACGTCGAGTACAGTATTCGAAGTTGGTATTCAGTGCCTTCATGCTTGCGAAAACTACTAGAATCAGTGTTACCAACCACCCCTCTTCAAGTATATGTTGCGAAATGAAATTAATAACGTTACAGTTGTCTTCATTTGGAATTATAATTCACTCAGCACCCCAATGCATTGGCTAAAAGTAGCTGCAAAGCAAGCAGATGTTCTTAACCGATGGCGTCGCATGACAACTCAATTCACTTCTCCTGCTAGTTAATAATGCAAATAATAAAATGAATTCAGTTTGTCTACACCACTGCCTTCTTATTGAAAATTCGCGTTTGCTTGCGGACGTAGCCTATTATATCAGATTCCCCTAATTTAGTAAAACCGTTCATGAAAGTCAAATAACCAATTAACGTACCTAGAATTACTAAAGCTTATTTAAATAGCTGGTATATGAGAAAGCTAAGCGCAAGGCTCGAATTGTGTACCTCGTAAATTTGAATATTATGTTTTAATTAAGTCGTTATTTAGGATAACTACAATTTGTTTATTATAAAGCGCAGGGGTAGTTTAATAAGATAAAGTACTTCACGGATTACCAATTAGTTGGATTTTAAAAATCAATTAAACAGATTTAATTTAAAAAAAAGATAATTAAAATGGCAAGAGTATGTCTACGTTTTACTATTTCAGTATTAAGTAATGCATTCTCTCCAAATAGAGATTCTTAGCAATTCAGAACCTCCAATCCTCGGGAGATATATTGTCATGATTTTAATAATAATAATAATGATAATGATAATAATGGATGGAGCCTGTAACGTCATCAAGAGTTCGGACCCCCTCCTGTGCATGGTTTGTGACCATGAAAACGCAGGGGTAGAAGCATTTTTGTTTGAGGCAGCACAAAGAGCAGCCGATGAACTTGGTCTCGACTTTGACACTGGGCGGATAAATCCAAGCTCTGTCATCGAGCTGGAACCTGCCCAGCTGAAAGCCCACACAAAAGCAGCAGAGCAAAGAAAACTTCTGCAGCTGCATAAAGATAAGCCCTTACATGGAGTCTTCTACAAGAACATTGAGGACCGGTGCTTATCGGAGAAGCTGATCTTTGCCTTCTTAAGGTCAGCTGGGCTGAAGTCTGAGACCGAAGGGTTCATTATGGCTTGTCAAGACGGTGTCTTTAACACACTTGTTTATCGAAGTCATGTCTTGGGTATGGAGGTCCCTGATATAAACTACAGGGCCTGCCGAAGGGCGCCGGAGACGCTGATGCACCTGTTGTCGTCTTGTCCGACATACGCAGTCTCGGCCTATATTCACAGACATGATGGAGCACTGCGAGTGCTTTACTATCATCTACGGCATTCGTATAGGATAGAGGAGACACCAGTGCTGCCATATTCTCCGGGGGATATTGAGTCCGTTGTGGGGAATGAGCGGTGCCTGATTTACTGGAACTACTCTTTTCCTACCGTCAGGCAAATACAAGCTAATAAGCGTGACATAGTCCTCCTCGACCACCTCAAGACAATGTTTGTTATTGAGTTCTCCGCCCCAGCGGAGACAAACATTGTCTTGAAGGAGGAGGAAAAACGGACTAAATATCGAGATCTTCTCTACGAACTCCGCAGACTCTATCCAGACCACTCTGTTAAGTTTGTCGTATTTATAATGGGATCCCTCGGTGGAGTGAGGCACACACTGCTCTCAGAATTGAGAAAAATACCGGCATGCCGAAATTCGGCAGAAATCATAGCCCAAAAATGCAGAAGGCCGTCATTCTTGGTTCGTTGCGCCTGCTCAGCGCACACGATTCGCGGACCCAGTAATCACTGACTCTATGGCGTAGAGAGTGGTTACTGGTACTACCAGCGTACTCTCTCTGGTTGCATCGGAGACAGAGAGAAGAGCGACTGGCTTGAAGAAAAAAATGATAATAACAATAATAATAATAATAATAAATAAATTAAAATAATAATAACAATCCATTCCAACAGCATACATATTGAATTTACAATAACTGAGTATACGTATACACTATATTTCGCGACAGTTTCACTGATACGAACATACATACACATATAATATAAAACATACAAACATTGACATTATTTAAGTTAACTAATATAAATTGAACATATAATAAATAAAATTACTGGTACAAAATAAGCAGCGCTTGTCTGCAGAATGGCCTGTAATTCAGAAAATAATAAACAATATGAGCTGCATATATATGGTGTATGACTTCCGTAAGAAGAAAACTTCCTGGTGTCCCTAGGAGGTACATTAATAATAACAACAGATAACAACAGATATGGCGAATTGATTTGTTTATTCATTAACTAATAAATGAAGCTTAAATCGTAGAATATACGTCGCTGGTTAAGGGTGGGCAAGTTGAGATATATGGCAGCATTAATAGTATCTAAGTGAATCTCTTGCAGAGTGACTTTTTAGCATGCTGATTGTTCCACGCGTGAAAGATGGCTTTCGTATAAAGTTGCCCATACCACTACATAATATTCAAAATACATAGCATACGAAGATCTTGAACACTCTTAAAACTTAAAGTGGATCTTTTTATCAAGCCTAACAATCTATTTATTTTTGAGATTACATGATAGATGTTACTATTAAAATTTAATTTAGGATCAAATATAACTCCAAAGTCTCGAACCTGATTGGTTTCATGGAGATCATGGCCATTAAGTTGATATATAACATTAATAGCTCTATATATTTTCCTTGATAATTCAATAAAATGACATTTATCAACATTCAATGTCATTTGATTCTCATGACACCACCCAATGAATCTATTCAGGTCTTCTTGAATACTTTCACAATCATGTAAATCAGATACCCTTGAATACATTTTTAAATCATCAGCGAATAATAATATATGAGAGAATTTGAAGCATTCATAAACATCGTTAATGATCATATTAAATAATAATGATCCCAGGTGAGAGCCTTGAGGTACACTAGAGATAGATGTGAATATGTTTCATAAGTGCCGATTGATTATAACATGGTGACACCTAGGTATTTAATAAGTACTAGAATAACCACTCCAACAACAACATACCACCAATCCCCTCGCTGGATAGCTTTTGGATTAAGAGTTCTATGTTTACTTTGTTAAAAGCCTTACTAAAATCAGGTAGGAGCTGAGATTTACAGGAAAAGGTCAAAAACAAAAATTCCGACAAGGTACGACACAGTAGCTTAAGCTAAAGTGGACGCAATACAGTGTGTGTGAAGGAAATGATAAAACAAAGAACTGTCAATAAGTTTATTGTCAGTTTTTTTTCCAACAGTCAAGCAGATCTAAAGGCAATCGGTTCTATGCGGGTCGAATCGAGACTAGTATGGGATTGCTTAAATGCCCTTATAGACTTAAAAGAATAAAGTTACCGTGGTATCGGTATTAGGACACAAGAGACACAAAAGACATGAGAAGGCTCATAAACTTATGTACAACTCTATGCTCTTTAATTTTCACCTGGAGAAGGTACCACGTAAGTTGCAGCAAGTGAGGATGAGCACCCGCACCTGTTTCGCAACCTTCAAACAATTATTTCTGAATGCGGCTTGAGTATAAATTGCAAGAAAATAAAAATTAGGGCTGTAGATGGAGCAAATGAAAACCACTCAGATATGTAAAAGATAGGCGATGGTGAGGTAGTAACCAAGATAGTCTAACTTGTAACCCTTGTAGACAACAGACGAATAACAGATAAATAATACAAATGGCAGGATCAATAACTTGGCAGTTAAGCAACAGTATAACAGGAATATAAAAAGGCGAACAAAGATAAAACTCTAGTTTTCGTCATCTTTCTGTATGTCTTTGATACATGGACTGTTAGGGAGACAAATACATGGCGTATTGATGCTATCAAAATGTGTCTCTGGAGACGTTTAGCACGAATCCCTTGGGCACTTGGACAACCCACTGCATTAACAGTTCGATTCTTCAAGAAATTCTCCCCTCAAGGCGACTCTAAAGCATTGCATTCTCCCTCATTTATTTCTTTTCACCGGATCAACCGGAGAGAGGACAATATAGAACAAGTGAGTCCAGGGAAAACCAAATGCTAAGATACAATGAGAATGACCACCAAATTCTTGGATGGATGCCACTAAAGAGCTAGTGGACAGGCAGTCATGATTGATAGCGTAAGATTGTCGACCATGCTGTACAAGAAAGGGAGGCCAACTTGAATATCATAAAAACCGTTAAACTTCTGCCAAGAAGTTATTAAATATTTGGGAGTTTATCGCTATGCAATGAAGCATTCATAAATTCATGTCACATTACTATATTTCTGTTTATCCCGTATGAGCACGCAACCAAGCCGAACCACGTGTGGGGATTTCGGATATTAAAGCACGACGAAATTCAATACAAACCAATGCTCTTCTGGCATTGGTCTTCAGCATGCTGTGCTGGGCTACTATCAGTAATAGCACTCTTTGCGACGTTACCAAGCCAGACAGAATATAGGTCGATCTCTAGGCTCCTTAGCGTGCTGCATTGGAGTCTATTCTGTTGACAAGTTATTTATCCGACGTTGTTAAGAAGCCGAAGGTACTACCCAGGTGGATAGCGACGTTACCGAGCTGGACCGAACACAATTAGATCTCTATGCTGTTCAGCGTATTGAGCTGGGGTTTTTTGTGTTGGCAAGTTTTCTATCCGAAGTCGTTAGGCCACTAAACTTCTCCAAACCAGCTCCCCAAGCAAAGATCATTACAGCCATTATGTTTTATGTTGCAATGACGACAGTTTTGAGAACTTTTTTTATACTATTCTATTAGCAAAGACCTACTTCTATGCAAAATACATAAGAATTATTGCATTACATCTCAAAATTCCTGAAGAACACGCTGTAATCAGTGCAAGAAAGAGAGAGAGAACCCAAACCTGTCGTTAATTTTCATCGTCAATGGTCTGATACGAACGCGGTCTATCGTCTTAAGTCTAATATATCATACCTATTGTGAAGGCTGTTTGTAGGTCGAAATACAACCTTACGCTGTTTTCAGAAAGATATTGATTTTTATAACTTAAAGCAAGATGGTACCTTGAGTCAATATGTGGCAGCTCCTATTAATCATAAATTCATATTAGGTTTAATGCAAAGGATGCATTGTTTTACAAAGAATATTTGAAAAAATTTAAAACTAAGTTAACCCCCTTACTTTTTGAGTATATCAAACTTTTTCAGGTAATATAAGGAATTGAAATATTTCTAGAGAAAATAAGAAACTATACTATACTTGAGGAAAAATGTGTAGATGAATAAATAGAAACTGACTTTAAAAAATGTCTAGTATATATTATTTAACTAATTTAAAACTTGTTAAAGGTATTCGTAAACACATATTTCCATGATATCGCTAATAGTAAAAAATATATATAAAAAAAATTACAGAAAATAGTCAGCAAAATCATAACCTCCATCTTAATTTAATTGACAGTTTAATAATTTGTAAAGATGTTGCAAGACTATATTGCTTATATCAGTATATATTTTTTAAAATCAGCTTCTGAACTTCCTGTAGATTCTCCTTTTTTTTCTAAATTAAACGCATCGACAATGAAAAGTCTGAGAAAAAAAGAGAACGTATATTTGCTGCAATATTAATTATTATTAGCTAACAACTTACCGATAGATATTTGTCAAAATATTATAACTGTCAACCAGTAACACATTTGAAGAGTTTTCTTTAGAGAGCAAGATCACATACCTGAAAAGAAAAATTATATTATAATAATGTAATGGCAGGGTTTAAAAGTTAAATAAAATGAATTACGTAAGCAGTGAAAAGAGTTCTGCGTGCAAGTGACAATACTGTAACGAGGTAAACTTTTTGCAACATTTATAATATTTCATGTTTTGTTTTATGATAAATGGCTTTGTTTGGTTTGTTTTTAGAAGGGTGATTGCTATTGTCTCTTTGAAAAATTATGATACATATTCACAAAATTTGAGTTATTTGTAGGACGCTATTCTCCAGTGCAGACCATTATTTTTTGTGGGTGAAAATAATGAACTGAAATTTCGAGGCAATATTTTATAAACAATAATAAAGGACGAATAAATTCTCTGCAAGCGCATTAATTATGTAAGTATTATCATTTGAAAGGGAATATAACTTCCATATAATATGGTTCAGAGGTGAACGATAAAAGAAGTAATATATTTTTGGATTGTTTTGATTTTGATATCTCCACAAAAATATTTTCTTGTAATCGCGTAATATGAGAGTGATAATTTTAATGCCCTGAGCATTACACTGAACATTATTACAGACAAAAAAAAAAATAACAAGTTATCTAATAATGTGTCCAAACTGAGCTTCGTTAATAACTATGCAATGTGCAAGGCGCTGTTGAAAGTGTCGTAAACAGTTACGGAATCTTTCAGATACTCCTAATCATTTGACCTATTATTATAGTCGCAACCCTTTAAATACCAAATAAAAAGTCGAGGGGTGTAAGATCAGGAGATTCAGCTGTCCATTCAATTGACCCTCTTCTGAGTATCCATCGGCTTGGAGATGCCTCACTCAAGTACTGTTTTACATCAACTCAATAGTTAAGAGGAGCATCATCTTGTTGGGACCATACGCCATCGTACTGGTAATTTTTCCGGATCATGATTTATCAGTATCCGATGGCGCATGGTTCCAGCAAGATGGTGCTCCTCCACGCTATGAAATTGATGTTGACGTTGAATAACCTATTAAAATGCCTTTCTTTTGAGGTAACATAGAGGGTACGTTACTACTTAAAAAAAGTTGAGGTGGCTGGGGATGGGGGGTCTATAAAACTAAGAATTATAAATTGCACCAAAAGTTGCGTAATTACAGTAACAGTAAGACAGACAAAATACAAAAAATTAAAATTCCTTAAAAACATATAGCTAACATTAGAAACAAGGTAGGAACGAATTAGGTACACTGCACGCTACAATCCGTTAAGCATTTTGATTGCGAAAGTAAATAAACACATTTCCATGTTATTCAACCAACCGATATAATTTAATTAACTTTTTCATATCATTAAAGTGCGATAACCTTTTCTGGCCAGGAAAGAGTCTTCTTTTAAACTTTTCATAGTAACATCAAATTATGTTTGCAACTTTGCTCTCAGTAAATTTTCTTCGGTTGGCACGCTGTAAAATATGAGAGTTCTTACATAATCGAATGAACACAGATTATCCTTAGTCCTAGCTGCAACTGCGTATTCTAGGTATATAAACTAAATATGCATTCGATATATTTTAATGTCGAGCTGCAGAAATAAGTTCATTAATAATAGTTTTAGGTCCCATAATACAAGGAGAGGATGTTGAGTAATATAGTCCAGTATACTTTAACTTGGCCGGTATAAAGGTCTTTTCTTCGGCCGAACTGAGTCCGTATTACATGTTGTAGGTTGTGAATAGCGGAAAATAAGTAGGGTAAACTAAAAACTTCATTTTTAACGCACATGGTAGAAACGAACGCCTCAAACTTTTTTTATGACATCTGCCCCAAATATTATTAAAATTCTATGACCAATCATTTCCACTAGAGTGCAAATTTAGACAAGATGTTTCGTTTAAAATGACTTGGATGAAAAATCTGGATGTAGAAGTAGTGATTTCTTAGGCAGTGGTTTTTACTTTTAATCCATTCTAGCTTCGTTCTATTCAGCCCTTCAATTACCACGGTAATTCGTGCTGTGGATGTCTGGCTGACTCCGGACGACTGCTTGGGGAGGACAATATGACTAAATACTGATTATTTTAAAGTAAGTTAATTTTCATTTATTGCTTTAGGAATTAGTCATGTACTCACTGAACTAATCAGAAAAAAATATTAGCCAAAATAAACCTTATTCGAATGTATATTTAGCTTAATCTATTTACTTGTTATAATAGTATTGTATAATGTATATTATATATCGTCATTCCATCTCCACTATTGCGTTCAAAGCTTGTTTTATTCTAAAGCAGTGAAATAGGACAGAAACCGTTTAAAGAAATTCCTTTTTTACTTTCATACCGTCTTCGTTATTTAATAGCCGACAATAAAACATCGGGACATCTGGTAGCCTCTTTCACTTTCAATCAGGAAAACCCTGTCTCAAAAACTTTCTCAATTAGTTTGTTTGTAGCGTCCCATTGTATTTCGTATTACCGGCCATGTTTCTAGCGCAGCACTTTTGTCCCCTTGCAGAAATTTGGCGACGAGTTAATAAAATTATGGCTTATCCACTTTGACCTATCTCGTTATATGAACAAGCAAGCTGAGCACTTTACGGGTTGTTTAAGATAGTTCTTGTCCATTAGGCTTGAAAACGGTGGCAGGATAGGACTAGATTGTCTGGTAATTGTGAGAATTATACCTCATAAGATAAAGAGAATTTACCAAGAAAGTGTTAAAATAATGGTTATTTTTCCAACACGAATGTAAAGTTACTGTTTAACAAATAAAACGTATTTTCTAAAGCAAAACCGTATTAATGAGAATTGATTTGATTGTTAGGAAAAACATTTTTCAATAAGAAAAAAATTACATCGTTTATTTCAATACTCAACAAATAAATTCAAGACTTTTTTGCTTGGTTGGGAAAAATATAATATGCTATTCGGTGATAATAGTCAATTTTTTAGTAATCATAGTAGACAGAAAATGATTAAAAAATCCTTTTTATATCACTTTGAATCAAATTTCGGATAAAAATATCTGTGAGTACGTAAGTGTGGAACTGATTTTTGTGAACGCTATAACTTCTGTCAGACATCAACTTTTGAACATATACAGGGTGAATCGAGAGGAAAGTGCCAAGCTCTGAAAGTGCATGATTCTAGCCCCACCCCGCGCAAACAAAGTTGTATTTCTATTTTTATTCGTTTTTGAATTTCATTTTACCACAAAACTCTTGGTTTCAATTGCAATAAACTCCAAATAATTATTTCCATATATAACTTCCATTCACATTTGAACACATGTCAAATTGAATTACCCAAAAACCTCATGATATACGCCTTTTTACCTGAAGGAGTAAAAAATGTTAGAATAAAGGAATAGATTTTATTAAACAAACATTTGTATTCATTATGGCAAGGAGTCTAAGCCTTTGATAATTTATAAAAAAGCACTGCCTTGGGAATCATCACTTCCACATCCTGATTAACCATTCAAGTATCTTTAAAGCAACTAATTCCGACAATATTTGCACTGGAAATAATTGGTCATAGAATTTGAATAAGGTTAAGGCGTGCGTCATGAAAGAAACTTGAGGTGTTCGCTTCCCGCATCTACGACAAAAGTGACATTTCTGGAGTCTTATTAGCTTGCTTTACATATTTTCCCTCATTTACAACCCCCACCCCTTCAACGGAATCGTCTCAATCAGATGTCAGTACAGTTCATACGTGTACCAAATTTCAACTAAATATCTCAATTTTATTTCATCAACCGTTTTAATAATGGAGTGGGGATGGTGGGTTTTAACAAATATAAAATATCTGAGACCTTTGCCTCTAGTATATATATACACCAAATCCCAAATTTCTGTACTCCTACCAACTTGCTTTACTTCTTTTACCCAATTTACCCTCATTTAACCCCCAACCCTTCAACGGATTTGTCTCAAAATACAATCTAATTCCAGATGTCGTTATAATACATATGTGTATCAAATTTTAAGTGAATATCTAAATTTTCTTGTTTCTATTCTATTAATAATGGAGTGGAGGTGGTGGGGGCGGTCTTGACAAATATGATTAAAAAAATTGAGGCCTTGGCTCTAGTATATATATTTCTGTACGCTTATCGCATACTTTAATGATTTTCCCCTATTTACCTCTATTTAATCCCCAACCTTTCACCCGACAGCCCAAAATATAACCTAATTCCAGATATCGTAATTATACACATGTGCACCAAATTTCAAGGCAATACCTCAAATCTTTCCTGATAAAACGTGTCACAAAAAGTTACAGACCGACCGACAGACAGACATTTTTTCCAATCAAGTTTAAAATCTCACCGTTTTATGACATTTTAAGCCTATTTCAACAAAACAGAAATTTGATTTTTTTTTACGATTACTATACTTCCACTCCATTACTTACGTGGATGTGGAAGTAATAGGAAAAGAGTACCACGTTTTTAACAGTTAGCAACTTTACTGTTCTTATTTGGAATAATCGATGAATTTAGGTACAAACAGTATTTTCCTTGCACACATTCGTATCATTTCATCTAGGATAAACAATTCTATTTGCGACACTCCGGGCATCGCTATGAACAAAGCAACTGTTCAAGTTTTCCCAGTCCTCGCTTGTAATGGATTTCTAAAATAGCCAAGATTTTAGCCCAGTTCTCGTTCGCATCTACTAACACCTACAGAAGTGCTTTTATTTTCCATTCCTTGAAAAATGAACTGACACTGAACACTTACTCTTATTTCGCCCTTTTAACCCCACCGACTTTTTTCTAACATTAATCTTAAGTGCTTACCAGAAAATCTCATGTAAATTCTAAAGCTGAAGCTCTTCCGGCTTACGATTAACAAAATGACCAGTTCTTTTGTTTTACACCCTAAATGTGTCATCGCGCAAACCTGATTTTTTATTTAAATTTGGAGTAGTAATAACCATATTTCTCAAATAAATCACAAGTTGAGTTGAAGGAAAACCATATAATATGTGCTAGGTTATAAGAATACCTTCTTTTTTTCTTTTATAATACATATGATACGATTGATTATATTTAAATTTATTTTGAAATTTCATAATATACTTTCCGTCTCATACTTTTCTTGTTAAACGGTACAGATAAACGGTGCAGATACATGATACCATTGTTATTTTTAATTCAAAGTTTACATTTATCTGGAAATCTCTTAAGGTATATCTCACACGGTAGTTGAAAAACACAAGGGGTACTATTACACTATGTATATAAATGTGAGAGTATGATTTACATTAATAGAAGAGAGAGAGAGAGACCTTACATTAATAAAAAAGAGTAGGATTTATATTAACAGAATCGAAAATGTATCCTGATTTACTCATTACAGAAAAATTAAATGACGTAAAAATAGTATAGAGCAAGAAGTAAAATATTTTAGAGTTGGTAAGATTCTGGTTGATTATATGTCAGAATATAACAGACCGATAATATAATATAGTACAGGGGAATTAGCAAAATAAGGAGGATTTATGAATGGTTTTCATTAGCTCGAAATGTTGTATGTATGTTCAAATCTGGTGATCGATTTTTTGACCACTTCTAGATATCCAATCATGCTGAAATTTTGCAAACAACTTCGGTTCTGAAGACAATACAATATAATCTATTCAATATTATGGTAGATTTAATATGGCGGCCACCACAAAATGGTGGATTACCTTTTTCTTGACAACCCCCTCGACATGGTTATCAAATAAAAGGATATGTAAAGTAGAATACAATAAGCTGTGTGACGTCATTCTAAATCCAATATGGCAGCCGGCACAACATGGCGGATCACCTATTTCTTTAGAGCCCCTTCGGAACGGGTATCAAATGAAAGGGCATGACAAGTAGAATACAATAAGCTGTGTGGCGTTATTCTAAATCGAATATGACACAGAATGTCGGATTACCTATTTATGATCTGTTAAAACACTTTTTACTTTGTTTTTTATCACTGAATTTATTATTGTAACCAAAACGTTATTGCAGTTTCACAAGTGAATGCGAGAGTACAAAGTACACTAGTGATAAAAAACAAAGTAAAAAGTATTTTAACAGATCATAATGATTCATTATCACAAAGTAACGGTTTCGACTATTCGATTGCCTATTTCTTTACAACCTCCTTGATATGGGTATCAAATAACAGAGTTTGACAAGAGCAAACGAACTGAACAAAAAAAATGAAGCAGACGGGAAGCTAGAAAATAAAAAATAAAAAAAAATTTTTAAACAATTGTTTTCTGTTAAAACTGAATTGAACTGAAAAGTAGAAAATAATTTTTATTCGGTGATTAAATTAGAAAATGATGATGAAAGGGAAAACCATTGGGAGCTCATAAGTATTGCTGTTGCTGTTATATTACAACATACTATTCATAACGTATTATCACAATACTGATTGTTGATAAAGGTAATATATTATATTTTATGAGCATAATATGGTTTTCTTTTTCTTCTTTTCGTATTTTAATCACTGAATAAAAATTATTTCCTACTTTATAGTGCAAACTGTAATATGTTTTTACTTCCCTCGCATACCGAAGGGAAGTATTGTATTCGAGAAAAAATCACCGTCCGAGATTTTTTCGGATTCTGACGTTTCAGAACACGTAGATTCCGAAAATATAGGTTTTTCAATTCCGTCAGTCTGTCTGTCTGTCTGTCGGTCTGTCTGTCTGTCTGTTGGTGCATTTACTAAAAAACTACTTGACGGAGGGCAGTCAAATTTGGTAGGTAGTTGACGCTACTGACTGCGAAGAAATGGTAGAAATTTCACTGGAAAATATACAGGGTGGACCGTCTAAACGGAATAAATAGTGAAAAAAAATTTTTTTTTGCTCAAATTTAAAATTTCCATGTTTCATGACGCGCTAAACCTATTTCAGAAAAAAAAATTTTTTTAATTTTTTTCACATTTTTGAAAAAATTTTTACCAAGATGAAAAAATTTTTTTTTTTGGTCAAATTTAAAATTTCTACGTTTCATGACGCTCTAAACCTATTTAAAAAAAAAAAATTCACCAATATTTTTGAAAAAATTTTTACTACTTAACTAATTACTAAAATGAATTTTTTTTTATTTCTTCAAATTTCAAATTTCCACGTTTCATGGCATTCTAAGCCCGATTCAAAAAAAAAATTTGAAATTTTTTTTAAAAAATGAAATTTTTTAACCACCACTATACTTCCACTCCATTACGTGAATGTTGGATTGAAAATGTGACAGATGGCAATAATATCTGGCATATGCACCTATTATACTTTTATTGAAAAATGTACAGGGTGGTCATCCCAAGAAATAATTCAGTCATGGTGGACATTTGCAAAGGTACTTGCGCAAGCCTGCGATATGTGGCACCTGCTATTTAGTATTGAACTTTTGCTGTTGGATGAGCAATCTGTATATTTTTTTGACCAAAACTTATCAAGTTTTCTTTGTAATAATAGCAATAACTTTATTCCGATTATTATTCTCAATGCCATTTCGTAATTATTAATTTTTTAGAGTGACTGCCATGCACAAATAACGAGGGAAGTTCTGTGTAAATACCTTTACCGATTTTTTTAAATTAATTTTAATGTGTAAGTTTATTTTGTTAATTTGGATTTATACACATAATACACATTTTATAAATAAATTGAAGAAATAAATAAACTAAAAATTTGTTGTAATTTTATTTAAAATAAAGATCTTGTATGATCTAATTTTTATGAATTGAGAGGTTTCTCTAAGAAATTTCACCACTAAACGTAATCGTGGTCGAATTTCGTTGATAAAATGCATAGATATTGAGATATAATCGATTTTTGTTACATCTTTTCCTATAGATACACTGGTTTTTCATCAATTGTTGAAAGACGGCGTGGAAAATCGATATCGCACAATAGGTCATTCTGTGAGAAGTTCAATAACGAATTTTTTTTCTATTTGTCATATTTTGATAAAATAAACCGTGTTCGAGATAATTTCGACTTTCTGCCGAAAAACACAAAAAAACGTAAATTTTTGTATATAAAACCATGACGCGCATCCCAAATTTCTAGCGGAACATCAATACCATCACCACCACCATTCATTAGTACCCAAAGGCCCAATTTTCTATCAATCGTGCTGACGTGCCGTTTTTCGTCGCAAAAATGTAATTCCCCCGGACTGATATATAAATATTATGTCTTTAAAGTAGTTTCCACAAATATCAAAACAAATATTGACACACGACACGCGTTAATGTAATGTAATGCAATATAATGTAACGCAACGCAAAATAATGCCATACTTTCTCTTTTTTTCGACATAACAATGTATATAAATCATGTTAAAATTATCAACAAACCAGAATATGTCATTATGTGGGAAAATTGCAACAAATACACAGCTATTTACTGACAAAATAATTATAATTTAGATGAACTATACAACTCATTGTAGAAAATATCACTGTAGAAATGTATACAATTAATAGTTGGCATTCGATAATAATAACTAAAGCTTTTCAAATTAAAAATATATCGTGATTTAGCTACCAAACACGTATTATACTTATCGTTATTTTAGGGAGTTACAAGATTTTAAATTATTACACGAGTCATGAAAGTTGTATACAAACACCGTTTTGTGAATTACTCGTTCTGAAAAATAATATTCAGATAAATTATAAAATCTTCAATACAATCAAATAATACCATCAGAGTTTGTACTTCAACCCTTATTTTGCATTTTCTATTATTTTTATTTTACTTAAGTCTTTCCATACTTTACAGTTTCTTAGTTTATAATTACTGAATAATATCTAAATAAACAAATTTCCATCATTCTACTATTTCATAAATAAATATAATACTAACTATTTATTATAAAAATCTTACATGGACTTTTTTTTCATTTTGTTCAGGTTAGATAACAGGGAAATTTAGGAAGTTTAAGAATCCAAAACGAGTTTTTCACATAAAATTTTCAGTGTTATAAATCGTTTAAAAACTGTTAAGTAATAGATAAATAGAAAAGCTAAAACTTTTAAAATGCTTTTCACCTTATCTTAATTAGATAATAAATATTAATAAACTTATTAGTTTCTTTCTGAGAATGCCAAAGGCTTAGATACATTGCTCCGTTTGTTCCTTATTACAGCGTGATGAACGGTGGCATTTACAAAGCAAAATGAGTTAAACTTTATTCATAAAATTTCCATATCACAAGACCGATATTTTTTATACTTACTGTAATATACTTCAGAAACGACGTCAAGTACATAAACTATTTCATTATTTAGTAATTTTTAGGACAAAGCCGAGCCCTTACCGCTCCAACATTTGTATCCTCTTCTATATATAAAATACTACTTTCGTGCAGAATTAATTTAGTTACTGGCTTATTGCTAGGGTACATCCACAGAAAATGAATTAATAATAAGAGGCACAAAAAAAAGTTTTATTTCTAATCTTTTGACTAGACCACTCTACTATTATTTATTTTGAACCGCTGGCGCTGGATCCAAATCTGGCATCAGAATTGTGCCTACACCCACTAGTTTTTTAGGGTTGAAAAATAGTCCAAATATGAATCTAAAAGGGGTTTCGAAGAATTTGACGAAGTATAGAAAAAAAATTGTCCGAGTAACTGCAAGTAACTTATTTATACTCATATTATAATAAAACCACCCCTTACAGGTTATGGAAACCCCCTAAATGATAAAATCTCATGTATCACGTTAAGAAATCTGAAACAATTTTTTTTTGTGGATTTCTTTGGATTTTTAATTTGATCACAATCTACCCCTAGGATGTGTAAAACTACCTTCAGAAAAAATAAGTCATATGGAAATAAGTAAGAATAAAATCCTGCGATTCTCAGCACATTCTGTATACTACTTAAGTCAATTTTAAGACACTTGATTACAAAAAGACATCAAAACAATAAACCACTCATAAGGGGAAGATATAACTGCCCCAATTAAAGAAATGAAAAGAGTAAAGTAAATGTTTTACTCATTTGCTTTAACATTAAATTTGCGTGTTGATGTAATGAAAGGATTAACTTTCAACTTATTCAAAAAAAACCTTTGATTTTTCCAGAAAATCAAAAGAAAAATAGTGTTTATTTGAAAAAAAATTTTTTTTACTTGCTTCTTCTGTAACGAAAAACATTTCGAGTAGTGGCAGTCTTCGTTTTTTTGCTGTTTCCGGCAAATCTCTCTTTAGCACGCAAACATGGTCAGCCATCATATTAATGCTCCAGTTTCCCTGATACCTTGTTTCCATAACTTTTAGATCTCAGTGAAGAACAAAGAGAAATATTTCACCAAGATTTATAAGCCATGGAAACAAGTTATCAGGGAAACTGGAGCATTAATATGATGGCTGACTATGTTCGAATGCTAAAAGAGAGATTTAGAAACAGCAAAAAAACGAAAGCTAACGTAGGTCCTACGAAAATAAAAGATTTCATTACAATAGAAGAAATTAAGAAAAGCAAAAATTAAATTTTCTGAAATAAATAACTTGTTTACTTTTCATCTCCTGAAAAAAATCAAGAGTTGTTTTTGAACAAGTTAAAAGTAAATATTTCATACCATCGGCACCCAAACTTAATATTTAAGAAAATTAATACAAAATTTACGTTACTCTTTAAAGCGCAATGGATATATTTTCATGAATTGGGGGTGCTTATATCTCCCCTTAAGAGTGATTTATTTTTTATATCTTTTTGTAGTCAAGTGTCTTAAAATGTATTTAAGTAATACTCAGAATGTGCTGAGAATCGCAGGACTTTATTACTTCCACATCCATGTGGTGGATTGGAAGTATAGTAATCGTAAAAAAAAATTCAAAAATATTTTTCCTTGAAATAGGTTTAGAATGTCATCAAACGTCGAGATATAAAAACATGAGCGAAAAAAAATAAATTCTGTCTATCTGTCGGTCTGTCTGTAACTTTTTTGTCCGCACGTTTTCTCCGGAACGGTTTAAGATATTGACTTGAAATTTTGTACACGTATATATTATAACGAGATCTGGGACTGGATTGTTTTTTGAAGATATCCGGTGAAGCGTTGGGGGGTAAATAGGGGTAAATATGGGGAAATATGTAAAAACAGCTGGTAAGAGTACAAAAACTTGAAATTTGATGTATGTATTACAAACCAAGGCCTCAAAATTTTCGGTAATATTTTTCATCCCCCACCACCCCCCATTCCATTCATTATTACATGATACAATAAAATTGATATAATCACTTCAAATTTGGTACACACATATATTATAATGAAAGCAGGAACTAGATTATATTTTGGGATTATTCTGATGAAGGGATGGGGGTCAAATGGGGGTAAATAGGGGAAAATAAGTAAAGCAAGCTAGTATGAGTACAGAAACTTGAAACTCGGTGTATGTACTAGAAGCCAAGGGCTCAGATTTTTTATATTTTCCACCCCCCCACCACCCCTACTCCATTATTGAAGGGGTTGGTAAAATAAAATTGAGATATTCACTTGAAATTTGGTACACGAATGTATTATAACGACATCTGGAAATAGATTATATTTTGAGATGATTTTGTTGAAGGGTTGGGGGTTAAATATGGGTGAATAAAGAAAAATAAGTAAAGCAAGTTGGTAAGCGTACAGTAATTTGAAATTCGGTGTATGTACTAGAAGCCAAAGCCTCAAATTTTTTAATATTTTTCAACCCCCACAACCCCTACTCCTTTATTAAAGGGGTTGATAGAATAAAACTGAGATACTCATTTGAAATTTGATACACACCCGTATCATAACGACATCTGGAACTAGATTATGTTTGGGGATGATTCCCTTGAAGGGTTGGGGATTAAATAGGGGTAAATAGGGCAAAATAAGTAAAGCAAACTGGTAAGAGTACAGAAACTTGAAATTCGCTGTATGTACTAGAAGTCAAGGTCTCAGATTATTTATAATATTTTTAGACCCCCCCCCACCACCGCTATTCCACTGTTAAAGTGGTTGATAAAATGAAATTGAGATATTCACTTGAAATTTGGTACACGTATGTATTATAACGACATCTGGAACTAGATTATATTTTGAGATGATTCCGTTGAAGGGTTGGGGGTTAAATAGAAGTAAATAGGGGAAAATAAGTAAAGCAAGCTGGTAAGAGTACAGAAATTTGGGTTTTGGTGTATGTACTAGAAAGCAAGGCCTCAGGTTTCTTTCTTTTCAAACCCCGTAACCTCCGCTCCATTATGAATGGGATTGATAACGTAAAGCTGAGACATTTACTTTAAAGTTAGTACACGTATGTATTGTAATGACATCTGATGGAGATGATTCCATTAAAGGGGTGGGAGGTGGCAGTTTGTGAATAGGGGAAACAAGTAGGGTAAACCAGAAGCATTATTTTTAACATACGTGGTAGAAACCAACGCCTAAAACTATTCTATGACATCTGCCCCAAATATAAGTAAAATTCTATGACCAATATTTGCACATACTAGAGTGCAAATCTAATCAAGATACTTCCTTTAAAGTGACTTGGATGAAAAATCTGGATATAGAAGTAGTGATTTCTTATGCAGCGGTTTTTTTTACTTATTTCCATACGACTTATTTTTTTCTGGAGGTAGTTTTACAGCACCCCAGGAGTAGATTGTGATCAAATTAAAAGTAAAAAAAAATCGACTCAAGTAAAAATAATTTAAGATTTTTTAACGTGATACATGGGATTTTCTTATTTAGGGGGATTTTATGTAAGAGGTTGTTTTACTATAATATGGGTATTAAGTGTAAAAAGGAGCTTATTTCCAGTTTCTGTACTTCGACAAATTTTTAGAAACCTCCCATTTTGTCTTATTTTTGGACTATTCTTTAACTATAAATGAAACTAGTGGGTGTAGGCACATTTCTAATGCCAGATTTGGATTTAGTGGCTCAAAATACATAATTTAGAAACATTTTGTTGTTGTGTGTATCTGCGTAATTATACCCAGTGAGAAGTTTTAAAGCTTTGGGCAAGACCCTACAAATACACCAGACCACTTGGCGACTAAAACACATTTCAAAACTTTGGTCCGGTTGATTACCTTATATACAGTAGGTTCACAAAGAGTGATAAGTAGATAAATAGAAATGAACCAAATTTTTTTCAAAGGAAATAGCAGGCTTATTTCTGAGGCTATACTGTTCTTGAGAATAGCCACCACATAAAAACATCAAACAAAAAATGGTTTTACGACCTAGTAAAGACGTACCATTTGTATTCCAATAATATTTATGGTTGGTGTACAGACAATAAAATATTATTGGCGTTCCGCCAGTACGAGTTATGTTACAGTGGTGCCGCTATGCATAGTTTTGTATATTGGATATGATTTTTAATTATTTATTAAAAAAGTAAAAAACGAAATGCAACGTGAAATGTTGTCAAATTTAACTAAGTAAGATATTGTGGGTGAAACACTTATCGGTCGTATGCGATCTATGACCGCAGAAGATAAATAACAATCAAAACAAATAATGGATTTTGTGAAACCTGTACAACCGTACGCCCTTGGATCTACTTTTCATTCTTTCTGAAGCAACTATGGATGGATCTTTCACTAAATCAACACGAAACCGCTCTTAGTCATTAATTATGCGACTTAAATTCCTCACATTTTAATAATGTTTATTGGCAGCAACTGGATGTTCAGCTTTTAAAGTTGGCAAAATTGCTATTTAACTTAAATTGAGGATACGACCATGTGTAAACTTTAACCTAATTAATAACAGGTCAAATATACTCTCTAGAGGTATAGTGGCAGTGGATCGGAGTTCACTAGGGATTGCTACTTGTATCCGGACTCATTAGGTGTTGAAAACATGTTTGTACCGATGGGAGTTCCACTTCAACTTAAAATACGGTTGTGGGTGTTTCATTCACTATTGCGTTAATAAGCTGTGTGCATATACAGTGTGAAAGGGAATTAAGCAACATGAAAATCAATGATATTTTGTCAACACCTACTTTGGGTGCATATTTTTAATTAATCACAGAGCATATTTATTAATTAAACAGGACAACTTTCTTTTTATGATTTTTTCGTAATATTCTTTATCATATATTTATGTTTGGTATCCTCGTTTTGTGGGTAAAATCCTTCATTTTTATATTTATTAATTCCTAACTATGAAATATATGGTTCTTGATGTTTTTTGTCCTACAAGGTAATATCTTCCAGGCAGGGTTAGACCTACTACTACAATTTTTGAGACTGAATAATGGATAATGATGTTCAGAATGGTGACATTGACTAGCTACATTAGTGCGTAGCGTGATTAGATCAACAGTAGTGTATATAAAAAATAAATAATTTATTGTTTTATTATATTATATTTGACATTTATATACTTTTCTTGACAACAATTATAAATTAAAAAGTTGGATCAAGCAATTTAATTTCGTTACTAGGGAATGTTGACTAAGAGCCAATTGTTTAAAAGTGGATCAACGAATGTTCGGCTGAACTTGATTTAATTGACTGATTTGCCAGCATAAGTTGAGCACTGCTGCCAATTCCGGCATCCAGTCTGCAGGTTCGTTGCAGCACGAAGCTCGAACCTTGGATGTTTTATATACCGTCGGACCGGCTACATACGCTGGGTTGGACATGAGACATGCTTGTTGTCAGCAGCGAGAGCCACATGACGCATGGGGTAGAAATATACGATGGGAAGTGTAGGTGTTTGTGAGATGCTTCTTTTAAGTTTCCATGCTTCTTTTTTAGTTTCCATCTGTCATCATCGGATGGGAAATGTAGACGTTCGCAAGACGTTTTTTTAGTTTCCATGCTTCTTTTAAGTTTTCGTTCTATCATCTCCTTATTAATTATTCTTCTAAGTTTTCTGTTTCTGAATCTTGTACACCTCCTCCTTGTATACCTCCTTCTATCGTTTGCATTTACTTCGTTTGCCTGCCAAGACATACATACATTCGCTCGTCGCAGGGAGCTTTTATTTATAAACCGTTCCACAGGTAAATATGCATTTACGGCGGAAGTGCAAGAAAGAGCCCTGTCTCCTCGCGGTAAAAAGAGAGGACTTTTAGCTAGTAACAGTCAGTTGAGTTTGGGTCTCGGCCCGAGACACCAGGTTTGGAGAGAAAAGGTGAATTTAACCGCCCTCAGTAATTGAGAGTTGGGAATGAATTCGAACTGTGGCCTTGTACAGAGACAGGCGATGTTTTTGTGTTTGACAAAATAATGCTAAGTGAATGTGAGGCTGTTTTTACGGTGGTGTATTGAGTATAGATAGCAGTGAAATAACTACGTTGTTTAATGACAGACTGAATTTGGATTTAATAGCAGCAAATTTCCTGGTTAGTTTGAAATGTTTTCTTTGAGGCGATCGGCGATCTCTTGCATTTTCCAGCATCTTATTTGAGTTTCGTAGGTCCAGTTTTCTGGGTGCCATCATTCATTTAACACTAATGTGCCAAGGAATAGAACTGTAAGTTATTTATTTTATGTACTACGTTATAGTGGCTAAGGCTACGCGTTTTGAAGGACAGTGTGCTTTGGTGCCTCTAATGAACATATCTTGTAATTGAGTTTTACCCTCGGTCTATTTAAAGTGAGAGAAATCTGTAGATAATTTGACCGCTTCTATGTTATTCACGGACTGTTGCCGCTTGACCTGATTTGTTGCCAATTCATATGTCCCGGTAGGCATAAATAATGGCCCAGGTAGTGCGTAATCGCAAAGTAACATTTAAGTTTGCCTAGGAACAAGAGAGAAGCCGTTTCGGGTGGAAAGGCAATTCCTATTGCTAACCAAATCTTGTATGAATTAGGTTTCGAAGCCCAATGTTGGTTAAGTAATGTAGAGTAATATTTATTCATATTGTTTAGTTAAATTGTTTAAGCCATGTGAACTTAATTTTTTGTGCAGTTCTTAGTTGTTTAAGCTAGTTAGTTATATGTGTTCGTATTCAAGATCATTGAGGTCAGGCCGTGCGATACATGATACTGTATCTATCTGTCTATATTGTACGATTTACGAATAGAATATTTCACTTGCCATATAAACCGTAACGGTTAATAGATTATTTTTTACAGTCTTTGCTTAATTTCGATAAATTAATCGCTCATTTTTCACCTAATGCAAAATAAGGTGGTGTTCATCTATCTTCCTTTGTTGAGCTTTTTAGAGCCTTACATATATCTTCTCAGGTATATTCTTTTAGTGTGTTCAATAAGATAAGTGATAGCAAATATTAAGCCAAGCTGCCAAGGATAACCTGCATTCTGATGTCTTATGCTCTATTGTGATTTATAATTATGATTGTTGACTGAGTATAACAAAAAAAAACATAGTTATACTGTCGCTTTCCAATTCCGGGAATTTCTCTATTTCATTGCCTATGTTTAATACCTTTTTCAATTTTACTTTTAACATGTTTTCAATTTTAATAAAGAAATAAACTAGTACATTAATATACTAAAAATACTACTTACAAACTTATCTTTCCTCGTCCACGGCTGGAATGTTTATCTTGCATTATAAATAAAGGTTGCTCACACAAATCCACTCGAGGTGTTTTCAAGGTCGGTTCCAGGAAGTTTCCATTTATAGGGGCCCATGCGTTACACCACCCATGTTTACGTTATATACTATTAATAACACATTGCTTACAGTAATTTTCAATTTTTAATTTGTTGCGTGCTTTGTTCTTCTATTAATATACTTTACTTTATGCAGAATTTTTTAATCTACCGATGACTTAAATTTTATCGAGTTTATTGGCGTTTCAACCGGTTCTTTTTGCTTTTTTCGGGAGCATCCCTCACAATGCGTCCGTCTTCTACGAAGATAAACCGACTCTCGAAAGTTCAGCTGAACTTGATTAAGATTGCGATTGTTACAATAATATTATCCTTAGATTTTAAATCAAGTTCAACTAAATTGTGACTGATCCACTTTTGTACAACTGGCCCTTAGAAACTAAATTTGTTAATGTCTGTAAGTCTTACGCTCTAGAAAAATTGAGAAAAAGTTCTCAAAATTGTCTGCTATAAGTGAATCTTCTGACACAGAAGAATCAGCTGCTTTGGCTTTTCAATCTTTGGTATGAGTAAAATCAAGATTAATATGAAAATGCTTATCGACAGTTTGACGAATGATGTAAAGAATGCGGAGTGGAAGTGATCACTGAAGAAGTTTTATTAACATATTTCGAACAAAAATTCAGAGTCTACGAGAGCTCCACATTGTGGGTCCTTTACTCAATGTTGACAAGAACATTATTAATGAAAAAAATCGATATAAATTTTTTTTTAAGTTTAATAGCTTTTATTGTCTATAATTGTTTATTTCTGGCATATTCAGATTTTCTTACTTTGTGTTGGGTATTTTACCACTGAAAAATATTTAAAAATTTGAATGAAAAAACCTCTGCGCCAAACGATCAGACAGAGGTTGGTTCTTGAATCCTTGATTGTTTAAAAAAATCCCACACCTAAAACTATATAAATTAGAACAAAGTTTTAAATTAAAAAATGAAAATGAGAGCTATATGCAGTTAATGTTTCGGAAGATTATCTACTTGCGTTCTCAAAAACTTTTTGGCCGTCAACCATGACCGTTCGTTGTTCATTTATTTCCATAGTTCGTCTCTAAGGATGGGCAACCAACTAGTACAAAAATCTATTGAATTATTTGAAACTCACCTATCCTTGTTTAATAAAATAATCGCGAATTCTTCAAGTTTTCTTTTAGATCCGTTGCTCCCTGTGCCAAAATCTTTGCCGAATCCCCATTAAATCTTGTGATTATTATCCCATGCGTGTTCACAAATTTTGGATTTTTCAAATTCTCTCCTAGCGTAATTTCTATGCTAACCAAGCCTTACGTTGAAAGGTCTAGATGACTCACCTACGTAATTTCGCACTCACACGGAACACTATAAATGCAATTTTTTGAATTTTGAACCATATTTAGAGGTTTGGTTTTTGATAAAACCGATCTTAGCATGGAACCCGTTTGAAAAACAGTTCGTACGGAAACCCTATTCCCAATGTTTCGTAATTTATCCGATAAACCATGTATATATGGAATTACTGCTATTGACCTAAATACCTCAGGTTGTAATAGTATATTCTCTCTCCTACCAGTGTTCAATAACTGACTATCAACAAAACTCTCGGGATATTGATTATTTAATAAGACAGTTTTTATAAATTGCTTTTCGTTCCTTAATATTACATCATTTGAAGAAATAATGTTGGCTCTGTCATACAAACACTGAACAATACCGTAACACTAATATGTTGATTTGAATTAAAATTTAAATATGTGTTTGTGTGTGTTTGGTATATGTTATCTAATTTGTTAATTCAAATTTCTAAGAAAGGTAATTCATTATTATTTTCTATTTCAATTATAAATTTAAATGAAGGTTCTTTTCCGTTAATCTGATTTAAAATTATTCAATAGATTTTTGTACTAGTTGGTTGCCCATCCTTAGAGACGAAGTAAGTAAAAATGAGATAAATATAATTTAATGTCTCACGTGACTATGGAAATACACAAACAACGAACTGTTTTAACAAAATCAGAGAAACATTCTTAAAGCATCGGACGTCTATTTTATAATGAAAGTAGTATTTAGTAAAAAAATTTACATTATTCAAATATTATAATGTTCATTATTATTAATCATTGGGATTACTGTGGCCAATCGAGGAGAATAACTGACATTTCTTCAGCTTTAGAATATTACAGACTTGGGATAATTTATATTAATAGAGATTCCTAACACAAAGACAACAATTTCCATTGGAAATTTCGAAGGTGTGAATCTTGTTGAAATATTTCGAAAATATTCTTCTCTTCGTCCGTCATCGATAATTGAACATTCAAGATTCTCTTTCTAAAATTATAAAGGGAGATATGAAAATATCTTGTTAACAAACATTTCAATGCGATAATTAAAAAATTAAATTTGGATTTTTCAATCACACACTAGTATTGTATAGATACTATAATACATACTCGGAGGTTGGCACTTTCCTCCCGATTTACTCTGTATATTTCTTTAGGAAATATAACTACAGATGAAGGTATTGTCCAAACTAACTTTCTTGTGAACGGTTTGCATACAAGCAACTTATTATTTGTTCACGAAGAGACATTGCACATCAGTAGCCAGTAGCCAAGTTATAATCTACGTTTATAGTTAAGTTTAAGTTTTGGACAAGAGAGTAAGTGTGCTAACGGAATAATATCTAGCACATAAGACGACGAGTGTTTCGCATTTCAATCTGCATACCTGCTAACGATCGGATTTAAAACAGTAAAACAAGAAACTTCTCAACTAAAAGTGGTAATTTTTGCAGTAAAATTTGTCATTTTCAGTCTATAGTTTTGAGGTATGACTTTTTTTTTTTTTTTTTTTTTTTAATCACTTATTTAACGTCGGCCTATTTCCGCTACCAAGGCCAATCACCGACGCCAGGAGACGAGCTACCCCCAGCCTGGAAATTTTTGCCGAACCTCTTCTCTATCGAAGAGTAGGGATCTTTTACTTGCCTAACATTTAATAGACAAGGGACCGACTGCTTTACATCCCCTCCGAAGGATGGTATATCCACTATGTAACCCCCGCCTAAAGTTACATACCTTCTACGCATGCGCTGATATACAAGCCGTTAGAAGACGGAGCGAGAACGCTGTGTTTCCCTGGAGAGGAAGGTATGACTTAATACACTTTTAATGCTTTGGTCGTTTTAAATCTTCATCGAAATATTGTGGTACCCATTCCCATTATCTTCGTAAATATTCTTACTGATTAGGATATTTTTATTTAACCATCTGGCAAAATTATTGCCACTACCGTACTCATAACTTATTTTAATTAAGTTTCATCGAACTTATTAGAAAAAATAACTTATTATAGGTAGATATTTATGATCAAAATACATTTTTTCTAGTTCTACCATACCACGGAAATAATTTAAAAATATTAAAAAACACACATTCAAATACAAACTGAAACTGTTAAAAATGCACCAAAAAGAAGAAAATAATGTTAATAATAATAATAATAAGCATACTTATTATTAAACGTAAATCATCGGGCGCCCGATGAGTAAAGTTTTCTGTTTTTCCAGCTATTTTAGCGACCCACGCTTTTACGTTTATTAACATCATTCTTGTTATTATTAACATTATTTTCTTTGTTTTAGTACAGTTTTAGTTCGTGTTAATAAGTGCGTTTTGTAATTTTTTATAATTATTTATTTATTTTCTCCTTTTCAGTCTTGTTCCAATCAGAATAGTGCTTTTGTTCGATAAAATTTCTTCACTCAGTCAAAACTCTTGAATTTCGACTAAATATTTATAATCTGTGACCCCGAAAATGGCCCGATTTTCATACGAGTCAGACCATAAATTATAAAACTTGTCCGCCATTTTGAATGTTTAAATTTGTATCAAATAATAGTGATCTGCATCCTCGATGACCCTCTGATGTCAATTAGTCGAATCAGACGATAAGTGATAAAACTATCTGCCATATTAACGCCGCCATTTTTAATTCATGAGTTCTGATCACATAGTCCTGCCTTATGGAAACACGCATTAGTTAAACCTATTGCTACAAATAATAATCCTACTGATTTTTCTGATTTTATATCAATTAGCTTGCTGTCTGCTTTATCCAAAATATTAGATAGGGACATTCATTTTCAAATCATTGCCTTCTTAAACAAAAATAAATTAATTTAAAATATGCATGCAATCGGGATTTAGAAGAAATCATTCCACATCAACAGCATTAACACATTTAGTAGATGATTTTCTAAGAAACATTGATGGTGGAAAATATACATGTTTGGTACAATTAGATTCTTCAAAGGCTTTTGACACCTTAGATATGGGTAATTATTTATGTGGAAGAAAGCAAGTTGTGGCCATAGATGACGATGGAACCAGAATTACATCGCACTTACGAAATTTAAATACAGGTGTGCCCCAAGGTTTCATCACTGTTGTTTACCTCATACGTGTCAGATATTTCATATGTAGTCACTAGCTGCCAACTACATCGGTAATCAAATGACTTGCAGATATACAAATCGTTTGATTTCCAAGAGCGACAGGATGCATAAACTTTAATAACCCAAGACTTATTTTTTTTGAGTATTCGTCTAACCATAATTTAAAACTAAACCCTGAAAAGTCGCAAGTAATGCTGTCACAATGGAACAGTTATCGGAAGTTTCTTTTGATATTACTATAAAGAATACCGTCCTTCCTATTATAAATCTCTAGTAGCACCAATATTGTGCATCAATATATAATCCATATAAAACCAATATATCAATATTGGCCCTATATAGGACCAATATTCATATATTGGTCCTATATGGATTACATATTGGTTCAATAAGTTTAGTCCCTTCAAATTAGGAAAACTGAGGGAAATTTTTCCTACAGCTATGCCACCCGTATAGAAAGTTGTCTTGGGGTTGTGTTAACATATTCTTCACCAAGCGCATGAAAAAAAAGGGTGTTTTTTTAGATATAGATACATATATATGTTTTCTTGGCCATTTTGGCGGCTTTTTGCGTTTTGCTACAAAACTATGCATTTTTGATCAAATATGACCTGATTTGATATTGTAGATCTAACGATTCTCTACAATTTTTGTTCTTTTCATTTTTTTTTTAAATTCCGCTTAGTTGCGCCGCTAGAGCGCGCTGAAGTTTATGTAAATGTATACATTTTTTTGGTGTTCGATTTTAAGCCAAAACTATGCATTTTAAAAAAAACATTAAGATATCAAAGTTGTAGATAAAAAAAGTTTGACAAATTTTGTTCTTTTTCGCCCACTAGCGGCAAAACCACGGGACTTTGAAAAAAAAACAGAGAACAAAATTTGTGAAAAATTTTTTTATCTACAACTTTGATATCTTAATGTTTTTTTTAAAATGCATAGTTTTGGCTTAAAATCGAACACCAAAAAAATGTATACATTTACATAAACTTCAGCGCTCTTGAGCGGATAAAAAAATATAGGCATCGTGAATAGCTGTAGTATTTTGCCCCTCCACCTCCCTCTGCTCAATATTTTTTACGGGCTAAGCTAATATAGATGACATTAAGGATGACATATACAAAAAGCCCATGACGATCACTACAGCTGAATGCGCGTAGTTCATACTATTAGATGCACCGTTCTATACGCAGCTGTGTAAGAAAAGAACGATGGATTTCAAAAAAATCTTTTTTTTTGCTCTCCAAATTTTTCTATAATTGACGAGTACTATGTAGTATATATGCGCTATATTTTTTTCCGCTTAAGAGTATTGAAAAAATGTTCTTCGCGCTCTAGCGGCAAAACCGCGCGACTTTGCAAAAAAAACAAAGAACAAAATTTGTCGAAAATTTTTTTAACAACAACTTTGATATCTTGATATTTTTTTATAAAATGCATAGTTTTGGTTTAAAATCAAACACCAAAAAAATTTATACATTTACATAAACTTCAGCGCGCTCTATCGGCGTAACTAAGCGGAATTTAAAAAAAATTAAAATAACAAGAATTGTAGAGAATCGCTAGATCTACAATATCAAATCAGGTCATATTTTCTCAAAACTGCATAGTTTTGCAGCAAAACGCAAAAAAAATCGCCAAAATGGACAAAAAGACAAATATATGTATCTATATCTAAAAAACAACCCTTTTTTTCATGCGCTTGGTGAAAAATATGTTAACACAACCCCAATACAACTTTCTATACGGGTGGCTTAGCTGTGGGAAAATTTTTCCAATCTCAGTGATATTTCTTCTAATTTGAAGGGACCAGTTGTACTACAAAAAATTTAGGGTTTTGGCTAGACTGACTAATCTGAAATTAGTGTACGTCAAAATTTTGTGACTCTCTCATATTATCTTTAGCTGAGTATGGTGATGTTGTGATGTTGAATATGAAAAATTATTGTTGTCAGCGCCAACAAAAAGGAAAATTCAAAAACTTAAAAATTCATGTATGTGTTATATTTATCGCATTCCGTATGGAAAACATATATCACCATGTCTAAACGAACATGGTATATTAAATATGGAAAATCGTAGTCGTTTGCACATGCTTGTACTTATACGGTGAATAATTTATAATAGGCTAGACGGCAGGGAGGAGAAAATATTAAAAAATAAATTTTTGGCCCATAGACGTGATTATTGTCGGAAACGCTTCGTATTATGGTGTAGTTGAACATTCTAAGTTTACTTTCAAATTAGTGAACTGCCTGATTTTATAATTAATAATTAGTGAGTAAAATAGGACCTGTTTCTATATTTCTTTAAATATCTCCGTTTCTGATAACTTTTAGTATAACATATACATTAGGAAAATTGTTCGTTATGAAATTCTTCTAAAGAATGAGCACCGATAGAGGTCGTCATGTGCCATTGTTAACTTGAAAATGGCTTCCAAAGCTTTTAAAACACGTTATTTTCCCTATTTCTTTGCTCGGAAACAACTGCACATAAAGGGCTAAAAATAAATTGGAGATGGTGTCTATGTTGTCCCGATAATGTACAAAAATTTTCAGCAAGATCGGTTTATTACCTTGTAAGTAATTAACGATTTATTTTTTTTAAATCCTTAATTAACAACTTCAGGACTCTCTATATATAATAGGAAGAATAGATTTCAGAAAAATTGTATTCTATTCTGTGGCTATTACATATAAATTTATTCCACTTACTTCACAACCTAGCATTAACATGTTATATTTCAATATACATTGTTTAATATTTTTCATGTAGTGCAAAAATTGCAAGTATGATGTTATCACACGTGGATTCAAGTCAACACCATCAAACGATCCGTAAAAATAAATTTTATATAACGGATACATCCTCAGTTAAACCACTTTACATAAGCTTCTCGTATATTGTCCCATACTTTCCGCTTAAATGGCTGAAGGAATGCAACCACAACAAGTTTACGCCGCGCTGAGATTGCATTGTTTATAGACTTGCTGATAATGTTCACCTATTTCCATCCACAGTATGTATTACGCCTGCGGCCACTCTTCCACTTAACCACATCTAAATACTTGGCCGGCAAATAGGGATGAAGACTGGGATAAAACCTTTAATAAATTATTATACCGCTACTTTACCCAGATTTACCGATTCCAGGTTATCAGGTGCGGTGGAATCTATTATTTTATTAACTGCTTTTTGTTGCTTATACTAGGGTTTCGTGCATTTTCAATGACATTAATTACTTGATAAGAGCTGTTTGTGGTTCAGGATTTAATTAACGGTAATTAAATGGATTATGGTAAAAAATATATCACAGTGTATACTATTCAAGCCCTATAAAAAGTTGTATTAACTCTGGGCAATAAACTCGATCAGAAATATATATCAGTGATATTTGCGCAAAACATTTCATGAAATAAAATATGAGATGTGTAAGTAAACACAGCACGATTTACAGCGATAAAACTATACAGGGTTGGGCAAATGTGTGGAAACACCTGATTTCTGGCTAAACTATAAGTGCGATTAAAAAATACCCTTAACAAAAGTTTTTGTAGTATTTTTACTCTATCAGTGATGTACTTTGATTTTCAACAGCTATCCTATTTTTCGAGATGTGACGTCATCGACAGTTTTTTTAAATTGATAACCCTGGATATTTTTACATTTTCAGATAGACAATTTTTCATCAATTATAGTGATATAGGGTTTGGTGGGTGTGCGGCTTGTGGTTTTTTAAATATTAAACAAAATAGTAAAGCAAAGACATGGCTGTTTACATTTTAATTATTATCAACAGGACTATCTGATTAAAAAATATTCGTTTTTTTCTTGCCATGCTTTTTGCAAACTTTCTTTAACCGAACTCAAATCATTCGTATTACTGTCAATTGCAGTCAATACTGTTAGAGAGTTTCGATGTGAAATATTAACATTGTTTTTTAATTATGGCTGAACTAACTGAACGTGAAAGAATTACGTTGTTAATGATGGTTGGTTTTGGAGACAAGCAGAGATCTCTACAAGATGCATGCGATATTTTTAATGTAACATTCCCTGATAGAAATTCTCATATTTCAAAATCAACAGTTTCAAAGGTTGTGCAAAAGTTTCACGAAACGGGAAGTGGTAAAAATCGGCCAAAATCCGGTCGAAGTAAATCGGCTACAAATGAAGATATTTCACTTGATGTTCTTCTTAGCCTACAAGAAGAACCAAAAACTTCAGTACCAAAACTAGCCTTACATCACAATATTAGCGAGAGATCAGTAAGAAGGATATTGTCCAAAAATAAATTCATCCGTATAAAGTACATTTAGTACAAGAATTAAATGAAGATGATTCTGATAGAAGGATGCAGTTTAGTCCGGAAATGATGGATACAATTGAAATTAATGGTAACTTTTTTAATAATATAGTCTTTTTCGATGAGTGACATTTTGCCTGAGTGGTTTTGTAAATCCACATAACTGTCGCTACTGGGCTGATCAGAATCCACATTGGATGGAAGAAAGTCACACCCAATACCCTCAAAAATTAAATGTATGGGCGGGGATAATCAGAGGACACATCATCGGACCATTCTTTCTTGGAGAAAATTTAAACTCCAATCTTTATTTACAACTTTTACGCGAGCAAATTATTCCAGTATTAAATCATTTATTTCCAAACCAGGCAAATCCTGAACGACTCTCAGATGAAATTTGGTATCAGCAAGATGGAGCTCCGCCTCATTATGGAGTTGACGTGCGTCAATACCTTAATGAAATATTTCCACAGAGATGGGTAGGTCGAAGAGGACATATTGAATGGCCACCGCGATCGCCAGATTTAAGTCCTTTAGACTATTTTCTTTGGGGTCATTTAAAATCCGTTGTCTATAGGACCAAGCCTCAGTCGTTAGAAGAGTCGGTAGATCGAATTAGGATGGCTGTTCAAGAAATATCACAGCATGCTATTCAAAACTCTTTAAGAGCTTTCGTTGATCGAATAGGATATTGTCAGGCTGCTCTGAAGGTTTCCAATTTGAACATTCATTATGAATATTTTCTTCGTTTCTCAATATTAAAGTGCTCAATATTTTGTAATAAGAAATTTAATTATCATTAACTAATAAATATTTATTACACTTTATTTTATTACTTTATTTAATATTTAAAAAACCACAAGCCGCACATCCACCAAACCCTATATCACTATAATTGATGAAAAATTGTCTATCTGAAAATGTAAAAATATACAGGGTTATCCATTTACAAAAACTGTCGATGACGTCACATCTCGAAAAATAGGATAGCTGTTGAAAATCAAAGTACATCACTGAATAGAATAAAAATACTACAAAAACTTTTGTTAAGGGTATTTTTCAATCGCCCTTATAGTTTAGCCAGAAATCAAGTGTTTCCACACATTTGCCCAACCCTGTATATGGAGCTTTACAGTGATAAAATTGCATGCTTGCTAGAACTAAGGAGCCGATCTAGTTTGTTTTATCACTAATAATGACATTTGGTTGATGTAATTATTTGAAAAAATAGAATTTCACTACGTACTTCTACGTACATTTATAACAAAATTTCATATTTTAATTATTAAAGTACAGTATTTACGACAAAATACCGAAAAAATTAAAAACGTATTTTTAAGAAGAACAAAAATGTCTTATTTTATGTCATTAAAAAAAGCATAAATAAATTATATTTTGACCCAGAGTTCATTGTCCTACCCTAGAAATTACCGATTAAAAAAAATATTCTCACCAATAAATTAACTAATTTTAAAATATTAAAAATTGCTGAGCGTTGTGGTTGTCATTATTTTGTGATGTTAAGTAATTCACTTAATGAGTCGAAATCTAGAAGGCTGTGAAGTAAAAGGAATTATGGAAAATGGTTCCAGGTTAAATTCGCTGGAATCGGTATATGTTATTCCTCTCGAACTCCTGATCAAAAGCTCTTATGGGCACAAGGTCGAAAAATAGATAAGTTTTCCAGATATCGGGGATGCAAAGTTGGCGCTCATTTCTTATGGGAAGGGGCCCCCACCCCGGTGGAATTCGCTGGAATCGTTATACAGGGTGTAATTAGTTTCATGTCATTAAAAAAACTGGTGGTAGGGAACGACAAGACAAACAAAAAAACCTTATATAACATGGGGTCTGAAGCTCATAGTTTTGGAGAAAAAAAGTAGACAAAAATTTCCAAAATAATTAATAACATAGTTTGAGAACTACTGGCATACTCCGACATTCCGGCAAATAAGTATGGCGCGCATAAGAGATCATCGAAAAGCATGCCGACAAAGCAGTTAAAAGCGACCAACAGAGGACACCGCCATGTTTTTTGCTTCTTCACGGCCAAATGATCTTATTGCGCGTGGTATACTCTTCCTTGTAATATTCTCAAGCAATAATTTCAGTTTGTGTCCTTACTTGGTAAATAACGTACCACGCGACGCGACCAACACGTTCCTTGGTTTTGTCTGTTGCTTTTATTCTTTTTGAACTTTGGGCCATTTGTGTTAAGATTTATTTTATTGACTTATCGTTCAAGTCATTACTACTTGGTTACGTAAAACACTACTTCTCGTTCGTGCTTTTGGACCAAGTTTTTCTTTTTCTTTTCTTTATTGATAACGTTAATTCACAGTTTAGTGTGGTGTTTTAAAACGCAGATTTTGGACATTACGGGAGATTACACTTATCCAGAGCTCGCGGATATGCACTTGGTGCGTGGAGAAAGTGGTGGAAATGCAGCTGGTGCGGAAGAGCTTTAGAACAATTATTGCAACAACGTATTTTAATGTGAATAGGAACCATAAAAAATGATCCTAATTTACCAAATATGTTGAACGGAGTGCGTATATCCTTAGTTATACGTGCCGAAATGTGTATACGTGGAGATGGAAGTCATTTAGAACAATTTTTGTGAAAAATTCAAAAGAATTGTTCAGTTATTGAGTGTTCCCTACTGGGTATTAAAGGTATGATTATTATTATTAGTATTCGCTGTCTTGTTTTGATCCTTTTAATATTGTTTCCATTAATTTTCATAGAGACCAAAGACTCGATTTTTAGTTTTCGATACCTGATTGGGAAAAATTATGCGCTCAATTCGTTAAAAAATCATTTTTTTTCCTAACTTAAAATACACAACTATTTTCTGTTATCGTATCTCGGACGTCTAACTGTTAGTTTTCCAATGTCATAAAATAATTACTAATTTTTCAAGCTTTTAACACAATGTTACAAATGTTAATAAACAACTTTTAAATTTTATAAATTCTTATAAACGACAATAAGAGCTACAATAACTTTGTTCGAAATTAAAAAATATATGTAAACAAATCCTAAACCCCTGCGGCCATGCTATGCTTGCGTTGTGCCGAAAGAGAAGGAATTATTTACATTTTCCTAATTAGTGGCATAAAAAGTTCGGTACAAGGAATCCCATCAAAGTGCCGCACTTTTACTGGCAGGAACACAAGTCGGGTATTACAGTTTTTTATTATTTTTAATATTCGGAACTATAACATCCATTGACCCTGAAAAACAGTGGTTGTCAAATGTTTCCGACCTTAATATTAAAAATGTAAACCCAGGTCAGTTTTTGCAAAGTGCCCCTAGAGAAAAAAGTCATATAGGTTTTTTGTTTGTCTAGTCGGTCCCTATTACCATTTTTTTATGACATGAAACTAATTATCCCTGTATTTTCTTCTTCACAACCTCCTGATCAAAAGTTCTAATGGATTATATTTTCATAAAATCTCTCATTCAGTTTCTTGGAAATGCTTAACCTTTGAAACGTTTTTCACCCTTATTCTGCGCTCATCAGGTAGGCACAAAGCCACTCAACGATGTTTCATGCAAAACGAACGCAATTTTTAAGACAAGGTATGTAAATAAATTCATTTCAGGCCTTTGTTCTCATTTTTAACTGAATATTCATACCGTAGGGGGTCATGTAGATACTAGTTTAATCTGCTTAGCCGTAGGGGACTATGTTGGATGCTAGTGTTTTAATGAGAATGTCAAATAATAAATTGGACAAATTTCTTTCAGGATTTTAACTTGCTAGCATAACCAGAGGTCAGGTTATCGAAAGAATGCAAAGATTTCATTAATATTTTTACATATAGTTTTTCTTTTAGTTCTCATAGATAGTTTTTTTTTCGTTGTTTACAAAATCCTATAAAGAATATGTTTCATTATACAGACCTGTTTAAAATCGTATAGATTTGTTTACAGATCTGTTTTGAAACACGTTCAGCAGCCTCTGGACACTTCTTCCCCTTCGCCCAACCATCCTCCAACACCCACGATCGCTTCGGATGACCACCGTAGCCCCATAGCTATACTATTAACAAACTAGTTATCCCGTTTATAAATTTGATTTAAAAGAAATTGCGGGAATCCGAAAATCGGCCATTTTGGTTCTTTATATCACATAACGTGACATTTTATCACATATTTCTACGCCAAATTTGAATATAATTCTTTCTCCAATTCCGAAGTTGTCCGAAGGTATAGTCCTATGTACTATTTTCTTAATTTGACGTACTACGCTTCAGAGAAACATTTTCTACTAAATTGTTATGAATGAGTTGCAACCACATTTTTTCCACCCATATCAATTTTCTCGATTTCAAATAATTCTTTCAATGATTTATATAACTGCTTGGTTGAGATGTAAGCAAACTTGACCTTCGCCAAGCAGTTACAAGTTTGATTCCCAGCCGTGACATTGGGATTTTTTCAAAACAAATTTATCTCACTATACTTGGATATTTGGTGTATAGACCCTACCAAACAAAGTTTTTCTAGAGTTTTCGGGGACAAGGAGGGTCATATTAACTTTGGTTTTATTTCATTAATGAAGAACAAATACATATAAAAATTTTAGTGATAATAATAGAGCCGATATATTATATAACTATAAATAGGCAGAGTTAAAACAAACATACTTCATTAAATTAAATACTGTGCAGGTATACACTCCTTTTATTTCCGTTACTAGTTGAAGCATGCTTTAATAGAATGTACAATTTACTACTAAATTATCTCTGAATGATTTGTGTATACCGCTGCAGAGGCAAAGAATTTGACGTCATATACCCATTGAAACTTTCCAGTAAATTAAAACTCGTCACAGCAAGTAGATTAATTGCTTTGAGAGAACATGATTCCATACCTATACTTTGTCGTATTTCTGATTTATAGAAAATTGTTTAGACTTTACGATTTGAAGCACATCCTTTGAAAAACACAGTCATTAGCGTGGCGGATCCCTGTTTAATATCACAGTTGTACGGAGCTGGCTTTGATTTATGAAGGTATGTGATTCCAAGAACATGAAAATCCCGGGTGAATTTTCTGCCGCTGCATTTCCAACAAAGGTGGAAAATATTCTGTGTCTGATCATCAATATTTTAAATGCCGTCACGGTTCCAAATGCACTTCTTCGTGCTTTTGTCTGTTTGCCTCCACTATCCTTTGCTACAAACATTAATAAATTAGCGGTATAATAGCTGCTTTTTGAATTTGAAAGCTTGTGGCTCATACACCGATACTTAATTTTAAGTATCTAATGACGTAATGTATTATAATGTCAGCGTTTTGGCGAAATAATATTAGTTGTTGAGAAAATCGTTATATACCAGATTATTCAATTTTTTTATTCGTCCCCCCTGTGTTTCTTATTTCAAAAAATGTACAACAAACCATTCGTAAATCGCTCGTCAAGTTTTATCAAATGACGACCTTAAATCGTCTGTGATGATATAGGTCAAAGTAACGATAGTCAACTTTTTTTTTATAATGGTAAGCTATACTTTTTTGCCGATTGTTGTAGAGATTATTTTTGTGCATTCACCTGTGCAAAAAAAAGTATACACATATTTAAGAAAAATTTCGAGAAAATTAATAAAATATGGTAAAACTTCATTCAAACGTATTCTTTCAGAATCAACAGTTAGACATGGAAACAAATGAATTTCGACATTGTTACTAATGTCCAATTGGAAATACTGTTATTTGTGATAATGATATACCGTTGGATTTTTTCTTTTGGCCCTATGTAAAAGAAAGAGTTTCCTTTACACCTCTAAATGACGTCGAAGAGCCTAAAAATATAATACGCGTTGAATGCCACTGATTAAATGTTGAAGTTCTTGAACATGTATGTATCCAAGGCGTGATAAACAGAAGGTAATTATGTTTAGAAGCGAACTGAGGCCTTTTCGAACATGTGATGTTATAAATAATGTTTTCATTTTCTTAATTGTTAATTAATTTTCTTAAGTGTTAGTAGTTCTTTATCGGTAATTATTATTTATTTGTAATTGTCCGGCAGTTGCTATTGAACCGCCGCGCCGCTCACTATTTTTTGATATTTGGCGGAAAAAAGGTGGGGGGCCACCCCCGCACCCACCTTTATTTGTCTGGGACGCTAATACTACCTGCGGCGTTGATAATTTATTAACAATTAGATAGCAACATAAAAATCAACATAACTAACCTAAAAACATGACATGAAAGAATGAAATAATAATAGGAAAACATTATTTCTGCTGTCAAATGAAACCTGAATTTGCGACAAAATACATTAATCGTTGCAAAATAATTTTAAGAAAAGTTCAGTGGGTCTAGGAGTTGAACCTGGGACCTCTCTCTTCCGAAGCAAGAACATTACGCATAGGCCAACCAGCCAGCTAACAGTCACCGCTATTGCAGAGAATAAATAGTCCGTCTAGATGCAATCATGCGCAGATGTGCGCGACGGCTCAATAAGTCGTGGAGAAGATCCGCCGCGGCGGTTCAATAGCCATTACCTAATGGTCCATAAATTAATATCATTATGGGAAAAAAAAGTTGACTATCATTACTTTGACATATATATAATCACAGAGACAATTTAAAGTCATCATTTGATAGAGCTTGACAAGAGATTTACTAATATATGTTTTTTTTTTAATAAAAAAGGTTCGGGGGGGGGGGGGCGAATACCAACCTGAATCACCCGGTATATGAAATTTTTTAAGTATACTTTTTTGCAGAATTTTGTGCTTTTTAATTTTCATCTATATGAGAGTTTCTATTGTTTAACTTTGACGCCATTTTGTTTTATATTGCGCCCACGGTGACCTTGACAACTTTTTAAAATACTTTTCTACTACTAAGAACCTACCACAAAATAAAAAAGTTCGCATAAGGATTACTCGTAGCTTAAATCCCCCTAAGGACTGTGCTATCTCCGACGCATGTTCCTGCGACTAAGTTGATGTCAACGATACATGATTAAAACTCGATCATATCCCGTAATCGTCAGGTAATACTCTGTTACTCTGTATGCAGTTCATAAAAATATCACTTTGATTTGTCGAGTTCTTAGTTCGGAGGTTTTACCCGTGATACCATGTATAATGGTAATAAACTTTCTAAGTATTCAACATACTAAGTTGTCTTAAAATATTGAGCTCTCTTTATACCCTCTAACCTTCGCGAAGTTCAGACCGAAACATAAACCATTAAAGATATACATAAATCCCATTTCATAAAACTTAAACCGCTTTTTCTTACAATATTTTGCTTTTATAGGAGGATTATTCGGTACTCACTGTATCAAAGTCATATTTCAGTTGAAGAAAGTTATACATAATCCTCGTAAAGCTACACGAATACTCCAGATCCTTTCGCTTACATTGTATTTTATGTGATGTGGGATTAAAGTTAGTATATTTATTAAGAAATTTATATTCAGTCTCCACATGTGCATTAAATGAGTTTAAATTATAAGTTAGGAGTCTAATATCAGCCAGTCACTGGTATATCATCACAATGGAACAGTTTTTACGTTTGTAATAATTAATAATAAAACTAAAAGTCCATATGCAATTAACTTAAACACAGTAGAATGAACGTATAGATGGTAAAAATAAACAACCATATCCAGCAGAAAAGCCGGTGCCGGTGTTCCGACGAGAATCGAACGGAACAAGACCAGACCCTAACATTAGCTAACTATAAGCAATATTTTGATTTCCTGTTAGGTTAGATTAGGTTATTATGTGAGTGAGCTATTGTCAAATCCTCCACTGCGACCATTAGGTCTATTGTGGCTCACTCCTAGTTAGTTATAGTTCACCCTACAGATTCAGTTTTTTAATAAAGCCGGTTATCTTGTGGGGTGAGAAACCGTCCAGGTCCTCTGGCTCCAGCCGCCCTTTGCCAAACAGTGAGAACCTGGTTCTTTCTGCAGCAGGACAGGTACACAAAACGGGCTCTGCCGTTTCTCATCCTCCAGACATAGATTGCATTCGGCGTTTTCCACTAGTCCAATTTTGTGTAGGTGATGACTTAATCTGCAGTTCCCAGTGTATAGAACAATTAGAGTTCTTAGGTGTAGCCCATTTAACTCTAATAGTTCTTGGCTTCAAGGGGTATATAATAAATTCCTTTGAGTGAACTAATCCTGGTAATTCCTGCCAGTGGTGGATTGTTTTCATTTCAGCTCAGGCTAGGATAGCAGCCTTGGTAGAATTTGCAGATATGCCAAGTGCCGGTTCTGATCCTATAAATTTGGTTGCCGCACCTTTTGTGGCCAAGGAATCAGCAACTTTGTTGCCCTCCATGCCAAAGTGGACAGGTATCCACATCAGATTCAGCTTGTGCTTTCTGCCCAGTCGCGCAAGAGTTTCCTGTCAATTCCAAAGCGTTTTAGAGTTGCAACGGTAGGATCCAAGGGCTTTAAGAGCCGCTTGGCCATCTGAAAATATTTTGATTGATCTGTTTCTAGGCTGCGTCTGTTCTAGCCTCCGTGCACACAGCTCAATGGCATGGGTTTCTGTCTGTACAGTCGCATTATCACCAAGGCTCGAAATTATCATTTTCTTTGGTTTGCGATCGCACACACTAGCTCCAGTTCCCTCAGGAGTTTTGGAGCCATCTGTGAACCAACAACTGTCTGCCTATTGTAGGTCGGATTGTTCCGATCCCATTCGTCTCTTCCAGAAACAGGACTTTAAAAGGCAATTCACGGTTGATCAATTTAAGTCGTCCAACAGCCTGTTGTGTTCCATGATGCTAGCCTGCGGCATATTAGTTACCGCTTGATGAATTCTGTATGTTGCCCACCGGACCTCTCTCCCCAGGTAAATATGGAGAGGAGGTAGTTCCAGGAGGACTTCCAGAGCAGCTTACGGTGTGGTGCTTATTGCACCATTTATAGCCAAGCATGCTTGCCTCTGCAATCCAGAGAGTTTTGCTTTGGTCATTTGTTGCAGCACTTTCGACCACAGAACTATTGAGGCACACGCTATCATCATTGGGCTAATGACCGTAACGTATATCAAATATATTTGCTGGGGACCAATGCTCCAAGATTTTTCACAAATTCTTCGACATGTCCACAGGAACAGCCTCGCTTTGTGGTACCTTTTCCAGGTAGGAATTCCACCGCAAGTGGAATAATTTCACCTGATGTGGAAGGCGGTTCTAGGTTGTCCAGCTTCCTCTTCCTGGTGATAGGTATAATTACCATTTTGTGGGGGTTGACAGACATCTGTTTCCTCTCACACCAGATATGGTTTTAGAAAGTACCACTTCAGATTTACCTCTAACCAGAATAACTAGATCATCAGCACAAGGAGATAATGACAAGCAGGTCATCCGCAAGGAGTGATCTCAAGAGCGGGGAGAGAACCCCCCGACTTCCTGTGTTACTGTCATTCCTTACAAGTAAATACAGTTGCTCCTTACTAGCAAACAATACAATTTTTAGTCATAAAATTAATTTGATTTATTTGTCAAGTGTAATGACTAAATTAGTTGCTAATTGACGTATGGAAACCATGACCCCATTTATTCTTATTCTTAGGTTACATTTATCCTAGCTGAATTCCCTGATGAGTATAAATCCAAACGTTAATGGGCTAATATCGAACTTAGTGAGGCATCAACGGACAAAACATGCGAAATAGAAGTTATGAATCGTCAACACGAAATATACGACACTAGATGTGTAACTATTAGAGATAAGGATTGGTCAATAGAAGCTCCTGATACGTAAAGGTCTAGCCGGGTAGATTAGCCGATCCACAACGGAGCTAGCAGCTGCAGCAGGGATACGTGGTGAATGACCAAGGGTAAGTATAAGCCTTTCTCTTGGACAACACTCCACTCCATTCCATTCAGAAATTCTTGCTAGATTTGAAAGTGTACGTAAGAATGTAAATCAACGATACGTCAACCAGCAGATGTCCCTTGCATCAGACAGTTAGATGGCACTAAAGGCGCTAGCCTCCACTAAGGTGTCATGTCAACTCATATGGGAGTACCATGAAGAGTTAAAATGGGTAAGCGACACAGAATTAAAACACTCTGGGTGGTGGGATTTAGCAGAATAGACGGTAGTGAAATAGCTGATGAACAAGCATCAGTTAATACAGTTTCTGGCAAAGGATTGTATTGGATATTATTAAAGGCTTAGCTAGATTGATGATCAAAGACTGGGTTCAAAATAAATATAAAACCACTGGAAGAAAATCGAAGATAACGTCCATTAAAACATCATATCAAAAACATACTAAAGAACTGCTCAGAAGGGGCACGCCGTAGTTAAGAATTAGAACAGGACACTTTCCTGTCTATAAGCACCTGTACATAATCGGGAAATTCGATCGTAGACTACAGATTATGCGGCAAGTAGCCAGAAATTGTGAATAATTTTATATTTAACTGCGGGGTACTGAAACAGCACATTCAAGTAAAAATATGAAGTTAATCTGCAAAAATATACAAACCTCGTATTTTAAATATACGGTCAACTGGCGGAAATATGATATTAGTAAGAGCTCTCGTGATTCGAATTGGCTAAAACCTGCATGAAAGATTTTTATATTTTATGTCGCACTGCCCTATTTTTATATAGTTTCGTAATTCTTTGATACATTAATCAATGGATCAGATCAGATAACCACTCTCGTTCTATGCGTGTAACTACTACGTTCTTCGACGAACATCCGACGATTTTTGACTTCCAGTGAGGAGAGGAAAACCCTTTAGGAAAAGGTAATGTTTCTTTGTATATTAGTAATTATAGTAAAGTAGCCTGGGGAAAAATTTTCTGTGTGTTAGTGTCCAATCACGCTAGTACTTTCGGCAAATGCCTTACTTTTTGTGGTGTCTTTAGGGTTTTTTATGGGACATAAATATAGCAGATCCCCCTTGGGTGCTACACCGGTCTGCTGTCGGCGTGTTCTGCGATTCTCGCTCAGTCAACCAGTGTCTATATGGGAGAGTTGCTGTCATTGACCCACTGGAGTTCTCGACCAGCCCAGTCAGCTGCAAATGGGGGCGGCACCCACGACGCGGCACACAAGTTTTATAAAAGTTCTGATATATTTTCCTTAATTTTTGGGCTGGGGTAATTGAAATATAATCGCGATTTGGACACCTTAATGCAAATAGTAGGTTTTTGTTTGCAAAATATATTGGGGTATTCTTTTTGCATTTTACGTATAATACATATTAGTAATTTTTTTTGTGTGCATCTCCTGAGATTTTTTTCTTTTCAAACCCGTGTTTCAAGAAATATGCACAAAGGGTTAGTGTATATATAATTTTCTTGTCTAAATTTATAAATGTTATTCGCAAATACAAAACGAAGAGTATATTGCATTCGATTCGCATATTTCTAAAACCGGTAATATTGCTCGTAGAGAAAAATCACTGTGTTGGTGATCGAATTCTGAACAACTTTCAAAATATCCGTCCGTCCGCCTGTCCGACTGTCTGTCTGTCTGTCTTTCTGTCTGTCTGTTTGTCCGTCACGTTTCTTGTAAGCACGATAACATAAGAATGAAAGTCCCATTGTATTGAAACTTGGACAGTAAATTAGTGTTAGCTAGAAGACGAACCCTATTGTTTTTGAACAAAATCGATCAATAAATAAAAAAGATAAATTTTTTAAATAAAAATAAAAAATTACATATTTTTTTTTACATTTTGCAATTAACTAAAAATATAAAACAAAAATGCCTAAAACTAATGTTATTTACAAAAAAAACTGCGAAGAGTATCCTATAGAATGTGCAACAATTATATAAAAAGTGCAGTAAATCGGCGAAGAGTATAACGGTTAGCTTGTCCTTTTTATAATTATTTATGCTTAGGTATCTATCACCTTATTAGTTATAAGTGGTACAATATTGAATATACCTGATAGTGTATCTGTTGTAAGCCGCATATAGATCTATATCCGGGACGAGCCCCAATCTGATAGTAAGTATTTTTAAGTATAGAATCGAAGTCAATTTAATAATTTATTTCATTCTCATGTATTTTATTAAATACACTTAGGTGTAATTTGAAGATTATTTTCTTTATTCTTAACATTGTTTTTCTGTCTCTGTTTCTCTGCAATTCAAATTAAACAATATATCACCATTATGAGGTTTTTAGGGTGTTTATATATTGGTATTTGGTAAACCCTTTACTATCACAGGTGACTCTCTGGTGGAAACCTCGTGGCGCCCTCTTTTTTCCAAAAATGTATGTACCCAGCCCGTCTCCAACTGTAGCTGGCGGCCACCATAAAAGGTCTCAAAAAGGGTTAATCGTTTATTGAAGTATTTTAGCACATTTTTTTGAGGTTAAGCTTTTTTGTTTGTTAGTGCGCTAGGGTGGGAGGCAAAGTTGATATTGCTGAATAGAGAATGAATATATCTTTCAAATGAGGTATCACAAGTACCCCCTTCCAATATAAAAAAAATCGGGGTTGTAAGTGTCACGGAAAGGGGGTTGAAGTGTAGCTGAGGGCACGATTGGGAATAGATTAAGCTTAATTCCTATTACCTATTAGGTAAAAACAATTATATTAGACTCCTTCAATTCGTTACAAGTCATAACAGAATTTTTATATTCGGCAAATAAGATATACAAGAATTATACACAGTTTAATGTATGAAACAAAATTTAAATATATCTAAAAGCCTTGCATTGAAATTTTACACTTGCTTAGAAAAATGTAACATGGCGATTTCTCTGTGTTTAGCAAAAAAGTTATTTTTCTCAGTATGTCTATTGCGCCGCTCGCAAATTTCATGGTACAAAAAATGAGTTAAGTTAATTAAGCAAGGCGCTCCCTAAGTTAGGCAGTTCCATTCCTCCTGTGAAATATACTACGCGTGTTCAAAAGCTGGAGATAAAATCGGAATAAAATATAAAATACAAGAAACCTTTTTTACAAGTTTAGCTGCGTCAAGTCAAGAGGAAAGGACTTAGGCTGTATGATATAAAAACTGTCATCCTGGGGAAAATTATCACCGCTGTTATTTTAATTTGCTTCTCCTCTTAGCTGCCACAAACACTCCGAAATGGAAGTCACTGTGTCTGTATATATTCTCATTTATTAAATGGATACTGTTCTATAAAATAATACTCTGAGTTGCCTTTCGGATCTAGTTCATATTTTGAATGCCGAGAGATATTCAAGTCCTTTCTCTAATGGTATTGGGTGAGACTTCATAAGTACGATGACAAATTGTTTTATTACGATATTTCTCAGAATAGTTGCTTGAATTGCTGACGCGTAATAAAAAATTGATAATACAAACTTTCCCATATACAGCGTGTTTTCCAAATTACTCTTCAAAATTTAGGAGTAAGTCAAGAGTAAACATCAAATTACAATTTACAATTTACGATTATTAGTATAAATGAAAATCAATATACAATGTCAATGTAGAGGCACACATAAAGGGTTCCGAATAAATAGTAGGTGGAAACCCAAGGTAAAGTTTTGTTGGTGGACTTAATTACTTCCACATACACGTAGCGGAATGGAAGTATAATATTCTTAAAAAAAATATGTGTTCAAAAATTTTTTTTCTTGAACTAAGTTAGAACGTCATGAGACGTCGAGATTTTAGATTTGAGCGAAAAAAAATTTCTGTCTGTTGGTTGGTCTGTTAGTCTGTAACTTTATTTTTGCGCACTTTTTTCCTAGAACGGTTTAAGATATTGACTTGAAATTGACGTATGTATTCTAATGAGATCTGGAAACGGATTATATTTTGAGCTTACCCCGGTGAAAGCTTGGAGGTACATATTGGTAAATAGGGGAAAATAAGTAGAGCAAACGAATAAGGGTCCAGAACCAATTTTTATAGAGGGTGGGGCAATAGTGCATCGGACCTCGATATCTCGAGTTCTACGATAGCTAGAAATTAAAAAAAAAATTGCAAGTAAACTAGATAAAAAAGTCTATAACTGGAAATTATTTTCGAACATACAGGGCGAGCCAAGACGAAATTACAGGACCAAGTGCCTTTTTAAAAAAATGGAATGCTATGTATATCAGTACATTTTTTAAGCCTCTTTCTAGGCTCTAAGCATTCCTATATTAGCATTGAATATCTCCCAACAACTTGGATCTAATGAATTTTTTTGTTGTAATAATGCAATATGCAAATGGATATTTCAAAAATCACCACAGTCACAATTATAGATTTTAAGAAAAACTTATGTGAATACCAGTTACAGAGTGGCCAAAAATTATTTTACAATTAAGAACTTTTTAAATTGAATTTTCTCATTTTTACTTCCATCGCATACCGAAGGGAAGTATTGTATTCGAGAAAAAATCACCCTCCGAGATTTTTTCGGATTCTGACGTTTCAGAATACGTAGGTTACGAAAATATAGGTTTTCCAATTCCGTCAGTCTGTCTGTCTGTCTGTTGGTGCATTTACTAAAAAACTACTTGACGGAGAGCAGTTAAATTTGGTAGGTAGTTGACGCTACTGTCAGCGAAGAAATGGTAGAAATTTCACTGGAAAATATACAGGGTGGACCGTCTAAACGGAATAAATAGTGAAAACAATTTTTTTTTGGTCAAATTTAAAACTTCCACGTTTCATGACGCGCTAAACCTATTTCAGAAAAAAAAATTTTTGAAAATTTTTTTCACCATTTTTGAAAAACATTTTTCCAAAATGAAAACATTTTTTTTTTGCTCAAACTTAAAATTTCTACGTTTCATGACACGCTTAACCTATTTCAGGAAAAAAAAATTTGAAAATTTTTTTCACCAATATTTTTGAAAAATTTTTTACTACTAAAATGAAATATTTTTTTTCCTTTCTTCAAATTTAAAATGTCAAATGTCCACGTTTCATGGCATTCTAAACCTGATTCAAAAAAAAAATTTTTGAAATTTTTTTTACCATTTTTGAAAATTTGTTTACCACTAAAATAGATGGAATTTGTTTTATTTCTTCAAATTTCAAATTTCCACCTTTCATAGCGTTTTAAATCTATTTAAAAGAAAAATTGGTAATTTTTTTACTATTTTTAAAAAATCTTACCACTACGATAGAATTTTTTTCTTTGATCAGATTTTAACTATCCACGTTTCCATGGCATTCTAAAACTATTCAAACAAATTTAAAAATGTATTTGAACAATTTAAAAAAAAAATTGAAAATATGTTTAATCCATTTATGTATCACTACTATTGAACAGACCAAAAAATTTTATTGCTCAAATTTAAAATATCCACGTTTCATGATATTCCAAACCAAGTTCGAAAAAAAAAAATTTGCAACATTTTGTTACCAGTTTGGAAAAAAATTTAACACTAGAATGCTCAAATTTAAAAGTTTCACGTTTCATGACATTCTAAACCTAGGTATTTCAGAAAAAAAATGTTTGAAAATTATGTTACCATCTTTTGAAAATTAAAAAAAAAATGAAATTTTTTAACCACCACTATACTTCCACTCCATTACGTGAATGTTGGATTGAAAATGTGACAGATGGCAATAATATCTGGCATATGCACCTATCATACTTTTATTGAAAAATGTACAGGGTGGTCATCCCAAGAAATAATTCAGTCATGGGGGACATTTGTAAAGGTATTTGCGCAAGCCTGCCATATGTGGCACCTGCTATTTAGTATTGAACTTTTGCTGTTGGATGAGCAATCTGTATATTTTTTTGACCAAAACTTATCAAGTTTTCTTTGTAATAATAGCAATAACTATATTCCGATTATTATTCTCAATATCATTTCGTAATTATTAATTTTTTAGAGTGACTGTCATGCACAAATAACGAGGGAAGTTCTGTGTAAATACCTTTACCGATTTTTTTCAAATGGAACACCTTGTATATTTTTCAACGATGTGATGTAGAAATGAAAAAAGAACATTTTTTGTAAGTACTTCCCTATGACTAATTGCAACCAATTTCGTTTACTGAGCAATAATTACATTATTCAAAAATAAACTTAAAGAAATAGGTTTCTTCAAATAACTCAGTTGAAGAAATTATAATAAATGTTCCACATGTTGCTCATATTGATTGACACACATCTCTATGCGCTTTTGAAATGAGGTTCCCACTGTTCCCAAACCTGCCGGTGTGATAAATTTAAAGGCAGTTATTATTCTATCCTTCATATTTTGTACTGTTGTTGGTGTGTCTCTATAAACAATTTCCATCACGAATCCCCATAAAAAGAAATCCATTTTCGTAAGATCTGGGGATCTAGCAGGCCATTTAGTGGGTCCATTTCTTCGAATTCATTGATGAGGGTAGGTATTATTTAAGTGGTCTCTAACTGAATAACTGAACAAAGAATATTAAATAATTCATCAAAATTCCTAGGTACTCTTTTAGATGGCACATTAAGCTGGAATGTGCAGATTGACCACGTCTGTGCAAAACTTAATAGTTTCTTTTTTGCATTAAAACCGCTAAAAAACACCCTAACCGACGATTCCTTAATACATTTTTACTACGGCTCTGTGTATCCAGCGATGTCATACAATTTAATAGTATGGGGGCAAGCGACTGAGCATTCACGAGTATTCATTATTCAAAAAAGAATAATACGCTTAATTTTTGACCAGACACAAACTGAATCGTGCAGAGATATATTCAAAACAAAAAAACTGCCAACCCTCACATGTATTTACTTATTAAAATTATTAACATTCATTCATCGGAACTATGATAATCGTAAAAAACATACAGATGTGCACACATACGCTACAAGAAATAAAAACAATATCTATATTGAAAAATTTAATCATACCTTTTATAAAAAATCTCCATACCTTGCCGGTTTTACATATAATAATATGCTATCTCCTGAACTAACAGGTATTAAATTATTACAATTATTTACAAAGGAATTTAAAAAAATATTATTGGAGAAATGCTTTCATAACTTCGCAGAATTTGAGGAATACTTTAAAAATGTGTAAATTCTGTTTAATGTAGAAATTTTTATATACGTACGTCTAACTTATTTGTTTCTTACACAGATTGCAAATGTTTTTAATATTATTTAATGTAGATGGCGTTATTGTAACATTTTAACACAACATTTAGCCTATTTATTTAACAATTCTACTTGTAGTAGATTGCAATTCTGTTCTTTATCTTATTTTGATCGCAAAAAAAGAAGAAAAAAAAACAAACCTGTGTGCATGTACCCGACACTATCATTTCTCTTACTTTTAATGACAAAACTAATCCAAAATTGTATGGCTACAAAGTTGAATAAATAATTTGAATTTTGAATTTGAATTTGAACTGCATTTAAATAATGTGGTGGAACACCATCTTGCTGAAACTACATCCTTTTTCGAATTCTTTCAGGGAGATTTACCAATAATTGTGGCAGACAATTTTCCAAAAAATTAAGACAAATAGCTCCAGTCAATGTACCATCAAAGAAATGTGGCCCTATTACATGTTCTCCAGTAATTCCTTCCCAAGCGTTTATAGACCATCTGTGTTGGTTATCAAGTTGCATAAAAAAGTGAGGATTTTCCGAAGAATAATAATGGAAATTGTGCCCTATTAACAAACCCATTTTTATAAAAAGTTGCCTTATCAGTGAATAAAACATTATTGAATCAGTTGATATCATCTTGCATTTTACATATGGCCCAATTACAAAATTGCGGGCGCTTTTGAGAATCGTCATCAGATAATTCCTGGTGCATTTGAATATGATATGCACGCAACTTATTTGGCTTTAAGATTCGACCCTCAGACCGTCCACTTGTTCCTATTAATGAGCTCACTTCTCTTTGACTAACATGGGGATTATCAACCGTTGCCAGCACCACAGAAAACTCATTTTCTTCGTTCACTACACGTTTTATTCTTACACTTTTTTTATGTTCGACATTTCCAGTTTTCAGAAATCTATCGAGAACGTTTTGGAGGCTGCTATCATCAGGAATCCTTCTCTCAGGATAACGTTGGTGATAAATTCTATTGGCAAGTAAACAATTTCTGTCTAACTCGCCCAAAACAAAAGTCATGTCTACAAGTTCCGCTTTATTGATATTCATATTGTAAAATTCTAAATATTTTTAATTCAATACAAATTGTAACTAACGACCGATACGTGTGATAAATGCTCCGTTGTACATGACAATTTATACCAAACTGAGGTTTTATTGCTTGTCGAATAACGAAAACGGTAAAAAAAATTTACAAAAAGACATTACAGTAAATGGTCTGTTAAATACTATTTACTCATTTCAATAGATTGGAAAAAACGGTCCCACTAAATGGCCTCATTTCAAAATTGCATAAAGACGTGTGTCAATCAAAATGGGCAACACGTCGAACACCCGTTAAAAATTTTTCTAATGAATTATTTGAGGGAACAACCTCTTTTTTTAAATTAGTTTTAGAAAATGATCCAGAAACATTATTTAGACTTTTTTAGCGATATTTATTCTTTTTAAAAATATGCGGATTAAGTTCAATGGACTCTTCGTTTTCATTTTTGCGAAGAATGTAATAAAAATTATTAACACTTTTGTTAATTGTTTTTTCCATAAACAGAATCTGCACAAGAATCTAAATAATATAAAGTTAAGGACCGAAAACATTACTGATATAAGCACCTACATCACTTTAATACCGATCACAATTGGAATCAAGTTTGACATTGACTTCCGAATCTCACATATTATAACAACTTTGAATATTTTGATGACGGATATTACTTTGACGATGGTGATTATCCTCATAGTGTGACACGAACGGGATGGGATAATGTTTCCAATAAGATCTTATCAACGTAATCAGTTTTAGTTTTAGTGACCGTCTTCAATTAGTATGATTTCCTAAAATAGGTACTAAGCATAATTAGGGTAGTTAATATGAACATACCGTAAATGATTATTAAATGATATTATAAAGTTTAACTTAGAAGTAAGGCAATCTAAAGATTCAATTTAGAATAGTTTGATGGTTATTATAGGCCATTGGGGAATAAAAAAGGCGTTTACTCAGACAAAATTACAAAACTCTCCATACTATGATAGAAGCTAAGTAACATATAAATATAAACATATCTAGATTTCAGGCCCGGAACATTGTTAAAAATTGACTTTTAAACAATTGTCAATAACTATTTAGACAAAGCTGCAAAAGTTGTGCAAACTTGAACATCAATTGAAAAGGTTATTGCAAATGTTAATCTCACTTTGCAACCTGATCGTGTAAACGGAATATTGTTTTTTTTATTATTTTTAACCCGTTATTTAGGATTACTACTGCGAAAAAATTGCAAAAGTTTTGCAAATCTGACAGATCGTGTAGATTGGCCTACCGAGGCTGTGTGCGAATTTGCATAAAAAACGACCGGAAGTACAACTGCAACCATTTTTTTTTAATTTACAAGAAAATGGCGGTCGAAGAAATGCAAAAGTCTTAAAATCGGGTTGCAAATGTTTGTTATTCTATTGCACGACCTTATGCACATTTTCAACCTTTTGTTCATAACGGAACATTGTTAAATTTATAATTATTATTTAGGTACAAAAAATTGGACAAACGAGTGGTAGTTCTGGAATCAGTACGCATCGTTGATCGTCGACACGAGTACCTGCGTAAAATAAAAGAATACCGAGATGCAAATAGAGACATAATTTGTCTTGACGAAACATGGTTTGATACTCATGATGTAGTTCAATACGGTTGGGTAGATAACACCAAAAAGTGTAATTTAAGAGCTCCATGTTTTACGGGAAAAAAGAATTATAATTCTACATGCTGGAAGTAGAAACGGTTTTATTCCATATGCGTTGTTGTTGTCTGCTAAAAATATCAAGCAATTCTCTGCCGGCTACCACGAGGATATGAGAGCAAATTATTTGAGAAGTGGGCAAAGGAACAGCTGTTACCAAATATCCCATCAAATTCTATAATTGTTATGGACAATGCGTCATACCATTCGCGGCAACACCAAAAAATTCCGAACACCAACACAAGAAAAGGTGATATCATAGAAATTAAGGCTTGGAAATACCAGAAAAAAACACAAAACAGGCTTTATTAGAACTGATTGGAACGCAAAATTTTAAAAAGGGACATGCCGTTGAAAAAATTTTTGAGGCACACGATCATACTATTTTACGTCTGCCTTCATATTATTGCGTTTCTAGCCAGATTGAAATGGTGTGGGCTGATGTAAAAACAAGAATAGGTCAATAATATTAATTGTCATAATTAAGTGAGATTGTCTTAGAGAATATAAAGATAATAGTAGACCAAGTAGGCAAAAACGATATATGGAGGAAGTGTATATTATCTCATATGATAAAAAATGAAAATTAATATTCTATATTACACCTATTAATCCAATTATTATTAATGTAAATACCGATTCAAGTTCTGAAAAGTCGGATAGTGACGAATGAAATATTGTTTGTTTGAAGTTCATAAACAATGCTTTTTTAAAATTTGTTTATTTAACCAATTACCGATGCCTTTAAAATTTTGCCGAGTATTTCCTTTAGAGAATACTAGAAATTTTCTACCTGCCTAACATAATGATACTGCAAAGTTCATAGTAACATGGCCTAACATTTAATAAACAAGACAGTTGCTGCTTTGCACCCCTTCGGAAGAATTATATACCATCTATGCAACTCCCGCCTAAGATTACATAACTTTGTCGCTAGAAGATAGTACGAGAGGTAGGTCACTAGACAATAGACGTAGCCTTAATATATTATTTATGTGACTTATCAAATGTGATAAACATATTTTTTCATTAACCACTTTTATTGAATAAAGGTATTATAGAAATCCCCTTCTTTAACAACTAAAAAATAATTATTTAGTATTTAAAGCATTTTTACATTTCTACCGCCGCCGCCGCCTATGCCCCATAAAGGCGATGCCGACTTTACTCCGAGTTTTCGTTTTATGCTGTCCCAATTGAGATCATATTTACTATATTTATACTATATATCTACTATATCAATACTATATCATATATACTATATCTATCTATATATACTTTTAGTATACGTACAAGAACAAATTACTTAAAAAGTAAGAACTTATATAACAGTTTATGATTTGTTTTTATATACATGTATAATAAAAATGTGTCAATATTAAATAAGCCATCTGCTTATTAAACTGCTAGTAATACTGTTCTGTTCATTGCTACTGAATATTATTAAGCATTTGTAATATACTGACGGTCAATTACCATATTTTTACAATGTGCATCTAACTATGAAGCGGAAAATGGCAAAATAAAAGCTTTATAGGAATTTTAATTGCCTACCAAACAGAAGTAGAACTATGCATAAATGCACAACTGCAGTTAACGATATCGCATCTGATTATAGTCCGGTTTACGGTGCTCCATAATTTGATTATGATCGTTTGATGTCTCATGTTGCTAATTGGCCCTAATGCAACACAGCAACATGTGGCATGTTTTATTTGACGAGACCAGCGTAAGTATGAGGTTAATAAAGGTGATGGATAATTTGCAGTTTTCGATTACCAAAGCAAAAATCTGTTAATTGTAGATTGGCGAGAATTTGACTTAGACAGACTAGATTAAAGTATAGTAATCGTTCTACTATAGCCGAATTATTTTATACTACAGAATGACCCTTATAAATATTTGTTATGAAACAGAAAATACAAAAATAAATTAGAATTCGTAAATTAAATATTCCTCTAAATGTCAATGTATTCAATGCGAAGGCTATTTTTTTTTAATCACTTATTTAACGTCGGTCTATTTCCGCTACTAAGGCCAATCACCGACGCCAGGAGACGAGCTACCTCCAACCTGGAAATTTTGCCGAACCTCTTCTCTATCGAAGAGTAGGTATCTTTTACTTGCCTAACATTTAATAGACCGACTGCTTTACATCCCCTCCGAAGGATGGTATATCCGCTATGTAACCCCCGCCTAAAGTTACATACCTTCTACGCATGCGCTGATATACAAGCCGTTAGAAGATCGAGCGAGAACGCCGTATTTCCCTGGAGAGGCTTGCCCATCCAAGTGCTAACCGCGCCCGACGTTGCTGCATTTGCGTATCGAAATACGAGTATATGCAGACGTCTCCACGCTCGCTCCCGCGAAGGCCACCCAATTTTAAGTACTTTAAATAAATAGGAGAGAAATTTGAATTGTATCTCGACAATTTTGGGGGAATAGTAAATTGCCTAAGAACAGAATAATGCTTATTAATGTGGGATTTTTTACTTTGGGCAATGGTCTAATTAATAACTGTTCTGGAAAAATATGCTGTTTCGAAACTGTGGATGAAGAGTTGATTGCTAATAATTGTTAAACATAATGGGTAAAAGTCGATGAAAAGAAAGACAGAAACATATTTTGCTCCGCATTTACTAACTACTACAAAACTTACGAATGATGGCTAGTGGTAAGAATCACAAGCATTTAGGTACACCAATTTTGCAATTATTCGCGCATGCGTGATGTAAGCGCCTTCTGTGTTTGAACGTTGGCGCCTGCTAACCAGCTCACCTGCTCACTCAGTTCAGCGACTTGTGTCTATCAAGGCTATCACGTTTTAATTTAACATGGCAATAGTTTGCAAGGAGTGTAATAAATCGTTTTCAACAGTCGGGAACCTGAAATCCCACATAAATAGAAAGCATCGAGGTAGGTAGGAATCGATGTAATTTAAAAATATACTTAATAGGTATACTCATACGAGGACTTATACTGTTAACCTCTTTTTAGGTAAATTAGACCAATTGGCTCCTAAAAAGACATCAATCTACCGCTTCATGCAATTATTGCAATGAAACTTTTGTTAGTAAGGGTAATCTTAAAATACATATCAAAAGACAACTTGCGGGTAAGTTGTACAAAAGATAATTGTTACCATGCATATTTCATATATTGAACATGTACCTTTCAGAAAATCTTATTGATGATGTAAGTATGGATACAAAACAGCTGAAATGCAATTTGTGTCAGTATAGTCACCATTCTAGAGAAAAATTAATCCTACATTTTAAAGAAAGTCATGATATACAAATAGAAAGTGTAAATATGGAATTTGCTTCATTTGAGGTTTTTTGCAATGGAAATGTAGATTTGAAAAGGAGATATTTACATATTTTGCTAATATGCGTGATTCATATAAGACACAGTCTTACACCAAAATTAAGTATACTTGCCACAGATCAGGGGAAATCAGAAGGAGGGGCAATAATTTAAGACATTTGAAATGTTGCTGAATTCTCAGAAACTCTCTCAACTGTTTCATCCGTTCATGAATTGGAAATAATTAAGAAGAACGTTACACCAATATCACCTTCCTTGCGTGCTTTCAGAGAGCGAAAAGAAGCAGCATCAGAATTCGTGAAACTGTCTACAAGAACGCCGAGTAATCAAAAAATATTGCCTCAGAGAAGGCCTTATTCAATTCGCAAAATAAAAAAAAAAACAAATTAAAATTGGCCAATCCTTTAAATCCTAATTTGTTCGCTGTTCAGTTATTTAATGGTTTCTTGTAGCTACCTCTTCGACTATAAGGAATAATAATTTTGTTTTTATCATTGTTTAATACGTGTATATTACTTAAGTGTAATTTTTTACACGTATTTTTTCAATTAATAAAAAGGTAACATCTCTTCCGTTGTCTATTTAAGTTTGAACAGCCCAAATCCCCCTGTATATTTAAAAATATACGGTTATAACGTTTTTGTATTTATAATTAATATTATATTTGTAATTAATCATGAGCTAAACATTTTTATTTCACAACAAAAATACGATTCGAATAGCGCCTGTAAATGAGAATAAAAGACAACATATCTACTAAATACAGAACTATGTATTATCACCAAGTTTAACATTTGTAATATAACTTAGATTGCATTTATACTGAGTTACAATTCAGCGAGTGATCTGGCGAGTGAATGTATTGTTTTAAAATATATCGTGTGGCGTTCAAAAACTACTCAATTCTGTTGTTTCACATTACAACTGAGAAAATGGGCTAAAGGCACAGTTCCAATTCAGCTTTCAAATATTAAGCAATCCAACACTGAACAATTTTTAAACAGCCGTTCTGCTGTATCCTGTAAAACCATTTCTTTTTAACTGCCTGTAATTAGTTGGCATGTTCGAACCTGAATTTTTCCTAGTTGCCAAATCGATGATATTTAATAAGAACTGACGTCATTTCTTATTGACATACTTCCAATAATTAGTACGTAATACAGCCAAAACTTGGTATTTTGTATAATATAATGCCCACAATAAAATCCTAAAAGTGTGGTTATGCTTAACCAACCGTCAGCTGGTGACAAGTGACAAGTTTAGCAAGCGCCAACATTCAAACACAGGGCGCGTACATCACGCATGCGCGAATAATTGCAAAATTGGTGTACCTAGACGCTTGTGTAAGAATCGCTAGGGTCTAGTTTCTGGGGTGCTACAAACGCTCTTATATCCGCAAGCAGTAGGAGGCGTATTGATGCAAGCTTATTGTACAGGGTGGCCACTTAAAATTGCTCCTCAAATTCCATGACTTTTCCCTGATTTCCCTGACTAACACACTTCAGTTTTCCCTGACTAATTTTTATAACCAGGGCAATGGAACATTTTTTGATGAGCGAGGGGGAGAAAGAGCCTGAGGAGCAGAGGGCTAGAAAAAAAATTCTACACCAGACTCTCAAACGATTCCGGGCCTCCTCAAACGAGCCCTATTATCTCCACCCTCTCGTCGGGCCTGCCCTTTTATAACTCAAAAGTCAATTTCAACTGCTTTTTACATTTTATTAATAAATATTGTGATTGTACATAAAAACTAACAAGATAAATTGGATAACAATAACATACAGAAATGTTTAAAAAAACACAACACCATACATATAAATGATCCTCTAAACTTAAAGTGAAAATAAATGTATAAGCTTTAAAAAAGATTTATAAATAAATGAAATAAAAATGTAAATTCTGTAAATTAATATCACTTGATAAAAAACCTTGAAAAAAAAACAAATGAAATAAATATAAATTCTATCAACATTAGGGTGGTCCTTACATATAGAGATTTTTTTAAATTCGGTTCTGTCCACCCTCTCATTGTATTATAATATAAGAAAATAAAATAAATAATATTTTAAGTGGTTAGTTCAACCCCTCCCAGTGCCTCTAAAGGGGTAAATTTTGACGAAATTTGGAATTCTAAAAAAGTAAAAGATGTGTCGAATAATATACACTCCCCAATTAATGGTCTATAAAAATGGTTTAATGCATTTTTATTGTAAAATTGACCGATTCGTAAAAAAAGCATGAAGGTATACTTTATCAAATTTCTTCATTCAAGGAATTTTCACTTCGTTTATAAAAATACCTTTCATAATCACTTTATTTAGCACAAAAATGCATCTTGAATACATTTTAGGGATTAAAATAAATAAAGAAAACTCAATATTAGGGATTTTATGAAAACTTACCCCTTTACAGGCACGGGAATGGGTTTAGCTAGTCACCCTAAACTTGGTGTAAATATTTATAATAAATTGAGCGGATGGGATAATCAGATTTTAAGTTAAAATTTACCCTAATAAACACATATGTTGCCTAGTTGTGTAATTTTTCAGAGAAAATAACTTTTATTGACTTGCATAAAATTCTCACTGAACAAAAAATTTTTAGCTGCAGGCAAGAATAAAAACATTAAAATAAATGCGATTTCCCCTGACTATTTCTTAAAATTCTTAAAATTCCATGACTTTTCCCTGATTTCCCTGACCAACATGAAATTCCCTGACTTTTCCCGGTTTTCCCTGTTTTCCAGAAAAGTGGTCACCTTGTTCTATTGTACTAATTTCGAGCCTTTGAGCAGTGGAACGTTTTGTTTGAAAAATTTTGAGGCAGGTCAAAGTTGTTCGTTGAAAGTCAGCAGATGGTATACGAGAAAGGCAAAGAGAACATTTGCGCCGTTTTTGTGATAGAAAATAAATTGCAAAACCGGCGCATGCTCCTTGCCCTTCTCGGATAACACCTACATGGGTGCCCGCATACATGATCGTTTGTAGCTCCCCAGCGCTAGACTCTAGTGTAAGGATGCGACCCGCAGGTTGATTCTTAATTGACGTTACACTGGCGTGCAATTAAAAAGGTATTACAGTATATTAGAAAAAAAACTTTATAACGAATAAGTAATTAAAAAAATGTTAAGCGAATATGTATAAATAATGTGAATGCCTAGGTACTAATCATCGCTAGCAAGATAATTACCAGCCGTCTTAATATCTCCTAATCAATTAATAATTAAGGATTCAACTTCAATGAAATTAACCATACATTTGAGAGGAAAGTAACTCAGTGGTTTAGCGCGTCTAGCTTGCATACTGGCATACCCAGTGAAGCAGGTTCAATCCTCGCTCATAGCGAAATAATTTTAATTATAAAATTATCCCCAAGATGTGGTTCGGACTATACTATAAACTGTAAGGCCTCGTTTTTCTTTACCTAAAACAAAATCATTCTGGATTTTTAAGGAGTTGCCTCGGTGACTTGAGAAGCGGTTAAGAAAACATTTAACAAAAAACATTTCCAAATACTTGTCGTCAATTCTAACCACATAGTCGCAGTCTTCCCACCGGCATTATTTGGCTACATTCATAATTGATTCTGTTTTAAATATTGTGTTATTCGCACCAACGCCATCATTTACTCTCGAACATCTTAATTTAATAGGATTTAAGTCCGGTTGATATAATGGTAGATGTAAGACGATATGTCAAGGGCTTTGTAATAAGATATCAAATTTGTAGGCCAATCGAGTTCAAACTAATGCTACTGTAAACTAACTATTTTATCATATCTGCCTTCCTAGAATTTGATAACGGTAGTCAATGATTATGGACGTTTTGCAAATATGAGATCAACATTTGCTCCAACTGCTTTCCACAGTTTTCAGTATTCATTTCTGCATAATGATCCCCAGATTTCTTATCTTCAATTAAGAACACCGTTTTTTACCAGCGGCAGCCCGCACATTAATCAGTATTTTTATTCTTGGATATATTTTAATATATAACAGTAGTTTTGTCGAGTCATTTGTCCAATTTTTCGAAGATGTGTGACCTCTGTGCAAACGGATTTGGTGTGAACAATCTGCAAATACTGAGTTCGAACAAGTTTAATTTTCTCTTAAACGAAATTTAGAGACATGTTATGTCGTGTTTTTCAATTGGCACTTTCCGATTATTTTGTGTCTTCTCCTCTTGAATCCCATGTTAAGTAATAAAACTCTCAATAATTCATTTTGGTATCACTCCATTGCAAATCAGTCAATATATTTTGGTTCAGTTTAATCAATGTAGTACGATGTTCTTGGATGCTGCTTTCCTGGAGATCTGAATATTGGTATACCATCAGCTTCTAAGGCACCTGTATCATCTTCTTTAACTACCCTTTCCATACCATTTATACTCACCTCCGTAACATTTGAGGTTTAAGTTTCTATAAATTCTAAAGCAACTGACTTACACTTTTTATTCTTGAAATACTCAAAACATATGATTATTTTTCCCGTACCTGGCTGTGGAAAACAGTTTCCAATCTCTGTTGTGGATCATTTTTTATTTAAGATAATAAATTAGATGCATAATGTTATTTATGGTTTTATTATATATTGTAGACACAATAGGCATAAGGTAATTATTCGGGAGTTCGTAATTTGTTTTTCTACCTACTATAGCAGAATGGTCCCGTATCACTTTCACACACCGTTATTATGCACCTATTAAGGCATGCTATTATTACGGACATAATTGAACACCTCTGCACAAGTCTAATATGTTCAACCTACACCGCTGTTGAGAAATCTTAGCACAGATTTCTATAGCAAATTCTAAGTAAGCTCCTGCGTAAATCTTACCCTTCACTATTTATTTGGCAATATATAATTAAAACAGTTAGTTATAAAGTAATTTACGCCATAATTATGTAATCCATTTATTAACAAGTTATGAGTGATTAGGCCAACTGCTTTACTTTAATTCAGACGAAATTAGAGACATATTATGTCGTTTCAATTGCATATATTAAGTAGTAACATGACTGTATGCTTTAGAAATCGATTCAGGTAGGGTCGGTGGCAATACATAGTTACTAACCATAGTTACCATAGTTAACCTATGTAATAATAATTAGTATGAGTGGGAATAGAAGTGATTCTAGTTCTATACTTGTTCAAATCCTAAATTGCTTTCCCTTCAATTACTAATTTTTTAAGTTCATTTTGATGCCGGGGAAACTAAGTAGTTTCATCAAGCTAAATTCTAATTACCAGAAGAAGCGTGGAGGAATTTGCAATAGCACGTGGCGCATTCGGCTTTGTTTCAGATAAATTAATCATACCATCTATGTTAATAAACTAAGTTTCAGAAGCTTTAATTAACCTTAGGAGCGCCTGTAAACGGATGCTTGCCATAGAGAAAAATCACTAGCAATACCTTCGAGCCAACTGATTTAAAATTCAATTATTTTGTTATGGAACTGAGCGAACGTAAAATGTTTTACATTTTCTATTAATATTTAATTTCATTTATCTCTGTGGAAAATTAATCGAGTTAATAAATATGAAGCCTGATCAAATATTATTTAATGGAAGCTTTTGCTAAAAGAATCCTGTAATACTGGCTCGACACCGTGAAAAATTCAAAAACATATTGAAAATTGGGTATTTGCGTAATATTAAACATACAAATAATTAATAATACTACCTCAATTATATTACACTTAAGGAGAACCTGAAAAAAAATGTGCGAATAATGGTGGAAGCTTTTTTTATTCATGTAATGAGTCATCGAGATTAGTCTCCTCTCAGCACTCTATAAGCTCCTGACAAAAATAATCCCCAACCGTCTCATTAACAAGCTCGAATTCTACCAATCCATAAAGCAAGCGTTCGTCGATTACAAGAAGGCTTTCAACGTTTTAGAGATCTGGGCAGTTATAGTAACAATGGACGCGGCGAAGATTGACTCAAGATATTCCAATCTCATTAAAAACATTTATGAACATGCCACACTCCACGTCAAAGTCGAGGAAGACTTAATCACCGGGAAAATCCCCATCAAAAGAGGAGTCAGACAAGGCGACACTATCTCGCCGAAGTTCTTCTCCCTGCATTTGCAGGATGCTTTTAAAAACCTGACGTGGAAGCGAAAAGGTATCAACATCGACGGAAAGTTTTTGAATCACCTGCGCTTTGCTGATGAAATCGTTCTGATAAGCACTGATGCTGACGAAATTAGAATTATGCTGCAAGAGCTAAAAGAAGCTTTGGAGGCCGTGGGTCTGAAGATGAACCTCCTAAAGATCAAGATTATGAGCCCAAATAATATTCAGATTACACTCGACAACCACACGCTTGATGTGGTTGAAGAATACGTCTACCTCGGCCGCAATATATATAGGGACAGCCAGACCTCAGAAATTACCAGGCGAGTTGGCCTGACGTGGGTAGCATTTGGAGAACTTGGCCACATCTTCAGAAAACCGGCCACTCCCATTAACCTGAAGCGAAAACTCTTCGACGCCTGCATATTACCGGTTATGACCTACGGCCTCGAGACTGTGTCCCTTACATTAAACAGAGCAAAGCTTCTCCGGGTTTGCTAACGAGCAATGGAACGTGCGATGTTGGGGAATAGCTTGAAGAACCGAGTTAGAAACGAGGTCATTAGGGACAATACAAGAGTCTCTGCGGTCATAGGCTAAGGCGATAATTCAGTGGCGACCCAGAGAAACTAGGCGAAGTGTTGGGCGCCCCCACACAAGATGGAGAGACGATATCCAGAGGCAAGCCGGCAGAAATTGGATATTAAGTGCTCAAGACAGATACCGTTGGAAAAATATGGACGAGGCCTATGTCGCGGAGGGGTCGAGAACGGGCTAAAGAAGAAGACGAAGAAGAAGGATGAGTCATCGAGTGTAAACATGTAGAAGTTCATTGGTTCGAGAATATGTTATTCCAGCCGCCAATTCTTCTTATTAATTTTGGCCGTGGACTCAAATATTACAAAAGTCAGAATCGATAGCTCGTTTATGATCAATTGGTCAATCACATGAAAAAAAACTACTTTTTTATAGATCATTTATTAAGCAATAAATTGGCCCATTAATTTTTTAATGTATGGAAAGAAATCTGGTAAGCGAGGGGGCCATACAAGTGACGCATCTCTTCCATGCACCGACCCATACTACACTGACCCTGGCTTAGTATTCATGAACACCAGAACACCGCTCCGCTCATTTTGAAAAATAATTGGAGGATACTGCAGTTTTAATCATCGTCTGGGGACATTATACATGATGCCAACTTGGTTGGCGCAATATGCACTAAGTAACTTTTGGTACTATCCACTGAAATTTTAATTTAGCTTAAGACCCTATGAGAATTATTTAATTTATATAGCAAAACGCCTCTTTAAATTTCAACTGATTATTGTTCAATAGGGCGGGCCGAAAACGAATGAAAAAATTTTTTTTTTGAAATTTGATTTGGTATAGCAAAAAAAAGTTGTAAAATAACTTTAAAAATGTCCTGTATTTTTATGAAAAGTATTAAATGAAATTTGGCCGCGCCCCAATGGCCTTAAAATAAAATTTTTGTAAAATTACTATTCTGGATATGGTATAGCCATAAATACTTTTTAAATAAAGGTTCTAAATCACCAATTAAATTTCATAATTTTATCTTAATATTTAGCCGCGCCCCAACCTAAAAACATTTTTTACGCTTCATCCACACTTAGCCCGGTCCTGGTAATAAGTGCCTATTGCGTCGTAGTTACGAGTGTCGACCTGTATGTATGTGGTACAATGCAAGTATAATATGTTTATTTAGTTTCACGTTAAGTGAGCCTTCTGAAACCTTGGTTGTACTGACAAATTTTATTATGAAAGTCTGCTCGTCATTATGCCACTATGGAGCGGCAACATTTATGGAAATCGATAAGTCTATCCAGAGAATTTCCAAATGAGATAAAGAAGATCATTGACAGTGTTATTAGCACAAACGCTTATTTTGGACACCCCGAAAACATTTTGTTAACCATGATCACAGATTTTCGGAGTCATGTAAGAGAACTTGGGATATATCGCACTTTGAGGGCTAGGAATTCGAGAGATTCAAAAAATGTAAGAGTGCTTAAAATATCTGCTTTCAACTAGAATGCTAAGGCTAGGCGCGCACGGGTGACTTTTGTCACGCAACTGTTTTGTCACCTACCTCGGAGTCCATCGAGTCTTATGGAGATGCGCTCACGAAGCAACGTGACAGTCACGTCGCTCGTGAGCGCATCTCCATAAGGCTCGATGGACTCCGAGGTAGGTGACAAAACAGTTGCGTGACAAAAGTCACCCGTGCGCGCTTAGCCTAAGGACTATATCGATTTAATTGACTGGAACAAATGTACCGTAACCGAACCGCCTCTTACAATGACCATTTCTACCGACGATTTAATGACAGCACTTCAAAGCAAATCTGCCATTACTATTAAACAATTTCCATGCCACACTCAAGCTGTCGAGTGATGTGTAAAGATCACCACTGAAGCTTCAGGCAAAGTTTCTAGTCGTGACTCAAGAGACTGGTACATTACAGTAAAATTTGGTGCGAGGAGTGATCTGCCATCATTTGAAAACAAAAATCTATACTAAACTGAGAAATAAGTAAGTTAGATCTACGATTAGAATAAGTACAAGTAGTCGAAAAAGGGAGGAAGGGGTGGGAGGAACTTGGTAAGCAGCCACCTCCTCGCGGTGAGTTCTGGGTTGAGTAATTGATAAAGTATGTATATTATATTAAATAACGACAATCAACACAATAGTATTAGACAGCCTACCACTTACTCAAACGAAGAGCTGATGCTTTTATATGTTTTAAGGGCCTTGGGGCGCGGATAAAAATTCTTGTATTTCTTTCATATTTATTTTGGTTACTGTATACATTGAGTCCTAACTTTTTAACGCTATAACGAAAACAATACATGACCTTGCAAATTTGGCCCTTTTAAGGCCCATGGGGCGCGGCCAAAAATTAAGCGAAAATTAAAATAAAAATTTAGCGAACATGTTTTTATACCCTTCAACTTTTTATGACTATACCTAATTCATTTTCCGAAAAAATTTTTTTCGGCCCGCCCTATTGTTCAAACTCACTAATTATTATTATTCAAAATTTTGTACAAGTATGAGAATATCTTTTTCACATAAATTGTTTTGCACAGACTTTCGTTATTATTTACAAAAATGTACCGCTACGTCTGTTTAGTTATTTTCGGAGGTAATGCTAGGTCCTTTTCGGACACTAACCTGTGATCAAGTAAACAGTTATTTCGAAAAAGAGAAAATCATCCAGTTAATTACAGCCTTTGAAGCAAGAGAATAAAGAAATAAATAGTGCGCTCGCAAGAAATGAAAAGACGTTTAACCGCTAGCCACGGCCGGACTTGAAAATACTTGGCATGCATTTTTATTTGGTAATATAGTAATCGTGACACATTAATTTTTTTTGTACCTTTCTACCTCCACAACACAAATCGTTTATCAGACGTGAACAAATAAATTGTCATCCTATCAAACTTTTATCAGTTTTTTAACAAAATAATGTGTAGGATTTTATGAAAAATATTCTGTAGGGAAAGTAAGAAGCAGCAACAAAATATTCCTTGTTTGCATTGTATTTGGTAGCTTTTCGCTTCTACCGTCTGTCATTGTCAATACATATTAGCTTAGACGCATTAATATTACCTATTGTTTGTGAAAACTCTTAAATTCTTTGTCTGAAACTTTTCAATGTATATAATCAACTATTTTATAAAAATAGAGAATACTTTTAAAATAACTGAATAAGCATGATGTGACGTTTTTGGCAATTATATTGAAATTTTAAGATTAAAAATGATGAAAATAACTTATGTTCTATCGCTACCAAAAACATTATTGACGTAGGATGTACATTCCCAGAGATTTAATGCTGGTATGGGCAACATCTTAAAAACTGAGGCTTTTGGATATGTTCAATATATTCGCGGTTAAAAAGTTATCAAATGAATCTTATATTAGCACATTTTAGTCGCTGATACCTCAAAATATATTTACATATTGATAGATTAAAATGAAAATAGGCATTAGTCGCAAACTGTTGTGAATTACATCTTAAATTTTAAATCAGTTAGCTAAAATTTATTACATGTGAATTTAACCACCAAGATACACATAAAGCTACGTTTTACATTTTTACTTTACTTTATTCTACCCTGCTTTGTCTTTGATTACATTTAAACAGCGAGAAATTTCCGTGAATACAAGACATTGTTTCTAAGGAAGTAATACAGAAATAAATTTAAAAAGTGAAAAGGCCGGAACTTAATATTTCAAAGTTCATGTCATAGGTATATTATGTGAAAAAGTATACTTGGTAATATTTCTCACTGACTTGACTATTTATTTCTACTGCCAGATAGAAAGAAAAAACGAAGTGTTAAGTTAGATTATATGTTTAATTAGTTCTCGACTTATTTTTTATATGAAATAATAGATCATTGCTCGGTTTATTATAAATACTGATTTAATAAAATAGATATTGGTAACCAAGCAAAAATTTTTTAAGATCATAAAAAATGTGTACAGATATCCACTTCATGAATCAAATATCGAATAAGAGTATGTATGTATATTTGCTAAAGATGAAGACTGTAGTAAGCTGCCGCCCAGGGCTTATGCTTGCACGTCTTCCTCTCGATTTACAATCTGCGCATGGCAGGTAATAATAAACATTAAACCTAAAATTTTAACTTTTTGAAACAGACGTTCAATCAACAAATATAAGACACTTACTAACGCAGACATTTATACACAGACGCACAGAAACATAGACATACAGATACAAATGAAACAGACACACATATAGACATACGAACACACAAACGCAAACAAAAAACAGAACTCCAGGCTAACAGAAATCCAGGCAGATCAACAGAGAAACAAACTCAGACCAACAGACAGACAGACATACGGACAGGTAGGCTGATACACAATCAGAGACAAACACAGACAGATAGACAAACACACGCAAACACAAAGCACCAGACAGACTAATACAGAGCCAGATAAATTCAGATCAACTGACAGACAGACTGACTCACAGGCACGCGACACACATAAACAGACAAACACACAGACCGACAGACAATACTTTGAATTCTGGTACTCATGTATGTCGAAGATAACTTAATTCGTATTCGATGAGATACAAAAAAATATTTTGCTACGGATTGTGTACTGATTTCGGGTTTTAAATTAAAAAAGTGTAAAATCTTTCCTCATCTTTCACAGATGATATTCCCCGTTGCAAGTCAAATTCCACTAGTAAACTTCTGTATAATGAGTGTTACACATACCCTTCCTTCAAGTGTACATCGTTTTCATCAATATCGGTATTCTACTCATTATATATTCTAATCCATTTTCTGGGGTCGGGCCAATAAGGACTTTTATTCGGTGAGACGAGATCTACAACATATTACGTTTTCAGCAAAATTCACCGAGACCCAATTTCAATTAGAAATGTGTGGGGTCCTTTCGTCGGTGAAGAGGAGTTCAAATATTTTTGGAAAAACAAATAAGAATAATTTAAATGTTATTATTTCCTGCATACTCGGTATGTTAATGGTTGTGATGCTATCTAATCGGACAAAAGTACCAATTTAAAGAAAATGATTTTGTCTTTTATACGTGCATTATTCGCTTGTAATATTACACCTTGTAGATAATAACGACCCATAACAAGCAGGGGAAAAGATTATTATAAAATTATCCCTGTTGCAAGGAGGACTAAAAGTTTAAACTGACAAAGTTATTTGACGTAAAAGTATATCCCGCCAACTCCTAAAAGGTTGTTGTGAATTATAAAGTTAAGCACCAAGACTGTATACATTGCTGTAAACCATATTTATTTTAGAGTTTATTTCTAATATGCTGGTCGTTAGGTCGTTGTAAAAAGTCAAGATTGGAGACAAATAGTAGGTACTAATTTAATATAAAAGAAGATATAGGATTTTACAAATAGTAGTGTGACGTTTCGTTCACTCGTCGGTTGAGTGAAGGGGCGTCACTTTGGCACTCGAGCTCGGTGCGGTTACGGTAAGCTCGAGCGCCACCTTTACAGTTTTTTCTCGTGGTGTAAAGGACCCACACTAGCCTCTTGACACAGCCTGTTGCAGTAGGGCTGGGATAGCGTCAGAGCAGACACGGTACGTCCAGGGGTCTAGGGATAGTAGACTTCACGCACACCAAAATAAAAGGCACAGTTCAAATCCTACATAACATACATTTATTATTCCTATTATGTATAATTCTACCTAACCTATAACTGCTACGGTTAATTATGGTGACGGTGGCGAAGCAAGAGGGCGGCTATAAGCAGGATAGGAGTTTAAAGAAACGGAGCGGTAAGTCGGAGCAACTACTACCGGTATAAAAGCGGACAGGGTAGCGCAGATACCAGGCGGAGGAAAGCAAAAGCACATGTAAACAATAAACAATAGAAAACAGAATACTCCGGCAACTTGGCTAAGGCGCAGTGCCTAATGTGAGTACACACGCCTGGTCACGGTTCCTTGTTGGTGTAATCACCCCAAAGGAGAGATTAAACCAACGAGGTTCATGGGCGCTATTTTGAGCTGGCGGATGTTCTTGTAGCTTTCCGGCTGGCGATGGCGGGGACTAGGCCAGAAAGCACAAAGCTTCCCCAGTACTCGCTTGTTCTCCAGCTGGCGGGGACTAGGCCAGAGGGCAAACACGAGTCCGGTTATCAGCGAAAAATTTCCCAGTCACACACTCTCCCAACTTGCACACTGCCTCACTCCTGTCGGCGGTACTTGGTCGGGGATGATACATCGGTCTGCTAGAAGGCTTTGTGACTTTCCGTCTTTCGGGGACTAGGCCAGAAAGACTCAAGCTTCCCAAGTACTCGCTTGTCCTCCAGCTGACGGGGGCTAGGCCAGAGGGCAAACACGAGACCTGTTGTCAACCAATGTATCCTCACAGACACAAGGCGGAGCAAACTAGGATTAGTACACAAGATGGTACTTAGTCCCAGCCAAGCTGCTTATTTAAAATCGGATACTTACTCTCTTTCCTTTGCAAACGGATTTTCCCCAACGGATATCGGTTGCGGTCGGCCAGTAGTTGCGTAATGCTCAAACACAACACTGTAAGTATCCAACTTAATGGACCCAATTCCTTAACGGGTAGAGTATCCCAATTAATGCACCCAATTCCTTAACGGGTAGAGTATCCAAATTAATGGACCATATTTCACTGGCTGGGCCAAGTATTCGTTAACGGGGAAGCCACTTGTGTCAGTGGTGGAGACAGTGGCTCCACCTAGCGGAGTGTATTCCTATTTGATAATTTAACAATTAAAGTATAACACTTATTTATGCTCTGTATTGACATTATAAAATATTTATATGCCAAATAGAAAAATAGACGGCGGTTTTGGGTGCAAGACTGGATATTGTTATTTGATTGAGATGAGATCTACAAATTACGTTTTCAGCAAAATCCACCAAGATCGAATTTCAATTAAAAATGTGTGGGGTCCTTTCGTCGGTGAAAATGAGTTCAAATATTTTTAGAAAACAACGAAACACAATAATTTGAATGTTATTAATTACTTCGTACTCGTTACGTTAATGGTTGTGATGCTATCTAATCAGACAAAAGTACCAATTTAAAGAAAAATGATGAATTTTGTCTTTTATACTTATTCGCTTGTAATGTTACACCTTGTAGCTATTTTATAAGAAAGTAGCGACCCATAACAAGCAGGGGAAAGATTATTATAAAATTGGCCGTGTTGTAAGGAGGACTAAAAGTTTAGACTGACAAAGTTATTTGACGTAAAAGTATATCAGCCAACTCTTAGAATTGCCAAGTTAAGCCCCAAGACTGTATACATTGCTGTAAACCATATTTATTTTAGTTTATTTCAAATGTAATATGCTGGTCGTTAGGTGGTTGTAAAAAATCAAGATTGAAGAAAATTAGTATTAATTTGATATAAAAGAAAATATAGAGTTTCAAAAATAGAACAAATAATCTATGGATGCATGAATAAACGAAACTGAAATAAAACATTCACTTTTAATCTTTGCAACCTTTTTATAATATTCAGATTGTACCCGAGAATAAAAAGCTCTAACATGAATATCTTCACAAAAACCTATCAAAAATGTAAAGACTCGAAATAGTTATTTTAATTGATATAGACAGATTTAATCAAGATGTTTTACTTGCAGTGATTGCAACATTTGGTTTATCAGTGAATCTAATAAATGTACTTAAATCGTATTTGCCAAATACCAATATGATCAACATCATAATTACAGGTCTATTGAATTCGTGCAGAAATCCGGTGGCTCCTCAAGGGTCTATTCTGGGTCCGCTTCCATTTAACTTACTTGTGGATGATATTTTGTCTGATCTTGATTGTAAGAGATTGAGAAAAAGTTTAAACAAAAACCATTGGTGCGTCATCAATAGACTGCCACTGAATGCACGAAACTGCTGTGTCTTGCCGTTTTCTAGAAAACATAGCACATAATGTATTATTATAATCAACAGGGTATTGTATTGCACAGACCAGACTTTTTAAAAGACTTAGGAGTTCCCTTTGATCCTAAACTTAATTTCACAGACATATTGAGTCATTAAAGAGACACGATTTCTCACACAGGCGAGGAGCTTGTGTATATGTGTATTGTACCTTATACGTTACATTTATAATATTCCGTGTCGAGTATACATGGTTTGGAGACCCACTTAAAATGTTCAAATCCTCCAACCCGAAAAAATAAAACGTAGGTTTCTCAAATTAGCTGCATATATAATTTATGGTTATTATCCGCATATACTACACGAGATACTGCTTCATATTTTGTATGAAATTATAAATTCACCTCGATAACATCTGACTCTCAAAAATTCCATTATTTTCAACTTCAAATTCAATTGGAAGCAAGACGGAGGATGAGAATCCTCGCCTGTGGCAGAAATTAAATCAAAATAAACTTAACGTAACCAAGAAAATCCTTGGGAAAGACACCAATATTATCTTGGCCTCACCTTAAAGAATGAATTATTGTAGGAACAAATCATAGATAGTGACCAGAGTCAATCATCAATTCCTATCACGGCTCCACATCCCTCTATTCATATTAACAATTGCAACATTTGTAAATTTGAGTGCACATTAAAAATCGATAAAAATTAAAATAAAGCTTGTTTTCTTCATAAAATAAAGTAAAAGCCCTAGGTGGGTAGTAAAGTATTTTTACGACCGGGCGCGCTGTAAAATGATACTTTAAGCCCTCAAATCAAGCATATAAAGTGGCCAATTAAGACTGGTCGTACATAAAATTACTAAAGAAACAAAACAAACAAAAATATTATTAAATAATTAAATTAATGAGAGTGGAAAATGTATTGCTTATTCTTGGACTTTCTCAAGGTCTTTCCTATATCCTAGCAAATTATATTGTAAACTATTGGATTGAGTGAGTGGTATTTATACCATTAAGTAGTCTTCCCACACCTAGACACAAAGTTATAATTTAATAAACAAGGTCTCGTCTCTAAAACAATACTTAAACGGTAAGTAAGAAAGAAAGTAGGTTCAGGACAATAAAAAAAGAATATTCTCTCGTCAACGTTTCACTGTGTACTCCCTACACTTCCTGAGGACTACAAATTAAAGCCGAATTAGAACTATTTTAAATAGTAAACAACTCAATAATCCTATGACAACAAATCAGCGAAGAGATAATATTTACTCTGGTTTTTCTTAAAATAGCAAATAACAGCATACTTAAAATTATTATTTAGATATTTCGTCCCGCAGACAATTTTTTTCTCCATGGTTGAGTGCAGGACCTTATGAAACGTATTCCTAAGAAAAACAATCGGTGTTGATTATTAAAAATGTTTATCATATTACAATACAAACAGGATCTGAACCCTAATGCTGACAAGTTAAAACCGCCGCGGATATAGTAAATTATGATTCATCTAAAATAACCCAATCCAAGATGTCTACGTAAATTTGAACAAATAACGAAATATATTAATATAAAAATATTTCCATCTAACACAAAGATCTCTACAGAAGCCTGCTTTCCTGAATGGACCAGTTTCTCCTTTTGTTGGGGTTTCCTCTCGCATGTTGGGTATGAATGTAGAATGCTGATAAATTCAAGAAAAAACACAGTATATTAGTCACAATACTTCCTGAAAAGCATTCCCCAAGTCATTGTTATAATACCTAATAATTTTCTATAAAGGGAAACTAAAAGTAATAATGAAAAATTTCTGCAAATAAAATAGACAACAATAACTGCAAATATTACAAAAACTTACTGATATAAAATAATTTCATTCACAATCATTAAATAATAATTGATATTTACGTAAATGTAATAGCAAGTTTTACTATGTTGCCTCTACTATCTTAAACATTTTTCCTTGTAATATTTATTGTTTGTTTAATATTAAGGCTTCAAAAAAACAACAATTATATGTATATCTTCGCATTAATCTTTTAGTTACAGCCTGATAGCATCAAAAATTGGACAATATTCTTAATATTTGGTGTTCGTTAGAAGTGTGTAAATTGTAAAGTGTTACATATATTCTACTTTATTATATTTTAAAAACAAAACATTTTTCTAAGGATCTCGACTAAGCACACGAGGATAAGAAAATGTGACAAAATATCGAAACTACAGCAAACAGTGTGTCTTTCTGTTCTTTTAAATAATTTTTAATTTTATTTATAAAAGGTCGCGACTTGATCAAAATTATTGAAAATCGGTATGCAAATACTAGTCCCTTCAAATTAGCAAAATTGAGGGAAATTTTTCCTACAGCTAAGCTACCCGTGTAGAAAGTTGTTTTGGGGTTGTGTTAACATATTTTTCACCAATCGCATGAAAAAAAAAAGTTGTTTTTTAAATATAGATACATATATATGTTTTTTTGGCCATTTTGGTGTTTTTTTGCGTTTTGATGCAAAACTGTGCATTTTTGAGAAAATATGACCTGATTTGATATTGTAGATCTAGCGATTCTCTACAATTTTCGTTGTTTCCATTTTTTGAAATTCCGCTTAGTTACGCCGCTAGAGCGCGCTGAAGTTTATGTAAATGTATACATTTTTTTGGTGTTTGATCAAAGTTGTAGATAAAAAAATTTTCGACAAATTTTGTTCTCTGTGTTTTTTTCAAAGTGGCGCGGTTTTGCCACTAGAGAGCGAAAAACACTTTTTCAATACTCTTTAGCGGATAAAAAAAATATAGGCATCGTGAACAGCTGTAGTATTTTGCCCCTCCACCTCCTTCTACTCAAATTTTTTTACCGGCTAAGCTAATATAGATGACATTAAGGATGACATACACAAAAAGGCCCATCACGACCACTACAGCTGAATGCGCGTAGTTCATACTATTAGATGCACCGGTCTATGCGCAGCTGTGTAAGAAATGGGTTTCAAAAAAAATTTTTTTTTTGTTCTCCTGATTTTTATATAATTGACGAGTACTAAAAAAATGCATAGTTTTGCCGGTATATCAAAAACATATGCGCTATATTTCTTTTTCCGCTCAAGATTATTGAAAAAATGTTTTTCGCCCTCTAGCGACAAAACCACGCGACTTTGAAGAAAAAACAAAGAATAAAATTTGTCGAAAATTTCTTTATCTACAACTTTGATATCTTGATATTTTTTTTGATATTTTTTGATACGTTTTGATATTTTTAAAATGCATAGTTTTGGCTTAAAATCAAACACCAAAAAAATGTATACATTTACATAAACTTTAGCGCGCTCTAGCGGCGTAACTAAGCGGAATTTAAAAAAAATTAAAAGAACAAAAATTGTAGAGAATTGCTGGATCTAGAGAAATCAGGTCATATTTTCTCAAAAATGCATAGCTTTGCAGCAAAACGCAAAAAACCGCCAAAATGGCCAAAAAACATATATATGTATCTACACCTAAAAAACAACCATTTTTTTTTTTCATGCGCTTGGTGAAAAATATGTTAACACAACCCAAAGACAACTTTCCATATGGGTGGCTTAGCTCTAGGAAAAATTTTCCAAAATCAGTGATTTTTCTTCTAATTTGAAGGGACTATACCTGTAAAATATTACGTATTTATATATTAGGAATAAACACGATTTACCCTTCATGAAGTACTAACAGCGTTATTAAGTTTTCAACGAAAACATTTTTTTTAATTTAACTGATTTGGACAACCTGTTATTTGAATATATGATTAATGTCTTGTTTTTCTTTGAAATAAATCAGTAATTAAAAAGAGAAATGTGTTGTTATTCATTTTCTTATCATAGTTAATTTGAATAAAATATTGATTTGGGAAATCAATATTACCTACTTAATGAAGAGTGAATCGTATAATTTTAGTAGTTAAATAGATTATATTTTACAGGTGCCAAATTTTAACAATTTTGAGTAGCGATCATGGATGAATAAGACTAGAAATTAAAAAAAAAATTGAAAATTAAAATAACACCTGATGGTTATATCATGTGAATTTTAGCCGGCATAATCCATATATGGCATAGGCTGTCTCATTAAAATATTTGATTTTCATGTAAATTACATCGAAACTGGAAGTCCGCCATTTTGGTTCTTTACATCACATAATTATAAATAATTTTTCATATCAGTACACCAAATCTGAAAATAATTCATAAGCCCATTCAAAAGTTACAAGAGTGTTCCTATAGCCTGAGCCACGCGGTCTACATATTAATTCTGAAGACCGCACACAGAGGGAAATTTAGCACTTTCTTCGGACAAAAGTCCATTTGACGCATAGTTGTTGGCCGATTTGAATAATTTTTTTTAAATACTCGTGAATAATTCTAGTTTACCCTCCGATTGCTACAATTTAAATATCTATTTTTCTGAAGAGCGTATCTGACCCAATGTAATCAAAAATAGTTATTATTTGAATTAAAAACGCAACTAAGATAAAAAAGTAACCAAATTTCAATTTTAGACTAAAAAAGCATAAGAAGTTGGAAGTATAAAAAGCCCATGGATATGCAACCTCAAATTGTAAACACAAATACATCTATTATATTTTATACAGCTTGAATTTAACGTCATCCTTTAGTAAATCTTATTTTTTTTATAGTTCTTAGGCTTTTTAAAATTAGCTTTATTTATAGATACAATTAGACAACCTAGAGTAATGAATTATATATCGAAAAGATCCTGAAAACTAGTATCCTGTATAATGAAAGTTCTCTAGCGTTGCGTTGATTAAAAGTTAAAGAAGAGAAGAATTATTTCTAAATATTCTCTTTCTTTTATGTCAGCATCCACTTTATAGGACCAAACTAAATATTTAAATGTTAAAACTGGTCTTGCCGCACCTATATAAATTGAGTAGTTTAAGCTAAACAATACAATTTTATTACAATCGGTGAATTTATTGCAATAAAATTGTATATTAATTTTCGAGGCTATACTTATTATTATTATAGTTTAGAATTTAATCGTTTAATACATTTTATGGACCTTAAACGCAATATTATCACTATAATCTACATCATATTTTATGTATTTCACTTTTTGTTCCGCAAATACACAGATCAGACAAATTAGTGTGTAAAATCCATTGAACCTTGCATTGGGTATAATTCTGCAAACAGCAGAGTTATGGCGTACTAGAGCATGTAAATTGAATAATAATTACCGCTTAAAATTTGCGCCGGAGCTGAATAATCAGGAGGTGGACATTTCGGATGAGTGAACCCACATTAACACGGGTATAGTAAGCGGTTTTGCTAGGTAAACGACACCTATTCAATATTTTATAATTCCAGACGAGTTGCAGCACAAATGCGCTACCTCACACGGAGATTCATTAGAAATTTTTAATTAAATAAAAATTGCCCCAGAGGATCGTGATCGTTGTAACAATGAATTAATATAAAACTTAATTATCAAGAAGAAAACATTCAGTAATCTGGTGTACTTAGAAATATATCAACGGATTTACTGTTTGTCTGAGGTAAACGATTATTGAATATAAATAGTCCTTACAGACGATTTTCCTCTATATTTTAAGCTGTGAGATGAAAATCGGCCCAACTCCAAATAACCCCAACCTTCAGGAATATACTGATGACCTGGTTATTACTGTGAGAGGCAGGCATGAGGTTATGACTTTAAATCTCATGCAAATCGCCTTAAATATAACAAATACCCAAATGGCTCATCAGAAGGCCTCAGTTTCAATAAATTCGAGCAAAGAATTATTGCTCCAAACGAAGAAAAGAGTATAAGAGCTCCTATCTTAAATATACCAGTACTGAACTATTCCAGTGCAGTAGATATCTAGGAGTCATTCTGGATGTCAAATTTACCTGGCTTCACATCTAGAAAGAACACTTACCAAAGCCACTGCAATTATTTGAACGTACTGCAGGCTGTTTGGTAAGACTTGAAGTCTGAAATAAAAAATTATCTACTGGTCTTATCTTTCGGTTGTGAGATCAATAGAAACCTATGTACCAACGGTACAAAAACTGAAGAAAAATTAAAACAAGGAAAGTTGCTAAATCTGCAACATTTTACCTGCTTGCGAATTACTGGAACAATGTGCTCCTGTCCCACAGCAGCTATAGAAGCAATGCTAGTCGCACTTTCTCTACATCTATGTGAGGACGGAGGCAGCCCTTACTGCCCCAAGGCTGTAGCAGGCACTTTCTTTCAAACTACGCGATCTGATTCGTCACTACAAGTTTCTGAAATCCATGAGGAAACCCACTGACTCAACACCGATCAAACTAGATTATATGATTGTCTGTTTGATGTGCTAATTAGCAGTCGTCAAACCAGCAAGATCGAAGCTCTGCAGTTGGAGAAAGATTATCCAGTACCCAGATGAACTGAAGATGGCTAAAGTAGAGTGGGCGTAGGCGTAGTGGGGCCTAATCGCAGTCGGTTCAGTGCCTTCGGTAAGATTACCACCATCTTCTCAATACAAATCTATACTGTAGATCTATGTGTTCAAGAATCCATAATTACAGTCAGCAGAGTGGCAAAATATATATAATTTCCGATACCCAGGCAGCGTAAGAGGCTCAGGTCGTATACCTGTCAGTCTAAAATTGCCTGGAGGTCAGACAATACTTGATGCAACTGGTAATAAGCAACAAGGTTATCTTGATGTGGGTGCCAGGGTAGAAAGAAATAGACAGAAATTAATTAGCTAGCACCCTTGGAAAAAAAATGGTGCTAAAACCCCATTTTGGGCCTAACTGATTTTGCTCATCTAAGGGACACATTTCGGAAGATATTCTAAAATGGGAGAAGGAACAGAAAAGGTGTTACTGGAGGAATGCTCTAGGCTAAAGATAAGCTAAAAGTTCATAATTTATTTGACGATAAGGCCACAAGACTTTTCGAATGCGAGAAACCTCCGAAACATCGGTGTTGTGCGGATGGCTTTGCAGCCACAGCCATAGATTACAAGTATAGATAGATAGATAGAATGCGAGAAATCAAGAGTTAAAGCTGATAACAGGCCCTGCTCCTTGAGATATAATCTTAAGAATGTGGACTTTGCAAATTCAAAACTGCATTAAGCTAAAGTAACCAGAAACGGCAGAGAAATTGGCTCCCAGGAGAATCACAAGCTTTGTAAAAAGCTTGCGAGTTCTGGGCAATAACTAATTGTAGGGTATTTTATTTAAAAACTAATTATTTTTTGTTTGCATAAAATAAAACAAGTTCTATATAGGATTTGGCAAACAGTACAGGCAATGAAGGCAACATTTTGTAAAAACCTCGTAAAAATCATTAAAAGGATCATCTCCGGGATTTAAGTAGGTAACAACCTGTAGAATGGAATGGTGCATTCTTTGCACTTCCAAGTTTTGGGAAAATTCAAAAAAATTTAGAAAAACTTTTTCATTTTACGTTTTTTTGCACTAGCGGCTAAAATAATGAAAATACAGGAAAAAGTTTTTAACAAAATTTGTAGCTCGTCTCTTTCTCTACGAAAAAGGTCTTCATAAATTTGTATCTTACTTAAGCCTTTTAGGAGATAAATCCAAATTTCCACCTATAGTTTTGAGCCGCTCCGAAATGTGCGGAAAATGAGAATTCTCTGAGAGTTTCGTACGACCGGACACATAGATTAATAATAATTCTTACTATTCAGAGCCGCTAAAAAAACACAAAATGTAGAGAAAAATCTCAGCTTTAATGTGGAACTAATCACAAAATTCATACAAATTTTTATCATAGAGAAAAAAGTTGTTGGAAGATGGCCTAGTAAACTTTATCACTTGATTTATTTATATCTTTGAATTTTATGCATCCTGCCTATTTCTCCCGTAACAATGGGTGCTTTTTCACTACACGCACTTTAATCCATATTTTGTGAAAATTTCATTGAGAATGAAACAAATAAGTTGTATATGTTTTACTGTATAATTGTGCATTTCCTGTACGTGTATGAATAATGTAGACAAATTCAAAAAGTACTGCAAGCATTTAAAAAAACTTCAAAGTCATTCGAAAGAATATGTTTTATTGTATTTATAATCTGAAAATTAAGACTGTGCTATTATTATTAATTAAGGTATAGCGAATTGAACTCCAAAATTTGGAGGTGATTGATCGATGAGAAATATACCCTCTACTTTGATCGCAAGGCATATTTTTCCAACAAAAGTAATTGCAATAAAATATTAATTGGATTAATATGTCATTCCCTAGTAGCACCAATATTGCACCAATATATAATCCATATAGGACCAATATATGAATATTGGTCCTGTATAGGACCTGGTCCTATATGGATTACATATTGGTCCAACATGATTTAAATATACAGGATATTATGCTTTTTAATGTTTCAAAAAGTGTTTGAAACATTAAAAAGCATAATTTCCTGTATATTTATATTATTGAAGAATGTTTCACAAAGAACCAACCGTTGAATCAACCCAATGTATTGGTCCAATATGTTGTGCTACTGGGGTTACATAAGAATATATAAGCAAAATGAATTATCGTTCTAACGACTCCCGGCAAAGATATTAATAAATCTGTAGATCAACTGTACAAATTACTAAGCCATCTTCTGACACTTTTTCTCTATGATAAAATTTTTTATGAATTTTTTGATTAGTTCCACATTAAAGCTGAGACTTTTCTCTACATTTCATGTTATTTTAATTTTTTTAGGTTCTCTGAATAGTAAGAATTATCGATCGATAAGCCCGGTCGTACGATACTCCCGGAAAATTCTCATTTTTCGCGCATTTCGAAGTGGCCTAAAACCATAACTGGATAACTCAATTTTTCTTCTAAAAGGTTTAAGTAAGACAAAAATGTTGTAGAGAAAGAGACGACCTACAACTTTTATTGGGAACTTTTTTCACTATTTTCATTATTTTGGCCGCTAGAGTAAAAAATACAAAAATCAAAGAGTTTTTCCAATTTTTTTTGAATTTTCCCGGAAATTGGAAGGTACAAATCTCAACAATTTACGAAGAATGGCGTTAATGGCTCTTATTGAAGGGTCCCCTATTCAAGGCCAATAAAACTGGTTATTAAGTTATAATTATTGTTGTGTATGTAAGGTAAATTAAACTACATATTTATAAAACCCCGACACAAAAACTAAGTAAATAACTAAACAAATCAATAAATCTGAATTATTATATACTATTATTCTTAATTTGAATAAGAACTTGGTTTCATTTAGTCAAAGCTTACATATTTTTTATGTTCTGAATATTTACCTTCTTATACGCCTGCATATCTCGAGGCGCGCATTTTTTAATGTTGCTCTTTAATACCTCAATACCATTCTCTTACGTGTCTACTTGATTTCTATTTCTTGATATATTGCAGCAGCCCCTTATATATTACAATTTCTAAACATTACTTCTGCGGTTGTAGATAGAATAATAACTATTTTCTAGAAACTAATCTAGATGTTTGAGATTGAAAAGAAATAACCTTGACACGTAAGTTTTTTTTATTTGGAACGTAAAAGGTACTGTGGTCGAGTTTCAAATATTTTATTGAAGTCTATGTAAACCAAGTCGACTTGTAAGCAAGTTTTGCGCTATGCAAAAAAGATTGGTTGAAGTAGATCCTCGCTTGAAAACATCATGCTGCTATTAAGTAATGTGATTCTTTGCACGAGAAAATATTATGTAGAAGGTAATGACATACGGATGAGCGCAAGCAATATGGTCCCATCAGAACCCGAAAAGAATATTTATAGATTTGTTTAAAAAGTTTGTCGATAACGTAATATCAGAAATTGACATGACTACAACAAAATCGTCTTCCATGAGAGTTTAACTATCATTGTCGTTTTATTTATTACATTCTATACCCTACCAATGCAATGCAGTATTGCTGGAAATATTTCACTCTCCTGGTACAATACATAGCAATAAAAACTTAAATTGATCATAAGATAAAATAAATACATATTTCATTCTTCCCTTGCCGTGTTCCCTCTAGCTGTCTGCAATAAAAAATACTAATGATGTCCCCATTCTCCTGGAAAAGGTAATATTTCATCAAAGAGATACTTTTTATCAGGCTGGCCTATCTGGAATTCGCTGTTCTTTCATCTAGTGTTCTGTCATTCCAAGGAGGCTAAACAATAGCTGCTCTGAAATTAATTATAGACTACGCTTTCAGGTGTTGGAGAATTGAATGTCGAAAGTGAGGAATAAGATATAATCTTTTTATATTTCCTATAGTTCTTCTTCAGACGATCGTTTTAGCGGGTTTATTATTATCGGGTTTAACTATAAGCAGCTTTTATTACTATTGTGAAGACTATAAATTAGTACATAGAAAAACTATATTTGCATTATGATCATAACAGGAAATTAGTGCGACTTACTGTTTTCAATACGGACTATTAAATAACAATATAGTTGACTAAAAATTATTTTATATTATTTAATCCACGTTTCCTTTTACATTCACAAAGATTTATTAATTGTTTCTTGTTTGTACAAAGGCATTTTTATAAGGACACTACGGAATTGCCCGACGTGAATTTCTAAAATGCTTTTACCATAAACAAAGAAAGTTCCATAAAATCATAAATAATGATTCCCTCAGGTTAGAGTCTAGTAGTAACAACCTTCGTGAACGTTTCAGTAACTCTCTATAAATTGCGACAACCTCGTAAACTGAGATTATCACCAGTGCGCTGTCTTATAAAATGTCTTAGTGTGTCGTACGTTGGTGTTATCATTCTGAGATACTTGATGTGGAAAAAAACTAATATTTCAGTAGCTAGAGAGTGAAAAATACCTCACTGTGCATCTCGAAAGTTAGGTAGCTTAAAAAAATACAAACGAGTATGACTATAAACCACCTGAGCTCTAAAACACCACGTGATACCTCAAAAGTCACTGCAGAATTTTAGAGAGCCTCATACTATTCCATAATAACTATAAATATTTACCTTGTCACGCGTTAATCCAAGCATATCCATTTCTCTTATTCAATTAATTATTTTTAGAAGAGGGAAAAATAATGCTTTTTGATGTTTCAAATAAAAACTGTATTTTTATACACTCTACATATGTTTCGGCTTGTTAGGCCTTTCTAAAGAGCATTACAGATGAATACTAAAGCTATGGGGGCGGTTGTTCTAAAAATAAATGCAATAATACCCAAACGTGTGAAATTACGGGGATTTCAAGTAATAAAACTAAGGATTTACCTACTCGGAATATAATTCAATGGGCTATTCTTAAAACCTTGTCTATTATAGGAGTGTTTATGAAATTTAGTTAGTCATTGGTGGTACAAGTGTTGCTTTCAAGGAATTTTTTTATTTCTAATTGTTCAAGGAGGTTTAAGCGTTTTCCTTTTCTTTCTAAATGGATTAAATTAATATTCTCTGTGTCGATAAAATAATTATTTTCAATGCAATGTGTTGACATTCCTGTGTTTTTGGTGTTGTTTAAAATAGATTGTTTATGTTCTTTTACCCTTTTAGCTATACATTGACAGTCAGTTGTGGAACATCGAAAGGAGACAGAATATACCTACCATTACAACCTGAGGTATTTAGGTCTTTAGCAGCAATTCCACATATGCATGGTTTATCGAATAAATTACGAAGAATCAGGAATATGTTTTCAGTACGAACGGTTTCTCAAACGAGCTCCACGCTAAGATCGGTTTGATCGAAAACCAAGCCTATAATATAATCGACAGTAATGATATTCAGTCAAAACATGCATCACCAAACACTGTATGAAAATATAAATATTTTATTAGATAATAATAGGCAGAAAGTTCAAAAGATTTTGGTTGATACCTAAGTTTCAAAGATAATTCTTTGAATCAAAACTCAGATTTATAAGACATGTTAACAAATTGTTTCAAAAATCATATGTTGTGCTAAAATTTGTATATGGCAATGTACATATAATCAATTATAAACTAAGGAAAAATCTGTGCGAATTTTCAGTTTTATCTATTCTTAATTATAGTATTATTGTTTATTTTTCATGTCTGAACAAAAGTACAATAAACAGGTTACAGAAAATTGAAAATACCTGTTGTGACGTGCTTTCTCCGGTTGTCTAGCGCATAGACAAGCGGAAGCGTCATTTTAGCGCTGAGATATATCTCGGTTAAATTCGGTTATCTCGAGCCCCAGCTTTACAATGTTTTCATGGGATAAAGGTCCCACATTAGCCTCCTAACGCAGCCTGTTTCAGTAGGGCTGGGATAGCTACAGTGGAGACACGGTATGTCCAGGGGTCTAAACGGCAGATTAGACTGTCATTCACATTCAACAGTAAAAGGCAGATGTCGGTAAATAACAAAGTTTATTAACATTTAATAAAATTTACAAAACAGAAAAAAAAACGGTTAGGTACCAAAACTCGGAGTTATTCATACATAAAATAAAAACTTAAGATATACCATTTTAGTTTAATTTGATCTAATTAGGCCCCTGTTCGGGCGCCATTTTATGACGTACGGGGAACCAGGCGGTGAGAAGCTAGCCGACTGCTAGTTACTCATATTAATTGGGAAGCAAGCGGTGGTAAGCAAGCAAACCATGTGAGGTACGCAAAAAAAAAAATCGGCAAAAAAATAAACAAAGCGGTAAAAAGAAACGGTAAGCGGAAAAAACTACACAAATACGGTAAGTAATAAAAAACGGGCAGCGTGCGAGTACCAGGCAAAAGCAAGCGGTTATCTACAGAAATGATCATGCCTACATGAACAGTTAGAATGTAGGTGTGAAGAACTTGGCAAAATTAAGAAAACTGATACCATATCAATAAAACGGTTTTCGGATTCGGTGTGGTGTGTAACCCCAGTTACACTCGGATCGGAAAATAAAACGGTTATCGGATTCGAAGCGGTGTGTAACCTTGGTTACACTCTCTTGGGAAAACAAAACGGTTTTCGGATTTGGTATCAGCTTACAGCGGAGATTATTCTGCCTAGATGGACAGACAGCAATAATCAGAACGGTGGTATTTCGTTTCGGTTCAGAAATGTTAAAATTACATCAACACCTTATGCGGTGCTTGCCAGGCGCCTTAAACCACACAGCTGGGTGCCTTTATTAAATGAGCTTTGGTTCGGCCACGTGGTATCTTGTCGGATTTAATGCGAAAAATTTCTATGTATCAGAATATAAAGTTAGTTAATTTATTTACTGTAGCCTAGAGTACGTTCTAAATTCCCGGACTATAATAAATTTCTAAAAAAATATTTCAAAGTAATGGATTTTTGTTTTAATTTGTATCCGAACGAAACATTTAAAACAAAATAAACGGTAAACTAAAATTTCTACTCAGTATCAGTAATCAGAAATTTCACAAAAAATATTTTTACAACGACAGATTTTATTTTAATTCGTTTAAATATGAAATAGTTAAAATAAAATACACTGTAGTTATAACTTCTACAAACTTAGTAAAACAACAGATATTATTTTAACTCAGTACCATCACAAATGATCTCAATCAAAATAATATAAACGGTAAACGGTAAACGTATTCTGGTTTTCTCTCGATATAACATTTGTTCTTTTTCCCTCTGGAAATTCTTTGTATACAATCGGGAGAATTTAACAGTCTTAACTCGAACACCTACTTTGATAATATTTAACTTTAAATTAAGATTTATTTGGCCAAGTCGGAAAATTATAATTATTTTCTGATACATTTAAAACGGAAAAGATTTCGAATAATTTCTTTGAAACACGAATTTCAGTGAATTAGTCTTATTGGTGTTAATATAAAAAACTACGACAAGATACCATAGCAGCGATGATAATTCCAGGTGTACTTAGAGCGTTGAAGAAACGGAATAATAGTCGACTTGACTATCTGACGGATCGGAGGGAGTGATTTTCAAATCTGCTCTAACGAAACTCATTTGTGCTGGCTGACTTACCAACGCCCTCAGTATCAAATCTTGTAATTATTGTTCATATTGTAAACAGCCCCTCTCACAGCCGGATCCTTTACACATTTTATACATAAAGTAGTAATCTGTTTCACGGTTTCAGATAACCAAATTAGGAGAAATCTATAACAATGATTTTAACATATGTTCGAACGTAAACGGCTCAAATAACGAAGTATATTATTAATTTAATTTGTATTTTTGGCAACGGGGAAAATTCACCTCGTTACACTGTATTCGTTATATTTTTGGACTAAAGAGATTTGAACATGTTTCATAGAAACGTTTGCCACTTGGATGGCTTAACCTTGAAAATACCTACAAATTTCACCTGCTGATGTTTATTCATAGAGATCTTACTACTTCAGTGCCCAATTTTCTTAAGCAAAAACTTGTAAGTAGAAGATGTATCCATAATCTAAATAGATCTAATGATATTTTACCATATCAACATAGTACTGCCATTTTTCTATTCTCTTTCTCCTAGAACGCTATATCAAAGCATAATCTGCTTGAAAATTATTTGAAACATTTTTACATAAAAATATTTTAGTGCAAAATTAAGAAATTGTTATTTAACCAACAGTGCACGTAATATGTGTAAAACCGTGTAAAATATATGTATTTATTTTCAATTGCTTATTTGCACAAATTGTTTTGTGTATGCGTCGATTAATTATTATTCTTAGCGACACTTTATAATTATTATTTTTGTTTTGTTACTTGAAATAATTCTATTAGCTTATATAAGTATCTATTTAGTACAAGTACCTTGTTCTCAGCTATAAGTGGTGGATAGCTATTGAGCTATAATACTTCGTCCGATAAACTAAGAAACTTTTTTTTAATAAAGAGCATTTGTTATCATTATTAATATCATCATTAATATCAACAAATTATATTATTAGATAAAAAGAAGCTAGTCAGATAAAAGACACATATTTTCAGTTAATTAGAGAAACATATTTTGTATAAGCTTACAGAAATGAAGTTAGAAAGATGGAGGTACACATCTCAAATAGAATTGTTCGAAAGCCATCGGAAACCGCGGATTTATTATTTCAAATCCCCAAAGAAGACGCGGCAAGGCAAGAGTGTCGAAAACTACTTCTGGTATAGAAGACTCTGATTACGGGATTATTGATGTACTGTAACAATAGTTCTAGTTTCCAGTAACATTTCTGTGTTTTGTGTGAAGTCTAGTATATATGGAAAATTCTAGTTGAAATGTTCTTCCGTCTCACGTGTTGGTTTTAGAGCGGCAAGAAATGATGTATGGTTTCGATTAAATGCAGAATGAACAAATGTAAAATAAATGCGCGAAGTGAATCCAATGCACTCGCTTGAGCTGCACATAAACATCTATTAATTCTTTATATCATGTGCCAAGTGAACTAACCATGAGGATATGCTTTGAAATATACAAGGTGCTTTCAAAAGGAGTAAGTAAAAGCAAGTAAAATTATGTTGAAAATCTTAATACATATTTTCTCTAAATTTCTTTCTAACAGTCAGTTTTTCCAATGCGACTTAACTTGAAACCCTCAGTTAACATAGTTATGACATTATGTAAATACATCGTAATATTCTTGAAGTAATTGAAATACGGTGGACTGACTACTGAGAACTAAATCTATATAAATCATAGAGATGAGAAAGGTAGAATCAGTGAAGAATGTTATCGCAATGATGTTTTTGCAAGTTTTAGTTGATATCAGAATAGTTGACAATTTATTAGAATAGGTATATCAGCAAATATTTTCTAATTACTATATTGTGTGTCTTACAATGAAACGGCCAATATAAGGCTACCATTTTACGCTTAAAATTTAAGCCATCTTCTGATGTCACATAATCCTTCCAACACAAGACACGGAGTTAACTGCCCTTATACTACGGTTTCCCGATACTATGAGTTATTCTCGGTTTACCTTATTGGACCTCATCGTTATTATAACCACTAGTCTGATTATTGTCATTCTGGTCAGATAAGAACACTGTGTTTATTTTTCAACTTAATAGCTTAATCAACAAAACAAATATATAGAGTGGTTCGGCATGAACAGGGTTATAATTGAAACACAGTTGTAAATATACAGGGTGATGCGTCGAGTAGTAATACAAAGGTGTATTTTTTTTTAAATGAGACCCCTGATACTTTCATAATTTTGAATTCCTTTTAATATTACATGCAAACTGACAAGATTTGATTGGTCTGATAAAATTCTGTTAATTACCCTGTATATCTGACTTTCGATTAGTTAAACAATGAGCCCAATAATTGTTAATAAATTAAACACTGCTTTTAGATGAATCAATCAATATATTATAAATACTCTACATATGTTTCGGCTTATTAGGCCTTTATCAAGAGTATTACATAGTGAATACTAAAGTTTCCGACGTGCATATTCAATTTATACCTAAAAGTATTTATGTCTTAATCTATTTATGACTTAAGCTATTTAAGATTTAATGTAACATCTTTAATTATTTGAATGTTTGGAGTGGACCTAAGCTGATTATATAAATCAAAGGATATTTCTTAACAATTGGTTTATTATAGGGGTGTTTAGGAAATTCTGCTGGTCATTTGTGGTACAAGGGTTGTACTTGAAAGATTTTTTGATTTCTAGTTGTTCTAGCAGATCTAAACGTTTACCTTTTCTTTCTGAATGAAGTAAATTTATGTTATCAGTATCTATGAAATGGTTGTTTTCAATACAGTGTGTTGACATTCCTGTATTTTTATTGTTATTTAAGATTGATTTTTTGTGTTCTTTTACCCGGTTGACAACGCTTCTACCATTCTGACCGATATAGACAGCATCGCAATCCTTACTATTAATTTTATATACACTTGATTTATCAATTTTATTTAGTTTTTCGTTGTTATTAACCAAAATGTTTCCTATATTTGTTTTGTTCACACTTATTGTAGAGATACCCAAATTATTCAATTTTTTAGAAATTTTGTTACTATATTTCGGAACATAATTAATAAAACTATATTTTGTAGGTTTGTTAGGCACAGTGAAAAATTATTTTTGAAGCATTTTGCGTTGTTTGTTTTTGACCATGTTATCTATTAGTGACTCGTTGTATCCGTTATTTCTTGCAATTTGTTTAATTATATTTAATTCTCTATCAAAATCACTTTGATCTAAAGGAAAATTCGTCAGTCTATGTATTAGACTATGAAAGGGTGAAAATAAATCTTAATTTGCCATGATTGCTGCGAATTATACTGTATTACTGTATCTGTGGTAGTAGGTTTGCGGTAGATGCTAAATTTCAACTGATTGTTATGTTTCTTGATATTCATATCTAGGAAGTTTAATTGACTATTTTGCTCCGATTCCATTGTAAACTGAATTTTACTATTAAAAGAATTTAAGAAATTAAGGTAATTACTTAGGTTTCTTTCTGTACCGGTCCATATACAAAAAATATCGTCTACATATCGAGTCCAATAAAACACATGTAAAACACATGTGTATTTAAACTGTTATTGCTATTAAAAATTAAATTTTCTAGGTTTGACATAAATATTTCAGCTAACAAAGGAGAAATTGGTGAACCCATTGGTAGCCCGTCTTTTTGTCTAAAGAATTCACCATTAAACTGAAAATAGTTTTGTTCAATACAAACTCTCGAAAGATTTTTTTAACTCTGTTTTTTCGGTTTCGCTGATTTGTGAATTATCTATTAAATTATTTAATATTAATTTTAGTTCTGTGAGCGGAACTGAGGTGAACAGACTTTTAACGTCAAAGGAGAATAATTTTGCGTTATTTGGTATTATTAAATTTTTTGTATTTTCAATAAATTCAAAGGAATTTTTTATGGAATATTTAGATTTAAAATTTATTAATTTTGGTAAAATATAATTTAGTTTTTTACATAATTTATAAGATGGAGCATTGATGTAAGACACTATGGGGCGTATAGGGTTATCTACTTTGAGAATTTTTGGAAGACCATAGAGAATGGGGGCCGAAGGGTTTATAACTTTCAATTTATACGCCTCATTACTTTGAATAACAGTATTACATTTCTTTAGGTTAGATACAATTTCGGACTGGAATTTATTGGTAGGGTTTTTATTGATTTTTTCAAAGTCTTCACTATTTAAGATTGTTTGTATTTTTTCATTATATTCTGATTTTGTTAAAATTGTTATGGTGTTACCCTTATCCGCTTTACAGAGAACCAAATCATAATTTACCAGTTTTTGTTTAATGCTGTTCAACAGGTTTATTTCTCCCTTGTTAGTGTTACATTTTGTCGAGGTAAATATATTAGCTAGATTATGTCTTTCCAATTCTGAGATTTCCTCTACTGAGAATGTAGCTAGCTCTGTATTAACGGCAAGAACAATTTTTACCCCTATTGATTTACCCTGTATGCAAATATACTTGCACCGCTTCCTCTGCCCTTGGTAGTATTCACCTTACCGTGAGCCGTATAAAAGATATCAACCACTTAAAACATATGACAAGATGATACTATCGTTTCCTTTACACATTGCCTACCCATCCATTCGCTATACGTATAACATTCACATGTACATATTTCCACCACAACTCCCAAGTTACCAAACTGTGAAAGTCGCCCAATCGCATCCCCCCTTATTTGCATGTTAACAAGACTCGTTATCATCTACCATTGCCATTATGACACATTTTTCTTTTTTCTCGCCTCGAAAACCATATATTGACTTATCACCTGTACATACGAAATTAGCCCGTACCCCAACTATCTCAGAAAACTTAGATTCCACGCTAAGTTCACATCGAAAGAGTCTTATAAAAACAACCAAAATGTAGCGGTCCAAAACACTAATTCAAAATAAATATTTAGAGCATATGGCTTATTGGTAATATGGTAATTTAAGGGGAGAAATATACCAAACTTAGAGACCTTTTGCGTTTCTGGAAGGCATTTCCTTAACAACATAACTTATTCCAAATGCACAGTAGTTAAGCGAGCATATTTCAAGTCACTGGGTATCTTTGAGAATGATACTTCCATATATTGGCCTCCTTTGTCACCGGATTTAAATCACATGGATTTTAAAGCTTGTAAATAATTGCTGCATGTGCAGTCAATGGGTACTCTGGACTATTTGCAACAAGTAAGTGAATATGGTTTTTATCAAGTCACGGGACAGCAGACTTAACTGAGCATTATATTCAGTTAACAAAATATCGTCATTCTACAGTGTATAAAAGCGAGCAGTGGATATTTTGAAAAGTAAAAATTAGCATATCGTAAGTAGGTTGTCAGTTGATATCCTCTTGCTTACTGACAACCAATTTCGAATATTTAAGTCCAATCTGGTCTACAAAAAAATATTTAAGGGAAAGATGAAGCCTAAAACTGCCCAACTAAAAAGCATTTAAGGTAATGTAATAAATGTTTCAAATCAATTTAACTTAAAAAGATGCGTTCTATCGGAATCCAAACTGAAGTTCCACTTATCCGTAAAAAAAATAAAATTATAAGATCATGCCAAACTAAAATAGTACAAAAACGCTGACTCACTATTTCACGTGACTAAAATAATTTTGTTCATTAACAAATTACCTTTGTGAATTTTACACGAAGAACCAATAATGGTATATTATTGTTATGTATTACACCCCCTTGAAACTGGAGACTGATACGCCTATGCCTAATAGTAGGTGACTGGAAACTTGTAGAAAGAGATAGAGTTTTCTAGAGCGTGATGTAAGAATATTCTTGATTGTGTTCTGGATGGATCTAGAGACAATTTCACAGTATATAAGGCGCGATTACCGGCGCAGGAGAAGTTTTATAAAAGTGCAGTTTGGTAACGAAAGTGAGGTTAGAAGTATTGTTATTGTGTAATCAGTAAATTATTAAATAAAAGGTTAGTGTTTATCTCTTGTTGAAATTATTTTGAAACCCACGGATTCATACAGGGTGTTTCATAGGTGCGGAAAAACAACATAATGTTTATAATGTCCTATTATCGAACAGTACAAAATCATTAACGCTGTTTTCGAGAAAAATTATATATTTAATTTTTCTCGCGTTAGCAACTACTCTTATATGAATATTTCGGGGGAAATTAATAACATCTTGGCTATATTGGTAAGTTGTCAATTTACTATTAGCTATTCAGTTTAAGGGTGGGTAAAAGTAAAAAGTGATCTGTGATACTCATACACGTACACACACTGACATTTTCTCTACACTTCTTCTTTAGTATCTGCGGATATTACAGATCAGAACTCGTCAAAAATTCAAAATGGTAGTGCAAAAAGTAGAATACCTATATATTTATAACTCACAGCGTCAGTTTAACAAAACAATAAATACAGTTTTCAGATGATTGTGATTCTATCTTCTTAAACATAAAATGGCAGGCGTATAAAATTTCATTATTTTGTATTAAACAATTTAGGATATATTGAACAAAAGCACATTCCCAGACACCGATCATTAACGGGCTATAACTCCCTTAGAACCTTGGAGAAAAACTTGATATTTTTGTTACCACTAGACTTAATTTATATGCTACTATCTTTGAATATATTTAACACGTATATTTAAAACGATATTACGAAAACCCAAAACTTTAATAAATACCATAATTTAAAACAATGTGTTGTTGGAATATGTTTTATGACGCAAATTTGTCCTGCAATGAAGAACAATCGCAAACTATAAAAGGGCAATATTGCAGTAAAATGGATACAATGATTATAGTTAAATAAAAAAATAATTATTAAAAAGCTGCTCTTTTGATAGCTGTTGTTAGAAATGGAACAATAAATATAACATTGTGCTCACTATTAATAATTCTCCACACCACACATTCATACTATTCTAAATTGAGAACTAAAATATCTCTTGTGACCAATATATATATTTTTTATACGAAATGATAATACTTAGTCGTTCGTCTTGCTAAAATTTGTGACCACCACCCGTGGGGTTTCCTAACCATCTGGCTCTTGTGGCATTATCTCATATTAGAATAGAATAGAACAGAGTTTATTATGTTAAATTAATTACACAAAGGGTAAAAGTTCAACATAGTTGATCCCCAACCCTTCCCAAATATAACGCGATACGGATTCTAATAATTATCTTACTACCTACTGATACAAAACTGCGTATGAGAAAATAAATTAGAATCAGAATAAGTGGAAATTCGTATCTATGTCATAAAATAACAGAAAAAAAAATTCAAAAAAGACGGTCATTAAAAATTGTAAAATATCGATATTGCAAATGGTTAAAAATTCATTTGGTTTTGTTAATTACCTATTTTTACACCAACTTCATAAATTGATATTAGGTAATTAACTGGGAGACGCGAGAGGGCAAAATGTTCTTACATAATACATACAGGGTGGTCCAAAATTTTCTCCCGATATTTCTGTGCATCCAAAAATAATAGTAGGTTTCCCCTTTGGAAATTGTGAAAACTTTCTAAATATTATTATGCACTGTCGTTTCCTAATTATTTTTAAAAGTTATCACCCTGTATAATTTTCTACAAATGTACAGCAGGTTTCCTCTTTGACAATTATATTTACAATATAAACATTATTATTATTATTATCCTCTGCTGCTTCCTGACTATTTTTTTAAAACGACCACCGTGTATAATTTTCTCCAAAAGTATATCAGGTTTCCCCCTTGGCGATTGTATTAATTATATGACAAGTATTATTTTCTTCCTTTAAAAAATATACAGATTGGCACTCAAAAGTACAAATAAGAAAAGTTGGTGTAAAATAATATTTGTAATATTGGTCATCCAACGGAAAAAATAATTAATAAATAAAAGGTGACACATAAAGAGGGCAGTCCTGTAAACATCCTTTTACCGATTTTCCTTGAAGGTGATTCAGCTCTAACATTTGACTACGATTTAGTAACTGTCTGTGTAGCTGCTACATTGCAAAAGAAAGTATCCTTCGTTTTTAATTTTTAAACTTTAATATTAGGCTCGCTTTCAAAGAAACCTATTAGCACCATGTACCAAATTTCGTATAAATTTACAAGAAATTGGTAACTATGGCAGCCATGGTGGACTCAATTTTGACTTTTTAACTTTTGACATCAGATTCAGTAGAAGTTACTCCGAAAATAGCTAATTATCAAGTTTAATGCAATTCCGACCAAATTTGAATTTTGTCTAGTTTTTTTTTTTTTTTTTTTGCATAAAGGCTTATAGCCATACAGCCAGCTACAATTTAATAAATAAAAATTAATAACTAAAATACTAACCTAACCAACAACAAGCATGACATGTGTGTCAGCTACACAGTCACAAAACAAAGGATGTACATGGGTCACAAGCTTCTCGTCCAGGGGTCTATCAGGACATTTTTCTGACGCACAACACAAGACCACGGTTAGGAAGGTATATATAACACGAGGATGTAGAACATAAGGAACAAAGCTAACCTACTGACCTATAACTTAATTTTCGTGTCTTCCAAAAAATCAATTAGACAATCAAAAATATTTTTCTTATTTAAGGACAACAGATGAAGTATATTAAAGGGTGTCGAGATTTTACCATTTTTTATTATGTTATTATACAGCTTATCAGATGATTCTGTGTGCTTTTTACACTCAAAAAATATATGATCTAGGTCGCCCGTAATGTTGCAATATTCACAAACATCAGAATTGTAAACGTTTATTCTAAACAAATGTGCAGGGTAGCATGCATGACCATATTTTAAACGTACAATCGTTGTAACATACTTTCTTGAACACTTATATTTTTTGTGCCAAAAGTCATGAGGCAGTTCAGAGTGAATTAACGAATATTTAGTTGGTTTCATAAAGGTTGATTCCTTCCACATATAATCCCAATGATTTCTTAATTTAGATCTAAGTATATTCGTTGCATCCTGGAAACATAATTTATAATTGGAAGTAATTCCTACATCTATGCTGATCTTGGCTAGATAATCAACATGTTCGTTGTCCTTCAGTCCTATGTGCGCTTTTACCCACACAAAATATACCTCTCTCCCTTCGTCAAAGACATTTTGAACCAAGTTCTTAATGTGCATAATAAAGGGATTATCATTAATTCTAAAAGTAGTGGTGTTTTGTAATGCATGTAGAACCGATAATGAATCGGAAAGGATAACAGTTTTCGAAAATTCTGACTGAGGTTTGTATAAACTTGATGGCTTCACAGATGGCTATCGCTTCGGCTGTAAAAATAGAGCACTCGTGCATAAGTTTGATTTTGGTCTCAATATTTTTAGAAGGTATATAATATGCACACCCTGTTCCACTAGAAGATTTGGAAGCATCTGTGTATATTAGCTCGAAATCTGGAAATTTTCCGAGTATTATATTTAGAGAGTTTATACTCATTCTCAGATTTTCACTATATTGTGGTACATATACTGCCAGATCGGTAAACAGAGAAAAATAATTGAAGTTATTGAAGTAGATAGTATTATTTTCAATTTTTGAGCTTAAATAAGAGCATTCACGGAATGCAGATACGAGAGGTGGAGAGTTTTTTTTAACCTAATATTTATTTTGTAGATCGAAGGTATTGAGTGTTGATATTTTTTTTAAAAGTGGAGGATTGTTAATATTAACTTTTAATAAAAGTTTCTCGCTCAATAAATTTCTTCTGAGTTTTAGTGGTGGTTCTAGAGCTTCCACATGTAGGGCATCAATAGGCGTCGATTTCATAGCACCAAGACAAATCCGAAAGGCATTATTTTGTACCGTGTCAATACGCTTAAGGAGTGACTGACTAGCAGACCCATAAAGAATACAGCCATAATCAATTATTGATCTTATGTAAGCCTTGTAAAAAAGGAGTGACGTTTGTACGTCAGCACCCCACCACGTTCTAGTAGTCATCTTTAAGAAATTTAAACCTTTGTTGCACCTATTTACTATTTCCTCTATAAAGGGCTTCCAACTTAATTTATTATCTAGTACCATTCCCAAGTACTTTACATGCTGTTGAACTGGAAAAGTGTATTTCCCCAGTCTAATGGATTCGATATTAGGCGTGTTGTGTCTAGTGAAAATACAAAATACAAATACAAATTACTGACCGTAATTCAATTTAAAAAATTCAAATTCAATTTAAAAAATGGGAGCTGCTTTCGCCTAGTATTATTTTATCAACAAAGCTAGTGATTAAAATATTATGATCAGAATGAACAATGTATGATTAGATACAGTAAAAGGATCTAGAAAATTACATTTGCGAATAATATAACATTTCATTTCATTTTATGAACATTATTCAATGGAACCAAAATACAGACTTTTTCATCCAATATTAAAGCAGATGTATACATGAATGATATATTTATTATTTCTAATGTCAACGTCATGAATGTTTGAACGTTTAGTCAATAATTCAGCCAAATAAACTGAAACGGGTGTTGCACATGATTCAAACATATATACGAAGCGTTAATAATTCGTTATTTTACTCTTCGCAAATACAAACGAAGTATATTGCATTTAATCGGCACATTTCTGAAATGGTAAATATTGAATAAAATCAAATCATAAACAACCCTTCGCATGATAGACGAATTAAAAAGTGCACAAAACAATACAAGACAAAAATGTATAAAATACCGAAGTTTTACAGAAACGACGCAAGGCGTTGGTCGGCGTCGAGACGTAAAAATACAAGAATATGAATCTAGGTATCTTAATGTATCAAATACACAAGTTGTACAAAATCGACGTTGGGCGTCGGTCAGCGTCCAGACGTAAAAATGCAAGAACATGAATATAGGTATCAAAATGTATCAAAAACGCTTGCTTTACAAAAACGACGCTAGGCGTCGGTCGACTAATATTTACAGTTTTTTCCCATTTTCAACCCCCAAATCCAATTAGGCCAAAAATTCTTAAAAACCAACAGATTCGTTCACATACTGCCAAAACCACAATTAGGCATTTTCTTCTCAACAAAACTTCAGCACGAAACAAAATTTTCACCCCAACCTCCCCCCTCTAAAACCCCCAAACCAAATCCGGTATTCTCAAAAAACTACGATCGATGCGTAAAAAGTGTCAAAACACGGAATTTCACACAAATATCGATTTTCAACTTTTTCCGATAGTTATAACTCTTTCCCAGTTTTCAACCCCCCAAATTCAACTCAGCCAGAAAATTCCCAATAACCCAGAGATTCGTCCACATACTGCCAAAAAAGCAATTCGACACTTTTTTTCATCAAGACATCAACAACAAAAAATCGCCCTCGCTCAACAACCGCGTCCCGAATTTTCTTAAAATACAATCGATCAGTAAAAGTCTTTAAACACCGAATTTTACACAAATATAAACGTCTAGCTTCCTCTGATAATTATGACGTTTTCCATTTTTTCAACCCCGAAGTCCAACTCGATCAAAAAATTCTTAAAAATCAACAGATTCATCCACATACTGCCATAAACGCAACTTGATATTTAATTTTCTTATAAAATAAATTTTATCCCCAACCTAATCACCCCCTTCCACCAAATACCCCGTATTCCCTCAAAAATTACAATCGACCCGTAAAAAATCTCAAAACACCGTATTTCACACAAATATCGATTTTCAGCCTTTTTCGATAATTATAACTTTTTCCCATTTTTCAACCACCAAATCCAACTCAGCCAGAAAATTTGGAATAACCCATAGATTCGTCCATATAATGCTAATAACCCAGGTCGGCATTTTTTGCTCATCAAAGATCGACAAAAAATCATCCGGTTAAAAAAGTACCTCAAATTTACGCTACTGTAACTTCACCCCCATGCATCACAGACTCTAAAACCAGCCAGTACGATGAGCGCTCGTTCATCCTCTTTCCACCTAAATCAAAATAAAATTTCGATCTTTCAAAAAGTATGTGATGTAACAGCACCGAACGCTTTCATGTCCAAAAAAATGTTTCAACCCCCATGTTTTCGCCCCCTCGAGATTTTCAATTTTCTAAACTACTTCCAATAGTTTACATTTGACGATGTCTTCAAAATGACACCAAGAACATCCATTTTGGAACATAAAACAGCAAAATTTCCAAGCGTTACACAAATCGTTACTAGACCCCCGTATTACCGTTACGCCTTCGATTTGTTAAACATATTCAATGTTAAAAATAATCGAGAAGCAAGAATTTAGAGATAAACAAACAAACAAAAAATAGGAGAAAATGATACAAGTGAATTAAAGATCGGAAATTGAGTTTTTATCGTTGGACAGAGAAACGGAATGTGGCTATTTATGTTGTTGAAAAGTAGGCAACGTCTAACAGGATAACATACCGGCATTGCATATGACACAATGACACTGTAAATAATGTTTTTAGCATAACTGTGTTAGTCCCCGAATTTTAAGAAACTCACAAAATGTCTGTCCGTTAGCGCCATCCAAAGGGGCACCAGCAATGCGCCTTCTAATTTCTTTGGACCTTATTGTAGTATTATTGTGAAAACAATTTAGCTGCGTATATCAACCACCATTCGTTTATACTACACTTCCAAGGTCTTATATCGAAACAAAATTTTTGATTGCGAGGAATTTCTTGTAGTCATCCTGGTAGCTTCAGCACTTGGTCAATATCCATCGTCTCTGCATCTGTTACATAGTACCTAGGGACAGAGTTAAGGTACCAAAGAACTTGTGCCAAAGTTAACATTCGAAAAGGGTTAGAAAGCAACTGAAGCTATGATCTCTTGCATTCATGGAGTACAGTTCAACTTTTTCAGACCAGGTGTATTGATACGTAGCCTGTAAATAGGGATATTCTGAAGGAAGTGTAATACTGTTTTAGAAATCAAATTAGCCGCATCCAAGTTATGCATTGGTCCATCAAACTTCCCATGTTCCAATAATTTAAGGCCATTTGGACAAACATATCACGTAATTACTTTAAAGAATTGAAACCTATAATGCCTGACACTTTCACTTTTTCCATAGTTTATTCTGGAATTTTTTAATGGTGTGATTGCTGCAAACTTAAACATAAGGAATTATTAGAGGGATATCGTTGAATTAACAACGGTGGTTTTGGGAAGTCCCACGACAACAGATTCACCGACCAGCTCTAGGTCGGCTGGAATGAACCCCGAATTCATTATGGCTGATGGATGTCAAAATTTATATACGCCATTAAGCTATTATTATTCTGACATTAGCAAGACATTTTCAAATTGGCGCGTAGAGAGGAGAAATAGCTTTACTGATTCATTCAGCTTGGTCTACTCTTTGCACAAAATCTTTGACTGAAGTTCTACTTGCGCCCGAGGTACCAGAGGCCCTGGAAAGGCCTACAAAAATTCGAATCAGCCAATTAAAAAATTAATAATTAATGGGAATATTAGAGAATATAATTTTCTGATCAACAACTTAAAAAACTAACCATAACCTATGTCCATAACAATATCACTGAGTACTATAATTGCTTCATAAATATTATGTTAGGCTAATATCACCCAGTCCTGGGACGACGATTAAAAATAGCTCTTACTGAGGTGTCTATAAACACCGTACCTAGAAGTAAAATGAGAATATTTTCCTTTCCCGTTTATAAATAAATAATAATCATATCTCATCTCCGTTGCTTTAAATATTGCCTCAAGAAATATAGAATTTCATAGCCATTTTCGATATTGCAATGCCTTGAATGCGATTACACAAATCTTTGAATATGTTTGAAGCTACGTGAAATTCATATTAAAAATATTAGAAGGATCCACACTGCAATAAACATCCTATATTATAACCATTTCTTTCCACTTTACTTTCTGCCTTCTACATTCATATGAACGTATTTTAAGAAAATGATTTCGCTCGTACGATTCTGAATTGTAATGGGTATTTAAGGTTTAATAAATGCATTTTTATACACTTATTTAATTGTATGACAATTATTAACATTTTCTGGTGAAATATCTTACCTGTAGTGAATTATCGATTTATAATTCATGGCATCCAGCCAATCACAAATACAAATTCAACTATCACTGTTTCGCTGGTTCAATGATATTTTAAATCGACGGCGATCAACTCTTGCTGCGGCGGTTGACAATCAACTTGTATGATAGCCAAGTGTACCGACATTGCTTGCTTACTTTTTCCACTTCTTACGAGTAGGTACCGACTAATGTTATCAAATTTCAGTCTAAATTATTTGTTTAATAGGTGTAAAAAAAGCATAGTATTACATTCGCGATTATGACTATATTATTCACTCAGATGATTTGCGCTACCTGCCTGCGGCTCGTAGGCTCAAACATCATTTTCGTGAATAATGGCATAATCGCTCATGCAATAATATACTATTCCATTACACATATGTTTTATTAGTATTATTATTAGCATTAATACAAAAAAATAAGCTTCACATGTTTCATCTCAATATAATTTACAACCTTCTATAAAAAAATTGTAGAAAATGTATACAAAGTTGTCTGTCTGATTTTCTATATGACAATATATTGAA